>CM059435.1:66474277-67074277 GCA_030390025.1 Squalus acanthias | reverse complement strand
ATATTTCGTAGACCTTTGCCCTCTTTGTAGTTTTGCCTATGGTTAACATCCTCCTCTGGGATATTAAATTGAGTTACAATAGCCTAGTGGTTATGGTACTGGACTGGCAACCCAGAGGTCATGAGTTGAAATCCCACCATAGCAAATTGTGAAATTCAATTCAGTAAATCTGGTAATTTCGGGGCTGGCACCAGAAAAATGACCATGAAAGCTGTTGTTGTAAAAACCCAACTGGTTCACTAATGTCCTTCAGAGAAGGAACCTTGCCACCCCCACCCAGTCTGGCCTACAGTCACTCCAGTCCCACACTATGTGGTTGACTCTTAATGTCCTCAAGGCAACTAGAGAGGGGCAATAAATGCTAGCTTACCAGTGTCGCCCACATCTCCAGAATAAATATTGAAAAAAAAGTATATTGAGTAGAAATGTATTATGGGCCAGAAATTCGGCTCTTGTCGGATGAGTACGCGCTGTGTACTCACCCGTAAGGCCACCTGAAGTGCCGGTTTCCTGCATGCACTGCGCATGCGCGGGAAACCGGAACTTCCGCTCCCCTGAAGGAAGGGGTTCAGAAGTCGAACACGTGCGCGGGAGAGGCTGCGCGCACGCAGCGAACTTCGAGTTTTTTTTCAGGTTTCTCCGGGAGGGTGAGTATGGAGAAGCTGCACTTTTAAAAAGGAGGCGCAAGGCCTGTTTTTAACAAGGTAAGTGGTTAATTAATTACAATTTAAACATTTTTTCAACAGGTTTAAAGAAAGGTAAGTTTATTTTTAGCACCGTTAAAAAGTATAATTAATTTTTTCAAAAATTTAAATTTTTGTTTAAAGTAGTTCATTTATGTAACTTATAGTTATTTTTAAAATGTGAATTTAAAAAAAAAATTATTTGAAGTTTAAGTGTGGCTTTGGGGCCGATCTCTATTCATAGATTTGACAGGTCTTCCTGTCAAATCTATGAATGAAAATGCCCTGTTAGGATTGGCTCTCCATGGCCCACGTGATCCCAGGGGACGCTTCGAACTAACTGCGCCCCTGGGATACGCAAGCACTGTGCGCCGGCAGCTGGAGGAGGCCCAGGACCCGAAGTCCTTGTGGGCCCAAAGCACAACAGCAGGCGCGGTAGGCAAGTACGCACGCGATGCTTGCACCCGCAGGAAGCCGGAAAGCCGAATTTCTGGCCCAATAATGTGTCTAGTTCTGGTCTGAGACACACAGGAGACATTCAAGTCCTGGAGGCGGTGTGGGAAATAGTACAAGCCTGATTCGTAGTGTCAAGGGACTGAGCTATGAGGTACGACTGGAAAAACTTGGGCTTTTTAGCCTTGAACAGAGGCCTCGGAGAAGGGACCTCGTAGAGGTAAATAAAGATAGTAAATGGTATAGAAAAGATCAATCCAGAACATTATTTCAAGTTAAGCAGTGAGAGTAGGACAAGGGGCTACAGGGTCAAACTATCACAAGACACTAAGAATGGGCTCTAGGTACATTTGTGCAGGTGAAAACCCTGCAATCATTAAAGAAAATGTTTGTCTCTGGACGTTTGAACTAGGATGGGCCAAACGGCCTCTCTCATGTCTAAGAAAGAACTTGCATTTATATAGCGTCTTTCTTGACATTGGGATGTCCCAAAGTGCTTTACAGCCAATTAAGTACTTTTTGAAGTGTAATCACGATTGTAATGTAGGAAATGTAGCCACCAATTTGCGCACAGCAAGGTCCCACAAACAGCAATGAGATAAATGACCAGATTGTCTGTTTTAGTGACGTTGGTTGAGGATTAAATATTGGCCATGACACCAGGGAAAACTCTCCTGGCCCTTCTTCGAAATAGTGCCATGGGATCATTTACATTCACCTGTGAAGGCAGACCTTGGTTTCACCTCTCATCCAAAAGACGGCACCTCTGACAGTGCAGCACTCCCTCAGCACTGCACTGGAGTGTCAGCCTGTGCTCAAGCCTCTGGAGTGGGACTTTGCGATTTAGTGATTTAGTGATCTTGTGAATCGACATGTCTGTGGGCTTGATGTTTTGAATGGTCTTTTCTCATTCCATACTTTACATTCTTATTACTGTTACCAATCATGGCAAGAAACTGTTGTTTTATTTACTCGTTTAAGATATGCCACGAAAGGATTCGGTCACTATATATAAATTCAACTAACTTAAAATAAAATCAACACCAATAAGATGGCATCCAAAATGGGTGGTACAGGTTTGAATTTTTAACCTGTGATCAACATTCTGGCTGCACATAAAGATTATGCAAATAATCCATTATGTTAAAGCATGATAAAATTCAGACAATAAAATAAAATTGTTCACAAAATCTTTCTATTTATAATAAGGGAAGAGCTGGGACTGGCATCCATTCCCTTTGGGTGTCACTCAGGTGGTAGCACCCTCTCCTTTGGATCAGAAGGTTGTGGGTTCAAGCCCAAACCAGGTTACGAGAGCTGACTTCAGTGTAGTAGTGAGGGAGGGCTGCATTGTTGGGAGATGCCAACGTATGAATGGCAGGTTAAACCAAGGTTGGTTGGACTGTTCCACTGGTTCGGGGGCTGTTAATAGTTCTCCTGGTAAGCATTCTCTCAGTGTCCTGGCCAATATTCATTGCTCAACCATTCCCACTAATGAAACGTATAATGTATTATCACATGGTTTGTCACATGGTTTGGTATGAGCATGCTCAGTTTGCTCTGGCCTAATAAAGCAAGCACATGGACTAGCAACTCATTGTGTTTCTGTCCTTCATTTGTCCTACCCACATATATTACATTTTGGCGATGAGGATGGGATCGAAAAGCCATTTTTAGGGATCATGGAAGGACACAGTGTTCAACCTTCGAGTGGACAAGTTTAAGGCGAATTTGTGACATCTAAATTGAATTTTTGCGATGTTTTACCATTAATGCTCATGCAGAATCGTCTGTGCTTCGCCTTCACATGTGTATATACACAGCAACAGCAGCGTTGATTCTCACAGGTACACAGGCAGCGGGCTGAGTCACTGTTCGACGGGATAGGGACAATCATGGCTGCGCCTACGGGATTCATTGGAAGCCTCGGCATGTGTGACCGAGCTCGCGAACCATTCAGTTCTTACATTGAGCGGATGGAGATGTTTTTTAAGGTAAATAACATTTTTGAGACCGAAGGTGCAGATGAGATTGTTCAAGCTCAAAATGAAGTAATTCGTGAACGGAAGAAAGCAATTTTTCTACCGGAGATTGGGCCAGATGTCTACGGAACGTTGACAATCCTACTCGTGTCAGGAAAAGTGAAGGATGCATCGTTTGAAGACATTGTCGAGACTATCAAGGACTATTTCGACCCAAAGCCATTACAAATAGCAGAGAGCTATAAGTTTGGTACCAGAAACCAAAAACAAAGTGAAACCATCAGTGAGTACATTGTAGCTCTTAAGAACCTGTCTTTGCATTGTAACTTCAACACATTTTTGGATTGTATGTTGCGAGATAAGTTTGTGTGTGGACTGGTGGATGAGCGCACACAGTCCAAGTTACTGAACACTCCGAACCTAACGTTTGACACAGCATGCAAAATTGCCCCATCTATGGAGATGGCATCTAAGAATGCTAGGGAGCTCCGTCCAACTCAAGTGCCTAGTGCAGCTGAGGTCTACAGTCACAAAGTCACCGCCAAACCTAAAGCTGTAAGACCAAGTCAAAAGCATGTCGGTGAGAGCAGTTCAGTGAATTGTTATCGCTGCAATGGAAATCACTCACCACAGACCTGCCAATACAGAAATGCAAAGTGTTTTCACTGCCAGAAGCAAGGCCATATTTCAACAGCTTGCAGAGCTAGATCTGAAGCAGGAAGTAAGAACCATTCTAGTGGCAATGCAAAGCAACGACAACAAAAGGGAGGAGTTCACAATATTGAAGTGAACACACCTAATGTTGAAGAACTAGGCATCTACTGTATCTATGCCACTTGCGGCAATGCTAGCAGCCGTGAGAAAGACTTCTGTACAAAACTTTTGATCAACGAGCAATATATTGATATGTGTATCGACATGGCGGTGGACTGCTCTATCATGAGTAAGGACACGAGAGTAAATTTAATCAACTACCACTTACAAAGAGTACCGTTGAGTTAAAAACTTACTCCAGAGAAATCCTAAAGACATATGAACAAATGGAATGTACAGTTCAACATAATGGCCAGTCAGTAAAGCTGCCTATTATTGTAGCGAGCTACAACAACAGGCCAACTCTCACGGGCAAAGACTGGTTGACAAAGTTAAAACTAGACTGAAAAAACGTCTTCCGTGTAGATGCTTCAAAGAAGCAACTCAACACAATGCTGAACAAGTACAAAAGCACGTTCACGGACAGTTACGAGAGCATCACTGGGTTTGGCGTGCATATCCGCATCAGGTCCAATGCAAGCCTAGGCTAGCAAAGCTGAGAGAAAACGGAGTGCTAGTAAAAACTGAGAAAAGTGAATGGGCTACCCTGATTGTGGTAGTGCCCAAAGCAGACAAAACTGTACGCTTGTGTGATGACTACAAAGTTACTATCAACCAAGCAGTTGACGATGAGCAGTGCCCGTTACCTACATCGCAAGATTTGTATGCAGCACTCTGTGGATCAAAGATCTTCTCCAAGCTTGACCTGTCACACACTTACGCTCAGCTGAATGTTGACAAAGAGAGTCAAAAGTATCTCACCATCAACACACACAAGGGAATGTATTCATACACCAAGCTGCCGTATGGTGTAAAGTCCTCCCCCAAAATCTTCCAGGCTACGATGGATAAGATTTTACAAGAAGTTCCAAATTGTTTATGTAATCAAGACGATATGCTGATCGCAACAACAAGTGAGGAAGAAAATCTAGAAGTGTTAGATATAGTGCTTCAAAGGTTGAATGCCCACAATGTCAAATTGAAAAAGAGCAAATGTGCTTTTGTGCAGCCCGAGGTTGTGTACCTTGGTCTGAAAGTTGATGCAAATGGCCAGTTAAGGAAAAAGTTGATGCTGTTATCAATGCTCCAAAGCCACAGAACGTGTCTGAGTTAAGATCTTTCCTTGGAATGGTCCAGTACTACGCACGTTTCTTACCTGAGTTAGTGACTATGTTAGCTCCATTGCACAAGCTCCTCAAGAAGGATGTCCAGTGGAAGTGGATGAAAGTGCAACAGGAAGCTTACAAGACATTTGTAAGAGAAATCTCTCTAGCGATGCTCTACTTGTGCACTATGACACAGAGTGTGAGCTTAAGTTAGCGTGTGATGCTTCCAGCTACGGTGTGGGAGCTGTCATAAGCCACATAATGGATGACGGCCAAGAGAAGCCAATCGCGTTCGCATCACGAACCCTCACATAGAGTGAAAGAAACTACAGGCAAATTGAAAAGGAAGCACTCGCCATAGTGTTTGGAATCAAGAAATTCGAACGGTTCCTGATCGGCAGAAAGTTTACCCTGATAACCGATCACAAACCGCTCTTAGCAATACTGGGGCCCAAATCTGCCATCCCTGCAATGGCCACATCAAGAATGCAACGTTGGGCAGTGTTGTTGTCACAATATGACTACACGATTGAATATTGCACTTCAAAGCAAAATGCAATTGCATATGCCTTGTCCAGGTTGCCACATGAGGATTTGTGTTGGGAGTTGAAGTGCTATTTTCACACTAGGTGCAGTTGACAAAGACTTTCCCGTGAATGCAACTGAAATTGCAAAAGGATTCGGTACTGAAAAGAGTGTCTGAAAAGACCTTGACTGGATGGACTGATCAGTGTATGGACACAGAATTGAAACCATTCCATAACTGTACTGAATTGTTTTGTGAACAAGGGTGTATCAAGTAGGGAAACAGAGTGGTGGTACCTATTTCTTTGAGAGATAGAATTCTGGTCAAACTTCATACTGAACAGCCAAGGATCGTCAGTATGATATCAATTGCAAGAAGTGATCTTGAATCACTTGTCAGGAAATGTAGCATTTGCCAAAATTGCAGAAACAAACCACCCAAAACTCCACTACAACCCCTGGTCATGGCCAAGTAGGCCTTTTCAGAGAGTACATGTAGACTTCTGTGAGAAAGAAAATGATTATTTCCTGGTACTTGTAGATAGTCACTCAAAGTGGATTGAAGTGAAACACATGGGTTCAAATATTACAACTGGATGTACCAGAGATGAGTTGAGGTCTATCTTCGCATGTGATGGCTTACCTGAAGAGCTTGTTTCTGACAATGGCCCTCAGTTCCGTTCTGCTCTATACCAAGAATTCATGAAATGGAACGGTATTAAACACACTCTCGTTCCACCATATCATCCAACTTCAAATGGAGCAGCCGAAAGGTCAGTCAGAATTGTGAAAGAAGCTCTCAAAAAGCAAGTGTTGCGGGACTCAGCATGAAGCGACATTTGGCAAATTTCTTGCTGAAGTACAGAACTACTCCGCACACTACAACTGGACATACCCCAGCAGAACTCTTGATGAAGAGGAGATTGAGTCTTGTTCAACCAAATTTGGCCTCAAGAATTGAACAGAAACAGTTGAGTCAGAAACATTATTATGACACCAATCAGAAAGAACGCAGTTTCAAACAAAACGAGTGTGTTCGTGTTCTCAGTCCCCCAGCAAGTCAAGTTCACACAAGTGGGATGTCGGAACCATACTAGAGATTGGTAGAACCAAGAGATATTTGGTAGAAATTGGTGACAAAATCCAAAGTGTTCATGTAGATTAAGTGATCTCTGCTAGAGATGAACCAAGACATGATCGTGAACCACTTGGTCACGAACACATGCATGAGTTTGACTCAGTTCAGACTTCAGTAACCGAAGTACCAGGTTCAAACAAGTCTGAGATCGAAACATGATCATCTTTGAGTTCAGAACCAAAACAAAACAGCCCGAAAATTGGTTCATCACCAAAACCCTCTGTAAGGAGATCAGGAAGGCTCCGCAAACCTGTTATTAAACTGGATTTATAGTTCACTTAAAAGAAAAAAAGCCAGGAGTTTTTGTTATGTAGTACATGTAATGCTGGGAAAGGTGGGACCATAGTTTTGTTGTATTTGAGAGGGGACAACATACATTTTTTTTAAGGGGGAAAGCAGTGTAATGTATTATCACATGGTTTGGTATGAGCATGCTCAGTTCGCTTTGGCCTAATAAAGCCAGCACATGGACTAGCAACTCATCCTGTCTCTGTCCTTCATTTGTTCGACCCACATATATTACAAAACAGATTAACTGGTCATTCTAACATGGTTGTTTTGTGCTGGTACAGAATGGCGGCCATGCTTGCCTATGTAACATTATGTACACTGCAGTAATTCACTTTGTGAAATGGGTTGAGGTATTTTGACATTGTGACTATAGTGCAATGGGAGGATCTCTTTCTTTATCTTTTGGACCAGACAGCCTAATTTGTGAGTGTGCCGTCTGGAAATTTCTAAAATCCAAGCCAGACACAGAAAAGTTTGTTTTAAAAATTAAGATCACATTTTTCCGGTGACTTCTATGTCTCAGTGACGGAAGAATGAATTATTGGGTTTTTCCATGAATTTTGATCAGGAGCAAAGAACATATTGGAACTAAAACCAATGGTTGAAGTGGAATTTGTTAGGAAGGACCACTTAGCAGGGCTCCTGCTTAGGCCGCGATTTTATCAATCGAGGCGGGTTGGGTGCGGGTCAGGTGGTTTCTGGCTTCCAGTCCTGCCCTCAACTGCATCCAGCCCACAGACGTGATTTTACGTTGATTGACCTTGTTAAGCCCGCCCTGCGGGCTTGCCGGCCAATTAAGAGGAAGCCGGTCAGATGACGTCATTTGCCGGTTTTCTTAAAGGGACCACGCACAATTTTTTTTTGACAGCTGATTTCTGAGTGTTTCACAGCATGGAGGTGCTGCAAACATTGACAATCACTGTACAAAGGTGAGCTCTTGCACCCAGGCTCTCCAATGACTCCCTTCATAGGTTGGAATAGATGGCAGTTGCAGGTGAGGTGACAGAAGGGATCTGTCACTGGTGAGAGAGGTTCTCCCAATGAGGTAGCACTGGACATGGATTTAAAAACTTGTTACCTAAAGAAATGTGTAAATGCATAAAAAATGAATTTCCCAACATTTTCTTACCTCTGAGACTCACCAGTGCACCATTGGATCCTTCACATCACTTCTGCAGCTGTCATCAATCCAGAAACATTACAGCAGACTCACAACACGCCACACTTACCTGGCGTGGTGTCCGGATGTCGGAAAACCCGAGGCAGCAGCGGCAAAATTAAAAATAGCCTGTCAACTACCTGTTAATAGGCAGGTAATTGGCTTTAATCCTCTTCCCGCCGCTAGGTGTCGGGTCCATGCGCAAATCGGGGACCCGACACTTGGGAAAATTGTTTAGAGCCACTCAGCCAACTGACCATCTAACCCCACCTATGTCCTGAACCTCCATGCTGATTGCCGACTATTATGTCTCAGATGTAGGCGCAGATTAACTGTTGCCCAAAGTGAATTTCTGGAAGTGAGCTGCACTGGTGTGAGTTCTTGTGAACTTCGCACTATTTGACAGCTTCAGATCGTTTTTACCAGAACTGCAGTAGGTTGTATTAAACTTAGTTCTGCTTTGCTACGAGCTGCAGTCTGACAGCAAAATATTCCTGTACCTGGAGCCTGGCTCACTATCATGATCCTCACAGGAGAGGACAGACAAATATAGCAGACACTCTAGATTTATATATAGGGGCTGGAACGCTCAACTTGAACCACCGCCTCAAGCCTTGCCTACAGCATTCCGGCCTGCTCCCCCTCTTGCCCTTTGGGCCTGGTTTTTGGGCTTCCCAAAGTGCAGCAACATTAGCTGTGTTACAAATCTCAAGTGAAGACGTTTAAATGTTCTGGTTTTCGCCATCAAAATAAAATCAGTCATTACTTACGAACATACGAATTAGGACCAGGAGTGGGCCACTCGGCCCCTCGAGCCTGCTCCGCATTTCAACAAGATCACGGCTGATCTGATTGCTCCACATTCCCGCCTACCCCCAATAATCTTTCACCCCCTCGCTCATCAAAAATCTATCTACCTCTGCCTTAAAAATATTCAAAGACTCTGCTTCCACCGCCCTCTGAGGAAGAGAGTTCCAAAGGCTCACCACCCTCTGTGAGGAAAAGAATTCTCCTTTCTTTTTTCAAAGGGAAATAGCTTCCATCTTGTGGATGTTTCATCAAATGGCCAGAGCCAGCTACAAACCACGCAGAGAATTCATTCTGATATGTAAATCGGATTGTTAATTCCATGGGCAGGCATGCAGCAGGGGGGGGCCTAGATGCCCAGGAACGTACACCACTGACTGCAGAGGGGGAATCAGGCCCCAGTCACAGCACAAAGGAAAGCAGCTCATCTGCTACAGTCATATTACTGCAGTTGCAAAGCAATGGAGCAGAATACTATTGTGCTCACCAACAAGATAGAGACAATTACTGGGCGCTGACTGAGTGAATCTATTTCCACATGCCATTAATTTGGAGCTCAAGGGCAAAAATAAAAAAAAAAGACTCATTAATTCAACGAGAGATAAGAGTTGTTCCTTTTACTCAACTTCGGCAGGCATTTCCCCAGTTGTAGCAGTTTTCTTCAAATCAATTTACAATATTTGTTTGAATTATAGACAGTGCCATTTCAACTCGCCCCAACTGTAATGGAACTGTCGAGGGCACCATTGCTTATTTGAGCTCTTTGGTTGACAATCCCTGGGACGTGTGCTGGGCAGAACTTCATTTGCAGTCAGTAGTGAACCTCTGACAATGAAAATGAAAACTGATCAACATTCAAACAAAATAAAGTTCAATTTGTCAAGGCACTGATCTAAATACAACGATATAATTTTCTACAACATGTACAACGACAACATCTACGACATCCGCTAGACCAACTGTAACACCTACCAAAACACAACTACACGTACCACACTAACTACAATATCTAAACCAACCGCAACATCCGCTGCACCAAATACAACGTCTACTGCATCAAATACAACGTCTACTGCATCAAGTACAACGTCTACTGCATCAAATACAATGTCTACTGCGTCAAATACAATGTCTACTGCACCAAATACAACGTCTACTGCACCAAATACAACGTCTACTGCACCAAGTACAACGTCTACTGCACCAAATACAACGTCTACTGCACCAAATACAACGTCTACTGCACCAAGTACAACGTCTACTGCGTCAAATACAATGTCTACTGCACCAAATACAACGTCTACTGCACCAAATACAACGTCTACTGCACCAAGTACAACGTCTACTGCGTCAAATACAATGTCTACTGCACCAAATACAACGTCTACTGCACCAAATACAACGTCTACTGCGTCAAATACAACGTCTACTGCACCAAATACAACGTCTACTGCACCAAATACAACATCTACTGCACCAAATACAACGTCTACTGCGTCAAATACAACGTCTACTGCACCAAATACAACGTCTACTGCGTCAAATACAATGTCTACTGCACCAAATACAACGTCTACTGCACCAAATACAACGTCTACTGCACCAAATACAACGTCTACTGCACCAAGTACAACGTCTACTGCACCAAGTACAACGTCTACTGCACCAAATACAACGTCTACTGCACCAAATACAACGTCTACTGCACCAAATACAACGTCTACTGCACCAAATACAACGTCTACTGCACCAAATACAACATCTACTGCACCAAATACAACGTCTACTGCATCAAATACAACGTCTACTGCATCAAATACAACGTCTACTGCATCAAATACAACGTCTACTGCATCAAATACAACGTCTACTGCACCAAATACAACGTCTACTGCACCAAATACAACGTCTACTACACCAAATACAACGTCTACTGCACCAAGTACAACGTCTACTGCATCAAATGCAACGTCTACTGCATCAAATGCAACGTCTACTGCACCAAATACAACGTCTACTGCACCAAATACAACGTCGACTGCACCAAATACAACGTCTACTGCACCAAATACAACGTCTACTGCACCAAATACAACGTCTACTACACCAAATACAACGTCTACTGCACCAAGTACAACGTCTACTGCGTCAAATACAACGTCTACTGCATCAAATGCAACGTCTACTGCATCAAATGCAACGTCTACTGCACCAAATACAACGTCTACTGCACCAAGTACAACGTCTACTGCACCAAATACAACGTCTACTGCACCAAATACAACGTCTACTGCACCAAATACAACGTCTACTGCATCAAATACAACGTCTACTGCATCAAATACAACGTCTACTGCATCAAATGCAACGTCTACTGCACCAAATACAACGTCTACTGCACCAAATACAACGTCTACTGCATCAAATACAACGTCTACTGCATCAAATACAACGTCTACTGCATCAAATGCAACGTCTACTGCACCAAATACAACGTCTACTGCACCAAGTACAACGTCTACTGCATCAAATACAACGTCTACTGCATCAAATGCAACGTCTACTGCATCAAATGCAACGTCTACTGCACCAAATACAACGTCTACTGCACCAAATACAACGTCTACTGCATCAAATACAACGTCTACTGCACCAAATACAACGTCTACTGCATCAAATACAACGTCTACTGCACCAAATACAACGTCTGCTGCATCAAATACAACGTCTACTGCACCAAATACAACGTCTACTGCATCAAATACAACGTCTACTGCATCAAATACAACGTCTACTGCATCAAATACAACGTCTACTGCACCAAATACAACGTTTACTGCACCAAATACAACGTCTACTGCATCAAATACAACGTCTACTGCATCAAATACAACGTCTACTGCACCAAATACAACGTCTACTGCACCAAATACAACGTCTACTGCACCAAGTACAACGTCTACTGCACCAAATACAATGTCTACTGCATCAAATACAACGTCTACTGCATCAAATACAACGTCTACTGCACCAAATACAACGTCTACTGCACCAAGTACAACGTCTACTGCATCAAATACAACGTCTACTGCATCAAATACAACGTCTACTGCATCAAATACAACGTCTACTGCACCAAATACAACGTCTACTGCACCAAATACAACGTCTACTGCACCAACTACAACGTCTACTGCACCAAATACAACGTCTACTGCACCAAATACAACGTCTACTGCACCAAATACAACGTCTACTGCATCAAATACAACGTCTACTGCACCAAATACAACGTCTACTGCACCAAATACAACGTCTACTGCACCAACTACAACGTCTACTGCACCAAATACAACGTCTACTGCATCAAATACAACGTCTACTGCACCAAATACAACGTCTACTGCACCAAGTACAACGTCTACTGCATCAAATACAACGTCTACTGCACCAAATACAACGTCTACTGCATCAAATACAACGTCTACTGCACCAAATACAACGTCTACTGCACCAAATACAACGTCTACTGCACCAAATACAACGTCTACTGCATCAAATACAACGTCTACTGCATCAAATACAACGTCTACTGCACCAAATACAACGTCTACTGCACCAAATACAACGTCTACTGCACCAAGTACAACGTCTACTGCATCAAATACAACGTCTACTGCACCAAGTACAACGTCTACTGCACCAAATACAACGTCTACTGCATCAAATACAACGTCTACTGCACCAAATACAACGTCTACTGCACCAAGTACAACGTCTACTGCACCAAATACAACGTCTACTGCACCAAATACAACGTCTACTGCACCAAGTACAACGTCTGCACCAAATACAACGTCTGCTGCACCAAATACAACGTCTACTGCACCAAATACAACGTCTACTGCACCAAGTACAACGTCTGCACCAAATACAACGTCTGCTGCACCAAATACAACGTCTACTGCACCAAATACAACGTCTACTGCACCAAATACAACGTCTACTGCATCAAATACAACGTCTACTGCACCAAATACAACGTCTACTGCGTCAAATACAACGTCTACTGCACCAAGTACAACGTCTACTGCACCAAATACAACGTCTACTGCATCAAATACAACGTCTACTGCACCAAATACAACGTCTACTGCACCAAGTACAACGTCTACTGCACCAAATACAACGTCTACTGCACCAAGTACAACGTCTGCACCAAATACAACGTCTGCTGCACCAAATACAACGTCTACTGCACCAAATACAACGTCTACTGCACCAAGTACAACGTCTGCACCAAATACAACGTCTGCTGCACCAAATACAACGTCTACTGCACCAAATACAACGTCTACTGCACCAAATACAACGTCTACTGCGTCAAATACAACGTCTACTGCGTCAAATACAACGTCTACTGCATCAAATACAACGTCTACTGCACCAAGTACAACGTCTATTGCACCAAGTACAACGTCTGCTGCACCAAGTACAACGTCTACTGCACCAAATACAACGTCTACTGCACCAAGTACAACGTCTGCTGCACCAAATACAACGTCTACTGCATCAAATACAACGTCTACTGCATCAAATACAACGTCTACTGCACCAAGTACAACGTCTACTACACCAAATACAACGTCTACTGCACCAAGTACAACGTCTACTGCACCAAATACAACGTCTACTGCACCAAGTACAACGTCTACTACACCAAATACAACGTCTACTGCACCAAGTACAACGTCTACTGCACCAAATACAACGTCTACTGCACCAAGTACAACGTCTACTGCACCAAATACAACGTCTACTGCACCAAGTACAACGTCTACTGCATCAAATACAACGTCTACTGCACCAAATACAACGTCTACTGCACCAAATACAACGTCTACTGCACCAAATACAACGTCTACTGCACCAAATACAACGTCTACTGCACCAAATACAACGTCTACTGCGTCAAATACAACGTCTACTGCACCAAATACAACGTCTACTGCACCAAATACAACGTCTACTGCGTCAAATACAACGTCTACTGCGTCAAATACAACGTCTACTGCATCAAATACAACGTCTACTGCATCAAATACAACGTCTACTGCACCAAGTACAACGTCTACTGCACCAAGTACAACGTCTACTGCACCAAGTACAACGTCTACTGCATCAAATACAACGTCTACTGCACCAAGTACAACGTCTACTGCATCAAATACAACGTCTACTGCACCAAATACAACGTCTACTGCACCAAATACAACGTCTACTGCACCAAGTACAACGTCTACTGCACCAAATACAACGTCTACTGCATCAAATACAACGTCTACTGCGTCAAATACAACGTCTACTGCACCAAGTACAACGTCTACTGCACCAACTACAACGTCTACTGCATCAAATACAACGTCTACTGCGTCAAATACAACGTCTACTGCACCACGTACAACGTCTGCTGCATCAAATACAACGTCTACTGCGTCAAATACAACGTCTACTGCGTCAAATACAACGTCTACTGCACCACGTACAACGTCTACTGCATCAAATACAACGTCTACTGCACCAAATACAACGTCTACTGCACCAAATACAACGTCTACTGCACCAAATACAACGTCTACTGCACCAAATACAACGTCTACTGCACCAAATACAACGTCTACTGCGTCAAATACAACGTCTACTGCACCAAATACAACGTCTACTGCACCAAATACAACGTCTACTGCGTCAAATACAACGTCTACTGCGTCAAATACAACGTCTACTGCATCAAATACAACGTCTACTGCATCAAATACAACGTCTACTGCACCAAGTACAACGTCTACTGCACCAAGTACAACGTCTACTGCACCAAGTACAACGTCTACTGCATCAAATACAACGTCTACTGCACCAAGTACAACGTCTACTGCATCAAATACAACGTCTACTGCACCAAATACAACGTCTACTGCACCAAATACAACGTCTACTGCACCAAGTACAACGTCTACTGCACCAAATACAACGTCTACTGCATCAAATACAACGTCTACTGCGTCAAATACAACGTCTACTGCACCAAGTACAACGTCTACTGCACCAACTACAACGTCTACTGCATCAAATACAACGTCTACTGCGTCAAATACAACGTCTACTGCACCACGTACAACGTCTGCTGCATCAAATACAACGTCTACTGCGTCAAATACAACGTCTACTGCATCAAATACAACGTCTACTGCATCAAATACAACGTCTACTGCGTCAAATACAACGTCTACTGCATCAAATACAACGTCTACTGCATCAAATACAACGTCTACTGCACCAAATACAACGTCTACTGCACCAAATACAACGTCTACTGCACCAAATACAACGTCTACTGCACCAAATACAACGTCTACTGCACCAAATACAACGTCTACTGCACCAAATACAACGTCTACTGCACCAAATACAACGTCTACTGCACCAAATACAACGTCTACTGCACCAAGTACAACGTCTACTGCACCAAATACAACGTCTACTGCACCAAATACAACGTCTACTGCATCAAATACAACGTCTACTGCACCAAATACAACGTCTACTGCATCAAATACAACGTCTACTGCACCAAATACAACGTCTACTGCACCAAATACAACGTCTACTGCACCAAATACAACGTCTACTGCATCAAATACAACGTCTACTGCACCAAATACAACGTCTACTGCACCAAGTACAACGTCTACTGCACCAAATACAACGTCTACTGCACCAAGTACAACGTCTACTACACCAAATACAACGTCTACTGCACCAAGTACAACGTCTACTGCACCAAATACAACGTCTACTGCACCAAGTACAACGTCTACTGCACCAAATACAACGTCTACTGCACCAAGTACAACGTCTACTGCATCAAATACAACGTCTACTGCACCAAATACAACGTCTACTGCACCAAATACAACGTCTACTGCACCAAATACAACGTCTACTGCACCAAATACAACGTCTACTGCACCAAATACAACGTCTACTGCGTCAAATACAACGTCTACTGCACCAAATACAACGTCTACTGCACCAAATACAACGTCTACTGCGTCAAATACAACGTCTACTGCGTCAAATACAACGTCTACTGCATCAAATACAACGTCTACTGCATCAAATACAACGTCTACTGCACCAAGTACAACGTCTACTGCACCAAGTACAACGTCTACTGCACCAAGTACAACGTCTACTGCATCAAATACAACGTCTACTGCGTCAAATACAACGTCTACTGCACCAAGTACAACGTCTACTGCATCAAATACAACGTCTACTGCACCAAATACAACGTCTACTGCATCAAATACAACGTCTACTGCATCAAATACAACGTCTACTGCGTCAAATACAACGTCTACTGCACCAAGTACAACGTCTACTGCATCAAATACAACGTCTACTGCACCAACTACAACGTCTACTGCATCAAATACAACGTCTACTGCACCAAATACAACGTCTACTGCATCAAATACAACGTCTACTGCGTCAAATACAACGTCTACTGCACCAAGTACAACGTCTACTGCACCAACTACAACGTCTACTGCATCAAATACAACGTCTACTGCGTCAAATACAACGTCTACTGCACCACGTACAACGTCTACTGCATCAAATACAACGTCGACTGCGTCAAATACAACGTCTACTGCATCAAATACAACGTCTACTGCATCAAATACAACGTCTACTGCGTCAAATACAACGTCTACTGCATCAAATACAACGTCTACTGCATCAAATACAACGTCTACTGCACCAAATACAACGTCTACTGCACCAAATACAACGTCTACTGCACCAAATACAACGTCTACTGCACCAAATACAACGTCTACTGCATCAAATACAACGTCTACTGCACCAAATACAACGTCTACTGCACCAAATACAACGTCTACTGCATCAAATACAACGTCTACTGCACCAAATACAACGTCTACTGCACCAAGTACAACGTCTACTGCATCAAATACAACGTCTACTGCATCAAATACAACGTCTACTGCATCAAATACAACGTCTACTGCACCAAATACAACGTCTACTGCACCAAATACAACGTCTACTGCATCAAATACAACGTCTACTGCACCAAGTACAACGTCTACTGCATCAAATACAACGTCTACTGCACCAAATACAACGTCTACTGCATCAAATACAACGTCTACTGCACCAAATACAACGTCTGCTGCACCAAATACAACGTCTACTGCACCAAATACAACGTCTACTGCACCAAGTACAACGTCTACTGCACCAAGTACAACGTCTACTGCACCAAGTACAACGTCTACTGCACCAAATACAACGTCTACTGCACCAAATACAACGTCTACTGCACCAAATACAACGTCTACTGCATCAAATACAACGTCTACTGCATCAAATACAACGTCTACTGCACCAAATACAACGTCTACTGCACCAAATACAACGTCTACTGCACCAAATACAACGTCTACTGCATCAAATACAACGTCTACTGCACCAAGTACAACGTCTACTGCATCAAATACAACGTCTACTGCGTCAAATACAACGTCTACTGCATCAAATACAACGTCTACTGCACCAAATACAACGTCTACTGCACCAAATACAACGTCTACTGCATCAAATACAACGTCTACTGCACCAAATACAACGTCTACTGCACCAAATACAACGTCTACTGCATCAAATACAACGTCTACTGCACCAAGTACAACGTCTACTGCACCAAGTACAACGTCTACTGCATCAAATACAACGTCTACTGCATCAAATACAACGTCTACTGCACCAAATACAACGTCTACTGCACCAAGTACAACGTCTACTGCATCAAATACAACGTCTACTGCGTCAAATACAACGTCTACTGCATCAAATACAACGTCTACTGCACCAAATACAACGTCTACTGCGTCAAATACACGTCTACTGCACCAAGTACAATGTCTACTGCACCAAATACAACGTCTACTGCATCAAATACAACGTCTACTGCACCAAGTACAACGTCTACTGCACCAAATACAACGTCTACTGCATCAAATACAACGTCTACTGCACCAAATACAACGTCTACTGCATCAAATACAACGTCTACTGCATCAAATACAACGTCTACTGCACCAAATACAACGTCTACTGCATCAAATACAACGTCTACTGCACCAAATACAACGTCTACTGCACCAAGTACAACGTCTACTGCACCAAGTACAACGTCTACTGCACCAAATACAACGTCTACTGCACCAAATACAACGTCTACTGCACCAAGTACAACGTCTACTGCACCAAATACAACGTCTACTGCACCAAGTACAACGTCTACTGCACCAAATACAACGTCTACTGCACCAAATACAACGTCTACTGCACCAAATACAACGTCTACTGCATCAAATACAACGTCTACTGCATCAAATACAACGTCTACTGCATCAAATACAACGTCTACTGCATCAAATACAACGTCTACTGCATCAAATACAACGTCTACTGCATCAAATACAACGTCTACTGCATCAAATACAACGTCTACTGCACCAAATACAACGTCTACTGCACCAAATACAACGTCTACTGCGTCAAATACAACGTCTACTGCACCAAATACAACGTCTACTGCATCAAATACAACGTCTACTGCACCAAGTACAACGTCTACTGCATCAAATACAACGTCTACTGCACCAAATACAACGTCTACTGCATCAAATACAACGTCTACTGCACCAAATACAACGTCTACTGCACCAAGTACAACGTCTACTGCACCAAGTACAACGTCTACTGCACCAAATACAACGTCTACTGCACCAAATACAACGTCTACTGCACCAAGTACAACGTCTACTGCATCAAATACAACGTCTACTGCACCAAATACAACGTCTACTGCACCAAATACAACGTCTACTGCATCAAATACAACGTCTACTGCACCAAATACAACGTCTACTGCACCAAGTACAACGTCTACTGCACCAAATACAACGTCTACTGCACCAAGTACAACGTCTACTGCACCAAGTACAACGTCTACTGCATCAAATACAACGTCTACTGCACCAAGTACAACGTCTACTGCACCAAATACAACGTCTACTGCACCAAGTACAACGTCTACTGCATCAAATACAACGTCTACTGCACCAAATACAACGTCTACTGCACCAAATACAACGTCTACTGCACCAAGTACAACGTCTACTGCATCAAATACAACGTCTACTGCACCAAGTACAACGTCTACTGCATCAAATACAACGTCTACTGCATCAAATACAACGTCTACTGCATCAAATACAACGTCTACTGCACGAAATACAACGTCTACTGCACCAAGTACAACGTCTACTGCACCAAATACAACGTCTACTGCATCAAATACAACGTCTACTGCACCAAGTACAACGTCTACTGCATCAAATACAACGTCTACTGCATCAAATACAACGTCTACTGCACCAAGTACAACGTCTACTGCATCAAATACAACGTCTACTGCATCAAATACAACGTCTACTGCATCAAATACAACGTCTACTGCACCAAGTACAACGTCTACTGCATCAAATTCAACGTCTACTGCATCAAATACAACGTCTACTGCACCAAATACAACGTCTACTGCATCAAATACAACGTCTACTGCACCAAGTACAACGTCTACTGCACCAAATACAACGTCTACTGCACCAAGTACAACGTCTACTGCATCAAATACAACGTCTACTGCATCACATACAACGTCTACTGCACCAAATACAACGTCTACTGCATCAAATACAACGTCTACTGCATCAAATACAACGTCTACTACACCAAATACAACGTCTACTGCATCAAATACAACGTCTACTGCACCAAATACAACGTCTACTGCATCAAATACAACGTCTACTGCACCAAATACAACGTCTACTGCACCAAGTACAACGTCTACTGCATCAAATACAACGTCTACTGCATCAAATACAACGTCTACTGCACCAAATACAACGTCTACTGCACCAAATACAACGTCTACTGCACCAAGTACAACGTCTACTGCACCAAATACAACGTCTACTGCACCAAATACAACGTCTACTGCATCAAATACAACGTCTACTGCACCAAATACAACGTCTACTGCATCAAATACAACGTCTACTGCACCAAATACAACGTCTACTGCATCAAATACAACGTCTACTGCACCAAATACAACGTCTACTGCACCAAGTACAACGTCTACTGCATCAAATACAACGTCTACTGCACCAAATACAACGTCTACTGCACCAAATACAACGTCTACTGCACCAAATACAACGTCTACTGCATCAAATACAACGTCTACTGCACCAAATACAACGTCTACTGCACCAAGTACAACGTCTACTGCACCAAATACAACGTCTACTGCACCAAGTACAATGTCTACTGCACCAAATACAACGTCTACTGCACCAAATACAACGTCTACTGCACCAAATACAACGTCTACTGCACCAAGTACAACGTCTACTGCATCAAATACAACGTCTACTGCATCAAATACAACGTCTACTGCACCAAGTACAACGTCTACTGCATCAAATACAACGTCTACTGCACCAAATACAACGTCTACTGCACCAAGTACAACGTCTACTGCACCAAATACAACGTCTACTGCATCAAATACAACGTCTACTGCACCAAGTACAACGTCTACTGCACCAAGTACAACGTCTACTGCACCAAATACAACGTCTACTGCACCAAATACAACGTCTACTGCACCAAGTACAACGTCTACTGCACCAAGTACAACGTCTACTGCACCAAATACAACGTCTACTGCACCAAGTACAACGTCTACTGCACCATATACAACGTCTACTGCACCAAATACAACGTCTACTGCACCAAGTACAACGTCTACTGCACCAAATACAACGTCTACTGCATCAAATACAACGTCTACTGCATCAAATACAACGTCTACTGCACCAAATACAACGTCTACTGCATCAAATACAACGTCTACTGCACCAAGTACAACGTCTACTGCATCAAATACAACGTCTACTGCATCAAATACAACGTCTACTGCATCAAATACAACGTCTACTGCACCAAATACAACGTCTACTGCACCAAGTACAACGTCTACTGCACCAAATACAACGTCTACTGCGTCAAATACAACGTCTACTGCGTCAAATACAACGTCTACTGCACCAAGTACAACGTCTACTGCACCAAGTACAACGTCTACTGCATCAAATACAACGTCTACTGCACCAAGTACAACGTCTACTGCACCAAGTACAACGTCTACTGCATCAAATGCAACGTCTACTGCACCAAATACAACGTCTACTGCACCAAGTACAACGTCTACTGCACCAAGTACAACGTCTACTGCACCAAGTACAACGTCTACTGCATCAAATACAACGTCTACTGCATCAAATACAACGTCTACTGCACCAAATACAACGTCTACTGCATCAAATACAACGTCTACTGCACCAAGTACAACGTCTACTGCACCAAGTACAACGTCTACTGCACCAAGTACAACGTCTACTGCACCAAATACAACGTCTACTGCATCAAATACAACGTCTACTGCACCAAATACAACGTCTACTGCATCAAATACAACGTCTACTGCACCAACTACAACGTCTACTGCACCAAATACAACGTCTACTGCACCAAATACAACGTCTACTGCACCAAATACAACGTCTACTGCACCAAATACAACATCTACTGCACCAAGTACAACGTCTACTGCATCAAATACAACGTCTACTGCATCAAATACAACGTCTACTGCACCAAATACAACGTCTACTGCACCAAATACAACGTCTACTGCACCAAGTACAACGTCTACTGCACCAAGTACAACGTCTACTGCACCAAATACAACGTCTACTGCACCAAATACAACGTCTACTGCACCAAGTACAACGTCTACTGCACCAAATACAACGTCTACTGCATCAAATACAACGTCTACTGCACCAAATACAACGTCTACTGCACCAAGTACAACGTCTACTGCACCAAATACAACGTCTACTGCACCAAATACAACGTCTACTGCACCAAATACAACGTCTACTGCACCAAGTACAACGTCTACTGCATCAAATACAACGTCTACTGCACCAAATACAACGTCTACTGCACCAAATACAACGTCTACTGCACCAAATACAACGTCTACTGCACCAAATACAACGTCTACTGCACCAAGTACAACGTCTACTGCACCAAATACAACGTCTACTGCACCAAATACAACGTCTACTGCACCAAATACAACGTCTACTGCATCAAATACAACGTCTACTGCATCAAATACAACGTCTACTGCACCAAATACAACGTCTACTGCACCAAATACAACGTCTACTGCACCAAATACAACGTCTACTGCACCAAATACAACGTCTACTGCACCAAATACAACGTCTACTGCACCAAATACAACGTCTACTGCACCAAATACAACGTCTACTGCACCAAATACAACGTCTACTGCACCAAATACAACGTCTACTGCACCAAATACAACGTCTACTGCACCAAATACAACGTCTACTGCATCAAATACAACGTCTACTGCATCAAATACAACGTCTACTGCACCAAATACAACGTCTACTGCATCAAATACAACGTCTACTGCACCAAGTACAACGTCTACTGCATCAAATACAACGTCTACTGCACCAAATACAACGTCTACTGCATCAAATACAACGTCTACTGCACCAAATACAACGTCTACTGCACCAAATACAACGTCTACTGCACCAAATACAACGTCTACTGCGTCAAATACAATGTCTACTGCACCAAATACAACGTCTACTGCGTCAAATACAACGTCTACTGCGTCAAATACAACGTCTACTGCATCAAATACAACGTCTACTGCACCAAGTACAACGTCTACTGCATCAAATACAACGTCTACTGCACCAAGTACAACGTCTACTGCACCAAATACAACGTCTACTGCACCAAGTACAACGTCTACTGCACCAAATACAACGTCTACTGCACCAAATACAACGTCTACTGCATCAAATACAACGTCTACTGCATCAAGTACAACGTCTACTGCACCAAATACAACGTCTACTGCATCAAATACAACGTCTACTGCACCAAATACAACGTCTACTGCACCAAGTACAACGTCTACTGCACCAAATACAACGTCTACTGCACCAAATACAACGTCTACTGCATCAAGTACAACGTCTACTGCATCAAATACAACGTCTACTGCATCAAATACAACGTCTACTGCACCAAATACAACGTCTACTGCACCAAATACAACGTCTACTGCACCAAATACAACGTCTACTGCACCAAGTACAACGTCTACTGCACCAAGTACAACGTCTACTGCACCAAATACAACGTCTACTGCACCAAATACAACGTCTACTGCACCAAATACAACGTCTACTGCATCAAGTACAACGTCTACTGCATCAAATACAACGTCTACTGCATCAAATACAACGTCTACTGCACCAAATACAACGTCTACTGCATCAAATACAACGTCTACTGCATCAAATACAACGTCTACTGCACCAAATACAACGTCTACTGCACCAAATACAACGTCTACTGCACCAAATACAACGTCTACTGCACCAAATACAACGTCTACTGCATCAAGTACAACGTCTACTGCATCAAATACAACGTCTACTGCATCAAATACAACGTCTACTGCACCAAATACAACGTCTACTGCACCAAATACAACGTCTACTGCACCAAATACAACGTCTACTGCACCAAGTACAACGTCTACTGCACCAAATACAACGTCTACTGCACCAAATACAACGTCTACTGCACCAAGTACAACGTCTACTGCACCAAATACAACGTCTACTGCACCAAATACAACGTCTACTGCATCAAATACAACGTCTACTGCATCAAATACAACGTCTACTGCACCAAATACAACGTCTACTGCATCAAATACAACGTCTACTGCATCAAATACAACGTCTACTGCACCAAGTACAACGTCTACTGCGTCAAATACAACGTCTACTGCACCAAATACAACGTCTACTGCATCAAATACAACGTCTACTGCACCAAGTACAACGTCTACTGCATCAAATACAACGTCTACTGCACCAAATACAACGTTTACCAAAACACTACTACACCAGCCACACCAACTACAATATCTACACCAACCACAACATCTACTACATCAGCTCATTCCCTGTACTCTTTCTTCAACCGTTAATCTAAGGATGCCGACATATTGTCATTCCCCACTTAGCAGCAATGCAAAAGTGAGAGGATAACTCTGGAGTCAGGTGCCACACGGACTCTGGAGAGAGCAGGCACTTGACCCAGCATGGTGCATAACTGCTTCAACAAACATTACATTTTGGTAGGAAGAATAGGGAGGTCACTTATCACTTGGAGGGTGCGAGTCTAGGTGGGGTAGAGGAACAAAGGGATCTTGGAGTACAAATACACAAATCACTAAAAGTTGTGACACAGGTTAGCAAGGCCATAAGAAAAGCAAAAATGAGAAGTCGCACAACACCAGGTTATAGTCCAACAGTTTTATTTAAAATTACGAGCTTTCGGAGCTGTGGCCCCTTCGTCAGGTAAACCTGACGAAGGGGCAACAGCTCCGAAAGCTCGTAATTTTAAATAAAACTGTTGGACTATAACCTGGTGTTGTGCGACTTCTCATTTTTGTCCACCCCAGTCCAACACCGGCATCTCCGCATCATAAGAAAAGCAAACCAAGCACTAGGGTTTATTTCTAGAGGGATAGGATTGAAAAGTAGGGAAGTCATGCTAAACTTATATCGAACCTTGGTCAGACCACACTTAGAGTACTGCATACAGTTCTGGTCGCCATATTATAAAAAGGATATAGAGGCACTGGAGAGGGTGCAGAGAAGATTTACAAGGATGATACCAGAAATGCGAGGGTATACCTATCAGGAAAGGATGAACAGGCTGGGTCTCTATTCTCTAGAAAAAAGAAGGCTGAGGGGTAACCTAATGGAGGTCTTTAAATTTATGAAAGGGTTTGATAGAGTGGATAGAGAGAGACTGTCTCCACTTGTGGTGAAGAGCATAACTAGAGGCCATCAATATAAGATAGTCACCAAGAAAGCCAATAGAGAAATCAGAAGAAACTTCTTTACCCAAAGAGTGGTGAGAATGTGGAACTCGCTACCACAGGGATTGGTTGAAGCGAATAGTATAGATACATTTAAGGGGAGAAGGGAATAGAGGGTTATGCTGATAGAGTTAGATGAGGAAAGACGGGAGGAAGCTCGAGTGGAGCATAAACGCCGGCATGGACTGGTTGGGCCGAATGGCCTGTTTCTGTGCCGTATATCCTATGTAATCCTGGCTTTAAACAGTGCTCATCAGTGGAGGGGGAGGGTGGAAATTTGCTGGGTTAATGTGCACTTTATAAACTGACAGGGTTGTCTTCAATGGAGTGCGAGTGTAGATTCTCCTTCCAGCCCCCTCAAAACATTTGGAGCTCAATGGCTGGGAAAGGAGTTCAGCTCAAGGTAGGAAGTAAGTACCCACATAGCTCTCTCTCTGTCCTGACATCTACTGCATTTACAACAAGTTGATACTGTAGCTTGCAAGTTTCTCGGCACCAGCTACAGTATAAACACAGCGTCATCCCCCTTCAGATGTTTTAATTGATCAGCTTCTTGTGGTAATGCACTCCATAATCAAATAACCTTGTGTGCGCAAGAAAAATTCTTCTAACCTCCCATTACGCTTCTAGAACTAATACTGAACGGATCACCTCTTCTTATCAACTCAGCAACCAGTGGAAACAGGCTTTTACTATTCACTCTCAAACCCTTTTAATATTTTCTAAACTTAAAGCCCTGAGAGCTTCCTGCTCCTGATTTCTGGACAACCACTTAAAAACCTGCACAGTCCGTGTCTCTCAATCCAACTGCAGCAAATGAATCAATGTGGAATCAATATTTATAATAGTTTCATAAAATAAATGCATGTAAAACAGCTTCATAAGATGTGAATGTACTTTCTGCATGAGGAGCGGGCTGGGAAGTGGCTCTGAGCCCAAGATCAGCCATGATCTTACTGAATGGCGGAGCAGGCTCGAGGGGCCAAGTGGCCTATTCCTGCTCCTATTTCTTATGTTCTTATGAACCAATACAAAAGAAAATCGAATGTTGAGTTTTTTTAAACAAGTTCATTTTGCCCGAGCTGCTTCTGTGTCACAAGGTGCAGTAGCATTAGTAGTAAAGTTTTCAATTATTTTTTCTCTATAGCAAAGAAAATAGCTATGTTCTGGACGCTGATCTTCGCCTGTAAACTGTGCTTTCACTTTCACTGCAGTTGGAGATAATCGCTATGATTTGACATGCTTCTCTTCCTTCAGCCAAGTACAAAGGACACTTCGAAACTCATTAAATTACATCATTTAAACCTCATTAAAGGTGTGGTATTTTCTCATTAAATCTACCACGCCTCAGCGCATCAGAGAATTATTTGTGAGAACAATTAAAACGGAGAGTTCGAGAACTTCGCAGGGTGCAGTGCAACTGTTATCACTTACCATAAAGTCAGTGGGGTGGGGGGGGAAACACATTAAAACCAGGCAAGAGGCTCAAGCGTCACTTTGAAATGGGAAGCATGAATTATTTTTATTAACACGAGTTCCCTTCCCTCCCCTCGGTTTTCTCCTCTTTGAACAACATTGCTGTTGAGTGAGTGAGTGAGTGAATTGAGTGAGTGAGTGAGTTGGAGTGAGTGAGTGAGTTGAAGTGAGTGAGTTGGAGTGAGTGAGTGGAGTGAGTGAGTTGGAGTGAGTGAGTGAGTTGAGTGAGTGAGTTGAGTGAGTGAGTTGAGTGAGTGAGTTGGAGTGAGTGAGTTGGAGTGAGTGAGTGAGTTGGAGTGAGTGAGTTGGAGTGAGTGAGTTGGAGTGAGTGAGTTGGAGTGAGTGAGTTGGAGTGAGTGAGTTGGAGTGAGTGAGTTGGAGTGAGTGAATGAGTTGGAGTGAGTGAGTGAGTTGGAGTGAGAGTTGAGTGAGTGAGTTGAGTGAGTGAGTTGGAGTGAGTGAGTTGGAGTGAGTGAGTTGGAGTGAGTGAGTTAAGCGAGAGAGTGAGTGGCAGTGTGTATGACTGTGTGCAAATGTTCATAACCAGATAACTCGCCAACTCTCACCCACTAGGAATGGCCACTTGGCAAGGTACGAGAGCACAGCTAGCACCGATTGAACTGTTCAGGGAGGGAAAACAAAGTACTCGGGGAGGGGAAATCTGCATGTGGGTGTACATATCCACACAGGTACAAAAAGGTTACTGGAGTGTTGGCCTTCATCTCAAGGGGGCTGGAATACAAAGGGGAGGAAGTGATGCTTCAGTTGTACAAAGCCATGGTCAGACCCCATCTGGAGCACTGCATTCAGTTTTAGGCACCGCACCTCAGGAAAGAATTGTTGACCTTAGAGGGGGGGGGGGTACAGCAGAGATTTACCTGAATGATACCAGGGGTTAAAGGTTTAAATTATGATTATGCATAAACGCGGCTTGTATTTCCTTGAGTTTAGAATGTTGAGGGGTGCTCTGATTAAGGTGTTTAAAATGATAGGGTAGATACAGAGAAACTATTTCCTCTGATCAGGGAATCCAGAACAAAGGGGAACAATCTTAAAATTAGAGTTAGGCTATTTAGGAGTGAAATCAGGGGGGACTTTTTCCACACAAAGGGCAGTGGAAATCGGGAACTCTCTCCCCCAAAAGGCTGTGGATGCTGGGGGTCAATTGATATTTTCAAAACTGAGATCGATAGATTTTTGTTAGGTAAGGGTATCAAAGGATGTGGAGCAAAGACAGGTAAATGGAGTTGGAGTCTGGATCAGACATGATCTATTTGAATGGCAGAACAGGCTTGAGGGGCTGAATGGCCTGCTCCCATTATATATATCTTACACACACAACTCATACACTTTTAATATTTGCTCACGGGATATGGGCGCACTAGCAAGTCCACATTTATTGTCATCCCGAGTTATAATAGTGATTTGTCTTTATAAATAAGAGGAATGCCACTTCAGAAGTCATTTGAGAGTCAACTATGTAGTGTAGGACTGGAGTCACTTGTCGGCCCAGACTAGACAGAGGTGGCAGGCTTCCTTCCCTGAAGGACGGTAATTGGTTTTTTTTCCCTCCTGGTGTGAGCCCACAAATGACCAGATTCAATGAATTCAGTTTTCACAACTTGCCGACAGTAACCTAACCCCCGGCACTACCATATATGGATAACGAGGGGCAAGCGACTTGCAGAGAGACATCTTGCGGCAAGTTCATTCTCACGGCACAAACATCTGCCCACTTTACCACTCACCCGCACCCTGCGATGGGTGAAGGAAGTCTCCAGCTAGCTCCCAAACAGCTGCTCGTACCTGGCACCTTTGCTTCAAACTCTCGTTTGAAAAGGGAGAGCTGAGCACGTGCCAACCTGTAACTGTTAAGAGTAACCAGCTGGAAGCTTCTTTCATCCTCAGGCAGGAGGAGAGACACAGGACAAGCATCAATTGACAACACACGGCTGATTATCTCAAGTGCCAGCGAGGGGTCCTGGCTTCGTTCCCGAACCATTCTGCCGCTGGAGTTACGACAGGAGTCAAGCAAAAACAGCTGAGGAAATACGATGCCGGTATATCATAAGTCAGCCCTTCGGGTTGGACAAAGACTGACAAAAAAGTGCCCCCCCCCCACAACTCTAAACAAGGGATAAATTGTCAGCCAATCCTCAGTGGATATCACGCTTGCCTCTGAGTCAGAAGGTTGTGGGTTCAAGTCTCACTCCAGAGACTTGAGCACATAATCTAGCCTGAAGCTCCCAGTGCAGTACCAAGGGAGTGCTGCACTGTCGGAGGTGCATCTTTCGGATAAGACGTTAAGCCGAGGCCCTGTCTGCGTTCCCAGGTAAAATATTCCATGACACTATTTGAAGAGGAGCAGGGGAGTTCTCCCCAGTGTCCTGGACAATATTAATCCCTCAACATCACAAAAAACCCCAGATTATCTGGTCATTGCTGTTCGTTGGATCTTGCTTTGCGCAAATTGGCTTGCGCATTTCCTACATTACAACAGTGACTACACTTCAGAAGTACTTCATTGGCTATAAAGCACTTTGGGATATCCTGAGGTCGTGAAGGGCGCTATAGAAATGCAAGTCGTTCTTTCTCTAGGGAACTTTGACCATTCCCATCATGTCAAATCATTTGTTCTATTGCTAAACTGATACGTGATGTGCGTCTGCTTGTGGGTGTAACAGGATTATTTTTTTCTCTGCAACCTACAAGACAAGATGTTGATTCCTAAATTCTGCTGGTGTTTAGTATGTTGAAGTTAATGGAACACTAATTAAAAGCATCACTCCACTGCTAAATGCTTTGTGAAACCACTTTAAAGGTTGGAAAAAAATCAATTAAATCTCATTACCACTCAAATACGCCCCAGATAAGTGCAAGCTCAAGCACGCCAGACTAATCAAACTGAACAGGCACAGGCAGTGGCCCTGAAAGTCTGAGGGCCGTATTCCACTAATGGCGCATCTCGACCTAGCCTCCATTGGAGGTGGAGGAGGTGCCGAGGGCCCCCTCTCCCATTCTGACATCCCATGCATTTCCCCTCCACAGCCCCCTCTGTTATGGGGCCAATCCACAATGATCTAATGTTCAGGGGTCCAGGCTGCTTCCCTGGCCTGGGCCCCAATGGGGCCTACTTCTGGAGGCTGAAAGTCCCACTGCAATGAGTCAACGCCTCAGCTCCGCTCCCTACAAGGCCGAGTCGGAATCCCCAAAACTCAGGGTCCTGGCTTTTGACCGAAACGTTCTGCACCTGCAGATACGGCAGGAGTCCAGCAAAACAGCCGAGAGAATTTGACCGCAGTATATTGTAGGCCAGCCCATTGGGTTTGAAAATTAAAATGAGCACCTCTGATGGCTTTGTGGGTGAAGATATTGCACAGAGTCACATTTAAGTGAACAGACCAGCAGATCCCAGAGAGGATCAGGCGTGGGTTTGACGTGCTCTATAGCCAATAGCCTGACGGCACACTGTGTGCGCTTACACACAAACAAAGGCCAATCATAACTGCTGTTTTATATGTTCACCTTGCCTGTGAAATAAAGCAGCTTATCTGAGCTCAGAATCCAGGCTGACACTTTCAGATGAGACATTAAACCGAGGCCCCGGCTGCCCTCTCAGGTTGACATAAAAAATCCCATGGCACTATTGGAGGAAAAGCAGGGGAAGTTTCCTGGTGTCCTGCACAACATGTCCCTTAACAAATACACCAAAAAAAACCAGATTATCTGGTCATTTATTTCAATTGTGGGATCTTGCTGTGCGCAAATTGGCTGCTGCGTTTCTTACACCGCAACAGTGACTACACTTCAAAAGTACGTTGTTGGTTGTAAAGTTCTTTGGAACACCCTGAAAAGGTGAAAGGTGCTATAGAAATGGAAGCTCCTTATCCTTTATTGGTTTTTATCAGGCCACATTTCACCAAGAGCAGTGCGAGTTAACTCCCATGAAGGAAGGAAGGGAAGAGAACCTCCAATTAGTCCCATTCTCCTGTGACCTTATAAATATTTATTTTCCAAACATTTATCCACTTTCTTTTTAAAAGTTACTATGGATTCTGCTTCCAACACCATTTCTGGCAGTGCCATTTCTTTTAATCTCGCTCTTCGTTCTTTTGACAACCCTAAATTTGAGAATAAAAGCTGTGAATTTTTCTTACATGATGATATCAAATATGAAGACCATGTGCTGTAAGTGTCACAACATGTCTCCACACGACAGTTAAACAGAGGGTGTAACTCTTTGGTGAGTATTTATTCTTTGATCCATTCCAGGTGGTTGCTCGTCTTGAATTACCTTTACTTCCCGAGTAATCACGAGTGGAAGAGCAAAGCCCAGCACACATACATGTCACTGATGAAGGGAGGCAGATGCCTGAAATCAGGGTACAGAGTCCCCCATGGAGCGCATCAACAGGAACAGATGCATGTTGTGTTGGTACAGTTCCAAACTGCAGTGTTGTTTTTGTATCTTCACACTCTTCCCCTGGAGAACAGTGTGAACTAGTGGAAGGATCCGCAGGCTGATTAACTGTCTGATAGGCCGCAACGTGAATGCTCCTTCCATGGCCGTAACTATCTTTACACCAGCCGATAGGGTGGTTAGTCCTATAAGGCCCACACCCACACAATGAGAAGGGGCGGGGGGGGGGGGGGGAGCAGTACGCACACCCATCGGACTCGAGTAGCCCACTGGATCTCAACCCAGAATTCAAAGCCGGGGCTCCGGTCTCCATTCACCAGGATAGGCTGGAATGGGGCTCGAACCCTGCACGAGGCCAGAAGTGGAAGGCCACTGGGTGTGAATTGGGGCACAGAGATGAAGGAGGTTCCAGAAATAGTGTGATGAAAAGTTTTAGAGGGATTTTTAATTGCAAAACCCAATATGGAACTAAGTACAGGACTGCCCCGGTAGACCCATCGTTTCAGCCTGTTCTTGCCCCACGGAACTTATCTCTTCCTATCTCGACTCTATTTTTTCTCCCCTTGTCCAGTCTCTTCCCACCTACATCCGCGACTCTTCCGACGCCCTCCGCCACTTTAACAGTTTCCAGTTTCCTGGTCCCAACCGTCTCCTTTTCACTATGGACGTCCAATCCCTCTACACCTCCGTCCCCCCACCAGGATGACCTGATGGCGCTCCGCTTCTTCCTTGAACAGAGGCCCAACCAGTCCCCATCCACCACCACCCTCCTCCACCTGGCTGAACTTGTTCTCACATTGAACAACTTCTCCTTTGACTCCACTCACTTCCTCCAAATTAAAGGTGTTGCTATGGGAACCCGCATGGGTCCCAGCTATGCCTGCCTTTTCATGGGATATGTGGAACATTCTTTGTTCCAGTCCTACTCAGGTCCCCTCCCTCACCTCTTTTTCCGGTACATTGATGACTGTATCGGTGCTGTTTCCTGTTACATAAGAACATAAGAAATAGGAGCAGGAGTAGGCCTGAACTAGAAAATTTCATTCACTTTGCTTCCAATTTCCACCCTTCCCTCACCTTCACATGGTCCATCTCCGACTCTTCCCTTCCCTTCCTCGACTTCTCTGTCTCCATCTCTGGGGATAGGCTATTGACAAACATTCACTACAAGCCCACTGACTCCCACAGCTACCTAGACTACACTTCCTCCCACCCCGCTTCCTGTAAGGATTCTATGCCAACTTCCATACCAGTGCTTCCGACATGTCTTCCTTTTTCCTCAACCGAGGATTCCCCTCTACTGTGGTTGACACAGACCTTGACCGTGTCTGTTCTATTTCCCGCACTTCTGCTCTCACCCCTTCCCCTCCCTCCCTTTCCCTTTTCCTCACCTTTCACCCCATCAGCCTTCACATTCAACGGATCATCCTCCGCCATTTCCGCCACCTCCAGCGTGATCCCACCACCAAACACATCTTACCCTCACCTCCCATTTCAGCATTCCAAAGGGACTGCTCCCTCCGCGACACCCTGGTCCACTCCTCTATCACCCCCAACACCCCTTCCCCTTTGCCCGGCACCTTCCCGTGCAAGCGCAGGAGATGCAACACATACCCTTTTACCCCCACCCTTCCCACTGTCCAGGGCCCCAAACACTCCTTCCAGGTGAAACAGCGATTTACTTGTACTTCTTGCAATTTAGTATACTGTATTCGCTGCTCACGATGCCGTCTCCTCTACATTGGGGAGACCAAACGCAGATTGGGTGACTGCTTTGCGGAACACCTCTGTTCAGTCCGTAAGGGTGACCCCGAGTTTCCGGTCGCCTGTCACTTTAATTCTCCGCTCCACTCCAACTCAGACCTCACCATCCTCAGCCTCTTACACTGTTCCAATGAAGCTCAACGTAAGCTCGAGGAACAGCACCTCATCTTTCGATTAGGCACTTTACAGCCTTCTGGACTCAACATAGAGTTCAACAATTTCAGACCATAACCTCTGCCCCTATTTTTTTTTTCCATTCATTTTATTTATTGTATTTTTTTTCTCTCTTTCCCACATGGCAGCTGTCTTTCATTCTGCCATTTACACTTCATCTAGAGCCATCTTTTGTTTCTTAACTTGTCCCATTACCATCTCCTTTTGTCTTGCACCATCCCTTATGTCTCTTAATCTCTCCTGCCTTCCATCCTATCACAGACCTTCCCTTTTGTTCTTTCCTCCCCTCCCCCTTTCCCTGCCCCTGCACTTGCTTAAAAACCTGTTACATCTCCAGCTTTTTCCAGTTCTGACGAAGGGTCATCGACCTGAAATGTTAACTGTGTTTCTCTCTCCACAGATGCTGCCTGACCTGCTGAGTATTTCCAGCATTTTCTGTTTTTATTATGGAACTAAGTAATACAATTCTGGAAAGTTAATGTTCAATCCATTGCCACAACTGACCTCAGCACCACTGGGCTAAGGGTGGGGGAAGGGGATGTAATCAGCCAGGGCACCCACTCATCTCTGTTATCCAGTGACTCCTACAGGAGAGCACATGTTGGGTGAGGATAGGACCAGACTTGTTCGCGATGGTCTCAAAGTATAAATTCTTTGTATGGTCTTGGCCTGTGTGTGAAGAATGGCCACTTGGACAAGGTACCAGGGGGCACCTGTGGACCTGGAACCCGGTAAGAGTCAGTGCTCTCAGGAGAGGAAGGGAGAGTTAAGATTAAAAAAAGACTCTGTCCCCACCAATGTTTTGCTGCAGCAAAAAGGATCTACAAATAACAAGACCCAGTAACACCAATCTCACCCTCATCAAACACTCCCATTCACGTACCCAAGGCAGGGGCAAGCGAGCACTTCTGAAATTTCAGGTCCCATCATTTTTAGTTTCTCCTTTGGCTGTTTCTGAGTCTATGTGACATTATGGGGCAGGTTTCCCTGTTCCTGCACCAGGAGTTTTGAGTCATCGAGGCACAGCGAATACAGGAAATTGGGGCAGGGAGAAGCACATGCCCAATTAGGAGTCCGCCCAATTCTTTCCCCCTTATATATAAGTCTAGGTCTAATCTTTCAAATGGCCAATTAACAATTTGATTCTTCACCAGAAACCTATCTCCTTCCCCAAGTGTTTTCATTGCTGGAAATTATAACCAATAACAAGACAGAAAAAAGTCCTGAGGCGATGCATTTAATCAACACCTCAATTAGAATGGGACTTTGGGATCGTTTTTCCCTTCAGTTGTAATTTTTTTTTAAGTCAATCTCTACTGATTGAGACAATAAAACAGAACTTGTGTTTGCCAGAACAATGCTTCACATCAGACTGCGTTGGCTGGGCCAGTCAGGCCAAGAAGAGCATTTTCTCTTGATCTGAACTTCGAGCAATGGCTTAATGGAGTGACGAGAGTTACACTGTGCCACTTTGTTCTTCTGGAGTCCCCCTCCAGAACCAAGCAACAAAGCATTCGCCGGCCAATAAATCAATGCTCAGTGTGAATAAAGGACTTATCACACAGCCAAGCATCTGACCAGCCCACCGACTAAAGCATGCACTCAGCAATTAAGAAGGGCAATCTCAAGTGTTCAAAGCACTACACGCCTATAGTTTTATTCGGAGGGGGCTGGTGGCTAGATCTGATCTAGTTGCATTTCATTTCAGGTTACTTTGAGAATTTAGTTCACTGAAAGCCTTCCAAGTTCTTTCTGCACGCCCCAATTGCCAATCGTGGGTCTCACTTTCTCTGAAAGTGCATGTGCTAGCGTGTTTGTATGAAGTTCTTCTGTGCTACTTAATGCAGTCATCACCTGTTTATTTCAAGTGGGCTAATGACCGCATTAAAATAATGTACGAAGGAATACGCTGAGCACGGGTTAACCATTGCACTACTAGAGCTGCACCTCCATATACTCTTACAGTATCTTGTTACATCGAGTCTACAGCACAAAAACAGGCCATTCGGCCTAACTGGTCTATGCCGCTGTTTATACTCCACACAAGCCTGCTATAGAAGTACGAAACAGTGGTGGGCAAATTCTTCTTTGAGGAGTGGCGCCGGTTTGAAGGATAATCAGAAGATGAAGATGACCCTTTAACCCATTTGATTTCCTCCTTCCAGAATACCAACTATCTTCCCACTACAACATCTGGCTGTTTCAAAAATAGATTCACTGTCCTGGCCTCAATCACCATTCCTGCCAACCTGTTCCAGCTGTTGCTTGTCCTCAGCGCAAGGTGCAACATTCCAACATCTGTCCTAAGTTTGCCCTTCACAACCCTGAACCTGCACCCTCTTGCCCTGCTGCCATCATTATTTGAAAGTATTATTCTGGGTTTATCTTGCACACCTCTATAAAGCCCCTCTCAGACATCTCTTTCAAATAATGGAATAAGGTGGTTGCAGTTGTAAATACCTCAAACAAATATTGCTGAAAAAGTACTTACAAACTTTTCAACATCATAATAGTTGTTCTTCAGAGTCATTAGGCCCAATTAAAAGCATTTGAGGCATTACTTTAGGTCACTAATGGAGGGTCAACTTCCCTTAAGGAACTCTGGGTAGCTCCCCCTGATGGTTTGGAGAGTAAATGCACCTTGTAATGTGGTGCTGGCCCCTATTCATCGGGAAGTGCCCAGGCTTGACCTGTGGTCAGTGTAGAGTTGGCTCTGCTCAGCTGGGATGGAAGTGCGGAGGCTGTTATTGGCGTCAGTGACCCTTGGCCAGGAAGGGCAAGCAACTGGCAAAGGTTCCTGTTCCTGATTGCTATCAAGTGGCTCCTGTATGGGAAAGGGTCAGGATGGGGCTTGGTTGTGATACCCCCATGACAGAATAGTCTGCCAATATGCACTTTTCATGCCCATACATGAAGAATGGCCACCTAGGCGAGGTAGCTCGGAGAGGGGGCTGTCACTTATGGAACTGTACTCCAGTTGGAGACGAATAATTAAAAATTCAGGCATTGCCATGCTCCAGGTTTCTAGACACGGCCAATTTACCTAAACTAACCATTGTGGCATACTGCAGAACGAGCCTGGGTGGTAACAGAAGGTCATGGGTCACTGGGCATAAGGCAGGATGAGCCTGAGTGATAACAGAAGGTCATGGGTCACTGGGCATAAGGCAGGACGAGCCTGGGTGATAACAGAAGGTCATGGGTCACTGGGAATATGACAGAATGAGCATGGGCGATTACAGAAGGTCATGGGTCACTGAGCGTATGGCAGGAGGCTCATGGGTGATAACAGGTGGTCATGGATTGCTGGCCTAACTGCTGAAGGGCCATGGGCACACACCCTGAATTACCAATGCTGCAACTGTGACAGTTCTGTTTCCCCAACAGAAAACATCAGCAAAGGTTGCTATTAAGTGAAGGACCGGTGCACAACTGTTCGACTGGGAGCTTCACTGGAGACCACAATGGGGAGTCGAGTTTACCCATTAATCAAGCCCCTGTTACGCACTGTGAATGTGACAGTTTTGTTGCCTCTGGGTTTTACAGATGATATCAACTCTGGTACGGGTTTCTCGACATCAGAGGCACAAAAGCGAGCTCTGCTTTCGCTTCTGAATGTGAAAGTTATGCCAGAGTCTGCAAGAAAAAAATACCAAACGGGCACTGCCAATCTGAGTGTCTGGGACCTTCCTGCTCATCTACGTACTGATAATGAAATGGCATCACCATAGCAACAAGCGAGGCAAGAATAAATACTGAGCGATGACTGGAGTGCTCAGTAACAGACTGTTTCGGTATCAATCAGAACATTTATTTTAATTTGTCTCATCTGCCAATTAGATTCGTATCATTCTGCACCATCTGACACCAATGTCAGTTTTCTGTACATGACCAGTTGCGTAGCTGTGCAATGAAAAAAAAAAAGAAAAATGGCCAGGGTTCCCAAAAACATGTTCACACTATCAGTTCGAAAGCTTCGCTGTGTAGAGAGTTTTGACAAAAGGCAGTCACTGCCACATGGGTGCAGTGATGGGACGTGTGGGCCAAATGCAAACCCTTCAGGGGTTAAAGTGAGGTCCCATCTGCCTGCTCAAATGGACGTTGAAGATTCCATGGCACCATTTGAGGAAGAGCAGGGAGTTCTTCCATTGTCCTGGCCGACATTCCTCCCTCAACCAACGCCTCAGAACAAAAAGTTATCCTTCATCGCAGCACCCTTTGTGGGACATTACTGGCACAGGATGACTGCTGTGTGTGTCTACATACTGCAAAGATAATTCATTAATTCAAGTGCTTTGAGACAGCGCAGCAATGGGATGCGGCGCTACATAAATGCAAGTGGGAGTGTTTTTCTCTCTGTTTCAAATATGGATTATGCACAAGCTGCTTTAAGGTTTCAGGGTAAAAATTAAGCTTCAAGTAAAGTACATAGTTGCACCTTACATTAGAAACTGTGCACATTATATCTCTAGTCAGGACAGATAAACACAACCATTGCAGGGACTGTGTGGCACACTGGGTTAGAGGAATGGATTTGACTATTAACAGTTTTCTTTCATTTTGGCAGCTGGATTAATTTCCATACCAAACTCATGGGACAGAAGTCTGCTCCCTGAGATGGTGGTGAGGGCCAAAATAAAATGGACAATGCTCAGTCTCAAAGCCCAGGGTCATGCCCAGTTCCCAGTGAAGACCACTGCACAGCACGAAACAGGCAACAATTTGGCTCGGATTGGTATATCTCGCTCAGAATGGATAGAAAATTGATTAGTGTGGGAAATGCAAATGAAAGGCTATCACTGGCTCAGGGTAGAGTGTTTTACTCTGCGTTTAACCTTACACGTGGCCTGTAACTAAGTGCTTGATGTTGATTGGCACAATATGTGGAAAAACATTCCATGTCCCCAGCTCTGACCATATTACCGAGCACTAGACCCAACAAAATACTAAACCAACATCAACCTGATACAGTGACAGGAGGGCGTCTTGCCACAAGCTTCGACCGGTTTCAACACGTCAGATCAGCGACTGTGAAGCCTCCAAACCTCAGCGGTTTGGCTAAGCTGAGATCCAAGTTCACTTAGTTCAGACTCCGAGCAGTTTGTGTCCCCTTTCCCCGCCGTCCGCGGTCCCCTCCCCACCAAACATAGTCAAAAGGTGACATATTCCCTGGGTCACAGAGGTCAACTGTAGCAAGCCAAGTGCTGCCAGTTAACTCAGTGTAGACAAAGGAGCAACCAGTGACCATTCTGGTCTATATGGATTTAATACACCACAAGGTAGTGCCTTTACTCAATAGGCTGTTGGGGAATTCAGCCCATTTCTTTACTGAATTAAACAGATTATGTATTCACAGTCTCCATTTGGCAATTTATAAATTACAGAATCAGGTTATTACCTGAATGGTTTCTATAATCCATTAGAATACACACTAACCTCATTAACAGAGCACTAACGTGTAGTCTTGGTAGCAAACACACAGCTTAACTACATAGAGATTAAGTGAGCACAATTTGGAAAGTCTTTCACTCAGTGATATCCAACACCATCCACACAGTACCTGAAAAGCTACTTCGGTTCCTTCAGTCGCACTTCAGTGAAGAACTGAGGGAGTGCGGCATTTTCAGAGGTGCCGTCCTGCACATGTGACAGCTGACAGCCGAGGTCCTGTCAGCCTGTTATCACGGAGAGACAACCACAGGTTTGAAGAGGGGGCAGGGGTTCTCCCGGTGTCTTGGCCAACATTCCTCCCTCAACCAACAACACCAAAAGCAGATGAACTGGTCACTGCCATATGTGGGATGCTGCTGTGCACAAATGGCTGCCCAAATTTGCCCACATAACAGCAGTCACTGAAATTCCAAACCATCCACGGTGTGATCTTGCTCAGACACAATGACGTGCCTCACTTTACAAGTTGTTGTTTCCGTAACTTCACACTTGGAGAGCAGTGTGAAGCAGTGGAAGGATTCGCAGGCTCATTAACAGTCTGACAGGCCGTGATGTGAACCCTCCCTTCCATGGCCGCAACCATCCTTACACCAGTCGACGGGGTGGTTAGTCCTATATGGTGGGAGGATTTTATGGGCGCCCACAACCCGCGTGATCTCCACTCGCCGGGACTGTCTGGAGCGGGGTTCGAACCCTGCACCTTCTGACTCAGAGGCAGGAATGTTACCACTAATCCAAAGGCCCGCCCTGCACTTTACAAGTCGAAATGAAACAACATAGTTGTGAAAAACAGTCAAAAGTACAGTTCATCACAACTCGGGCCAGCCCAGTAAAACCACAAGAAATAGACTGAATGGATAGACTCAACCCAGGCCACAGCCAAATAATTTAGCTCAAGCTATATCGAAAGAGCAATTGCTCATTGGCAGGAGTACAAGCATCACAAGAAAAAAATATTGTTGCGGACCTTTCGATTTTTTTGGCATCTTGGCCAACAATTGTTGGACTTGCCAGCGGTTTGCCATGAACACAGGGACTGCCAGCCATGGTGCCAAGGCAGAGAAGAGGGGGCCTGTGTTACCGCCGGCAACAACTTGCACTTCAATAGCACCTTTGACGTCCTGAAACCTTCTGAGCTGCTTCAAAAAGGGGTTTGGGTGCCAAGCAAGCAATGGGAGAAGGGTTAGGCCCAGGTGGTCCTAAAGGTTGGTATTGAGGAGACTTTTTAGGGTGGAGATATCGCCAGGCAATGGGGTTTAAGGAGGAGAATTCCAGAGTGCGGGGCTTAATGGCTGATCGACTCCTCTATCAGTAGGCAAGGCTGAGTGTTTGCCTGGTACCACGCTGTTGTATGGTACTTGTGCTGGTCCACTGCCATTGATTGCATTATTCAATGCAGGAAATGCTTCCTTGTGTGAGCACCCAGCTGATTTTGTAAAAGGTCTCCAGGTTGAGTGGAACAGTTAACAGGTGCCGACAGCAACTGGCACAGGTCTGTCTTCCTTGGCACGGTGACTGGCGTTCTCTACGCATCTGGCATTTAACTGGCAACCCAGGTAAAATAAACCATCACTAACGTCACACAGCTCAATTCCACCCAATGGAAACTTGCCAACAATGTTGGAGCCACACTTGTCTGGTCTACACCCCAGCATTTGGATCACGGCAGGAATGGAAGAATCTCAGAGGGATAACAGCCTCTCAACCAAATCTGGTGCAGCGCCCAGGCAACAAAATGGTAGAGTGGGATTTAGAAAGTAAACACCCTTTAGAAAACACTTGTGTGTCAGACTGAAGGTATAATCAATACTACAACAGGGTTATCAGTAGAATGAGCACACACTGACTGAAAGAGTACTACAGATATCAGGATTAGTGCAGATAATTTGCTGATAGTCACCCACTGGGTGCTGCTGCCACAACACTCAAGATGCTCGTCACCATCCAGGACAAAGCTTGATCGGCACTCTGTCCACCAACTTAAACCATCCAGTCCCTCCACCACCGACATACCGTGGCTGCAGTGTGCATTATCTACAAGATGCACTGCAGCAAGTCGCCAAGGCTTATTACTGCAGCGCAAAAGAAAACCCTGTCCAAAATTCAACTAAGTGTCACAAATCATGGTACAAATGTTCCAATACAACGCCATCTATAACCCTTCATCTTTCCTTTCAAGTACTCCAATAAATAGAAAGAGGAAGCAATTTGAAAGAGCGGTGTTGAGTTCCTGGGCAGGCAGTGTCATCAAGTTCCCTACCAGTAGGAATGACAACTGAACTAATAAAAGGAGGAAACACCAACTCCCAGTGCAGCAATCCTAACATTCTTTCCCAACATGCTGCATTAATATAGTGATAGGGAATTCTATTGTCAGGGGAATAGATAGGCGTTTCTGCGGCCGTAAACAAGACTCCAGGATCGTATGTTGCCTCAATAACAGAAAACGCTGGAAAAACTCAGCAGGCCAGGCAACATCCGTGGAGAGAGAAACAGAGTTAATGTTTCAAGTCGAAACCCTTCGTCAGAACTGAGAAAAAAGCAGGAAATGAAACAGATAAAAAAGCAAGGGGGAGGCTGGGGGGAGGAATAAAAGAACAAAAGGGGTGGTCTATGGTAAGTAGAGACATTAAGAGATGCTCAAGGCAAGACGAGATGGTAATGGGACAGGTTAAGAAACAAAAGGTGGCTAGAAGTGTGAAGTGTGAAATGCTGGCAGAATGAGAGACAGCTACTGTGGGGGGAGAGAGAGAAAAAAAAGGGAAAAGGCACAAACCAAAAGGGTGGATAAAATGTATATATGTGGTAGGGGCCGAGGTTATGATCTGAAATTGTTGAACTCGATATTGAGTTCGGAAGGGCTGTAAAGTGCTAAATCGGAAGATGAGGTGCTGTTCCTCGAGCTTACGCTGAGCTTCCGTGGAACAATGCACGAGGCCGAGGACGGTGAGGTCTGAGTGGGCGTGGAGAGGTGAATTAAAATGACAAGCGACCGGAAGCTTGGGGTCACCCTTACGGACTGAACGGAGGTGTTCCGCAAAGCGGTCACCCAATCTGCGTTTGGTCTCCCCAATTTAGAGGAGACCACATCGTGAGCAGCGAATACAGTATACTAAATTGCAGGAAGTACAAGTAAATCGCTGTTTCTCCTGGAAGGGGTGTTTGGGGCCCTGGAGAGTGGGAAGGGGGGATGTATAAGGGCAGGTGTTGCATTTCCTGCGCTTGCACGGGAAGGTGCCGGGCGAGGGGGAAGGGGTGCTGGGGGTGATAGAGGAGTGGACTAGGGTGTCTCAGAGGGAGCGGTCCCTACGGAATGCTGAAAGGGGAGATGAGGGTAAGATACGTTTGGTGGTGGGATCACGTTGGAGGTGGCGGAAATGGCGGAGGTTGATTCGTTGAATGTGGAGGCTGGTGGGGTGAAAGGTGAGGACAAGGGGAACTCTATCGTGGTTCCAGGAGGGAGGGGCCGGGGTGAGGGCAGAAGTGAGGGAGATAGAACGGACATGGTCGAGGGCAGTGTCGACCACGATAGAGGGGAATCCTCGGTTGAGGAAAAAGGAAGACATGTCGGAAGCACTGGTATGGAAGGTGGCATCGTCGGAGCAGATGCGGCGGAGACGGAGAAACTGGGAGAAGGGAATAGAGTCCTTACAGGAGGCGGGGTGGGAGGAAGTGTAGTCCAGGTAGCTGTGGGAGTCAGTGGGCTTGTAGTGAATGTTGGTCAATAACCTATCCCCAGAGATGGAGATGGAGAAGTCGAGGAAGGGAAGGGAAGAGTCGGAGATGGACCATGTGAAGGTGAGGGAAGGGTGGAAATTGGAGGCAAAGTGAATGAAATTGTCTAGTTCAGGGCGAGAGCAGGAAACGGCACCGATAAGTCGTCAATGTACCGGAAAAAGAGGTGAGGGAGGGGACCCGAGTAGGACTGGAACAAAGAGTGTTCCACATATCCCACGAAAAGGCAGGCATAGCTAGGACCCATGCGGGTACCCATAGCAACACCTTTGATTTGGAGGAAATGAGTGGAGTCAAAGGAGAAGTTGTTCAATGTGAGAACAAGTTCAGCCAGGCGGAGGAGGGTGCTGGTGGATGGGGACTGGTTGGGCCTCTGTTCAAGGAAGAAGCGGAGCGCCCTCAGGCCATCCTGGTGGGGGATGGAGGTGTAGAGGGATTGTACGTCCATGGTGAAAAGGAGGCGGTTGGGGCCAGGAAACTGGAAACTGTTAAAGTGGCGGAGGGCATCAGAGGAATTGCGTATGTAGGTGGGAAGAGAATGGACAAGGGGAGAAAAAATAGAGTCGAGATAGGAAGAGATAAGTTCCGTGGGGCAAGAGAAGGCTGAAACGATGGGTCTACCAGGGCAGTCCTGTTTGTGGATCTTGGGAAGGAGGTAGAAGCGGGCTGTGTGGGGTTGGGGAACTATGAGGTTGGCGGCCGTGGGTATGTTGCCTCCCTGGTGCAAGGGTCAAGGATGTCTCGGAGCGGCTGCAGGGCATTCTGGAGGGGGAGGGTGAACAGCCAGTTGTCGTGGTGCATATAGGTACCAACGATATCGGTAAAAACCGGGATGAGGTCCTGAAAGCTGAATATAGGGAGTTAGGAGGTAAATTAAAAAATAGGACCTCAAAGGGAGTAATCTCAGGATTGCTACCAGTGCCACGTGCTAATCAGAGTAGAAATAGAAGGATATTTCAGATGAATACATGGCTAGAGGAATGGTGCAAGGGGGAGGGATTCAAATTCCTGGGACATTGGAACCGGTTCTGGGGGAGGTGGGACCAGTACAAACTGGACGGTTTGCACCCGGGCAGGACTGGGACCGATGTCCTAGGGGAAGTGTTTGCTAGTGCTGTTGGGGAGGGTTTAAACTAAAATGGCAGGGGGTTGGGAACCTGTGCAGGGAGACAGAGGAAAGGGAAGGAACATAAGAAGCAAAAGACAGGAAGGAGAAAAGCAAAAGTGGCAGTCAGAGAAATCAAGGGTGTAAATCAAACATGGCCACAGTAAATAATAATTCTAAAAGGTCTAAGAGTGTTAAAAAAACAAGCCTGAAGGCTTTGTGTCTTAATGCAAGGAGCATTCGTAATAAGGTGGATGAATTAGCTGCGCAAATAGATGTAAACGGATATGATATAATTGGGATTACGGAGACATGGCTCCAGGGTGACCAAGGCTGGGAATTCAACATCCAGGGGTATTCAATATTCAGGAAAGACAGGCAAAAAGGAAAAGGAGGTTTAGGATTCAGCAAAGGAGGACAAAGGGATTAATTAAGAGCGGGAAAATAGAGTATGAGAGTAAGCTTACAGGGAACATATAAACTGACTGTAAAAGCTTCTATAGATATGTGAAGAGAAAAAGATTGGTGAAGTCAAGCGTAGGTCCCTTGCAGTCAGAATCAGGGGAATTTATAATGGGGAACAAAGAAATGGCAGACCAATTAAATACATACTTTGGTTCTGTCTTCACAAAGGAGGACATAAATAACCTCCCAGAGATGTCGGGGAATGTAGGGTCTAATGAGAGGGAGGAACTGAATGAAATCAGTATTTGTAGGGAAATGGTGTTCGGGAAATTGACAGGATTGAAGGCTGATAAATCCCCTGGGCCTGATAATCTACATCCTAGGGTACTTAAGGAAGTGGCCCTAGAAATAACAGATGCATTGCTGGTCATCTTCCAAAGTTCTATAGACTCTGGAACAGTTCCCATGGATTGGAGGGTAGCTAATGTAACCCCACTATTTAAAAAAGGTGGTAGAGAGAAAACAGAGAATTATAGACCGGTAAGCCTGACATCGGTGGTGAGGAAAATGCTAGAGTCCATTATAAAAGATGTAATAGCAGAGCACTTGGAAAACAGTGACAGGATCGGACAAAGTCAACATGGATTTACAAAAGGTAAATCATGCTTGACTAATCTACTGGAATTTTTTGAGGATGTAACTGTTAGAATAGATAAGGGAGAACCAGTGGATGTGGTGTATTTGGACTTTCAGAAGGCTTTCGATAAGGTCCCACATAAGAGATTAGCGTGCAAAGTTAAAGCACATGGGATTGGGGGTAAGGTACTGATTTGGATAGAGAACTGGTTGGCAGACAGGAAGCAAAGAGTTGGAATAAACGGGTCATTTTCCGAGTGGCAGGCAGTGACTAGTGGGGTACCGCAGGGATCAGTGCTAGGACCCCAGTTATTCACAATATATATTAATGATCTAGACGAGGGAACTAGATGTAATATCTCCAAGTTTGCAGACGACACAAAGCTGGGTGGGCGTGTGTGCTGTGAGGAGGATGCAGAGAAACTCCAGTATAATTTGGACAGTTTGGGTGATTGGGCAGATGCATGGCAGATGCAGTATAATGTAGATAAATGCAAGGTTACATCTTGAGTATTGTGTGCAGTTTTGGTCGCCTTATCTGAGGAAGGATGTTCTTGCCATGGAGGGAGTGCAGCGAAGATTCACCAGACTGATACCTGGCATGGCAGGAATGATGTATGAAGAGAGATTGGGTCGATTGGGCTTGTATTCGCTAGAGTTTAGAAGAATGAGAGGGGATCTCATTGAAACTTATAAAATTCTAACAGGACTAGACAGACTAGATGCAGGAATGATGTTCCCGATGGCGGGGGAGTCCAGAACCAGGGGTCACAGTCTAAGGATAAGGGGTAAGCCATTTAGGACTGAGATGAGGAGGAATTTCTTCATCCAGAGTGGTGAACCTGTGGAATTCTCTACCACAGAAGGCAGTTGAGGCCAATTCATTAAATATATTCAAGAAGGAGTTAGATATATTTCTTAAGGCTAAAGGGATCAAGGGATATGGGGAGAAAGCAGGGACAGGGTACTGAATTTGGATGATCAGCCATGATCTCATTAAATGGTGGAGCAGGCTCGAGGGGCCGAATGGCCTACTCCTGCTCCTATCTTCTATGCTTCTATGTTTCTATGAAACTTGAAATGAGACCTCCCTGGTTGCTCAGCTCAGTCTATAACTGAACCATACACACCTGGAGGTGCTGGCTTGATTTCTGAGCACAATTGATGCAGCAGTTGGAGCGCTACAATTGACGTCAGTGCCCATGGCTTAGGGAGGGGAAAACAGTCAACCAGAGATTCCTGCTCATGATAACCATCAAGAGACCCAAGCTGGAAAGTCTACCTATGTGAGTAAGAAAGGTACTGGGCTCGACTGTGATGCTTTCCACAGTCAAAAGCCTAACAACACTCATCATCTAGGCTCACACATAAGGGAAGGTTACTTGGGTAATGCGCTAGAGGGTGCACCCTGTGAGTGAAACCATAATAAAATGGCGGAACAGGCTCGAGTGGCCGAATGGCCTCATTCTGTTCCTATGAACTGCTTGGGGGACCACAACCAAATCCAGACTGCCCCCCTCCAATATTCACACCTCTGGATTGCCACCGGCCAAGTGTACTCCAGGGGAGCTGAGGCTAAATGAAGCAGCTGGACTGAGTTCAGCTAACTCCGCACTGACCTGGGGTCCTCCTGGTCTTTACCACTCAGCTACTCCGCTGCCTGCACCAGTGAGGGAGCTCACTGCTTGACTATCGGTAAGACAGTTAGTGTTCAAATACAGATCTATGTCCTCCATTGAGGAGGACGTTCAGTGCTTGGCAGTTCTATTAAGTGCCTGGCGTCATTCACTGTGGGTTTAACCGAAGGATACATTGACAGTCACACTCCTTTCAACATGCTTGAACTGCACCTGCATTCACATGTAGACTGTTGACTGCTTGACTGTCGACTACGGGTCACCAAGGGGGAGAAACTGCTGCAAAATATTGTAGGTCACGTAAATGAAATGCTTATACATTGGTGTTTAGTTCTGAGTGTGGCGCCTGCGTGCCGACTGCCCGTGTTCACACTACAGGAACCTGCTCCCTCACTGCAACACGGCAATGGGTGTTAATGGTGTAAACACAGGGGCAGCTGGCACGTGAGCAGAGCTTTCCCGCAGGCGGAACTGGGCACACACCAGTGCAAAAGTTACCTGGTGGGCATGGGGGGGGGGGGCCCTGCAGCCAAGTCGCAGAACATGTGGGCGTGGCTGGGGTGTAAGAGGGTCTGAGGGCCTGTAAAGGTAGGCTTCCTCGAGTCTTAGTGGTGCTCGAAGATTGTGGAGGAGAAGGAAGAGGAACAGAGCACCTCCCTGCCGCCGAGAGCATCTCCCGCCTTCAGCTGCACCCTGACATATAAATAACCCAATCGCCCTTGTTCCCTGAGCCGCGAAGCCGCATATTCCCTCCCGCTAGTCTCCCAATTGGAATCATGGCCTCCCACGCTGACTGGCTGTAGGCACTGATCCACTTCAGTGGGCCAATGTGCTGGGGTTGTGACACACATGGGATTGGCTCTGTGCCCAAATCTCCTGGCCTGCCCGATGTGTGCAACCGAATCATGGATGTTCCCAGGCCCGGAGATTGTGTGGCCACTGGTGGGCCAGGGACACGGACAGTCGGCATGCAGACGCCACACTCAGAACTAAACTGGTCTAATGGAGATGATGCTGCTTAGTTGCACCATGATGACACGGGACAGGGTGAAAGGACCAGCTAGTTTTTACCTGACCGCCATTTTCATATGTTCATACAGCGGCTCGTATAAGAGTACGATACCGTCTCGGGGGGCGGGGCGGTAGAGATACAGCCAGAATATAAATGGACAATTAAATCCCACAACTCTGCAACCTCAAATCTGGCCCACTCCATGTTATGAAAGAAATGACTTGTGCCTCGTTAATACTTAAGCACAGAAGGAGGCCATTTGGCCTCTCATGCCTGTGCTGCTGCTCGCTCCACATCAGAGCCATTGACACCAATCCTATTTATTTAAGAGGCGGCGGCACCTTTAAATGGTTTGCAAGGAGTTATCCTGCCACAGGCATTAGGTCCTTGACGGCTACAGGCAAGCTACAAGGCGGTGACAGATATTCGGGGGGGGGATCAGAAGACTTGGTAAATTTCATGCACTGTTAAGGATTTCTGGAATTGCTTTGCATCTTGCTCTCAATCTCCTATTATTTACAGGATACAAAGATTCATGTTGACAGGCTGAAAGGAATCAAAGCCGCACAGACTTTGAAGAAGATTGCTCTCCTCGTTCTGCGGCTCTGCACTAGTGCCTGTTGTCACTGATTAGTAAGGATATTAGCCCTGTGACTTCCTTTCGCATCAATGAAAGTAGAGTTAATGACCGATGAGTGATTCCATGGAAGGTGAAGCGTTTTGGGCAGAATTTTCAGGTTTATTTGACATTAAGTTCGGATATCTCTCCAAAGGAGGATTGGAATCCAACACTACTGGTGGGGAGTGAACAAGCCTCATTCGTCGTGCCACGGCTACCAAATTCACGGCAGCTGATCTCGGCCAAGGCAAGGACAGAGTGATGCGACTGCCCCCAGCTCCCCCACCCTCAGGAGAGATGGCAAATCAGCCAGGTTTCCCAGCACTCCGATCCCTGTCCAGTGACTCCTAGTGGGAAGTGCTCAGGGATGGACATCAGGGGAGGGCAGGAGGTTTGCAGAGTGTGCTATACCCTCAGTAATTGGTGTAGTTCTCCATGCTCCAGTCGTGAGCCAGCCTGGTAATCTATTAGTGCCTGCAGACCGAGTCGGCCAATGAGGATTCATCACCGGGCAGGTCATCTTGAACCCAAAGGCATCCCACTTACCTCTTCGATTCCCCTCAACCAAGTTGATACAACATAAGAACATAGAAATAGGAGCAGGAGTAGGCCATTAGAAAACTGGCAAAGTTTGAGTTTGAGCCCTCACTAGGAATTGGATGGTAATTAGATCTCCTCCCAAGCTCCAGCTTGAGCAGCCCAACTGTAAAGGAAGATTGCAAACCCATTTATGAAGACCAGATTGACAATCTTGTTACATCTAGAGGACAGAGACAATTACTTCCCACCCCACCAAGTGATGACGGGATTCGGCTCAACTGAGATACCTACCGTGGTGGAATGGCCGGTCAACACCTGCTTTATTTGATGGTCACTCATGAAGAATGGCCACTTGGGGGAGATACCAGGATGCAGCCGGTACATATGTAACTGTACCCCTCACCCCCAGCAAGAGTGAATACCTTCAGAAGGGGAGGGGAGAAATACTGGGGAGAAGGGGATAGGAAACTTAGAGGGAGTGCAACAAAGGTTCACCAGACTAATGCCTGGGTTGGGGGGCAATGTCCTATGAGGAGAGATTGAGTAGATTATGCCTATATTCCCTAGAATTTAGAAGAATGAGAGGTAATCTCATTGAAACATATAAAATCCTTACTGGGCTTGACAGGGTCGATGCTGGGAAGATGTTTCCACTAGCTAGGGAGTCATAGTCTCAGAATAAGGGGTCGGCCATTTAGGACTGAGATGAGGAGAAATTTCTTCACTCAGAGGGTTGTGAATCTTTGGAATTTTCTACCCCAGAGAGCTGTGGATGCTCAGTCGTCGAGTAGATCCAAGGCAGAGATCGACAGATTTTTGGATATTAAGGGAATCAAGCGATATGGGGATAGTGCAGGAAGGCGGAGTTGAGGTAGAAGATCAGCCATGATCTTATTGAATGGCGGAGCAGGCTCGAAGGGCCGTATGGCCTACTCCTGCTCCTATTTCTATGTTCTTATGTTCTATCAACTTGGTTAACTCTTAACCACCCTCTGAAGTGGCCTAGTCGGCCACTCGCTTGTATAAGAAAAAAGAACAAACTTGCATTTATATAGCACCATACATGAGCTCAGGATGTCCCAAAGTGTTTTACAGTCACTTCAGTACTTTTAAGTGTAGTCACTGTTGAATTGGAAGAAATGCAGCAGCCAATTTGGGCACAGCAAGATCCCAAAAAACAGCAATGTGATAATGACCAGATAATCTGTTTTTTAGTGATGTTTCTTGAGATATAAAGGCTGCTTCACTGATAGCAACTTCAGGATTTAGCGCATGCACAGCTAAACACAGAAATCCTGAAGTTGCAGTCAGTCAATCACTGCTCTGCAGTGGAACTCCCCAGAGCCGGCAATCAGTGAAATCAGCTGAACTGACAAAAACTTAAGCTTTTCCGATCGAATATCGCTGTTAAACATCCCATAAAAAGTAAAGCCTTGTTGGAATAGGCGTAACTGCGGTTTTAACGACGTTTTGACTGCTGAAAAACTAATCTTATATTTGTAGAATGTCAAATTTCTCAATTACGATAAATAATAAAAATATTTTAATTTTTTTTAAAGTTTGTTTATGATATTTCAGGTTCTACCATAACCCCATGTGTATGTCTCAATCTTTATTTCGCTCTCTGTCATTTTTTTTTAAAGTGAAATGATAATCAGTGCTTTTTATTTCCTGGTTTGCTGTCTGTGAGAATTCCTCAATGTGATTGGCTGCTTAGACAGCTTGATGACATCGCTGCTGCTGTACGCTGGTGATCGCCTTTTGACAGCGCTACAATTAAATTAAGGTCGAGAAAGCTGAAGTTTTCACCACAGAGATGTTTGTGGGCAGCTTTCTTCGAGGTCAGCGGCAATCGCCGTTGCTTCACCGCTGACCGCAAATTCCAGACCAAGAACTCTAAGGGAACTCACTACACCCAACAAAGCAACCCGCAAGCTGTGCATTTACCTCTGCATCAGATCTTTAAGACAAGGACTCCTCAAATAGTGTAATTTAAACAATTCATAGCTGCTTTATTTTCTCACGTGATTTGTCCAAGTGTCCTGAATGCACGGGTAGGGTTGCCAACTCTGGTTGGATGTATTCCTGGAGGTTTCATTATATGGCGCCCCACCTCCCACTGCTCGCCCAACACATCCATCCTCGCAGCGCACCGCCTTCCCACAGCCAATCGGAAAGCGAGCAGACTCTTCATTACTCAATTGGACAATTCTTGACTATGAAGCAGCCATTTCACCGCCCCCCCCCCACCCCCAACTCCAATATTTTAATAACTAATAAACAAAAATGAAAAAAAAACACCATTTTTTTTTAAGGCCCCTGTGATTTTTCTCCAGGGTTGCTCACAGCATTGTCCAGGAGATTATTCCTGGAGGATTGGCAACCCTAGGCATGGGTCTTGTTGATCGCACTGCCCCCACCCTCACAAACCGAATGTCGACGGTACAATGTGAAGAGGATGTTTTATCCTCCATGACCGTCTACTGCAATAGACCATTCAAATCTCTATAGGACTGGCTCAAAACAGAGGGCAGATATCTTCTGTTCACCATAGTAATAAATAGCCCCACACTCAAGGAAGTGACGGCATTGAGAGCACGTGGGCCTACACACATGTTTTCAGGATTCAGAAAGAACAGACTCGCAATTATGTAGAGCTTTAGCAAGTCTTTCAGACAACAGGAACATCAGGCGGCCATTTAGCCCCTCGAGCCTGTTTTGCCATTCTATTATAGATCATGGCTGATCTGTACCTCAAATCCATTTTCCCACCTTTGCTCCCTATCCCGTGATACCTAACAAAAACCTCAGTCTTGAAAGCTCCAATTGACCCAACACCCACAGTCTTTTGGGGGGAAGAGAGCTCCAGATTTCCACGACCCTTTGAGTGAAAATGTGTTTCCTGATTTCATTCCTAAAAGGCCTAACTCTAATTTTAAGATTATGCCCTCTTATTCTGGATTCCCCCATAAGAGGCAATAGTTTCTCTGGATCTACCCTATCGAATTCCTTTATTATTTTAAAACACCTCGATCAGATCACCCTTCAATGTCCCAAAGCGCTTCACACACAGGCTCGAGTGGAGCATAAACACCGGCATGGACTGGTTGGGCCGAATGGCCTGTTTCTGTGCCGTATATCCGATGTAATCCTATGTATTTACACTGAAGTGCAGGGACGGTTGTTATGTGGGCCGGTTGTTATGTGGGCCATGTGACACAGCGAGGTCCCACAAACAGCTGGCACGGAATGGCTGCCGCATTCGCCTGCATAACAACGATTTAAAGTAATTCATTGTGTGAAGCGCTCTGGGATATCTCGATATATGAGGCACAATATAACTGCAAGTCGTAATAGTAATTTTAAGGTCATTAAAAATTATATGTGCTGCAGCGCAGATTCATTCAGTGCTGCAGTACTGATCGTACACAGGGGCTCACAACAGGGGGAAAAAAAACCTTTCACACGGCCTTAAATTGCTGAAAATGCTAACAGAACAAAATGGAAAGCTCTAGAAGCATTGCCTGCCACATTACAGATGAAAACAAAGCCACAAACGGTCGGCTTATTTTCTTTCTTCTTTCAGAACAATTAATGGCATCAGCTCTAAGAATAACAGTCTGCGAGCGTTCCTCTTTATTTATTCCAACATTGTCACGGATCAATGTCTCCCTCCCCAGCCCCCTCCCCACTCTTTTTCTGTGGGATTAGGTTTTTTGTAAACCCGGTGTTGTCAGCAGACAGCCAGTCAGGCGCGCGGTGAAGTTTACGCGCCATTGTACTGCGACATTCTCGACACGGGCAGGCAACAGGCGACAGTTACCCGGCGCCCGACCAATAGTGGCTCATGACATGTCTCTTGTTGCCTTTGCTTTCAAAAAAAAAAAGGTGCTTTTTTTTTTCCGATTGTCATTCCACATTAATCACTGGAGTTTACAACCCTCCCCTTTGCTAACTGCAGTCAGGTCCCCGAGGAGCTTGGGTGCGTCAGCCCAATGCCGAAACCAGCCTACCCGATGAATTCAGCTGACAGTGATGCGGAATTATTCAAATCCACCCAATGTCTTGTACACCACAAAGACTCTTTCAGATTATTGTCCGTCAAGGAGCGGTCCTTGCCCGAGCATCCTGGGGCAGCATCAGCTCCAACGGAGCCAATGATCTGGCGTACTGAACCAGGCCTGGTTTGCTTTCAGGCCTGCGTTTCAAAGTCCTGCTCAACCCGAGCCAGGCCCTAGAACCCATTTGTGCGTGAAGCGCGCACCCTTCACACCTCAGACACAACACTTCAAAGTGTTAGAAGTGAGACAACAAAAAAGAAAGCCAGTCATTTTCTTTGGGTGTTTTGTTGACCTCAAAAGCCTCTCCGTGAGGGGCAGGAGCCAGGATTTCGCCAATCTACAGAAACCTTCCTCAACAATTAGCCGCTAATTGACCTCTGGAGAGGCCTTAAAGGGACAGGCAGGTTATAGATGGTTCGGCTTAGAGGATGATGTCACAACGGTGCTGCAGACTCCAGATTATCTGTGAACACCACCACGGGACATCAGCCAGAAATACCACAAGAGCACCATCCACTGACTGTGAAGGAAGATAGGGTGCAACATAAAAAGGATTTAACAGTTTCGCCAAGCGGCCATTTCCTTATTGTTGTTCCAACTATTCAGATTTCAGCTGCATTGATGAAGGGTCTAGGTAGCGAAAGCTCTCATACTCAAAGAAAGAAATGTATTTCGATAGCACCTTTCACACCCTCAGGACGTCCCAAAGTTTTACAGCCAATGAAGTACTTTTGAAGTGTAGTCACTGCTGTAATGTAGGAAACGCAGCAGCCAATTTGCGCACAGCAAGGTCCCACAAACAGAAATGTGATAATGACCAGATAATCTGTTTTAGGGATGACGGTTGAGGGAAAAACATTGGCCAGGACACCAGATGAACTCCCCTGCTCTTCGTCGAAATAGTGCCATGAGATCTTTTACATCCACCTGAGAGAGCAGACGGGGCCTCAGTTTAACGTCTCATCCGAAAGACAGCAGCTCCGGCAGTGCAGCACTCCCTCAGCCTCGTGTCAGCCTAGATTATGTGGTCAAGTCTTTGAAGTGGATCTTGAACCAACAACTTTCTGATGCTGTTTTGTGAGGCAGAATGAAAATAAATGAGCCCAGCAGACGACTGCATATCTAGAATATTACATAAAAATAAGACAGGATAGAACCAGAGATCATAAATATATAGTCAAAAATAAGATCAGAAGGAACTTCTTCACGCAAAGGGTGATAAAGGTGTGTAATAATTGGTGAGATAGGGCAGTAGAGAAGCAGGCTTTAAGGCCTTTGTTGGATGCTAGACTGGGAGAGTCAGAGTCATAGAGAAATGGATTGTGGATAGGCCGAATATTTTCAGTGTGCATGGCTTCTAACAGGCTCAAAGAGAACAAATGGATTCTGAGGCAGAACCTCAACCTCATTGTACCGCATCCTCTGTTATCTGGTAACCCCCTGCTTATAAACCGGAGGACGTCACATCATTCACGTGATAAACCGTGCATAAAATGGGTAGGGATTAGGCTTGCCAACTCTGGTTGGACGTGTGCCAGGTAGTTTCATCACATGAGCTTCCTGCCTCGAACCGCCCCACCCCCACGCTCCTGCCATTGGTCGCCTGGCACATCTATTCTCACAGAGCCTTCCCATGCCGATTGGAAAGCGAACAGACTTTGAGAGGAAGCTAGATAAGCACATGAGGGAGAAATGAATAGGCGGATACGTTGATGGGGTGAGATGAAGTAGGGTGGGAGGAGGCTCGTGTGGAGCATAAACACCAGCATGGACCTGTTGGGAGTCAAAAGGCCCGTTTCTGTGCTGTATATTCTATCCAATTCTATGTAAAGATCCTTCGCTACCCGAATGGATGATTTTTGACGGTCAAACAAACAGCCTTTTCTCCCCATCTCTGGTATTTTTATAACTAGTAAACAAAAGTGTTCAAAGAAATTGAAAAAAAAAACCATTTGTTTTTTAATGTCCCGATGAATTTTCCCACTGGTTGCTTACAGCAGTATCCTGGAGATTAATGTTTAATTCCTGTAGACTTCAGGACAATCCGGGAGAGTTTGTAACCCGAGCCCCCAGGATAAATGTTCAAAAGTTCCACAGAACTGTAGTGGTACAACAAGCAGACTGGTGCAGTGACAACGATCCATGGTGGTTGGAATACTGCTCTGTACAGCAGCACTGTGACCTGAGGCATCACAGTGCCGAAGCAGTTGAGGCCAGTGACATGGAAGGACTCCCTTTTCTTCTGCAGTGTGCTGAACCGCAAAAACCCATCCTGAAGTTATACTTTCCGCACGTGAGCACGAGGGGCCTGGAATAGCTGATTCAAGTAGAGGGGCTTTAGCACAGCACAAAATGGCAGCAGCTTCACCCCATTGGGGAACGTAAGCTGCTGATGCTTGCCATACATTGGCTCCCAGTCCAGCAAGGCCTCAAATTAAAAATTCTCATCCTTGTGTTCAAATCTCTTCATGGCCTCGCCCCTGGAAGAGGTATTACACCTCAAACTTAATGATTCGGACGGGACTCCATATTGGCACGGTAGATGTTTTACTGGTATACAGTAGAAGTTAATACAGCCGGCACAGACTAATATTAAGTGGCAGTAATCTACAGTCCCGAAGCATATTACTCAAATTCAGTTACTGGACAGGGTAGCATGCAATGTCTCTGTTGTTTCTTTAATCCGGTCCGGTGGTTGTCTTACTAGCAAAGAAGAGCGTTAGGCTTTGGACTGCATGGACCGCTCCTCAATACCAGCGTACCAGAGAGACGTTAAGAGCATTTGGCTAGCATAAATCCGTCTCTACAGGTGCCGTCGTCCTTCTCTCTACAGCTGTACATCCAAGTCGAACAGTCGCCTTTTTTCCTTCAAAGTTCTGATCATTTGACTAACAAAGTCCAATCGTATCTGTCCATGGCAGGTTTGCTTAACGAGCAATTGACACTTGTGCTATCTTGTCTGACACCTTCAATCTCAATGTCTGCTTCTGTTCCTTCTCGAGCTCGCGTATGACATAGGCTTTGATCAATAACAGAAAATGGCTGTAGTTTGCTTTTGTAATACTTGTTCGTTTAGCACGTAGCTTAGCTTTGCAAAAACAGGAGGTAGAAGCGTTAGATCCAATGCTTTTATCTCTGCACAAACCTGATTTAATCTTATGCCCAATTCTACAGAAACATAGCTGCACTTTGCACGCTCTTAACCACCAACAGTCATGTCTCCTTAGCAGTAAGAGCGATTTAACCAGAAAAAGGAATATTTGTACAGCATGAAACATTTTATAATCTCACAAAAGCAAGGTTCACAAATCTTAATACATTTTATAATCTCACACCCCTCATTATCTCCCTAACCTCTTCCAGTTCTACAACCCCCCCGAGAACTTTGCATTCCTCCAATTCTGGCCTCTTACGCATCCCCCATTTCCATCACCCCACCATTGGAGACGGTGCCTTCAGCCGTCTAGGCCCGAAGGTCTGGAGTTCCCTCCCTAAACTTCTGCGCCTCTCCTTCTCCTTCAAGACGCACCTTAGAACCTACCTCTTTGACCAAGCTATTGGTCACCTGTCCGAAGGTCCCCTTATGTGAATCAGTGTCAAATTTAGTTTGATTATGCGCCCTGTGAAGCAGCTACATAAGTGCAAGTTGTTGTTGCAGTAATGCCAACCCCACCATCTCATAAATCATGAGACAAACTCTTAAAAATCATGTGATTTGGTACGAAATCATGAGTTGCTATTTTTTCCCAAACATAAACCAATATAGATTGACAGTTTGTTTATAAACCTCATTAGTGGCTTTATTTAATCTCAAACAGATCACAGCTCTTTACAAAAACAATGGCCCGTATTTTCCGATCGGAGGCTTCCTGCGTGCGGAGGCCTCCGATCTGGAAAAAATCTACGCCCTTACCTGAGGGCTCGAAGGTCCGGCCATTTCCGCTCCTGGGCCTCTCCACGACGAAATGCGCAGGGCCCAGGTATCCCAGGGGCGCAGGCAGTTTGCAAGCGTCCCTGGGATCACGTGGGTCATGGGGAACCAATGAAAGAAGGGAATCTCCCTTCATACTTTTGACAGCTTAGACCTGTCAAAAGTATCAATGGAGATCACTCCAAAAACACATTAGAACATTAAATACAATTTTTTTTTAAATCACATTTTTTAAATTAGTTAAAATTACATTAAATTAAATATTTTAAACAAAAATTTAATTTTTTGGAAAAAAAATTAAAACATTTTACGGGGCTAAACATAAACTTTAAAAGTATTTTTAAATTATAAATGATGAAACTTTTTTTTTTACTTTTTTAAACTCTTATGCTGGTAAAAAAAAAAAGGCCTTACGCCTGCTTTTACCAGGCGTAAGATTTTTAAGGGATTTCAGCGGGCGGAGGTTCTGCAGAAAGCGGAACTCCCCACCCGCAGAGGCCCTTCTCCAGGGTAGGCGTGCGATCTGTCAAGAGGATTCTTGATAGATCGGAAGTGCCGGTTTTCAGCGCATGCACTTCGCATGCCTGAAACCGGCACTTGCGAGGTCCCTACGGGTGTGTACACAGCTCGTACACGCCCGTAGGGATTGGAAAATACAGGCATTTATTCCTGCATCTGAAACAACAACAGAAAATGCTGGAAACACTCAGCAGATCAGGCAGCAGTCGTGGAGAGAGAAAAACAGAGTTAACATCTCAGGTCTGTTAACTCTGTTTTTCTCTCTCCACGGATGCTGCCTGACCTGCTGAGTGTTTCCCGCATTTTCTGTTGTTATTTCAGATTTCCAGCATCCGCAGTATTTTGCTATTGTATTACTGCAGCTAAAAATGCTTTACAAAAAAACATCCTACCCGTCATCACCATGCTGCCATGCATCTCAGTTTAAGGTTACGTTGACTAATATAAATTAGTTATACAATTAAGCATATATATTTATTATTATTTTAGTTTTACTTACTTAGTGTCAGCTGTGGCTCAGTGGGTAGCACACTTGCCTCTGAGTCAGAAGGTTGTGGGTTCAAGTCCCACTCCAGAGACTTGAGCACAAAAATCCAGGCTGACACTCCAGTGCAGTGCTGAGGGAGAGCTGCACTGTCGGAGGTGCTGTCTTTCGGATGAGACGTTAAACCAAGGCCCCATCTGCTCTCTCAGGTGGACGTAAAAGATCCCATGGCACTATTTCGAAGAGGAGCAGGGGAGTTATCCCTGGTGTCCTGGCCAATATTTATCCCTCAATCAACATAACAAAAAAAAAACAGATTATCTGGTCATTATCACATTGCTGTTTGTGGGAGCTTGCTGTGCGCAAATTGTCTGCCGCGTTTCCCACATTACAACAGTGACTACACTTCAAAAAGTACTTCATTGGCTGTAAAGTGCTTTGAGACGTCCGGTGGTTGTGAAAGGCGCTATATAAATGCAAGTCTTTCTTTTAATGTAATAGGAAGGTACCTGGGTTCAATCCCTGGCCTATGCAAAGTTACCAGATCTGAGCTAGGGTGGCAGTGAGCAGTGATGCTACAATTGGTCTTGAAGCCCTTTCCTAAAATCTCAATAGGTTACAACCTTGCTGCAGGCCCAGAGACTGACAAGTCTCTTTTCTTTCCGCACCCCACTTCTCCCAACTCTAAGGCCACGTGGCGCGGGCACTCTCCATTGATGGCAGCAGGCGCCCCCCCGTCCCGACCACCATGAGGAAGCGCTGCGGCCACCGGTCTCTTTTCAACCACGCAACCTGGCCGATTTCCAACCCGCCGCCATCACCAGGGCCGCGGGCTACTCCGGGAGCTCATACGAGGGGAAAGGAGGAGCGTTGAATTTAAAGGAAGCCTGCCGGCTCGTACCTCGGCCCACGCAACACACGCTGGACTTACTAACTTATTTTCCCGTGGCCCTCAACTTGTTCTTGAGCTCCCAGTCGGACTGAGTCGCAGTCCCTCTATTTTATAAGCAGTGGGCTATGTAGAAGGAAGTCTGAAAAAAAAACTTTTGTTATCGAGATAAATTATCCCAGAAGAAGCTCAGCCGTTCAACTCGCCCAATAAAGCACGCTGCAATGGTGTTGTGCGTGTCCAACATGAGTGCACATGCACAGTATCTGGACTATGGGAGCAGGGGTAGAAAAACCAATGGCAATGGTGGGAGACAGGAATAATTAACTCTTTAATTCCCAAGAAACTAGCTCTTTCTCCTTCCTCCCCCTATTTTGGAAAGGTTTCATTGAGAGGATGGTGGACCAGAAGCAGCGCCACAATGTAACCTTGTTTCACTCAGTTGAGAAAAGCTTTAACGGTCATTTTTATCTCATGTCTGAGCGAGCGGACCTGCGGGAGGAGCGGAGTCGGAGACCGGGGATAAAGGCAGCGCGGAGCAGAGACCTGGGAGTCTGAGCGAGCGGACTACCTGTGAGGGAGACAGTCGGCAAGCGACACAACAAAGGAGTGACGTCAGAATTCAAAGGAGTCGCTGGCACAAGGGAGCTGAGAGGTGAGTATGGGGTGAGTATTTGTGGTAAGTGTTTTTTGTTCTGTTTTCAGTATATTTCTGCTAAGTAGTTCATAGCCTATCTAATAGAGGGAGGTGCTGATTGGTGGGTAGCCGTTGAGTGTTTCTTGTTAAGTTTATTTCTGCTAAATTACCTCCATAGTCTGGTAAATAGAGAAAGAAAGAAAGACTTGCATTTATATAGCGCCTTTCACGACGACCGGACGTCTCAAAGTGCTTTACAGCCAATGAAGTACTTTTTGAAGTGTAGTCACTATTGTAATGTAGGAAATGCGGCAGCCAATTTGCGCACAGCAAGCTCCCACAAACAGCAATGTGATAATGACCAGGTAATCTGTTTTTGTTATGTTGATTGAGGGATAAATATTGGCCAGGAAACCGGGGATAACTCCCCTGCTCTTCTTCGAAATAGTGCCATGGGATCTTTTACGCCCACCTGAGAGAGATGGCACCTCCGACAGCACTCCCTCAGCACTGCACTGGAGTGTCAGCCTAGCTTTATGTGTTCAAGTCCCTGGAGTGGGACTTGAACCCACAACCTTCTGACTCAGAGGCGAGTGTGCTCCCCACTGAGCCACAGCTGACAGAAGCATGGCAGGGCAGCTCAGTGCTGTGATTTGCACATCCTGTGCCATGTGGGATATCTTGGACGCTTCTTGCGGCCTGGACGACCACGTGTGCAGAAGTGTCGCCAACTGTATCAACTCGAGCTCCGAGTTTCGGAGCTTGAGCGGCAGCTGGAGTCACGACAGTGCATCCGCGAGGCTGAGAAATATTTGGAAAGCATGTTTCTAGAAGTGGTTACCCCGCAGCCTCAGAATGTGCAGGCAGAGAGGGAATGGGTGACCACCAGACAGAGAAGGAGGACCAGGCAGGTAGGGCAGGAATCCCCAGAGTGCATCTCGCAGTTAACAGTTAACAGTTCTGGGAACTGGTGGAGGTGATGGCTCCTCTGGGGAGAGCAGCCAGAGCCAAGGCCACGGCACCATGGGTGGCTCAGCTGCACAGGGGGGGAGGAAGAAGAGTGGAAGAGCAATAGTGATAGGGGATTCATTGGTTAGGGGAACAGATAGGTGTTTCTGTGGACGCAGACGTGACTCCAGGATGGTATGTTGCCTCCCTGGTGCCAGGGTCAAGGATGTCACTGAGCAGCTGCAGGACACTCTGAGGGGGGAGGGTGAACAGCCAGAGGTCGTTGTCCATATCGGTACCAACGACATAGGCAGAAAGAGGGATGAGGTCCTGCAGGCAAACTATAGGGAGCTAGGAAAGAGATTAAAAAGCAGGACCTCAAAGGTAGTAATCTCCAGATTACTCCCGGTGCCACGTGCTAGTGAGTACAGGAATAGGAGGATAGAACAGCTGAATGCGTGGCTGGAGAGATGGTGCAGGAGGGAGAGCTTTAGATTCCTGAGGCATTGGGACCATTTCTGGGGAAGGTGGGACCTGTACAAGCCAGACGGGTTACACCGCAGCAGAGCCAGGACCAATATTCTCGCGGGGAGATTTGCTAGTGCTGTTGGGGAGGGTTTAAACTAGCTTGGCAGAGGGATGGGCACTGTGGAAGTGCAGTTTACTTTTAAGACACAAATAAAATGGCCTCTCTAAAGTAAGTAATTTAAAAAGGAAATTCAAAATGGCTGACAATAGGAGTCACCATAAGTAAATCATTCTAATTAGCTACAAGAATAGAGACAACTCGGAATTCCTTATCTAAGAAAAGCTTAGCAAAATAAAGCATCAATTAGTTCTGACCAGCTCAGGATGAGATGGGGTGAGCCATCGGCCCACGGATTGGAGAGTGAACATTGAACAAAGGGGTCTCATAAGGAAGATCGGGTTATCTGATCTTTAAGGAATTTCTGCTCGTTATTATAACGAAAACCTATGCAATAACTCACAAGTTTGTGCTTCATTACTCAGGATGTTTAATGTTATGTCAAATGGCCTGTTCTGTGTTCTTTTTTTGTATAAAATATGTTCAAATCTTGTAGGATTCGAAGCATTCTGACATAGCAACTTGACTGTGTCAGAACCTTCCCTTGTAACAAGTAAACTGTATTAAAAAGCCTTCTTTGACACGATTTTATGTGTTCTACTCGGTATGTAAACTTCGACAGTTTCTTGGAGGTCCCACCGAGATCGCTTGCTACCTCTCGGTAAGTCACGGACAAAGGACACTATGAATTTCTAGTGGCAAATCCTAACTGGCCAAAAGTGATGTTTTATCACCTAAAAGGATTTCTCACTAGATGCTGAATTAGTGTAAGTCTGTTTCTTCCGACAAGCAGCACGGCGATGATGATGTTTTAGAATTGAGTTGAATCTTGTAACTTTTGCTTCTTTTATTTTAACGTTAAAAGGAGAAGAATTCTGATGGCTCAAGTCTCAAAACTAATCGGGCAAAGAAGGCAAGAAAGAGAGTCGGCAGGGTTGCGTCCCGGACTAAAGGTACCAGGTTGTGAAAAAGCGCTAAAAGGTTAAAACTGCAGTATCAAGGGAGGGTCCCTTGAGCCGGGGAAAAGAGTCTCGCGGCAGAAAGGTTTAGAGAGAAACCTTCACTTAGAATATAAGTTACGTATAAAGCATAAGTTAAATGTTAAGGACTCAGTTTGTAGGGGCGTTCAACGCAGGCTGAGAATTGATTATTTGTTTAGTTTAAAGTATAAGATTAATGTCTGATTACTTGATTTGTTTGCCTGTTTGGGCTGTCGCGTTACTTATCATTGTCTTTATTGTTGTTAATTCTTGTTATTGTTTGTCACTTGTGGAGCTCCGAAGGGTTAATAATAATCGTAAGGGGGTAAAGGGTGAAACTTGCGATTTAGAAAAAGAATGCCGAGTATAATTAAAACTTTACTAAGAATAGAAGAATTACATGTCTAGAGGACTGTCTCGCAAATAGAGACCCACAAAGAAGAGGTAAAAAGTCAATAAATTGGTCAGCCTTTTCAGACTGGAAAAAAGGAAGCAGAAAGGCGTAAGGACCGTAGTATACAAGCCAGTAGATCTGACATTAAAAAAAATAAGAGAAAAGACCCTGAGTAAATTGGCTAAACAAAATGAAGTTAGACAAATAGGGACCAAAAGAATAAAGTTTCCCTCTTAATGGAGCAAGCAGCTTCCGCAACACCGGCGGACCAGAATTGAAATCTGAAACTCAAAGAAAAAAAAAGGAAGGGATTTGGAAAGCCAGGAAAAGCTGCTGAGAAAAGTTTTACCGGCATGGAAGTTATTAATGTCTGTGCCGAGATAAAAAGCTAATATACAAGATTTGTTGAGTGAAAGGAATCTTAAAAGGAATACTGGGATCTCAGTTGTGTGAAAAGTGTGGGAAAAAAAAAATTCCTGATTGTGTGAATGTTTAAGTTTGTTAAGTTACAGTATTATTTAATCTGCCTAAAAAAAAAGTGTCTGTCAGTTTGTTTATGTTTTAGCTCCACCCACTCTTTTGTACAGAGAGCTAAAAGCTGTTTTTAACTCTTTGAAGACTTGTCTTGAATGATACTCAAGTGTGTTGTTTTAAGTTTGTTAATTGTTTTACAAAAGAGGTATAAGCTTCAGCCTTGAAGTCACAGTTGCCAATGTGCCTGGAAAGAAAATGACAATTAATTTGAATGTTTACAAGGCATGGTAATTGTTTCTTTGTTAATGTAACGATGTGTTCTTTCTTTTCCAACTGACACTGGTTAGTTTAAAAAAAAATTGATCTGGATTGAATTGGAATTATTGAGGTTAATTAACCTATTAAAAACCAGACTTTCATTGTGCACGGTGAAATTCTGGTTGGTGTAAATTTGTGTAGACCGCATTGAATAAGATATTTAATGGTCTGAAACCAGATTTTGAAATATTTACAGTCTTGGATACAGAACAGGTTCTGGTCCATACCATTGGCAGAGGAATCACAAGGAAATTCGCCTTTACTGTCAGGGATAGACAGGAATTTTATATCAGACTTTGCAGGGAAAGCATTGTGCCAGAAAAAAATAAATAAATAAATAAATAAATAATAATTTGAATTACAATTTAAGTTAAGCTGGTGTGTAAAAACTGAGAAGAACAACAACAAAAAAAAAAAAAGTTTGTTTAACAAAAGATTAAGTTTCGGTCTAAGATTTAACCTTGGAGTTGCGGTTGCTATGGTGAAATCTTCCAAAGCACTCTGATTTGATTTGTTTAAATTCAATGTTTTTATAGTATTTTGGAAAGACATCTGAAGAAAGGACAATAAGAAATATGATGTAATTTACTAGTTCTGCAAGCATGTGCTATTTTGTTTTGTTTTATCTGTTCTGCTCGTGTTCAGTTAAAGTGTGAAAACACAACTGCTTTTTTGGATCGGGAAAGTTTTTTTTTAAATTTACGTGAAGTGACGCAATTGCGTGCGCCTGATAATGTTTTGCTCCACCTTCTTAAAAACCTGCAAAGGAGTTAACCCTTTCCACTGACAGCTGATTAAGTTCATCAAGCAATAACTTCGGTATGACATTTAAAGATATTGGACATTATTAATTTTAAGTTAATATTTCCCCACAATGACAGAAGGAAAATCTTCTTTCTTTTGTTATATGGAAGTTACCTTGTAAACTAATTGCAGCACTTCTGTCTCTAATGTTAAAACACTGTATAAACCACCTAGCCTGGAAATCATTTGTTTCTGAAATTGGAAATGGAAGATAAATTGATAGAAATGAAATTGAACATAGGTTTTGTCAATCAGTTCAACAGTACTGCTGTTTGGATTTTGGGATAATTTTGTAATAACAATATAGACTCAGGCACTAGATATATTTTGGGTTACTTTTGGGAAAATAAAAGATCCTCTAAAATAATGATAAACAAAAAGTGTTAGTAACTTGGACCTAGTGAGAATGTTTGATCTATGTTTTCAATCTTAAATATTGTACTGGACAGTAAAGTTACTCCAGGGCTCATGAATGAGATATGAATGGTAATTAATGGGATGTATAAAATTGAAACAGGAGAAATTACACTGCTGAATGGGAATTTTTAAAACTTGCTAGTGAAAGTCAGGAAAGTGCAGTTAAGAATAGTAAATTGATAGCTTTCTCTTGGAGACATTTGTGTCCCTGCCTATAATGAACTTTTAAGAAAACTGAATTTGATAGCCTGGCCACTATCCAAGATATTGGGACCATGCAGAAGAAGATGAACAAAGACAGTCTTTTGATAAGATACCTGAAAGCCCAAGAAAGGCACATGTGGCATGATATTGAGATACCGGTATGAGTGTGCAAATGTGATTTGTTACGTATGAAGCGATTACCATCTGGGAATGTATGGTGAATCTGCACTGAAGAACGGGTCTCAGACATGCTCAGTTACTGGACAACAGCAAGACATGAAATGGTTAATGTGGCTCAGGAGAGCGAGACAACTTTTAAAGCATTGACACATACTCCATCGAGAAACTATCTAATTAATGAAACAATCAGAATAGAGTTAAACACACTGGTACCTGTTAGAAGGATTGAAATTGAAGTTGAAGTGGAGAGTTACCTGGAATCTGAATTGGGACAATTGAGGGCTAAGGAGAAATCATGTTTAGTAAGAATTATCCACAAGATGGATATGAGTAAAAGAGAGAGCTGGAGAATCTTTTAAGTCCATGATTTGTTGATTAGATGTTAAACTGTAATGTTGCTTGAAATCAGAAAGATAGAAGAAACAGAGGATACCCCAGGCGGGGCAGAATTGGAACACCGGAATGGACTATTAGAAGGGAGAAATCTTCAAGACTCCCTACTAACTAACGCCCAAGTTGAGAGAGAGCAATAAGAACTAGCTAGATTAGTCAAGAGCCGATTGTGAGAAGTCAATAAGGGTTATTTCCTTCTCAAAGAAGGGAATTGTAAGAAATAGCTGTTAGATTCAAAGATGGGTTTTAATTCTTAGAACAGAAACTGACAACATGCAGCCAGGAATAGATAGCAGAAATGCCAGCAAGGTTGAATATCAAGCATCAAAAGACAAATAGAAATGATAAGGGAATCGTAAAATGCAAAACAACACAGGGTGGGGGGTAATAGACAAAAAAAAAAAAATATAATAATAATTTTGAAGGACTTATACTGTTGGTAATCATAGATATGTTTTCAAGATGGGTTGAAGCTTTTCCATGTAAAAAGAATGATGCTGTAACAGTTGCGAAGTGTTTGCTAAAAGAAATCATACCAAGGTTTGGAATACCTATGCAACTTTCATGCGACAACGGATCACATTTTACTGGAATGATCATAAAGGAACTATGTAAAGCCTTGCAGATTAATCAGCATTTTCACTGCAGTTATCATCCACAATCTGCAGGGCTGGTAGAAAGATATAACGGAGTACTGAAGAATAAACTTTCTAAACTTTGCAATGAAACTGGACTAAAATGGGTTGAACTGTTACCCTTAGCATTGATGATAATGCGAGCAGCAACTAACAGGACAACTGGACTGTCGCCACATGAGATTGTTATGGGACGGCCCCAAAGGCTGCCATTCTCAGCACCCTTTACGGTTAAACAAATGGACATTCATAAAATGGATGAAAATTGCATTGCATTAACTAGATGTATTTCCAGCTTTCACCAACAGGTAAAGGAAGCTCAAACGGAACCGGCCGAAGGAAAGTGCCATAATTTGGAACCAGGAGATGACGTCTACATAAAGGTCTTTAAGAGGAAGAACGGTCTGCAGCCACGCTTTGAAGGGCCATATCAAGTACTCTTGACAACAAATACAGCTGTAAAGGTCAAGGAAAGACCTACTTGGATCCACGCATCCCATTGCAAGAAAGTATCAGATAAGGACAGTTGAATTTGAATTTGAAAAGACTTAAATAATGAAGCTGTTATTTACGTTTTACCTACTAATCGGACTGATATGTATAGCCTGCCAAGGGAGAAGAAAAGAACCCCGAAAGAAACGAGAATTACATATGAACACTTTTTTGTATATGTCATATAAGTATGCCAAAAAAAGTGGGATAAACGCCTGTTGGGTATGTAGCCATATTCCTACCCATGTGAAAGGAGGAATACCTCTGCGACCAATACCCTTGAACCTCACAGATATGGCAGAATGGATAATTAATAAAAATCATACAAAACAGAAAAATACCACCCTATCCACCTTCGGAATTAAATGGGAACAAAAGTGGTCTAGCCTAAGAAACGAGTTTAAGGGGGGAGGATATTCGTTAGAAAATTTTAAGGGATGGTACAAGCCGACGTATGATTATACGAAAGTACCTCCTTTTCTAGCCCTTACCAATACATCGGGAAAGGGCCGACCGATCGGGGATATATGCTGGGAACGCAATCTAGGACAGACTAAAGGGAACAGAGTTAATATGGGGAAAAGTCGTTGCATACAAAAGTTTATTACGTACGGGGCAGGGAGTTTCATGGAAAACTGGTGGTTCAATACTACCAGTTTGATGAATTTGACTAATAACAGACCATGGAATGGGACTAAACGATTGAATACTGACAATATACATATATATATATACATATACATATATACACATTGTGCATGCTCCCCACTTTCGGTAAAAATATTCTTCCACCCAAATGGGATCTGCAGGCTAGGGAAAGAGAGAGGACTCCTTTCAACTGCCGGTGACGTCGACCTTGTATACCACTTGGTCCGCACTCTGGAGGCTCACGTAGAAGCACTTGTGCTTTGGAGAACCCCACAGGTTAGGAATAAACTGTGTGGGTCATGAATCAGTCCTCCTCTATAAGCTGCAGTCCCCTAGAAGAACCCCACAGGTTAGGCATAAACTGTGTGGGCCATGACTTAGAACTCCTCTATGAACTGCTGTACCCTATCTCCTTAGAGGGTGTATAGCAACACCCGAACTGCAGGCTAGTATAAGCTGCAGGAAAAGTTAGAGAACAGCAGACTAATGAACCACAAAAGTACGCCACAGTCACCAAAACACAACTAAAACCCCTACAAGAACATACACCCAAACACCAAGAATAGACAGAGAAGAAAGACGATCTTAGATAAGGTCAACCATCAATACAGGTATATCCCGGGGATGGTTACAAACAGAAAAGAAGTCGGTATCCTTGACTAGATTTTAAGTTAGTATAAGGACCGTTAGGAGAAAGCTATGTTGTCCTAGAAAGGACAAAAGGGGAAAATGTGGAAGTGCAGTTTACTTTTAAGACACAAATAAAATGGCCTCTCTAAAGTAAGTAATTTAAAAAGGAAATTCAAAATGGCTGACAATAGGAGTCACCATAAGTAAATCATTCTAATTAGCTACAAGAATAGAGACAACTCGGAATTCCTTATCTAAGAAAAGCTTAGCAAAATAAAGCATCAATTAGTTCTGACCAGCTCAGGATGAGATGGGGTGAGCCATCGGCCCACGGATTGGAGAGTGAACATTGAACAAAGGGGTCTCATAAGGAAGATCGGGTTATCTGATCTTTAAGGAATTTCTGCTCGTTATTATAACGAAAACCTATGCAATAACTCACAAGTTTGTGCTTCATTACTCAGGATGTTTAATGTTATGTCAAATGGCCTGTTCTGTGTTCTTTTTTTGTATAAAATATGTTCAAATCTTGTAGGATTCGAAGCATTCTGACATAGCAACTTGACTGTGTCAGAACCTTCCCTTGTAACAAGTAAACTGTATTAAAAAGCCTTCTTTGACACGATTTTATGTGTTCTACTCGGTATGTAAACTTCGACAGCACCAGCATGTAGGAGTGGAGGGGAGGAATGGGGTGCCTGGAAGAGTGAGTGTGCTGGATGGTACTGGAGGGGAAGGTAGTGATGGAGGTGGAAGTAGTACCATATTAGATAGGAGCAGACTAAGAAAGACTATGAAAAATTCAAAAATGGGTTTAGAATGCATGTACGTAAACGCACAAAGTGTGGTGAATAAGGTTGGTGAGCTACAAGCCCAATTAGCCGTGTGGCAATATGATGTTGAGGAAATAACGGAAATGTGGCTTAAAAACGGTGAGGACTGAGCACTTAATATTCAAGGGTACAAGGTGTTCAGAAAAGATAGGGAAGGAAAAAAGGGAGGTGGAGTGGCAGTGCTGATTAAGGAAGACATTATAGTGTTGGAAAGGGAGGATGTTCTTGAGGGGACAAGGACAGAATCCATTTGGTTAGAGTTGAGGAGCAAAAAGGGTATGATCATGCTATTGGGGGTATTCTACAGGCCTCCAAATAGTGAGAGGGAGATAGAGGAGCAAATCTGCAGGGAAATCGCAGAGATATGCAAGAGCTATAGAGTGGTGATATTGGGGGACTTTAATTACCCAAATATCGATTGGGATAATGCTAGGGTAAAGGGAAAGGAGGGGGAAGAATTTCTGAAATGTGTTCAGGAGAATTTCCTTGACCAGTATGTTCTTGGCCCAACTAGGAAGGAGGCATTGCTGGATCTGGTGCTGGGGAATGAGGTGGGCCAGGTCGATCAAGTGTCTTGGGTACGAGTGATCTTCGTATCATAAGATTTAGATTAGCAATGGAGATGAGCAAGGAACAATCTAGAGTGGAACTTCTAAAATGGAATAGGGCTAACTTCAATGGGATGCAAAAGGATCTAGCCAGGGTAAAATGGAACCAAAGACCGACAGGAAAAACTGTAACGAAACAATGGGTGATCTTTAAGGAGGAGATGTTCCAAGTACAGACTAGATACATTCCAACAAGAGGGAAGGGTAAGGGAACCAAAGCAAGGGCTCCTTAGATGACGAAGGAGATAGAGAAGATGATGAAACAAAAAAAAGAGGGTGTATGATGAATGTCAGGTGAATTCTTCAAGGGAGAACCAGACCAAATACAAAAAGTTGAGAGGGGATGTAAAGATGAAAATAAGATTGGCAAAGAGAGAATATGAGAGTAGAATGGCAGTTAACATAAAAGAGAACCCAAAAATCTTCTACCGGCATGTAAACTGTAAGCTGGTAGCAAGAGGCGGGGTGGGGCCTATTAGGGACAAAGAAGGTGATATATGCTTAGACGCGCAGGACAAGGCTAGAATACTCAATGAGTACTTTGTATCGGTGTTTACTAAGGAGGTGGATGCTGACGAAATATCGGTAGAAGTGGAAACATAGAAGATAGGAGCAGGAGTAGGCCATTCGGCGCCTCGAGCCTGTTCCGCCATTTAATGAGATCATGGCTGATCATCCAAATTCAGTACCCTGTCCCTGCTTTCTCTCCATATCCCTTGATCCCTTTCGCCTTAAGAAATATATCTAACTCCTTCTTGAATATATTTAATGAATTGGCCTCAACTGCCTTCTGTGGTAGAGAATTCCACAGGTTCACCACTCTCTGGGTGAAGAAATTCCTCCTCATCTCAGTCCTAAATGGCTTACCCCTTATCCTTAGACTGTGACCCCTGGTTCTGGACTCCCCCGCCATCGGGAATATCCTTCCTGCATCTAGTCTGTCTAGTCCTGTTAGAATTTTATAAGTTTCAATGAGATCCCCTCTCATTCTTCTAAACTCTAGCGAATACAAGCCTAATTGACCCAATCTCTCTTCATACGTCATTCCTGCCATCCCAGGTATCAGTCTGGTGAATCTTCGCTGCACTCCCTCCATGGCAAGAACATCCTTCCTCAGATAAGGCGACCAAAACTGCACACAATACTCAAGGTGTGGTCTCACCAAGGCCCTGTATAACTGCAGCAAGACATCCTTGCTCCTGTACTCGAATCCTCTCGCTATGAAGGCCAACATACCATTTGCCTTCTTAACCGCCTGCTGCACCTGCATGCTTACCTTCAGCGACTGGTGCACAAGGACAACCACGTCTCGTTGCACTTCCCCTTTTCCCAATCTATTGCCGTTCAGATAATAATCTGCTTTCCTGTTTTTGCCACCTCGCATTTATCCACATTATACTGCATCTGCCATGCATCTGCCCAATCACCCAACTTGTCCAAATCATACTGGAGTTTCTCTGCATCCTCCTCACAGCACACACGCCCACCCAGCTTTGTGTCGTCTGCAAACTTGGAGATATTACATCTAGTTCCCTCGTCTAGATCATTAATATATATTGTGAATAACTGGGGTCCTAGCACCGATCCCTGCAGTACCCCACTAGTCACTGCCTGCCACTCGGAAAAAGACCCATTTTTTCCAACTCTTTGCTTCCTGTCTGCCAACCAGTTCTCTATCCAAGTCAGTACCTTACCCCCAATCCCATGTGCTTTAACTTTGCACGCTAATCTCTTATGCGGGACCTTATCGAAAGCCTTCTGAAAGTCCAAATGCACCACATCCACTGGTTCTCCCTTATCTATCCTACCAGTTACATCCTCAAAAAATTCCAGTAGATTAGTCAAGCATGATTTACCTTTTGTAAATCCATGTTGACTTTGTTCGATCCTGTCACTGTTTTCCAAGTGCTCTGCTATTACATCTTTTATAATGGACTCTAGCATTTTCCCCACTACCGATGTCAGGCTTACCGGTCTATAATTCCCCGTTTTCTCTCTACCACCTTTTTTAAATAGTGGGGTTACATTAGCTACCCTCCAATCCATGGGGACTGTTCCAGAGTCTATAGAATTTTGGAAGATGACCAGCAATGCATCTACTATTTCTAGGACCACTTCCTTAAGTACCCTAGGATGTAGATTATCAGGCCCTGAGGATTTATCGGCCTTCAATCCCATCAATTTCCCTAACACCATTTCCCTACAAATTCCCTACAAAAGGTAGAAGCAATGGAAGGGGTGAAAATTGATACACAGGATGGACTAGAAAGACTGGGTATGCTTAGAGTGGATAAGTCGCCTGGTCCAGATGGCTTGCATCCCAGGTTGCTAAGCGAATTGGGGGAGGAGATAGTGGAAGGGCTTGCCATAATTTTCCAATCGTCCCTAGATGCGGGGGAGGTGCCTGAGGATTAGATAGTGGCAAATGTGACACCATTGTTCAAGAAAGAGTTTAAGGACAATCCTAGTAACTACATGTGGGTCAGTTTAACATCAGTGGTGGGTAAAGTTTTAGAAACAATAATCAAGGAAAAAATTAACGGGCACTTGGAGATGTTGAAGCTAATTAAGGAGAGCCAACACGATTTGTAAAAGGCAGATCATGTTTGACTAATCTAATTGAATTTTTTGATGAAGGGAATGCAATGGATGTTGTCTACATGTATTTTAGGAAGGTGTTTGACAAAGTACCACATAGAAGGCTGGTTAACAAAATTGAGGCTCATGGAATAGGTGGGTCAGTGGCAGCTTGGATAAGGAATTGGCTTAAGGACAGAAAACAGCGAGTTGTGGTAAATGGCTGTTTTTCAAACTGGAGGCTGTTAGACAGTGGTGTTCCCCAAGGGTCAGTGCTGGGGCCACTGCTTTTTTTGATATATATATATATAAAAATGACCTAGATATTGGAATACAGAGTAGAATTTCTAAATGGATAGGCACTTGAGGGAAATAAACTTGCAGGGTTACGGGGATAGAGCGGGGGAATGGGACTGACTGGATTGCTTTGCAGAGAGCCGGCACGGACTTGATGGGCCGAATGGCCTCCTTCTGTGCCGTTATGACTCTATGTGCCAGCCCTAGAAGCTAAATACTGGAGCCGCGACAGTGGGACAAATAACTGTTTGACCAGTTGTTTCTTTACCCGAAAGTCCACTGACCGTGCAATTCAAAATGAGCTCCCAATGATACACACAGCTCATCAACTATTTAACTTTCCTTTTAAATGTTTGGTCTTTTGTGCATGAATGGAAAAGAAAAGCAGACAAGTGTGGCTTCAGCGATCTCTACATTGCACAGACTCAGTCTACAGGCTTTACTTAGAAAAGAGAGAGATTATAGCCGGAACCTGGTGATAAGTACTTCAAGTCAGCTGCAGACAAACCAACACATTAAAAAAAAAATACATTTAAAAAGGGGGCGAGAGCCCAAAAGAAGTGCCGCCGATTGAAACATCTCGTTGCATCTTCCAGCGCGCATCTCTGGAAATGCATTTCAACAAAAATAAAAGCTGACGGTGATGTAGGACTTACCAGAAAAATCCTCTGCAAAGTGCAACCCCACTGATTATTTTCTTTTATTACAATCCCCAGAGATATATGTGCTCCTCTAATTCTGCCCTCTTGAACATCCCTGATTATAATCGCTCAGCCTTTGGTGGCCGTGCCTTCTGTTGCCTAAGCCCTAAGCTCTGGAACTTCCTCCCTAAACCTCTCCGCCTCGCTACCTCTCTTTCCTCCTTTAAGACGTTCCTTAAAACCTAACTCTTTGACCAAGCTTTTGGTCACCTGCCCTAATTTATCCTTATGTGGCTCAGTGTCAAATTTTTTGTCTTAAAATACTCCTGTGCAGCACCTTGGGATGTTTTACTATGTTAAAGGCGCTATATAAATACAAGTTGTTGTTATTACGATGTTTGTTTTGGGCGATGCGCGTCTAGATCTGAGAGACTCCGTTGGTGAAGGAGGGATTAAGTATGGATCGTGGAGCCCCCCGTTTGAGAACCCCCGCCTAACCCACGTGTCCCCAGTAGCCAATCATGGCGAAGTTTAATGCAGAGCTAAAAAATTATGAGTTTTCTGAGGTGAATCGCAAGATCGCAAGTTGGGCTGAATTTTCATTAAAAATCGCGTGTGTCGTGATTAAATCACGAGAGTTAGCAAGACTGTTGTTGTCTAGGCTGAACGATTGCTTGAGGAGGTACAGAAGAGCTGTTAGCACCTATTAGAGCAGTAGGCCAGCACCAGTCAGCACCTTCAGGAGAATTAGCAAAAACAATAATGGGCTTGGAGATTAACAGAGCAGAGTCTCTCATGTTGTTTTGTGCCCTGATCAGGGGGCGTGCGGAGTTTCGACTGTATTTTAGCTACAGTCCCTCTTTAATGGAAAGACTCCGCTCACGGCGGGGAGGAGGGAAGAAAGGTTTGGCTCAAATTCAAACAACATTTTGAATGCTGACCGAAGAGCTCAGAACAGCTTGGCTTGTTCAGTTGCACCCTTGTGCGTTCCTTTACAACAAACAAGTGGGTGAATAGCACTGACGAGGGAAGCACATTGTGTGCTGCATGCCATTGTGGAGCAGTTAGACACGGTTCTGTAGACAGGCACACAATGCAACACTTTCAGCTACATTCCACTTGAAGCTGATCATCAACAAGCACCAGAAAGTGGGCAGCCACTGCAACCAAGAAATCAGCATTGAAACAGGAGAAGTTTCATTGCGATATACAAGTGTTGAAACCTGCAGATTTATTTCTTTGGCGAGCGTTGAACCTTGCTCCAAATAAATACGGCATAAGGCGCGAGGAAATGGCCTCCTTGTCCGATGGTATTTAACCAGTTTTCTCCTCTCCTCCACAAAGTACTGATGGTTTCCAGAGTCTGGTCACACAGGCTGTTAGCAGCCCTCAAGCACCTCACCCAAGTGACTATTCTTCACGTGTGTGTGTTTTAGACAATCGGGAACTGCAGCCATCCCAATCCGTTGCTCACCTGACAGAAGCACCTGCTCGCCTTCCAACGTCCCGAGCCAGTCTGAAAAGCCTGGGGAAAACGGCATCCGCTCCCCTCCCATCCAATCTACAAGGCACCCGTCGGCCGTGGCTCAGTTGGTAGCACACTCGCCTCCGAGTCAGGAGGTTGTGGGTTCAAGCCCCACTCCAGAGACCTGAGCATAAGGTCCAGACTGACACTTTAGTGCAGTGCTGAGAGAGTGCTGCACTGTCGGAGGTGCCGTCTTTCGGATGAGACCTTAAACCGAGGCCCCGTCTGCCCTCTCAGGTGGACAGAAAAGATTTCATGGCACTATTCGAAGAAGAGCAGAGGAGTTCTCCCCAGTGCCCTGGCCAATATTTATCCCTCAACCAACATCACAAACAGATTATCTGGTCATTACCTCATTGCTGTTTGTGGGATCTTGCTGTGCGTAATATGGCTGCCATGTTTCCTACATTGCAACAGTGACTACACTTCAAAAAGTACGTCATTGGCTGTAAAGCACGTTGCAACGACCCGAGGCCATGAAAGGCGCGATAAAAATGCAAGTTCTTTCGTTTTCTCCTTGCCTGCGATCCAGCACTCAAAGGAGGAAAAAGAAACCCGTTTGCCACCACTCTGAGGCCGTGTGCAGTCACTTGACGGGCACTGACTGAGTGTTGGCAATCCTTGCCCAACTACCAGCCCAAACTTTCCCGTCCGGAAATTACTTCTAATTACACAATTTATTCTCAAAGACTATTTCAGAGCATTTCCAACAAAAACTGGGCGATAAGCTGCTCTCTGCATGCTGTCTGGCAAGCACCTGCTGGGCTGAGGTTGAAGACTGTGGCACAAGCAAATTACTGTGTCGAGATATCAATAATTTAAACAGTTAAAACTCAGCCCCGCATGAAATGCTGCATTGCAGATAACCCATTTTCCATTTGCTTCCACAAGCACTGAGGAGTCGCTCCATTACTGACAAGGGCGAGCCAGATGCAGATACTGAAAATAGGCACCGGTGGGTCCTCCTGTGCACAGAATGGACTTGGCTGATATGTGAATGGAACCTCATTGCAACTAAACGAATAGTTCAGGCGCTGCCTTGTGTGTCATTGCACCATACAGAACAGGAGGTCCCAGCTTTGGTCTCTGAATTAGCCGCTCTCAGATGAGATCCCAGTAGGGGTACTGATGTTGTCCTCAGTACCACCGGCTCAGGAAGGAAGTTGGGGAGCGGGGGTTACGAGACAGGGCTCCTGAACTGTGCGTCAGCTAAGGGCAGGCTCAGGCTCCTCTGTGAAGCCTCCCACGTGATGCCCTCGTGTTTTGTTTTGATATTTGTTCTTGGGATGTGGGCGACACCGGCAAGGCCTCTATTACTGCTCGTCCCTAGCTGCCCCGAGAGGGTAGTGGTGGTGGTGGGCCTTCTCCTTGAACCGTTGCAGCCCTTGTGGTGATGGTGGTGGTGTTGGGGAAGGGTATTCCAGGAATTTGACCCAGTGAAGAGGAATGAACGACGATAGACATCCATGTCAGGATGGCCTGTGTCTTGTTGGGGAACTGGGAAGCGATGGTGTTCCCAATATATTGCTTCTCTCGGTCATCGAACTGTCTGCCGAGATCTACTGTCTGCACCTGAAGAACAACCAGTCAGACAAGGCCTCAGAGAAAACCCGGTGCCTGTGGAACTGACCTAACCAGGCTTTCGGGGGAGTGCGGAGATGGACCTAAACTTGTGGAAATAGGAAGAAAAACAGGAATTGTGAATTGGAGAAAATTAAACTATTCGATCTTTCCTCTACCTTCAGCATCATTTAACATCCAAATGGAGGATCTCAACAAGTCTGATCAACAGTGCTGGCCTTTCAATGACACCACATAATCAACTTGTTTGCCCAACTTCATTCATAGTACAATCCAATGCCAGCCATTTCTATACTGTTGCCCTTTCACAGATGCCATTCAAAGTACCAGGTTCAAGGGGGGTGGGGGGGGATGAGGGCTGACATGATCTTATTTGCACCACAACTAAACTGGTCTCTTCCTTCCCGTAACTACGCTGTATCAGAACATCACCCACCGACTGCACCAACGCCAAATCCGCATGGAGCCCTCGCACGCTCCCGGTGCACCTCGTCGGGATCAACAAACCGTTCTTCAAAAGGACATGGCTGCATTTCACAGAGAGGCCACAGTCAATCACCAGCCAGGATTTGGACGTGGCATCTTTACCTGCGGTCGCTAAGCAACGCTTTGATGTGGTAATGATCTCTCGCATTATGCAAATTGATTCTAATGTGCATGTAAATATACAAATCTTTCTTACCAGATGGTGAGCTCGTCTCTCTTCCCTTCCGTCTCCCTGGCACGTGGAAGCAACTTCAGCTTGATATCTGTTCTCAACAGGGCCCCATCAGTCAAACGTATTCATTTCAAAGCGGTCACTTCTGAAAGGGAAAAAATATTCCCTACAATGAGTCAGCTTTTGATAGGCCTTTCTGAAATTGGACCGTAAAGGCTGACAGCAGTATCGCTGGACAGCGCTATTCCGCACATTCTATTTCGTGCCAGCACTTACTCCTTCAACTTGTACTGTGTGGAAAGGGTGGTACTCGGGTCAGTGCTTGGGGTACGGGTAGAGCCAGGAAGTCAGCTAGTCCCGTTGGTTCGAAAGCCTTACTTTTGCTGTTGCTTTTTTCGGATGTCCTGTCATAGGAACAGGAGCAAGTCATTCAGCTCATCGAGCCTGTTCCATCATTCAATTAGATCATGGCTGATCTGTGCCTCAATTCCACTTACCCGCCTGGGCTCCATCGCCCTTAATACCCTTGCCTAACAAAAATCTATCAATTCCAGTTCTGAAGTTTTCAATTGACCCCTAGCCTCAACAGCTTTTTGGGGGAGAGTTTTCCAGATTTCCACTACCCTTTGTGTGACGAAGTCCTTCCTGACATCACCCCTGAATGGCCTAGCTCTAATTTTAAGGTTGTGCTCCCTCATTCTGGACTCCCCCACCAGAGGAAATAGGTTCCTTCTACCTACCCTATCAATTCAGATGTGGTGATTAGAATGGGGCAGCACGCTGGTGTCAAACCGATTAAGAGTGCTGTCTTTAAGCTCCATCATTTTACAGCCTTCGCTGGTTGAGTTTACATTTCTGACTGGAGGAGGAGAGGACATCCTTTGACCAAAAGGCCTGGAATTTGCTGGGAGCTGCTCCCAATCTGCTGAGGTAACTTGCTGGAAGCGCAATGGAAACCCCATTTGAGTGTGTAAACAAAATTTACAGCGCACTTCCGGTGACGTTTCTGTGGCGGAGCGCAATCGGCTCCGAGGAAATTCCAGGCCCAATCTAACTCCGCTCCCGAGGGCTCTGTCCTATTGCTGCTGATCAGTTCCACTCGGTATTATCCGTGGGAGATCTTTGAGGTGTTGGCATCCTCTTCGACCGAGGAGGGCATCGCAGCCCAGCCCAGCCAGGCAGGCAACGAGGAGCAAGAACCCTGGCTGATTTCACCTCATGTTAATGAGGCCCGGCGCGCAAAAATCGCTGGGGTTTTGTACTCCCACATTACAACAGTGGCTACACTCCAAAAAGTACTTCATTGACTGTAAAGCGCTTTGAGACATCGGTGGTCGTGAAAGGCGCGATATAAATGCAAGTCTTTCTTTCTTGCTTTCTTTCTTTCTTACTGCCGTGGGCTGGCGGGTGGGAAACTGGCTCAAACCGCTGGTTCAAACTTCCCACCCCAGGTCTTTTTTGTGGATACTGCCACATCTCGTCATACCCTTTCCACTGCATTACCAATGCACAAAGCAAAGCTGCAGTGGAAACTTCAAAGATTTGCCTTTAAAACAGCGTCCATCGAAAGCAGCAGATGGATCAGTAGCAGCAATTGAATTAGGCACATTATTGATGACTCACATGAGAATAGGCAAATGTCATTTGGATAAGTAACCGGGAGCTGTAATAGATCTTGAGCCAAGGGTCATCCCTAATTGTACCATTTTTGCTGCTTTCCTTTCCTCCTCCGTTCTCCCAAAAGCAGACGGTTTTAAAAGAGATCATAAATATTATTAAATGTACAGGAAGCATTACCCATACACACCCCTCCCCCAGCCGAACAGTATTCTCCGCACGATTACGGTCCTGGTGCACTGCTAGATTTAACTTCCCATCATCAGGAGCTCATGCTTTCTGGGTTTATCCCATAGTGTTATTCGTTCCTCCTCTTAAGCTTTCAGTGGCTCTCAGTCAACTACACCTCAGTTAATGATATGAAACCCCACTCAGCTCGTGCCATTTCTTTTCCATTCTCAGGATGTGGGCATCGCTGGCAAGACGGGCATTTATTGCCCTTCTCTAATTGCCCTGAGGGCCTTCTGATGTAGCAGCTTGATAAATCGAGTCCACAGCACAGAAACAGGCCATTCGGCCCAACTGGTCTATGCCGGTGTTTATGCTCCACACCAGCCTCCTCTCATCCCTCCTCATCTAACCCCATCAGCATACCCTTCTATTCCTTTCTCCCTCATGTGCTTATCTAGCTTCCCCTTAAATGCATCTGTGCTCTTCGCCTCAACCACCCCATGTGGTAGCACGTTCCACATTCTTACCAATTCTTATCAAAACTTCTCCTGAATTCACGATTGGATTTATTAGTGACAATCTTATATTTATGACCTTTAGTTCTGGCCTCCCCTCGCAAGTTGAAACATCTTCTCTACGTCTACCCGATCAAACCCATTCATTATCTTAAAGACCTCATCAGTTCATCCCTCAGCCTTCTCTTTGTTGGAGAAAAGAGCCACAGTCTGTTCAGACTTTCCTAATAATCTCTCAGTTCTGGTATCATCCTTGGGAATCTTTTTTGCACCTTATCCAATGCCTCTATATTATTTTTATAATATGGAGACCAGAAATAGGCACAGTACTCCAAGTGTGGTCCGACCAAGGTTCTATACATGTTTAACATAACTTTTCAATTCTATTCCTCCAGAAATGAACTACAGTGCTTGGTTTGCATTTTTTATGGCTTTATTAACCTGTGTCGCTACTTTTAGTGACTTGTGTATCTGTGTATACGACTGAATGGCTTGCTAGACCACTTCAGAGGACAGTTAAGAGACAACCATTGCTTATTGAACAAAACTTGGCTTGAAAGGAATCTTATAATCAATGCGACAAGATCTTAAAAGTCTCTGGGTAAGAGAATGACAAAACAGCAAAGACATCAGATTTGACCCCAATCTCGGTAAATCTTTTTCTCTTCCTCCCGCCCCCCACCCCATTTTTCATTTTCTCGCTGTGGAACTTTGAAGTGCTACTATTCCTTTCTACATAAGAACATAAGAAATAAGAGCAGGAGTAAGCCATACAGCCCCTCGAGCTTGCTCCGCCATTCAATAAGATCATGGCTGACCATTGACCTCAACTCCACTTTTCCGCCCAATCTCCATATCCCTTGATTCCCCTAGAGTCCAAAAATCTATCTATCTCAGCCTTGAATATACTCAAAGACTCAGCATTCACAGCCCTCTGGGCCAGAGAATTCCAGAGATTCAAAACCCTCTGAGTGAAGAAATTCTTCCTCATCTCAGTCTTAAATGGCCTACCCCTTATCCTGAGACTATGCCCCCTAGTTCTAGACACTCCAGCCAAGGAAAACAACCTCTCAGCATCTACCCTGTCAATCCCCTTCAGAATCTTGTATGTTTCAATGAGATCACCTTTCATTCTTCTAAACTCCAGAGTATAGGCCCATTCTACACAATCTCTCATCATCGGACAGCCCTCTTATCCCAGGAATCAATCTAGTGAACCTTCGTTGCACTGCCTCCACGGCAAGTATATCCTTCCTTAGATAAGGAGACCAAAACTGTGCACAGTACTCCAGGTGTGGTCTCACCAAGGCCCTGTACAATTGTAGCAAGACTTCCTTACTCTTATACTCCAACCCCCTTGCAATAAAGGCCAACATGCCATTTGCCTTCCTTATTGCTTGCTGTACCTGCATGCTAGCTTTCTGTGTTTCTTGCACGAGGACACCAACATTCTCTTTCTCGCTCAACAGCGAGAGAGAAAGAAAATGTTACGGAGATGGGGGGAAATCTGTTGGACAATGAAACCAGTGTAGATTACAATTGGTAGGGAAGGCGGAGGGAGTTCCACATTTGTGACGTCCAAGGAAAGAATGGGTTAGCACAGGTGGTGATGTGGTCTGTCTGGATTTCAACACAGTCTAGGTGCAGAGAAGAGAAAGCTAAGTTCAGAAGAGCACTGATTAGATGTTAGATTGGATAGAATCATAGACATCAGAGCACAGGAGGGGGCCATTCAGACCATCATACTAGTGCTAGCTGTTTGATTAGAGCTACCTGTTCTAAAAGAAAGAGCTTGCATTTATTTAGTGCCTTTCACAACCTCTGGATGTCCCAAAGCGCTTTATATCCAATTAATTACTTTGCAGTCACTATCCGATTACTCTGCCACTTCCAGATATCCTTCACCCTTCCTCATCGAGTCATGGAAAATATAGAAACAAAAGAAGGTTGCTAACATGCACTAGGCTAACAGCACAATTAGCTGTGAAAAGATGTAGCTTCAAATATGGTACAACTCGATTTGCCCCACGAATTTCCATGTGGGTAAAACAGATACGGGACAAATGCCAAAACCAATGGGTAACCGAGAGACTCACCTGGAGTTGGGGTAACACTCCAGGTGACTCACTCCACCGATTCACTCACTTTCACCCACCAGCCCCTTGACCAAGAAAGGTCGAGACAGACGAGGGGGATGGGGAGCACTAGCTCACGGCTGCCCATCCAAGCAACACTAAAGACCTCCTGCTAGCCTTCTGCTCCTTGCTTCCCGTGGCTGTTAAGCCCTGGCCCCATCTGCTGGTCACCTAAACCTGTCTGGCGGGAGGCAACATTCAATTGTCAAAGCACCTGCGTGTTTACGTGCCTAGTAATCTTAACTGGACCATGAACCAACTATCCATGTACGTTTTGTAAATCTCAGAAGATTTTTTTTTAAGTGCTCAAAGCATACAGAGCCATTCATCTGCAAACACATGATGAAAATTCTCTGAACTCCCTTTAGAACATTAACAGACCACTCAAAATAGCACTCTTTGTCCCTTCAAATTGGTTCTTTTATTCATATTCAATAAAGCCTCACCTTTCTGCATTCAGCCAGGTACAATGACCAGCAATTTAACTGTACAGGAATTGTACTGAGCATAACAAGGAGCTTATACAGCATTAAACAGAAATTCCCTGAATACTTAAAGGGCGATGCCAAGTACTCTCAGCTACAGATCTAGTGCTTCAGCCAGAAAAACTAGGACAGGGAAAGCATCTGTCTGCTTAATATGTACTTGTCAAAATCCAGAATGTTACTGCTGACATACACCTAGAAGGACAAGGGCAACAGGCGCATGGGAACATCATCACCTCCAAGTTCCCCTCCAAGTATCATACCATCCCAACTTGGACATATATCAACATTCCTTCAACGTCAATGGGTGAAAATCCTGGAACTCCCTTACCTAACAGCAATGTGGGAGCAGAGCACCTTCACCACACGGACTGGAGAGGTTCAAGAAGGCGGTCCAACACCACTTACTTCTCAAGGGCAACTTAGGGATGGGTAATAAATGCTGGACTTGCCAGTGATGCCCACATCCAGAGAACGAATATTGAAAAAATCATTCACCATTATTGCCAAACATTGGCCATGGCTATCTGAGGGAGCTTCTGGAGAGCTGCTGGCCCCAGAATCATTTCCTAGCAAGAGTTTAGGGTCGGTGCCTTCAGGAGAGGCAAGGAGGCAAAGGGCGAAAGAAAAACAAATATTTCTGTCTGGTCTTTCACGATATATTACAGAAATGTAAAGAAAGATGCATTTTTATAGTGCCTTACACAACCTCAAGACATCCCAAAGCTTTGCAGCCAATGAAGTACTTTTGATGTTTAGTCACTGATGTAATGTAGGAAACCTGCCAGCCAATTTGCACACAGCAAGCTCCCACAAACAGCAATGTGATAATGACCAGATAATCTGTTTTAGTGATGTTGGTTGTGGGATAAATATTGGCCAGGACACTGGGGATAACTCCCCTGCTCTTCTTCGAAATAGTGCCATGGGATCTTTTACGTCCACCTGAGAGGACAGACGGAGCTTCGGTTTAACATTTTATTCTACATTTATAAACAATTCTTTCTGATAGGAGACACAACCTTCACACGGATTGTTACAATAGTCAAGGGTCAGTATAGTAGAACATGTTGAAAAGGTGCCGTTGGTTGAAGAGTTAACGCAGCCATCTGTATAGAGATAGCTCATTTTCAGTGACAGTGAGGTCAACATTATGGTTCCACTGTGTCTGATATCCATTCCAACTACATCACAATAATTTGCTTTGGGTGAGATGACTAGATTACATAAATCCTTTCTAAATGGTAAGGATGGAAGAGAATTCAATTTCCTGTCTCTGAGTAAAGTTTTCAATTAAACATCATCTGGCCATCATCAGCCACCACGTGAATGATGGCCTGATGTAATGATTAACTTGCTTCTTATTCAATAGTAAAGAGCTTAACTTACCCAGTTTAATGAGGAAAAGGGTACTGGGTATACAACTAAATCATTTTAATCCGCCACGGCCTTTCCACGTGATAGCGCACCCAAGTGGCGATTCTTCAGGAGTGTCCCTGGACAGTGAGTGTCAGGAGACCACTTGACAATAGTGTGGTCAGGTCTTGCCAAAGGTGGAATTTTGTGTTCAAGGATTTCCTTAACCAGTGTATAAAACTGCACCCAGCCAACAAGTTAAATATTTTCTATCTCAATGCATCTGGGGCTGTACACCAAGTTGTCTGGCTAGCTTTTATTCTCAGATCGCTCAGGAAGCAGTGATTTGTCTAAATGGACAGCATGCTTGAGTTAACAGGATCTCCTGTGGCATTGCTCACACGTAGTCTGGAGTCTGCAGCATGGTTGCGATGATTTCCTGCTAACTTGGCCTGTCCTTAAGGCCACAACTGTTGACAAGTCCAGTGAAGTGTAACTGGTTGTAAACTGCCGAAGCCATTCACATGGCAACTTTTTAGGGGAGGAAGGAGCGAGATGGGGTGCACGTGAGAGTGAGAGAGTTAGGATTTGATGAAGGAGAGAATGGTGCAGGGAAAGGTATGGAGGAAAGTTTTTTGTTTTTTATTTAAAAAGGTTGTTTACATGAAATGCAACCAACAGAGGAAGAGCCATGCATCCTTTGCTGGTTGATCTCCTCTAGTGTAAGAGGACCCACTTATCCTCATGGTTCACCAGACCAGGTCATGGAGCAGTGCAGTTGTGAGGTTAGCCTACAACATGAGGAGTCAGCTTTCGTGGGGGATGTGGGATTCTCCTGAAACAGATCAGGAGACATGTAGAATACATTACCCACCTCACGTCAAATGGACAAGCTGTGTTCCATAAAACTTTGTTTGGTTATCGGAAGGAAATAGGAGTCAGAATTGTTCATTTCAGCACATTTTTTTTTTAAACCATTTCCCCAACAACTTTATCCCCGCTCACCCTGAAAGAGTTGAATTCTTGCTCGGGATGGTTCCACAGGCAACAAGCACCCTCTGATAGCTCACCCAAGTGGCGATTCTTCAGGAGTGTCCCTGGACAGTGAGTGTCAGGAGACCACTTGACAATAGTGTGGTCAGGTCTTGCCAAAGGTGGAATTTTGTGTTCAAGGATTTCCTTAACCAGTGTATAAAACTGCACCCAACCAGCAAGTTAGGTATTTTCTATCTCAATGCATCTGGGGCTGTACACCAAGTTGTCTGGCTAGCTTTTATTCTCCTTTAAAATACTGATTATATTATTGATCAGTGTGACTTTTCCAATAGCATCCTGATGCTTATACGCATTGAATTCCACTCATCTCATTCCCAATCGATTCCTCTTTCTTGCTGAGCAGGGTTCAGCACAGACACCTTGCTCTGAATTGCTGCCTTTGTGTTTGTTCCCCTCTTCCCTCAGCTTTTGTTTTGTTTCTACCCTTAACGGATCAGATAGGAGGGGAGCTTCAGCCCTGCCAAGGCCCTCGCTTGGCTTATTATCTTGTTTTTTCTCATTCCTTTCATGCAGCTTTTCCAGTCAATTGCGGTGTGGATCTCAGATTTCACAGCTTTGTTGCTCTTTAGGGCTCCCCGGGAGATGGCTGAACTTTAGTCACATCTTCTGCTCGATTAGGGAATAGAGCTAAATTGAGTCACCCAGGAATGTGAGGCAGCCTGGCAAGGAGTAAACATTTGCAGCAAAAAAGCTGCTCGTCAAGAAGATTTAGGTTCTCTCCAAAGAAGGAGGAACCCGTGCATGATTTATCAGTCTGCCCTGAACTCCCTCACGGTTAGGAGTACCTGGTTGGTGAGCCGTTATTGCGTTTTATGATCAATATCTTTAACTCCTAACCAGACTTCCTCACATTGTTGGCCCAAGAAGGACTTCAGCTCAATTTATCCATCGTTTTCAATGGTCAATTCCTTCTATTTTCCTCCACGTACACTCATCTTCCTCAGTCATTAACCAGCTATAACTCAGCATGGAGAGGGGTCAGAAATCTCCTTCCAATCCACCTGCCAAAGCTTCAGAAAGCAGTGAAAGCTGACTGGAAACATTCTCTCTTCCAATTTTTACTAATTCTTCCCCACCCCCCCGCCACCCCCAACCCCATCGCCCCACAAGAATCGAGCCTCTTCTAACACAACTGCTACAGGGAACTCAATACAATGAGTGAAATCAAAAAACTCCATCCCACCACTCTGCCTCGCACTTACACATCCAACCCCCTGCGCCGTCTCAAACCCTTTAAGAATCATGGTTAGAATTATTTCTGTATGAGTGGCTCAGGAAACTAGAAATTATTGATGGTAATATCAGTGCACAGATAACGCACATGTCTGATACTCCCCGTCCACTATTTTAGCAGAGGTGTTAGCCCAATTAAAATCAACGGACTAGTGCCAGAGTAATGTCAGACTACTGTGATGTGCATTGGCCCACTAAGAAAGAACTTGTATTTATATAACGTCTTTCACAACCTCAGGACGCCCCAAAGCGCTTTACAGTCAATAAAGTACTTTTGAAGTCTAGTCACTGTCGTAATGTAGAAAAATAATTACTCCAACTAATAGCACCAACGGTAGTTCTCTAATAGGAACAGCAGTAGGCCATTCAGCCCAGTGATCCTGTTCCGCTATTCAATTAGATCATGGCTGATCTGTATCTTAACTCCATTTAACGCCTTGGTTCCATATCCCTTGATATCCTTGCTTTTGAAATTTTCAATTGATCTAGCCTCAACAACTTTTTGGGGGAGCGAGTTCCAGATTTCCACTTCCCTTTATGTGAACAAGTGTTTCCCAGCATCACCCCTGAATGGCCTAGTTCTCATTTTAAGATTGTGCCCCTTGTTCTGGACTCCCCCATCAGAGGAAATAGTTTCTCTCTATCTACCATGGATTTGTTAAGGGCAAATTGTGTTTGACTAACTTGATTGAGTTTTTTGATGAGGTAACAGAGAGGATAGATGAAGTTAATGTTGTGTATATGGACTTTCAAAAGACGTTTGATAAAGTACCACATAATAGGCTTGTTAGCAAAATTAAAGCCCCTGGGATAAAAGGGGCAGTAGCAGCAAGGATACAAAATTGGCCAAGGGATAGAAAGCTGAGTTGTGGTGAATGGCTGTTGTTTGGACTGGAGGCAGGTATACAGTGGTGTTCCACAGGGTTCAGTGCTTAGGACCACTGCTGTTTTTGATAAACATTAATAACTTGGACTTGGGGGTACAGGGCACAATTTCAAAATTTGCAGATGACACAAAACGTGGAAGTGTAGTTAACAGTGAGGAGGATAGTAATAGACTTCAAGAGGACATAGACAAGCTGGTGGATGGGCGGATGAAATTCAACACAGAAAAGTGTGAGGTAATACATTTTGATAGGAAAAATGAGGAGAGACAATACAAGCTAAATGGTACAATTTTAAAGGGGGTACAAGATTAAAGAGACCTGGGGGTGTTTGTGCACAAATCTTTGAAGGTGGCAGGATAGGTTAACAAAGCAGTTAACAAAGCAAAAAGAAAATACTGCAGATGCTGGAAATCTGAAATAAAAACAGAAAATGCTGAAGATACTCAGCAGGTCAGGCAGCATCTGTGAAGAGAGAAGCAGAGTTAATGTTTCAGGTCGATGACCTTTCGTCAGAACTGGAAAAAAGCAGGAAATGGAACAGATTTTTAAGCAAGTGTAGGGGCTGGGAAAGGGGGAGGGGATGAAAGAACAAAAGGGAAGGTCTGTGATATTATAGAAGGCAGGAGAGGTTAAGAGGTTAACAAAGCATGTGGGATCCTGGACTTTACAAATAGAGGCATAGAATACAAAAGCCAGGAAGTTATGCTAAACCTGTATAAAACACTAGTTCAGTCCCAGCTGAAGTATTGTGTCCAATTCTGGGCACCACATTTTAGAAAAGATGTGAAGGCTTTGGAGAAGGTACAGAAGAGATTTACTAAAATGGTTCCAGAAATGAGGGATTACAGTTATGTGGATAGACTGGAGATGCTGGCGTTGTTCTCCTTAGAGCAGAGAAGGCTAAGAGGAGATTTGATAGGGGTGTTTTAAAACATGAAGTGTTTAGATAGAGTAAATAAAGAGAAACTGTTTCCAATGGCTGAAGGGTCAGTAACCAGAGGGCACAATTTAAGGTATGTAACAAAAGAACTAGAGGCAACACGAGGAAAAACTTTTTTACACAACGAGTGGTTCGGATTTGGAATGCACTGCCTGATATGGTGGGGTTACAGATTCAATAGTATCTTTCGAAAGGGAATTGGATAAATACTTGAAGGAGAAAAAATTGCAAGGATATGGGGAAAGAGCAGGGGAGTGGGACTAACTGGATTGCTCTTCGAAAGAGCCGGCCCAGACTTGATCCATATCAAATCCTTTATTCCTCTTAAATATCTCAATTAGATCACCCCTTAAATATCTCAAATAGATCACCCCTTAATCGTCTATATACTGTATAGACTTAAAGGCTACCTCCTGTCTCTACAGGATGCTTCATTGACAAACAAAAAACAGAGCAGAAAGGCACATTTTGAGAGGCAGTTCATCCCAAGGAGTGAACCACCAGCCTGTAATCTCCCCTCACACAGACTACAAGATCTACAATCCCCAGTGAGAGCACAACCCTGGGATAACTTTCCCCGTTAGAAGCTCTCAAGCAACCTCATATTACAATACAGACCAGCCATCTGCCTTCTACAGCAAGCACAGGAATTGCAAAAAAGTATATATTTTTCTGTCAGTCATATCGCAAACATGAAATTGCAATCACTGGCAGGTCATTTCCTTCATGAAATACTTTCCATAATCAATGGATTCCTGTGTGCTATGCTCTATTCACATGAAATAATTCAGGCTTTTGTTTAATTTGGCCAATCTTCCTTGTGTATGATTCAACAGACATTCACTCTGAAGCAGCATAGAATGAGACTGATTGGTGCTGTCCTTTGTAATTCATACCGCCACTTCAATCTATCACTTGTCGCTGTGCAGGGAGGGAAAAAAAACCCTCATCAGGTAAAGCACTGGATTTCATCAGTGATATTATGTAGCTGTCACCACAGTTTAACACTAATTTCAGCTTCTAAGTAAATCAAATTCATTGGGAGAAATTTCCAACCAATCATGCCGTCTCTGTCGCTCCTGAGCTGGCAGTCTTTGTGTCAATTATCCAATTATATGTCTGCCACTTTAAGAGGAGTATCAGCTGGGAAAAGCAATCACTGTAACATAGACTTGAATTTCTTGTGTCTGACTAGGTTTTTCTTCATCAGTTATCCAAGTGGGCACAATCTCCTATTTCATTTTATCGTTCAGGATCAAACAGTAGCGTCTCCTTTTGCACTCACACCTGATTAGATCGTTCTCATTTCCTACCCTCTTCTGCTGGGACATGTCATTAACGTTATAGTGCCCAGCACCATCTCACAAAACTAGAAGCAGTCGATTGGCATCTAATATAAATTATCCTTCCTAGTTAGGAAGTAGCTGATCCTAACTGAGTCTGAGTGCAGTCCTTGTAATATATTTTAGTCCCGCATAAGACTACCATGTTGTATACAGCCTTGAGCAGACCCCATCTGGAGTACTTCATTTAGTTTTCACAGCCAATGAAGTACTTTTGACGTGTAGTCACTGTTGTAGGACAGTTATGGGACGAGTCCTAATTCGATTGCCTAACGCCCTGGTTTGGAAGATAATATTCAAAGAGATAGACGCGAAAGATTTGGAATCAATATTCAAGCGACCCCCAATATAGAGTGTATTAAAATGGTTGACGGGAGTGCAGTATAACAAGGTTTCGCAACTACTACATCGAGAAACAAAGTAGCAATTCACAGATGAAATTTGGCGTCTCGCAGCAGTACCAGAGGTCATTCTAACAGCACGGAATGGACACAGGCAGCAGGCATTCAGGTTGCAGTGGCAGTAAGTAATGAATGAGATTTCTCATTGTTCCTCCAACCTTACCATTCCTTCAACACCGTGATTGATACTGGGCTATGATTTAACAGATGTTGTCAGCCCCTTGGGGTGGAAAACAACATCTACATGAAAAATCAGTATTTTTGTTTTAAATGTTTTTTTATTCATTTTTGGGATGTGGGTATCCCTGGCAAGGCCGGCATTTATTGCCCATCCCTATGATACAACGGATTGACTTGCTAGGCCATGTCAGAGGTTAACCACATTGATGTGGGGCTGGAATCACACCAGACCAGGTAAGGACGTTGGGTTTCCTTCCCTAAAAAACATTCATCAATCAATCAGTTAGGTTTTGACAACAATCCCATAGCTTCATGGTCACTTTTACTGGTACAAACTTTTTATTTCCAGATTTTTTTTTAAATGAATTCAAATTCTCAAACTGCCATGGTGAGATTTAAACTCATGTTTTCTGGATTAAAATTCTCATCCTTGTCTTCAAATCCCTCCATGGTCTCGCCCCTCCCCATCTCTGTAACCTCCTCCGGCCCTACAACCCTCTGAGATATCTGCGCACCTCTAATTCTGGGCCTCTTGAGCATCCTCGATTTTAATCGCCCCACCATTGGTGGCCGTGCCTTCAACTGCCGAGGACCTAAGCTCTGGAATTCCGTCCCTAAACCTCTCCGCCTTTCTGCCTCTCTTTCCTCCTTTAAGACGCTCCCTAACACCTAGCTCTTTGACCAAGCTTTTGGTCATCAACCCGAATATCTCCTTATGTGGCTCGATTTCAAATTCTGTTTGATAACGCTCCTGTGAAGTGCTTTGGGATGCTTTAGTACATTAAAGGCGCTATATAAATGCAAGTTGTTGTTGTAACATAACCACTACACTAACATACCATGGGTGTCACAGGCTCCATTTTAAGAGACAGGAAAACATCTGCTATGGGGTTTTGCCATGTTACAATGTTAACTGTTGTCACTCATCATTCCCGCTCATGCCTCTAGCTGCCCCCTCAATAGGGTTTCCCATTGTAAAGTGAGCAGCAATTGGCTGTCACGATCCGTTTTAGGTGTTGGTTGAGGGATAAATATTGACTCCGGGAGAACTCCCCTGCTCTTCTTCGAATAGTGCCATGGGATATTTTACGTTCACTGAGAGCCATTACAGCCTCCCTGCCTGGAGAACAGATTCTGCTAACCTCTACTCTCAGTTGCTTCTAATCTTTTTATTAACATATATAATGGATTTTCCTTACTTTTTCCACATTAAAAATATTTCTATATATATCAAGCCTGTGGACCCACGACTGCTCCTCCTAGCCCCACTGACCTAACTTTTTTAATTCTTTATACATTGATTTTTTTCCAAAATGTTTCAATATTTAACTAAATTTAATTGGATGAGTTAGGATTTTAACGTTTTCCTGAATAAGATTCCATCAATCATTTCAGTATTCTTTAAATTACATTTTAATATTAATGAGACTTTAATATTTTACTGAATAGGCAATGTGATATTTCTGGGAGCAACATTCGAGGTGTTGCTTAATAGGCTCACGGCAACTGGGGTGACTGGTGGCACAATGGGGGAGCAGAGGAAGACCACAGACAACGCTATGTACAGGAGCAACATGGACAACTCCAACAGGATGCCAGATACATGCAAATAACAGACTGTATCCTTCTACTCACTGCGGGCAACGCCACTGGTTCAGTGCCCAGTTGTGGCTCGGTGGGTAGCACTCTTGCCTCTGAGTCATGAAGGTTGTGGGTTCAAGTCCCACTCCAGAGACTTTGAGCACATAATCTAGGCTGACACTCCAGTGCAGTACTAAGGGATGTGCTGCACTATCGGAGGTGCCGTCTTTCAGATGAGGCGTTAAGCCGAGGTGTCTGCTTAAGTGGATGTGAAAGATCCCATGAAACTGTTTGAAGATGATGGTAGTTCTCCCTGGTGTCCTGGCCAACATTTATCCTTCAACCAACACCATCAGAAACAGGTTATATGGTCAGTTATCTCATTGATGGTTGTGGGATCTTGCTGTGCACAAATTGTTTCCCTACATTAGAACAGTGAGTGCACTCCAAAAGTACTTAATGAGCTGTGAAGCTCTGTGGGACATCCTGCGGTTGTGAAAGGTGCTATATAAATGCAAGTTAATTCTTTCTTCAGTAAATATCTCATATCTGACTCCAAACAAAATTTAAGTTCTTCAGACACTTAAACTCAAGGCATTGTGGCCAAGGAAAGACTGAAGGAGATGAGGTGCTCCATTGTTTTGATTTGCTTGGAAATTGACCAGTTTGCCAGGCTGGACAGTTAATATTGACAAGGATAGAATCGTGAGCCTGACCGTGTCCTTCAGGGACCTCCAATTGTATACCTCAGGCAGTGGTAATGCATAGCGGTCTGAATCTAACTCATTCATTTCCCTCCTTAACTTGTCACATGGAAGACAATTATTGCACTGCAGCCTAACTAAAATTGGCCGACTCAATACGGATCGGGGATTGAACCGGCCACCTTCCTGATTTGTGTGGGCCAAGCACCACTGCATTTACCCACTGAGCCACCAGTGAACACCCAGTAATTAACACCCAACAGAGCATCAATGTCTGGCAAAATAACCAGGGCCGGGTCGCCTTCAACCCTGTGATAAGTGTCCTGTAGGAAAGAGGAGAAATCTTGCTCTTGCAAAAAGAAAAGAATACTCATGTGATTAAGTTAATGACCCCATGTCATTATTTGAACAGTAGGGAGCCCGGTACCTTGAACAACATTTTCATCAACCAATGCTCGTCGGACAACGCTGACGCAGAATGGTTGCCGACATAACAACAGTCAAGGCACTCTGAAGTAATTCATTATGAGAAGAGCTTTGGCTTGTTTCAGTGATGGGACACGATATAAGTATTAAAATTGAATTGCTCAAAGCTGCCACGGCTTAAATGCTTCTGCACTCTACCTCAGCCTATCTACCGTTGAACTCCTCATTCCTGCCTTTGTCACCTCCAGTCTCAACATTTCCAATGCTGTCTTGGCTGACCTCCCATCCCTCCCATCTTCCGCCCTCTGTAAACGTCAGCTAATCCAGAACTCTGCTTCCCATTTCCTAGTCTTGCTTGCTCACCACACCCGCTTTCGCTAATCTACACTGACTCCCTTAAATCCCTTCATGGCATCACCCCTTCCCATCTCTACTCTCCTCCAGCTCTACAATTCCTCTCTCCTAACTCCCCCGTTCCTCTGGCTGGCCTCTTGATCATCCCTCCCCTTCTACTCACCATTGGCGGCCGTGCCTTCAGCCAACTAGGCCCCACACCGGGGAATTACTGCTACCTCTCCAACTCCCTCCCCCCCTTTAAAACCCTCCTTATAACCGAACTCTTTGACCAAGCTTTTGATCACCCCTCCTAATATCTCTCCCTTTTTTGCTCGGTGTTCATGTTTTGGTGATGGCTCTGAAGCGCTTTGGGACGGTTTTCTTTGTTAAAGGCGCTGTACACATGCAAATTGCTGCTGTTCTTTTTCCGACATTCTGACTTTCTGGGAAGTTCAAAATTACTGTAAAGAAAAAAGAGCTACTTGTACCAATTGTGAGCATTCTAATAAGGCTTGCAGTGTATTGCTCACTGCGATTGCCCCAATATAGCTGCTGTATTGTCAGGAGACAATATACTTGCTATTTTTGTGTGTATGGGGCTTCTGTTTGAGCACCACTGCTTGCTACACTTGTTGGGCTCTTCAGTGATGCAGAATGGTCTTAGCAAAAACAAGTGTATTATTCTTCATTAAATCCAAGTACAAAGAAAGGAAGATCCACAAACAGTTCAGCTTGGTTAGATGAGGTGAATAGATTTCACTCCTAATGAGCTTGGCAGCAAGAGCTCTCCAGTTTGCAATACAAACGGTAAACTGTATTTCTGTTGAACACCACGATACTTGCGAAACGTGGAAATCTTATCAAAGGTGGATTGTTGAGTAACCTTGTGAAAATGGACGTCAGAAACAGCAACTCTGATGAACCATTTTAGTGACAACAGTCACCATCTTGTCACTTTTCTGGATCTACCCTACGAATAATTCAGGTGATTTCCATAATCTTACTTACAACAGACAAACATACAAGGAGAACTGGGTGGCACAGCGGGTTAGACATTGACTTCACGTCAGAGCAAGGGGTGGGTGGTGGTGGGGGGGGGGGGGGGGTTCTCCCCGGTGTCCTGGCCAATATTTATCCCTCAACCAACATCACTAAAAAAAAGGTTATTGGGTTATTATCTCATTGTTGTTTGTGGGATCTTGCTGTGCGCAAATTGGCTGCCGCGTTTCCTACATTACAACAGTGACTGCAATTCACAAGGTGTGTTGTAAAGCACTTTGGGACGTCCCGAGGTCGTGAAAGGCGCTAAATCAATGCAAGTTCGGGTTTTTTTTCTGGGACCTGGGTTCAGACCCTGCCCAGACTGAGGGCTGGAACGGTCCAATGACCTGGATTCAGACTCCGCCCAGACTGAGGGCTGGAATGGTCCAGTGACCTGGGTTCAGACTCCGCCCAGACTGAGGGCTGGAACGGTCCAATGACCTGGGTTCAGACTCCGCCCAGACTGAGGGCTGGAATGGTCCAATGACCTGGGTTCAGACTCCGCCCAGTCTGAGGGCTGGAACGGTCCAATGACCTGGGTTCAGACTCCGCCCAGACTGAGGGCTGGAACAGTCCAATGTGAAAGAGTTTGTGTAGTCTCCACCCATGAGCCAACAATCACAAAACTGTCCCTAAACTGCCATTTATTTACAATGTCACTCAGAGACAACAGCATAGATCATGAGGAGAATAGGGGGAAAAAATTCTCTAACTGGGGCAAGGTCACTCAACCCTCTGGTGTGGGTGCTATATTCAGTGCTCGATTCTAAATGGGTGTGTGAAATGGGAAGTGTTTCGTTCCTCCACACTAAATTCCTTCACCTTGATGAGCACCAAACACTCCACATAAACAATATCCTAACATTGAGTCCTTATGCTCAATTGCTCTTCGGGAAAGTACCTGGGGGGAATGTGGATAAAGGAATGCTTGCTAAGGTCAACTCTTCATGGTCAGTAGAACAAGGAGTCTTGATGGGTAGAACAGCCTTTTTTGTTGCCTGCTTTCTTATATTTCGGTATGCTCAACATGTCCAACCAACACAGAGCAGTAACCAACAACAGAATGACGAACTACACAGCCGAAAGAGTTGAATGCAAGTCAGGGGATGTTATGATCAAAGTGCTCTGGTCAGATGGCACCTTGAGTACTGTGTTAAGCTGTGGTTGCCCTGACACAAGGGAAATATTCAAGCAGTGGAGGCAGTGCGGAGATGGAGCTGCAAGGTCATGCCCCCCTCACATCAGGGATCTGAGTTATGAGGAAAGGCTGGAGAAACTTGGGCTTCTCCTGGATTCGTCTGGGAGGTGATCTTATGTAAGATAGTGAAGGGAATAGAAAAAGGTAAATCTGGAATGTTACTTTCAATCAAATTGTGAGAGTAGGACAAAGGGACACGAGCTCAAAACTAGTAAATTGGAAATATAGGACTGATGGAAAGAAGTCCTTCACATATGAAGTGATCAATACATGGAATGGACTTTTAAATAAGAGCAGTGGAGGTGAAAAGCCTGGAATTGTGTAATAATCAATTGGACACTGCACTGGGGGGAGGGAATGTTAAGGACTTTCCAGATGGGTTTAATGGTCTCCCTCATCCATGAGCATCTTGTGATCAAATTTACATCTTCAGAAGCACCCAGTTGCAATCAAAAGATGAATCGAAAGATAACTGGGGACCCTCCAGTTCATCAGTTTTAAACACAGGAATAATTCTCACGATTTGCTGCTACAAATAATGTGTTATTATTCAGATCCCCTCACAGCCCATCATTTTTCATGGCCTCAGGGGAAGGGGGAAGATTTAATGTGTCCCGAAATTGTGAACATGCTGTTCCATAATTAGGTTTACAATTTTGTTACATATAAGCAGAATGGAAATCTTTCCCCGAGGACTTTTTAGGCAGACATGGGCTGCAAGTCAAAGTACATGCACACAGTGCAGAAATTTGCAGGAATTGGCACGAAATGTCAAGCCACGCAAATCACTTTCCCCGTTCAAAAGTGCACAAATAAATGAATGGGAAACCTTATTTCATCTGCACAGCCAGGACAAGGTGATGATTAAAAGCAACTTGCTAAATTACACATACGATGTTGCACTGAAATGGTAAAATACCAGTAAATTTGGGTGGCCATTTTTTGTTGAGGGCAGAGTGGCCATTTTTGTTATGGGCGAGATAACTTTACTTCATCGAAAATTTGATTCCTGCTGCGGTTCTAAGGAAACATTCTTTGGCAATATTGACACTAATACAGGCAAATAGCCCAAAAAAAGGAAAAAGTACTTCATTATAATTAATCTTGATTTAAGAAATAGTATACAACAGTGACTGCACTTCAAAAGTACGTCATTGGCTGAAAAGCGCTTTGGGACATCCTGAGAACATCATGAAAAATGCTATATAAATGCAAATTGTTTCCTTTCTTTTCTTTTTTCTCTTTCAATCCCATTGTTTATGATTTCCCGCAGACTGATAAAAATCATTAAAACATCTCCAGTTTTCCAGTAAGAGATCTGATAGGCTTTACAATACTTCTGTTCACATCTTGCACAGAATTAGTTCTGTTCTTCAGTCAAATAAAAAACATGAAATCCTCAAAGAGTCCCACTCAGGTTACTACAAAGGGCACTCTTCTCCTTTCAGTTGTCCACACACTGGGCACAAGACAGAAATCCTTTTGTTACCACAACCGGTAGCTTTGTGAGAATACGGCAATGTAGAAACAAAAGCGAGGGGAGCTCCACTTCCAGCTCCCTGAGGGTTCTACTGAGTAAGGCTGAACCCTACAGACCAGGAGGATGCCAGCTTCGATCCCTGGCCTGTGCTGAGATTGAGTCGATCTCAGCCAGGGGTAGAAGTTGGAGAACTGCAGAGTATTCGGTGTCCGTGGAGCCCTGCACCAGCAAGGAGACAACCCCTTCAGGAGCAGAAGAAAAGAAAAAGAAAGACTTGCATTTATATAGCGCCTTTCACGACCACCGGACATCTCAAAGCACTTTACAGTCAATGAAGTGTAGTCACTGTTGTAATGTGGGAAACGCGGCAGCCAATTTGCGCACAGCAAGCTCCCACAAACAGCAATGTGATAATGACCAGATAATCTGTTTTTTTGTTATGTTGGTTGAGGGATAGATATTGGTCAGGACACCGGGGATAACTCCCCTGCGCATCTTCGAAATAGTGCCATGGGCTCTTTTACGTCCACCTGAGAGAGCAGATGGGGCCTTGGTTTAACGTCTCATCCGAAAGACGGCACCTCCAACAGTGCAGCACTCCCTCAGCACTGCACTGGGAGTGTCAGCCTAGCTTTATGTGCTCAAGTCCCTGGCGTGGGACTTGAACTCACAACCTTCTGACTCAGAGGCGAGTGTGCTACCAACTGAGCCACGGCTGACACTGCAAGAGGAGGAATGAATAGAGAGTCTTAAAAAAAGCTGCATTTCTATTAAAAAAGCCACTTTTATGAATGAGGGTGATGTCTAAGATATTAGAAAGCACTGGCAATTTTATGTTACTATGGACACACAACAGAGGTGGGAGAATTTTTTCTCCTCCTAAAATCAAAGAATCTTGGTGGACATTCTGAGCTTTGTTCTCACCCAGTATCCAGCCACATCCACTTTCCAGCCTCAGTTGGCAGGTCACTATTTGTAGCGCAGGCTCTGCCTGATCCATCCCCCCATAGGGGGCCATGAACGCATTGAATGGCGGTGCAGGCTCGAAGGACCGAATGGTCTACTCCTGCACCTATTTTCTATGTTTCTATGTTTTCTATGTTTCTATAGCCGAGCAGCACTGGTGTCAACTGGAGCATCTCAACCGTCGGACTGGCTGAGATCAGCTAACTCAGTGCATACTGCTGAATGGAACTGGGGATTTTTACGGTTGAGAGGCACATCAGGTGAAGCATGGATACACTCATCCAAAGTCATACGTTTAATGCAGCATATTGCAATTGTTACTACAGCAACGATCCACAATAGCAATGTTAGCCGTGGCTCAATTGGTAGCACTCTTGCCTCCGAGTCAAAAGGTCATGGGTTCAAGTCTCACTCCAGAGACTTGAGCACAAAATCTAGGCTGACACTCCCAGTGCAGTATCGAGGGAATGTTGCACAGTCAGATGTGCCGCCTTTCGGAGACATTGGGCCAGAAATTCGGTTTTCCGGCTTCCTGCGGGTGCAAGCATCGCACGCGTACGTGCCTGCAGTTGTGCTTTGGGCCCACGAGGACTTCGGGTCCTGGGCCTCCTCCAGCTGCCGGCGCGCAGTGCTTGCGTATCCCAGGGGCACAGTTAGTTCGAAGCATCCCCTGGGATCACGTGGGCCATGGAGAGCCAATCCTAGCAGGGCATTTTCATTCATAGATTTGACAGGAAGACCTGTCAAACCTATGAATAGAGATTGGCCCCAAAACCACACTTAAACTTCAAATAAATTTTTTTTTAAAACATCACATTTTTAAAATAACTATAAGTTACATAAATTAACTACTTTAAACAAGAATTTAAATATTTGAAAAAATTAATTATACTTTTTAACGGTGCTAAAAATAAACTTACCTTTCTTTAAAGTATCTAAAAAAGATAAACCTGTTGAAAAAATGTTTAAATTGTAATTAATTAACCACTTACCTTGTTAAAAACAGGCCTTGCGCCTCCTTTTTAAAAGCGCAGCTTCTCCATACTTACCCTCCCGGAGAAACCTGAAAAAAAAATCGAAGTTCGCTGCGTGCGCGCAGCCTCTCCCGCGCACGCATTCGACTTCTGAATCCCTCCCTTCAGGGGAACGGAAATTCCGGTTTCCCGTGCATGCGCAGTGCATGCAGGAAACCGGCACTTCAGGTGGCCTTACGGGTGAGTACACAGCGCGTACTCACCCGACAACAGCCGAATTTCTGGCCCAGTAAATCGAGGCCCCAGCTTCCCGCTCAGTTGGACATAAAAGATCCCATTGCACTATTTTGAAGAGCCGTAGAGTTTTCCCCGGTGTCCTGGCCAATATTTATCCCTCAACCAGCATCACTAAAAAACAGATTACCTGGTCATTATCACATTGCTGTTTGTGGGAGCTTGCTGTGCGCAAATTGGGTGCTGTGTTTCCTACATTACAACAGCGACTAATCTTCAAAAGTACTTCATTGGCTGTAAAGTGCTTTGGGACATCCTGAGGTCATGTAAGGCACTATATATAAATGCAAGTCTTTCTTTTTAGACTAAGGGGAACAAACTGGACTTCTCCTTCAATGTGCAACTTACAAAGATAGTAACATTAAAACATACAAGATTCTGAAGGGGATTGACAGGGTAGATGCTGAGAGGTTGTTTCCCCTGGCTGGAGTGTCTAGAACTAGGGGGCATAGTCTCAGGTTAAGGGGTAGGCCATTTAAGACTGAGATGAGGAGGAATTTCTTCACTCAGAGGGTTGTGAATCTATGGAATTCTCTGGCCCAGAGGGCTGTGGATGCTGAGTCTTTGAGTATATTCAAGGCTGAGATAGATAGATTTTTGGACTCTAGGGGAATCAAGGGATATGGAGATCGGGCGGGAAAGTGGAGTTGAGGTCCATGATCAGCCATGATCTTACTGAATGGCGGAGCAGGCTCGAGGGGCCGTATGGCCTACTCCTGCTCTTAGTTCTTATGCAGCAGAGCTCACAGGATAGATTAGGGAGATATGTTGCAGCATTTTGCATTAACCTCATTTAACATGATTTCAACAGTCAAGAAGATGAAACTGGTTATCTCCTGCGAGTAATTAAAATGCCAATCGCAGAAGTCATTATTTGAATCAATCATGTGATGAATCTCTTTCATTCCTTGATATTTGTTGTGGATATATTTTGCGTTCAACAAGCAATGTTAGTGCTGGGAATGAAACTTCAAGCACTCCTAGGTCAGGTATGGTATGATTAGATACAGAGTAAATCTCCCTCTGTCCGAACACCGTACCACAGCCACAGCTTCAGAAGAGCATCGCCTCACAGCACCTGTGCTGACATTCTTATAATTTCCCACAGTCTTTGGCCTCAGTGAGTGAGATTGCCAATTTAGTTGCTAATTAGTCCCGAATTAAGAGCTGTTTTGTGCTGTCCGCGTCACGCTCACTAGAAACTGTATTACGATTGCCCCCAAACTCAATTTGCATTGAACGCTTACAGCCGGCAGACAGAAGAGACTTTCATGCCATCAATCCCAGACGTGAAAGACCAGTGTCTAGCCCACCATACAACACAGTGTTCGAGTTCTGTCATTCATTAAGAGAAACTGAGGGACAATTGGCTGAGTTTCGACACTGCAGCAGGTTTACGCACATCTGGTAGAATTTGAGTCTCCAGTAAATTGCTCCAGGTTAGTGCAAACATTCATTTTTATTGCAAATTTTAACAGGGATAATACGGGGAGCAGCTGTTCTATAAAGATGATGAACAATTCAGAATTCAGTGCAGATCAAGCTTCTTAAAGCAATCTCCAGCTGGTCAGGATGCATCAATATAGCATTAACATTACTGGCAGAAATTATTCCATCATTTATGGCACTGGATCTGTTGAAGTACATCGATTGCTCAGGCACTGGAATTACACCGTGCGGTGATTAAGGTGCAAACACCTCATGTGTTCGTATCAAATTCCTCCGTCTGCTGTTTAAACGCAGCTGTCAACCTGTTTAAAATAAATGGGCTATCACATCCCGCTAAATAACGGACAACAGAATTTCATACAAACGCATTTAGCTCCCGGGTGCTGATCATCCACATGGCCGGGTTTATTAGCTAAACTCGAGGTGTATGATTCCAAGCTCCCACCACCTTCTTGCATGGTGTTGTCTTCAATGAGTGGCTTGACACACAGTGGACTTTCATCACCAGGTCATGTGGCCAATCCCGCCGAATGGTTCTATCCGAAGCAATGAGTTGTCTCTTTTTCCTTTCAGACACTAGACTGACCCACGGTGTATTTACAGCATTCTCGGTTTTAATTTGGGATTTTTAACATTCACAGTTTTTTCTTTTCGAGACAGTTGTTTCTGAATTTAATTTGTATTTAATTTAATATCATCCCTAGTGTCAGGGACATTCTCCGCCCCCCCCCCAATTTGGGAAAGGAGACATTGGCCACGAGAATGTTATGTGCAAGTTCCACAATGATGCAGTTTGGCATGAATCTGATATCACTCTGACAGAGAGAGGTTTGACGTTAACTATGAGTGACTTGAACTATGCCGTGACTATGTTCTGCTGTCCAGCACTGAGACAGATTTGTATGCAGAGAGAGGTGCACTCTCTCCTCCAAAAGGCCGTGGACTCTGGGATCATTGGAGTTTTCAAGACTGAGATTGATAGATTTTTGTTAAGTAAGGGTATCGAAGGTCATGGAGTTGAGGTGGAGATCAGCTATGATCCAATTGAATGGCAGAGCAGGCTCGAGGGGCTGAATGGCCTCCTCCTGTTCCTATATTCATCCACTGGAGCCAAGTATCACGTCAAGGATAAGTACCATTCTAAGGTCGGTCATGTCAGTGTTCTGTTTCCACTACCACGAGTCTCGGCCGGAACTGTGATGGTAACCCCGGCCTTCAGCGCGCGTAAGAACCCGAGAAAGGAACTAGACCATCGCATCCGTGATGGACTGGCACACTGGAGGCCAAATTGTTTTACTTGCGGGTTTCCACCACAGAGCCTCACCAAACGGGAGCGCAATTTGGTTAAATCGCGCACGTGGTAAATCAGGGGCTGTGGCACACACGGCCTTTCCTCAGATGCATTGGCGGTGGGTGAGGCTTTGCACCAGAATCTCACAAGAAGAAAATTTACCCTCAGTAACTGCATTTAGAAGTTCAATTTGTGGCAGTGAGATTTGATGTCCAGCCTGGCAACAACGTACTCTTTGAATGGATAACATAATGGAAGTGAAGATTTTGCCTGGGGTCTATCTCCCTTAATTTGAGATGAGGACACACAGGTAAAAAGTGTATGACATATAAAGAAAGCTTCCGGCAGGTGAAGCCATGACCTTCGCACTGCAGTTACGTAAATACAGGTTTGAAGATGCGGATTCAAGCCAATTTGGCTGTAGGCAATTGCAATATCCATCAAGAGAGCTTATGAAGCTGAACCACCCCCGATTGGGCCTTCAGAGATGTGCTGCTTCAAATCGGTGGGGGGGATGGGAGAGCTAAACGTTCACAGGTCGAAGGGTGAAAAAAGAGCATTAGTCACATGGTCAAGGATCCATAGAAGCTCATTAGTGTGATTGACGGCATCAACTAGTAAAAGGGATCTCTTTGTTTTAAACCACACAGAATAGTGCTGTAATAGAGCAGGATTGTCAACCTCCTGAACTAAACATGGAGACAATAAACTAAAACCAATGCTTTAAGATTACTAAATCTTCTTTCTTAAGGGCCACATATTCACTGCCTTCTTATGAAGTTTTTAAGGTTAAGCGGCCATTTGTCTCAGTGCATTTTTGAACAGGAACAATTGGTGTTAGTGCGGAGGTACAACCTACTGTGGGTGTGAGGTAAAGTGCAGAGGAAAAGATTTCACAACTATAAGTGAGAGGCAGCAAAGGAGAGAAGAGCGATGAAGGCTAATCTTTCTCATGCTCGTGTGAGCGTGTATTTCTGTACTTCCTGTTGTGATCTCCAGCAACCCAGGTTGTGCTTTTCACAAGCACAACTGTCCAAGTGTGCAGCAGTACTACAGTAAGTCAGAATTTACATGGTCTGAGGTTTAAAATTCCAACCACAGGTGGGACCTTCAAGCATCAAACATCTACACGTCAGGAGTTGTTCGCTGGGCAGCAGCAATGTACCTTTGGAGACCATCAACATGCTGAAAGACGCACGAGAATCTCTATACCATCCGTCTTTTTTATCACTAAGAATGGGGCCTTTAATTGATTACAAATACATTCACTGATATTATATCGTACATCCCGAGTATAGGAATCTCGTACATCCCAAGTACAGGATGCTTGTGAGAGCGATGCACTGGTTGATTAAGGAGTGCGGAGCAAGGGAGGAGCTAAGACAAAGATGAAATGGTAGATGAATGCATACTAGGGATCTACTAAAGAACTGAATGGGGGGAAAAAGATCAAGTGTCAACAAAAGTAGAAGGAAATCATCAGAAGACGCTCTGCCCAAATCAGATATGTGCCAAGTTGAGAGAACGCTAGTGTTTGCTCCCACCCAGGCCCTGGTTAATATGATTAGCTTGGGCTATTATCTCAATTCCTGGAGATGACGAGGCAGTAATACTGAAACATTCTCCATTTGTGACTAATTCAATGTCACACAAAAGGTACAATTTTTTACAAGCAAAATGGTGACACTTGGCCACACACATCCAGTTACCAGTCCTCTGTTAATTATTGTTCAACATCAACTTCCTCCGAGCTCAATTTGACACAATATTGTATACGTTCATCTCCTACGTGGCTTTGTTTGAAGGCACTTTCAGCCCTTAGTAGGAGCCACTCAATTACAGATGGCCTTTGTTAGGAAAGCACGACGCAGCACAATTTCCACTGTCAAACTAATTACCATTGGACTTTGAGTTGTGACAAGACCATTGACCTTCAATAGCTTGCTCATGCACTGCATGCGATTGTGTTTGCTATTCTCTTCGTCTCCCTGGGCATAGTGTCATGTTGGTCACTGTACTTAAAACAATTCCCTCCTCCAACTTCCTCTCCTGGAGGTGCTGTGGTGTAGTCCATGGGGCCCAGGCACACTCCAGTTCCTCTGCCAAGTGGGCATTGTGTGGGCCTTGACAGTGAATATCAGCAGGCTACTCACCAGGGGAGGGCATCACAGTTGAACACAATCCAGTCCAGATTTAGTGTCGACACGTGCACATTCCAGCTGGGCTCACCGGATGGTGAGTACATAGGATATACGGCACAGAAACAGGCAGTTCGGCCCAACCAGTCCATGCGGTGATTATGCTCTACACGAGCCTCCTCCCGTCTAAATCTATCAGCATAACCCTCTATTCTCTTCTCCCTCATATGCTTGTCTAGCCTCCCCTTAAATGCATCTATACTATTCGCTTCAACCACTCCCTGTGGTAGCGAGTTCCACATTCTCACCATCTTTGTTTGGGTAAAGAAGTTTCTTCTGAATTCCCTATTTGATTTCTTGGTGACTATCTTATATTGATGGCCTCTAGTTATGCTCTTCCTCACAAGTGGAAACATTCTCTCTGTATCTACTCTATCCAAACCTCTCAATTTTAAAGACCTCTATTAGGTCACCCCTCAGCCTTTTTTCAAGAGAAAAGAGACCCAGCCTGTTCATCCTTTCCTGGTATGTATACTCTCGCATTTCTGGTATCATCCTTGTAAATCTTCTCTGTACCCGCTCCAGTGCCTCTATATCCTTTTTATAATATGGCGACCAGAACTGTACCCAGTACTCTTAAGTGTGGTCTAACCAAGGTTCGATACAGGTTCAGCATAACTTCCTTACTTTTCAATTCTATCCCTCCAGAAATAAACCCTAGTGCTTGGTTTGCTTTTTTTATGGCCTTGCTAATCTGTGTCACAACTTTTAGTGATTTGTGTATTTGTACTCCGAGATCCCTTTGTTCCTCTACCCCACCTAGACTCGCACCCTCGAAGTAATAAGTGACCTCCCTATTCTTCCTACCAAAATGTAATACCTCACATTTATCTGTGTTGAACTTCATTTGCCAATTATATGCCCATTCTGCAAGTTTATTAATGTCCTCCTGTAATTTGTTGCAGTCCTCCTCAGTATTGACTATCCCCCACAATTTGGTGTCATCCGCAAATTGAGAAATTGTGTTTTTGATTCCAAAGTCTAAATCGTTAATATAAATTGTGAACAACAGTGGTCCCAGCACTGATCCTTGTAGAACATCACTACCCACCTTCTACCACTCTGAATAGCTACCCTTTACCCCTACTCTCTGCTTTCTGTCTTGAAGCCAGCTAGCTATCCATTCTGCTACTTGCCCCCTGACTCCACATTCTCTGACCTTGTTCATCAGTCTATTATGTGGTACCTTATCGAAGGCCTTTTGAAAAATCTAGATAAATTACATCTACTGCATTACCATTGTCTACTCTCTCTGTTACCTCTTCAAAAAAAATCCAATGAGGTTGGTCAAGCAAAACTTTCCCTTTTGAAATCCATACTTCCTATTCATTACTATGTTTTTGCTTTCTAGATGTTCTGCTATTTTCTCCTTTAGTAGGGATTCCATTATTTTTCCTACCGCCGATGTTAAGCTGACTGGTCTATAATTCCCTGGACATGCTCTATTCCCCTTCTTAAGTAGGAGCAGGAATCCTGGAGGATTTTACTCCTTTTCACCGAGAGGCACGGAGGCTAAATGTAGCGCACCTACCATCAGCCTACCTGATCAACTAACTCAGCACAGGCTGGGGATTATACCTGGAATCTTGCTGGGTTATAGTTCAATTCTTCAGTGAACAGTGTCTTTACCAACTGAGCCACTGATTAGAGGGGAGCCTATACCATTATCACAAGTATTCGACAGTACCCTAACTGATGCACTACAGCTTGTTTCCAAACAAGACAAAATTGTCTTCCTATCAGCTTTATTTTGGTTGCCACTGCATCTTGATGCACTGATCCAATGCTGAATCTGAAATCTGGAACTCTCCCCCAAAAGCCTGTGGATGCTGGGGGACAATTGAAGCTTTCAAGACTGGATTGATAGATTTTTGTTGGGTAAGGGTATCAAGAGTTTTGGAGCTATGGCGGGTAAATGGAGTTGAGGTACAGATCAGCCATGAGCCAAATGAATGGCGAAGCAGGCTCGAGGGGCTGAATGGCCTACTCCTGTTCCTAGGACACTAATCCCCCAATCCTTATATAAATAATTAGCCCAAATTCAGCACTAGCAGAGGTCCCCGACACTGCTTAGAGAGTCGGAGATTGTGTGATATTTATTGTACAATAGATTATCAGTGCCACTGATTTCCAATGACCGAATAATTGAAAATGTGTTTATTGTTTATGATATTTTTGATTTCGAATGATGTGTTTATATTTTCACAGGTGCTGGGGTCTGGGATCACTGGCAGTGGTGCAGGTCGTACTAGGGAGTGGAGGGTGGTCCAAGTTCTGGGATCTGGCCCTTAGTCCTTTAAAATGCATCGTACCAAATCGGTGGCAGGAAAATATCATCAGAAGCAGCCTGGCATGAGCATGCGGGGATTGGGGATTGAACACACACTCTGAGTTTAGCATTTGGTATCTCTATTTTTTTCCTGCTCTCTTTGTCAATCTTGTGTCCATTTGACAAAAGAAAAACAGCGAGAGAAAGAAGAACAAAAGAAAGAAATTGCAATTATATAGCACTCTTCATGGCCTCAGGACAACCCAAAGCATTTCGCATCCAATTAAGTACATTTATGCAAAGTAGTCACAATGTAGGAAACTTGGCAGCCAATTTGCACAGCAAGGTCCCACAAACTTTAGCTCAGAATGTGCGCGTCCCCCACGAGAGAGAGAACTCTTAAGAAAAGTAAGTGAGGCTGATGGAGAAATTCTTCAAAATCTGTGTCCTGCTCCTGGCCTACTGCCCAAGGATGGCTGGCACACCCCATAATTACTCGGGCATCAGGCCAGAGAGGCATGCACCAACCAACCTACCCATAGAAGCTCTTAAAGCTACAGCGATAGAACCAAACAGATCAAAGCCACTGCAGCAGCAGGATGCCTAAATACACAATGGGATAAATCGAGTGAAAAAGCTTGCATTTATATAGCGCCTTTCATGACCTCAAGACATCCCAAAGTGCTTTACAGCCAATGAAGTATTTTTGAAGTGCAGTCACGGTTGTAATGTAGGTGGCTAATTTCCACATAGCAAGGTCCCAGAAACAATTCCCATTTTTGGCCCACCAAAACTAGCCTGCCGGATCACCATTCCCAGCGTTTCTGCACCCTGGTATTGTGCAAGCTCAACCACTTATATTGTGAATTTTACCAACACTATATGAATATGTTATAACTGAGGAACAATTGGAATACATTAAAAAAAAGCCCATAATAATCAACAATTCTGGTTTTCAGGCAAATAAAGGATTGAATTCCAGCCTCAAAACACCATTACAAATCTTGAAACCCCATGCAGCAAATAAACAGAATGTGGCTAATTCGGTCACCATAATGGTCCAGAAAATGTCGAATAACACAGCTATCAATCTGGTTGGCACGTGACAGATCGTGGAGCATAGGTTAATATCAGTAGGAGGATAAGGAGGGACCAGGTAGCTTGCAATGCAGAGAATACTTGTTCACGTTATTCACAGGCTGCAAGTATCGGGAAACAGTCATGTATACAACAAAAAACCCAATGGGAATCTAAAGGAGCCAGACATTTCAGTCAATGAGGTGAAAAGTGGACAGTGGGTCGAGGTTACAGATTCAGAAAATGTACCTGACGTTGGGAATGCTGATGAGTAAAAATGAAATGCTCACTGATGACCTTGCTACATAAGAACATAAGAAATAGGAGCAAGAGTAGGCCATAAGGCCCCTCTAGTCTGCTCAGAGCTCAACTCCACTTTCCTGCCTGCTCTATATTCTCTAGAGTTTAGAAGAATGAGAGGTGATCTCATTGAAATGTATCAAATTCTTAGAGGGCTTGACAGGGTAGATGTTGATAGGTCATAGGACAACCCTCTTATCCCAGGAATTAATCTCATGAGGTGTGTCCACTAGCTAGATTTGATCTCCATGTAGACTGGTGAGAAGACATCATTTTATTTTTAACACAGTCCCGATTGATTTTTTGCTGTGTTCTCCTGAAAGGTAACTATACTGCCTCATTCAACACATTGTACTACAAGTGCTGCTGGGTTCGATCTTGTGTGGGTAGTTTGCAATGTAGCAGGTCCTGAATAATATACCCTGCCTCCAACATTAGAAAGGTATGACCCCCATCCTAAAAGAAAAGCTACTCTCTGCTTCTCATAATCAAACAGTAGAATAATTCGGAATTTCAACCCTCTTGTTCCATGGGCCTTATATCTTCCAGGGATTCAATGGACTGCCCTCATTCAACACCTTTTTCATTTCTGTCCCAGTGTTTCTGCACATATATGTATCTGTGTTTCTGTTTTTAGATTTCCACATGTCACAAGATAATTATGGGTGACGAAGGAAATTTGGCCCATATTAAGTCATCTATCCAGAAGGACCAACAATCTCCCAATTACAATGTTTTTTGAATGATTGCAGGGCTTTTGCCTCCAACAATTTACCTGGGAGTCAATTCCAAGTTTTGATCACTGCGTGAAGAAGAATGTCGTGTTATCGGTACCATAGTTACCGTTTACTAGTTTGAACCGGTGGCCCATTGTCCTACTTCAAAAATTTAACTTGAAAGTAATATTCTGGATTTACATTTCCCATACCATTTACTATCTTATATACCCCGTCTCATACTCTTTTTCCAGGTCTCTCCAATCTTTTCTGATAACTCATACCTCGGACACCAGGGATCAGCCATGTGGCTTTTCTCGGCAGTGTCAGTCGTGGCTCAGTTGGTAGCACTCTCAGCTCTGAGTCAGAAGGTTGTGGGTTCAAGTCCCACTCTAGAGACTTTTCATTGGCACGAATACTGTGGCCATTAGCTCGCAATTCTACTGACCATTCCAAGGCTCTACTAGTCCTCTCGGGCATCCCTAATGAGAAATAAATCTCTCGTGGTTTTACGGTAATGTGTATACATCTGAACAGTAATTGTGTGACCAAATGAATTCTCACTGCCTTGTCTTCTGGTTTGTCACCCTTTCCAATTCTCAGTTGATTTTTTTAAATTGTAGAGATGCACAACTGTTATACGTTTAACATAAGAAAGACTTGCATTTGTATGACGCCTTTCATGACCACCGGACATCCCGGGGCGCTTTGCAGCCATTGGGGTGCTTTTTGAGGTGTGATCACTGTTGTGGTGTGGGAGGCGTGGCGGCCAATTTGCGCACAGCAGGCTCCCACAAACGGCAGTGTGATGGTGACCAGATAATCTGTTTTTGTTACGTTGATTGAGGGATAAATGTTGGCCAGGACACCAGGGAGGACTCCCCTGTTCTTCTTCGAAGGAGTGCCATGGGATCTTTTACATCCGCAGAGCAGACATGGCCTTGGTTTCACGTCTCATCCAAAAAACGTCACCTCGGACAGTGCAGCACTCCCTCAGTACTGCACTGGAGTGTCAGCCTAGATTTTTGTGCTCGAGCATTAAAAATCAAGCTTCGATACAACGTCTGAACATCATTAACGCGGAATTAAAAGTGAAATAAGTGAACGAAGAGAGCACCAGTATCTTAGTTACGCATGAAATGCTGCACCTTGGATTCACAGATCTCAAAGCTGTAAACGAATGATTAGAATGCAAGAACATCAAACTGCAAGTTCCACTTCAGATTCTGAAATTTAACTGTTAAATTTAATGGCAAGATATGACCTTTAGCACAGAATGTTGAAAGGTGCTGAGGGAAGGGAGTTTGGGGTAAAGGGGGAAGGGAGTTTGGGGTAAAGGGGGGAAGGGAGTTTGGGGTAGAGACACCAAATAAGAGGTGTACAAGAGTTAGGGGAGCTGGCTTGTTTGAAGATGTAGGTCGTGGGAAGGTATCTGCAGAGAGGAAAAGATGTCACAAGGCAGAGGGGTTTGGAAACTGTGGAGGGGAAATTTTAAGTCCGCCCCAAGCCCGACAGAAATCGGCCGGGGGGGGGGTGCAGTTAAAATGGAGCAGCGGATCTGCACACTCCATTCCTGCCCCGATGTGGCCAACTGAGAGAGTTTTGGTCTTACCAAGTTGGAGAAAGTTCTGGCTCATCTGCAGCCTGGAGCTGTGACTCGTTTTTCTAACGCATTACAGGCTCAGTCGTTGAGTATATTCAAGACAGAGATCGATAGATTATTGAATATTAAGGGAATCAAGGGATATCGGGATAGCACAGGAAAGTGGAGATGAGGTAGATGATCAACCATGATCTTATTGAATGGCGGAGCAGGCTCGAGGGGCCAAATGGCCTACTCCTGCTCCTATTTCTTATGTTCTTATGCTCACAGGATAGATTAGGGAGATATTTTGCATTAACATCATTTAACATGATTTCAACAGTCAAGAAGATGAAACAGGTTATCTTCTGCGAGTAACTAAAATACTAAACGCAGAAGTCATTGTTTGAATCAATCATGTGATGAATCTCGTTCATTCCTTGATATTTGTTGTGGATATATTTTGCGTTCAACAAGCAATGTTAGTGCTGGGAATGAAACGCTTTCCATCTCAACATCAAGCACTCCCAGGTCAGGTACGGTATGATTAGATACAGAGTAAATCTCCCTCTGTCAAAAGTCAAAGCAGCTGGAGCTACGCAACAGGCCCGTCAGCATTTGGGAGGGTTCATGTTTCGATTGCAGGGTGCGTGTCGGAAGACAGACAAGCTCTCATTCCACAATTCTGATGAAGGGTTTTCTCCTGAAATGTTTCTCTCGTTACCGATACTGATGGACCTGCTGTGTCCCTCCTGGCATTTTTTAAATATTTTCTAGCATTTGCTGCCTCCGCTTTGCTATGCTCCTTTCATTTAGAAGATTCATATGTTCACAATCAAGAACTAATAGCCAGCCCTGTGCAACACTTAAGGGGATAGGAGTTCACATCAAAACCTGCCGCCCACCTTAGAAAGCTCACCATAGGTAAGGCTTTTGCATCTATTATGTATCTAACCAGGATGAGAGGATTGGTGCAGTCATAGCTTCAAGCTGGTGGAAAGGGTAAAGCGGGAAGACAAGTAGAGAGAGGAAAAGGGACTGAGTTATTGCCTCACACTGAGAGCATATTTAAAATTGGCAAACTGCAACATCAAGGGGTTCTGAGGAAGGGTCTTGCACCGTCACTTTGCTTGATCTTTTGCCCATTTTCTCACCGAAAGATTTAAATAAAGAGTTACTTTAAAATGACCTTTTATATTAAAGCTTGTTTTAAAGGAGCTACATTCACAGGACAGCAGTGCTTGCTGAGTATGTCCGACTGCAGTGAGATTGTAGGTGTACACACACACACACACATAAATACTCGGGTCTCTGCTCGAGAAGAACTTGCATTTATAGAGCAATTTTAACGTCCCAAGGCAATTCACAGGAGCTTAATCAGACAAAATTTGACACCGAGACACATAAAGAGATATTAGGATAGGTGACCAAAAGCTTTGTCAAAGAGGTAGATTTTAAGGTCCAGGTCACAAGGGCGTTCTGTCCCAACCCCCCCAGGCCTCCCACAAGTAGATATAGGGCAGCGGCAGTCGACTCTCAAAGAAAAGAAAGACTTGCATTTATATAGCGCCTTTCACGACCACCGGACGTTTCAAAGCACTTTACAGCCAATGAAGTACGCGGCAGCCAATTTGCGCTCAAACAGCAATGTGATAATGACCAGATAAACTGTTTTTGTTATGTTGATTGAGGGATAAATATTGGCTAGGGCACCGGGGATAACTCCCCTGCTCTTCTTCGAAATAGTGCCAGGGGATCTTTTACATCCACCTGAGAGAACAGACGGGGCCTCGGTTTAACGTCTCATCCGAAAGACAGCACCTCCGACAGTGCAGCACTCCCTCAGCACTGCACTGGAGTGTCAACCTAGCTTTATGTGCTCAAGTCCCTGGAGTGGGACTTGAACCCACAACCTTCTGACTCAGAGGTGAGAGTGCTACCCACTGAGCCACAGCTGACACATGAAAGAAAGACGCTGAGACTGCTTACAGCTAATGAACCCGAGAAAATATCTATAGTGGACCCGAATTCATAACGCTGACTTTTCTCTGCAGACGCTGATGGACTTGCTGGGCACTTTTCTAGCACTTTGTTTCAGATTTCCAGCATTTGCAGTTTTTGTTTCATCATTTACACAATATAAATGTTGTGATTAACCATGACTAACAATCTCAGAATCAGGTGAAGGCCTTGGCTAAATTCGCGGTGAAATCTCAGGTGAGCACGTTTGTTACCGATATCGCAGTGCAATTTCCAACCCAAAGGCCAATGGGGGGGGAGAGGGTTGGAGCTGTGTGAAGCACCAATAAACATGAGGGTTCTATTACATTAACAAGCACCTCAGAAATTCCACAGGTTTACAGCACATCTGGCTGGAAATCCAAAGTGGAAACTTGTAAAATATCAGCACAGTCAGGAAAGTAGAAATAGGCTTTTGTTCTAATTAACTTCTAATCAAGACTTTGAAATCCACAACCAATTAAGAGGAATAAATGAACTGCTCTTGGGAGCAGAATTGCTGAGTTATTAATCAGAGCTTCAGCAGAGGATGTAGGTTGGTGATTAACACGGAGTGGGACTTCCATGGTGCTTGGACGAGCGTTTGAAATGGGAAATGCCTGCTCTTTTATTACCAGGAATTACACGACTACAGGTTCTTCGCCTGCAGCTCCCCTACAGCTTTCTCTTTAAGTGAAAATCAAGGTTAAAGACAAGACCCACAGTACAGACCAGCATCTGGGCTGGAAAGAGAGCTTCCCATCCCCAACTTGTGGGCCTCAGTGTCTGCAGGGTCTGACAGGTGCTGGCTGCACCATAACCAGCCAATCCAAGGAGGTCCAGCTCTGATGACATCATCAAGGCGTGCCATTATCTGTGATCGACAGCCTTGGTGTAATTAAGTGCAAATATCTAAACTGTAAACGAATGGTAATTTTAAACCAAAATTGATCAAGAGTGTGGGAATCCCAGAAAGTATTTATTTAATGAGGCCAGGAGGGGCGGGGTGGAAGTTGTGTTGATTTTCTACAATAGACTGTGGAGGAATACAGTTTTAACTCTCTTCATCTCCGAATAATTGCTGTGCCTTCAAACAGCACTCGCACACGGTGTAAAAGAAGATGCAGCAATGGGGCAGCAGCAATTGCCTTTTGGTTCAGAGATTTCGTGGAGGCTTCGAAGCTCATTCACCCTGACTATGGAGAGCACCCTCACCCCAGTGGAGGAGACTAGCAGCCTACACAAGATGCTCTTTCTAAGGCACACGCACGATACTTGTTACTTGACTGGTGATGCAATCCTCCAGTCTAAGTTAATTTTACACAGTGCACTCCTCTGAAAGCAGACAGCAGTCTTCGTACTCTAGTTGTCTTATTTCATCCACCAGCACGTTCTCTTGGTGGTACATTCAGGCCTGTCTGTACAGTCGGGCGCAATTTGAGACAACACGACAACTGTACGTGCACAGTTACGACAAAATTACATTCATTACTTATTCGTTCTGGCCGGTGACCTCCCCCTCGTGTTGGGACGAAGAACATTGCAGGCACGCAACAGTGAAAGAATAGCCTGCCTTCAGCCAGATCAAAATGGTGACCAGGCGCAAATGTGCCTGCCATGTACCTGCGCCACTGCCGCCATTTTGTCTCCAACATAAAATGGCCCCTTTGTGTTACTGGGTTGTCGCCAATGGCATCTTGCCTTTGGAAACAACTTGAAAGCTGATGAGAGTGCAAAGTCCAGAAGTGATTGCGATATTGGTGCGGGAACACTTAACGTAGCAAACAAAGGAATATCATTTGAATGCGTTAGCAAAGTTGCTAACTCGTTTATTTAAATGTTAAAATAGTGGGCAGAAGAACATGGCACAACAGTGCTGAGGCATTGGCACAACAATATTGTGGACAATCATTTCTGGGCTGCCACAATGCATCGAAAACCTGTCAACACACATTAATCTGCCACTTCAAAATTCTCCTGCTGCAAAGTAAGTGCAACTATGTACCTGATGAAAAGAAACATGTGCTGAAAACATTCTCAGAACATCCACACAAAGGGGTACAACCTTTTTGTCTGATTCTCCCCCAAATACTCCGTCCCATACCTGCCCCGAATGCTCCGTCCCATACCTGCCCCGAATGCTCCGTCCCATACCTGCCCCGAATGCTCTGTCCCATACCTGCCCCGAATGCTCCGTCCCATACCTGCCCCGAATGCTCCGTCCCATACCTGCCCCGAATGCCCTGTCCCATACCTGCCCCGAATGCTCTGTCCCATACCTGCCCCGAATGCTCCGTCCCATACCTGCCCCGAATGCTCTGTCCCATACCTGCCCCGAATGCTCTGTCCCATACCTGCCCCAAATACTCCGTCCCATACCTGCCCCGAATGCTCTGTCCCATACCTGCCCCAAATACTCCGTCCCATACCTGCCCCGAATGCTCTGTCCCATACCTGCCCCAAATACTCCATCCCATACCTGCCCCAAATACTCCGTCCCATACCTGCCCCAAATGGTCCATCCCATACCTGCCATCACTTCTACCTTTTCAAACACCCTACAACACGAGAAGATGGCAATAAATAAAATAATCATCGGATGCGCTACACAAATATATTAACCATATGTTTTAGGAAAAAAAACAACAATCAAGCTTGGATTGCCTGTGGCATCTGTTACTGAAATCAATCTGAACACGACCCTGTACATCGTGCAATATTTTATCCTGACTTTCAGCCAAAACTGTTACTCGTTCCTTATACTGTCACTTATTAATGGTACACATAAAGGAATCAATGTATATATATTTACCCCACTGCTTCAGAGGTTCTGCTGCACCCTGCACATTCACTAAAATTCACCTCTTCAGAATGCTGCTCTTGTGTTAGTCCAGAAACCCTGTAAATAGAAGCACAGAATGTAAAGATACAGCAGGCAAACGGTCCTCGATAGTCAATCACCAGTGGAAAGTGGACACTGGGTAAGCTGCCAGTTTCTGTTAGGAATCCAAGCTCGTGGAAATCATTATAAATCCCCATGAGAGAGGGGAAAATAAAATACCAAACATGCTGCCGTTAGCATTAGGCTGATAGATCTGTCCTCTGACCCCACCCCCTTCTCCACCTCCCCCCTCAGCAAGCTGTGATACGCAAAGCTACATGATAAATGAGCTGCGATTTCTCTCCCCTTTACTGTGGCGCTCTGACTAATGGGCAGTGCAGTTTCATGTTTTACACGATGTCCGTTCCTCTCATGTAGGGAGACTCCAAAAGCGTCACAGTCACAGCCTGCGTGCTATACGTGGCTGGAGGTCAGACACCTCCTGTGGGACCACTTCGCATCCACACGCATCACGTAAATGAAGCGAGAGGTTACGCTCCAAATTAGAGAGCCTTAGTTCTAGAACCTAAGTATTCACACTACAAATTCTCCCTAATCTTCCATGTCTGAGCTGAAAAAGCCATTTAACAAAAAAACAACACTGACAATGGCCCGAAAATTAAACCTAATACGCGAGGGTACGCACTGTGTACTCTCGCGTATTAGATCCCGAATTGTCGGTTTCCTGCATGCACTGCGCATGCGCGGGAAACCGGCACTTCGTGAATTGAAAAGGGGGCGGTTCCTAAGTGAACCGCGTGCGCACTACAGGCTGTGCGCACGCAGTGCACCTAGTTATTTTTTCAGCTTTGAACGCGCAGGTAAGTGGTGAAGATTTTACACAAAGAAAGCAGGCGTAGGACACCCTTTTAACAAGGTAAGTAGTTAATTAAGTGTTATTTTACATTTTTTTCAACAGGTTTATCTTTTTTAGAGACTTTAAAGAAAGGTAAGTTTATTTTTATAACTTTTAAAAAGATTTTAAATTTTTTGAAAAATGTAATTTTTTGTTTAAAGTGGTTAATTTATTTAACTATACTTATTTTATTAATGTGATGGCTTTTTTAAAAATTTAATTGAGGTTTAGCTGTTCTTTTGGGGGTGTGTAGTATTCATAGCTTTGACAGGTCTTCCTGTCAAAACTATGAATGAAAGATGGTGTGCTGCCATTGGCTCTAACTGAATCACGTGATCCCAGAGCTCGCACAAACTAATTGCGTCTCTGGGTCACGCAAGCACTGCACGGTTCCAAGAGTGAGAGCCTTTCAAACTAAAGTTCGTGTGGGCCCGGAGCAAAAAGGTAGGCGCGGAGTGCGATATCGCGGGGAATCCTTACCCCCGCGGGAACCCTCACTGTTTAATTTCTGGGCCAATTGTGTATGAAGCATAGGTGGATATTTCTGTGCTTGGAAGGATATAGGTGGTTTGTATCATATTGGCACTTAAATTTCTTTATCATAAAGGACTAAAGTACGACTGTCAGTTGGAAAGGCGAGGCTCCCAGCGTACAGCCTCGTTAGACGGGAGGGCAGGTTACAGAATTAGTCCCATCTCCAACCCATGCCCCCCTTCTCTTGAAGCTCCATTCCAGGAGATGGCCTCGCACAAGGCCCCCTCCCTTTCAAATGACGTACTCTTACGTTATCTAAGGGCCCAGAAATTAAACATCGATGGTTCCCGCGGGGGTAAGGATCCCCCGCGATATCGCACTCCGCGCCTACCTTTTTGTTTGGGGCCCACACGAACTTCAGTTCCTGGGCCTCTCCCTGTTGCAACCGTGCAGTGCTTGCGTGTCCCAGAGGCGCAATTCGTTCGTGCGAGCTCTGGGATCACGTGATTCAGTTACAGCCAATGGCAGCACACCATCTTTCATTCATAGTTTTAACAGCAAGGGCTGTCAAAGCTATGAATACTACAAACCCCCAAAACAACAGCTAAACCTCAATTAAATTTTTTTTAAAAGCCATCGCATTAATAAAATAAGTATAGTTAAATAAATTAACCACTTTAAACAAAAAATTAAATTTTTGAAAAAATTTAAATCTTTTTAAAAGTTATAAAAATAAACTTACCTTTCTTTAAAGTCTCTAAAAAAGATAAATCTGTTGAAAAAAATTTAAAATAACACTTAATTAACTACTTACCTTGTTAAAAGGGGGTCCTACGCCTGCTTTCTTTATGTCTAAAATCTTCACCACTTACCTGCGTGTTCAAAGCTGAAAAAAAAACTAAGTGCACTGCGTGCGCGCAGCCTGTAGTGCGCACGCGGTTCACTTAGGAACCACCCCCTTTGCAATTCACGAAGTGCCGGTTTCCCGTGCATGCGCAGTGCATGCAGGAAACCGGCAATTCGGGATCTAATACGCGAGAGTACACAGTGCGTACTCTCGCGTATTAGGTTTAATTTTCGGGCCCTTGTTTATCTCCTTCTTGGGACGTGGACAACATAAGCAAGGCAGTATTTACTGCCCATCTCTAGTTGTTCTGAGAGCATCAAGGGTCAACCACCTAGTGTGGCACTGGAGTCACAGGTATGCCAGACCAGGTAGGGTTGCCACAGGTTCCCTTCCCTGAGCCCAGTTGGGTATTTACGACAATCGGCAATTCATTTTTCTGGTGCCAGTCCAAATTTGCCAGATTTACCGAGTTCAATTTCACAATTTGCCATTGTCGGATTTAAACTTAGGACCACTGGGTTGCTAGACCAGCACCACAGCAACTAGGTTACCGTACCCTCACTACAGTCCCTGATGACGAGGCGCGTAACACAGAGTTTTCATGACCTTCAGTTACTTCCAAAAATGTCAAATGGTTTTAGACTTGGAGCTTATGGGTTGATTTAAGGAATAAAAATTGGGATTAGAAACCCTGCCTAAACCAGAGACCAGAAGGTGCCAAGTTCCATTCCTCGTCTGTGCTGCGTTCGCGGAGCTCAGCTGGCCTGTTACAATCAGCCTCAGCACCTCTGGGGCAGGAAGGGGATAAAAAAAAAAATCAGCTAGAGTTCGTGCACCTGGTCACTGTCGAGCGGCTCCAGCTGGAAGTTCCACAGACTTGGAGGTCGGCCGAGAACAGGACTGTGCTTGGTTGTGATAACCCCCACCACCAACAACCAGCTGACGATCACCGTCATATGAAGAAAGGCAACTTGGCTAAGGCACTGGAGGGCTACCAGCGCCCTCCATGGTAACGTAGCCCTCTCAGCGCCTTCAGGAGAGGAGGAAAAACAAATATTTGGAAAACTCTGCTCGGACTCTATTGGTGCCAGCCGTGGCTCAGTGGGTGGCACTCGCGCCTCTGAGTCAGAAGGTCGTGGGTTCAAATCCCACTCCAGAGACCTGAGCACAAAATCTAGGCTGACACTCCAGTGCAGTACTGAGGGAGTGCTGCACTGTCTTTCGAGTGAGATGTTCATAGTCATAGAGTTATACAGCACAGAAAGAGGCCCTTCGGCCCATTGTGTCCGTGCCGGCCATCAAGCCCTGTCTATTCTAATCCCATTTTCCAGCACTTGGTCCGTAGCCTTGTATGCTATGGCGTTTCAAGTGCTCATCTAAATGCTTCTTGAATGTTGTGAGGGTTCCTGCCTCTACCACCCTTTCAGGCAGTGAGTTCCAGATTCCAACCACCCTCTGGGTGAAAAAGTTTTTCCTCAAATCCCCTCTAAACCTCCTGCCCCTTACCTTGAAACTATGCCCCCTGGTTATTGACCCCTCTACTAAGGGGAAAAGTTCCTTTCTATCTACCCTATCTATGCCCCTCATAATTTTGTACACCTCAATCAGATCCCCCCTCAGCCTTCTCTGCTCTAAGGAAAACAACCCCAGCCTGTCCAGTCTCTCTTCATAGCTGAAGCGCTCCAGCCTGGTGAATCTCCTCTGCACCCTCTCCAGTGCAATCATATCCTTCCTATAGTGTGGCGACCAGAACTGCACACAGTATTCCAGCTGTGGCCTAACTAGCATTTTGTACAGCTCCATCATAACCTCCCCACTCTTATATTCTATGCCTCGGCTAATGAAGGCAAGTATCCCATATGCCTTTTTAACCACCTTATCTACCTGTCCTGCTGCCTTCAGAGATCTATGTACATGCACACCAAGGTCCCTCTAATCCTCTGTCCTTCCTAGGGTCCTACCATTCATTGTGTATTCCCTTGCCTTGTTAGTCCTCCCAAAATGCATCACCTCACACTTTTCAGGGTTAAATTCCATTTGCCACTGTTCTGCCCATCTAACCAACCCGTCTATATCGTCCTGTAGCCTGAGGCTTCCCTCCTCGCTATTTACCACCCCACCAATTTTCGTGTCATCTGCGAACTTACTGATCATACCTCCTACATTCATATCTCAATCATTAATGTACACTACAAACATCAAAGGACCCAGCACTGATCCCTGCGGTACACCACTGGACACAGGCTTCTAGTCACAAAAACAACCTTCGACCATCACCCTCTGCCTCCTGCCACTAAGCCAATTTTGGATCCAATGTGCCAAGTTGCCCTGGATCCCATGGGCTCTTACCTTCTTGACCAGTCTCCCATGCGGGACTTTGTCAAAAGCCTTACTGAAGTCCATGTAGACCACATCAACTGCACTACCCTCATCCACACACCTAGTCACCCCCTCGAAAAATTCAATCAAATTGGTCAGACATGATCTCCCCCTGACAAAGCCATGCTGACTATCCTTGATTAATCCTTGCCTCTCCAAGTGGAGACCAATTCTGTCTCTCAGAATTTTTCCAATAATTTCCCTACCACTGATGTTAGGCTCACTGGCCTGTAATTCCCTGGTTTATCCCTACTACCCTTCTTGAATAATGGTACTATGTTAGCTGTTCTCCTGTCCTCTGGCACCTCCCCTGTGGCCAGAGAGGTTCTGAAAATTTGTGTCAGAGCCCCTGCAATCTCCTCCCTTGCCTCACACAGCAGCCTGGGATACATCTCGTCTGGGCCTGGGGATTTATCCACTTTTAAGCCCGCTAAAACCGCTAGTACCTCCTCCCTCTCAATACTAATTTGTTCAAGTATATCACAATCCCCCTGCCTGATTTCTATGCCTACATCATCCTTCTCCATAGTGAACACAGATGCAAAATATTCATTTAAAACCCCACCTACATCTTCTGGCTCTACACACAGATTGCCACTTTGGTCCCGAATGGGCCCTACTCTTTCCCTGGTTATCCTCTTGCCCTTAATATACTTATAAAACACCTTGGGATTTTCCTTTATTTTGCCCGCCAGTGTTATTTCATGTCCCCTCTTCACTCTCCTAATTTCTTTTTTAAGTACCCCCCTGCACTTTCTATACTCCTCTAGGGCTTCCACTGTTTTTAGTCCTTTGTATCTGCCAAAAGCCTCCCTTTTTTTCCTAATCCATTCTCATATATCCCTTGACATCCAGGGTTCCCTGGGCTTGTTGGTCCCACCCTTGACCTTTACGGGAACATGTTGCCGTTGTACTCTCTCTATTTCCTTTCTGAAAGACTCCCACTGCTCTGATGTGGATTTTCCTACAAGTAGCTGATCCCAGTCCACTTTGGCCAGATCCTGCCTTATCATATTAAAATCGGCCTTCCCCCAATTTAGAACCTTTATTTCCGGTCCATCTTCGTCTTTTTCCATGACTACCTTAAATCTCAACGAATTATGGTCACTGTCACCAAAATGCTCTCCTACTAACACTTCTACCACTTGCCCGGCTACATTCCCTAGAATTAGGTCCAGTACCGCCCCCTCTCTTGTAGGACTTTCTACATGCTGGCTCAAAAAGCTCTCCTGGATGCACTTTAAGAATTTCGCACCCTCTAAGCCTTTCACACTCTAACTATCCCAGTTAATATTGGGGAAGTTGAAATCCCCTACTATTATTACCCTATTATTTCTACACTTCTCTGAGATTTGCCTAAATATCTGTTCCTCTATCTCCCCCTGACTGTTTGGGGGCCTATAGTACACTCCCAGCAAAGTGCTTGCCCCCTTTTTGTTTTTAAGTTCTACCCATATGGCCTCATTAGAGGAACCTGCTAAGATATCATCCCTCCTTATAGCAGTAATTGACTCCTTGATTAATATTGCGACACCCCCTCCTCTTTTACACCCCCCTCTGTCTCGCCTGAAGATTCTATACCCTGGAATATTGAGCTGCCAGTCCTGCCCCTCCCTCAACCATGTCTCTGTGATAGCAACAATATCATACTCCCATGTGTTCATCAACACCTTCAATTCATCTGCCTTACTCGCAAGACTCCTTGCATTAAAATAAATGCCATCCAGCCTTGCCATACTCCCTTGTGCCGTTATATATTTGCTCTGCCTTCCAGGCTGACTTGTTTTTTCCTCTATATTTGGCTGTGCATCACCCCCTACTATAGCTCCACTCTGTATCCCATCCCCCTGCCAAGTTAGTTTAAACCCCCCCCAACAGTATTAGCAAACCTCCCCGCAAGGATGTTGGTCCCGTTCCGAGGCCCGGTCTGCCCTCTCAGGTAAAACGTAAAAAATCCCATTACACTACTCGAAGAGGAGCAGGGGGAATTCTCCCCGTTGTCCTGGCCAATATTTATCTCTTAACCTACATCACTAAAACAGATTATCTGGCCTTTATCACATTGCTGTTTGTGGGAGCTTGTTGTGCTCAAATTGGCTGCCGTGTTTCCTGCATTACCACAGTGACTACACTTTAAAAGTACTTAATTGGCTGTAAGGTGCTTTGGGATGTTCCGTTGTCATGAAAGGCGCTATATAAATGCAAGGCTTTCTTTGGAAACTGCCTATATAAACTTGTCTTGCTGTCATTACACACTCCAGCCAGTGGTGGCAGCAGTGAAGCACTTCAGTTTTGCGACTCTCAGCCCCTCAGCTGATGCTGCAGCGACACTTCTATATTGCATTGACCTCTGCTTCCCACATTGTGTTTAACTATGAAGAATGATTAAAATATAATATCAAACCCAAGAATTATCAAACCCAAGAATTATATAAAAACAATGACAAAATATACCACTTTAAAAAGGAGGATTGAGCTACACCCTGGTCCAATTATCCTCAACCCTCTAAACAACAACCTGTATTTATAGAGCACCTTTAACGTAGCAAAACGCCCCAAGGCGCTTCACAGGAGCAATATCAAAATTTGACACCGAACCACATAAGGAGAGATCAGGGCAGGTGACCAAAAGCTTGGTCAAAGAGATGGGTTTTAAGAAGCATCTTAAAAGAGGAGAGGTAGAGCGGCGGCGAAGTTTAGGGGAGGGGATTCCAGAGCTTAGGGCCTCGGCAGCTGAAGGCACGGCCGCCAATGGTGAAGCAATTAAAATCGAGGATGCGCAAGATGCCAGAATTGGAGGAGTGCAGAGATCTCTGAGGGTTGTGGGGCTGGAGGAGATTACAGAGATCGGAAGGGGCAAGACCATGGAGGGATTTGAAAACAAGGATGAGAATTTTTAAATTGAGGCATTGCCGGACCGGGAGCCAGTGTTGGGGTGATGGGTGAACGGGACTTGGCGCGAGTTAGGATACGGGCAGCAGAGTCCTGGATGAGTTCAAGCATGTGGAGGGCGGAAGATGGGAGGCCGGCCAGGTGTGCGTTACAATAGTCACATCCAGCGGTAACAAAGGCATGGATGAGGGTTTCAGCAGCAGATGAGCTGAGGCAGGGGCGATGTTACGAAGGTGGAAGTAGGCGGTCTTGATGATGGAACAAATGTGTGGTCGGAAGCTCATCTCAGGGTCAAATATGACACCAAGGTTGCGAACGGTCTGGTTCAGCCTCAGACAGTTGCCAGGAAGAGGGATGGAGTCAGTGGCTAGGGAACGGAGTTTGTGGCGGGGACTGAAGACAATGGCTTCAGTCTTCCCAATATTTAGTTGGAGGAAATTTATGTTCATCTAGTACTGGATGTCAGACAAGCAGTCTGACAATTTATAGACAGTGGAGGGGTCAGGAGAGGTGGTGGTGAGGTAGAGCTGGGTGTCATCAGCATACATGTGGAACCTGACGTCATGTTTTCAGATAATGGGGCAGAAATTCGGGTCTCCACGGGTGAGTACGCGCTGTGTACTCACCCGTAGGGCCACCGGAAATGCCGGTTTCGCGCATGCACGGGAAACCGGAACTTCCGGTCTCGTGAAAGAAGGGGTTCGAGGGTCAACTGCGTGCGCCGGAGAGGCAGCGCGCACGCAGCGAACTTCAGGTTTTTTTTCAGGTTTCTCCGTGAGGGTAAGTACGGAGAAGCTGCACAGGAAAAAAGGAGGCACAAGGCCTGCTTTTAACAAGGTAAGTGGTGAATTAAATACAATTTAAACATTTTTTCAACAGGTTTATCTTTTTTACATACGTTAAAGAAAGCTAAGTTTATTTTTAGCACCGTTAAAAAGTGTAATTAATTTTTTCAAAAATTTAAATTTTTGTTTAAAGTAGTTAATTTATGTAATTTATAGTTATTTTAAAAATGTGATTTAAAAAAAAAAATTATTTGAAGTTTTAGTTAGGTTTTGGGGCTGATCTCTATTCATAGATTTGACAGGTCTTCCTGTCAAAATCTATGAATGGAGATTCCCTGCTCCGATTGGCTCTCCATGGCCCACGTGATCCCAGGGGACGCTTTGAACTAACTGTGCCCCTGGGACACGCAAGCACTGCGCGCTGGCAGCTGGAGGAGGCCCAGGAGCCGAAGTCCACGCGGGCCCGAAGCACAACGGCAGGCGCGGTAGGTAAGTACACGCGCGATCCTTGCACCCGTGGGAAGCCAGAGAGCCGAATTTCTGGCCCAATGTTGCCAAGGAGCAGCATGTAGATGAGAAATAGGAGGGGGCCAAGGATAGATCCTTAAGGGATTCCAGAGATGCAGGAGTGGGAAGAGAAGCCATTACGAGGTGATTCTCTGGCTACAACTGGATAGATAAGAATGGAGCCAGGCGAGTGCAGTCCCACCCAGCTGGGCGATGGAGAGGCGTTGGGAGGAGGATGGAGTGGGCAATCATGCCAAAGGTTGCAGACAGGTCAAGAAGGATGAGGAGGGTTAGTTTACCTTTGTCACAGTCACAAAGGATGCCATTTGTGACTTTGATAAGAGCCGTTTCAGTACTGTGGCAGGGGCGGAAACCTGATTGGAGGGAAAGATGAAGACTACAATTGGTCATGACCCCCGCCACTAGTTAGTTTAATTTTTCACCTTACATTATCCTGCTTCTCACTCTTCAGTGTGGATGAGAACAGTTTTTTTAAACAGGTTAATGACTGGGTTAATATAGTGCAGGCAGGGATTCAACACAAACCTGCTAATTAGTGCGCTAAAAATAGTGCACAAAGGAAGTTAATTCCTTAGGATTGCACGTTGAGACTCAGCGTAAATAAAGCTGGTCAGTATCACCAGAACAGAAACATAAAAACATAGAAACTGTTTCTATATGTAAACATGATAGGGTTACCAACGCTGGTTGGACATATTCCTGGAGGTTTCATCACATGATCTCTCATCTCCAACTGCCCCGCTCAGTCAAACAGCATTTCACCCTCACCCCCCATCTTCAATATTGTTAGAACTAATATGCAGACGTGCTCAAAGGCAATAAAATAGACAATTTTCTTCATTGCACCTATGATTTTTCTCCTGGGTAGATCACAGCAGCCGCTTGGTTGGCACCCCATCCACCACCTTAAGCATTCACTCCCTCCACCACCGGCGTACCGTGGCTGCAGTGTGTACCATCTACAAGATGCACTGCAGCAACTCGCCAAGGCTTCTTCAGCAGCATCTCCCAAACCCAAGACCACTACCACCTAGAACGACATGACCAGCAGGCGCATGGGAACACCATCAACTCCAAGTTCCCCTCCAAGTCACACACCATCTTGACTTGGAAACATATCTCTGTTCCTTCACAGTCACTGGGTCAAAATCCTGGCATTCCCTACCAACGTTCCCCCTAATTATCTTTTGGGTGCGTGGTCCCTTTAACGGGCTGCGCGGCCCATTCAAAATGCGCAAAATCTCGCATTGAAAAGCCAATGAACAGCCCGCACGGGACCTCCAGACAGCCTCGCGGCCGAGCAACTTAGCGGGAAGGTTGCTCCCTACCTAACAGCACTGTGGGAGTACCTTCACCACATGGACTGCCACCTTCTCAAAGGCTACGAGGGATGGGCATTACATGGCGCAGGCCTACATTAACCGTTTTCTTCTGTTGATTGCTTTAAGCACTCGCTCAGACGCCTACACGCTCACAAACAAAATGCTGCTGCTTGAACCTCACCCAAGTGGCCACATTTCATGTGTCAGCTTCCAGTGTGAGCGTAAAGAGGCTATTCAACTGTGTGGGGCATCCTCTCCTCACCGCCACCCACTTCAATTCCCGTTGTGAAAATGTTTACCCTCGTTTCATTTCACTTCCCCAATGTGCATCAGCCTAGACGCTGCAAACAATTCTTTTTTTTTTAAATCCAGGAATCCTATTTTAAACTTTTATTCTCTGGTTTTTAATACCACAAGATAGAAAGTGCAAACGGCAGCTAAAACAGCACTCGAGTAAATGTCTGTCGAGAACAGTGACCACTGTGACAGCACCACGCATTCACAATAGGTGCAGTTATAAAATCCTCCTCGTTTGACTCATCAATAGGTTTCATGCAGGACTGAAGAGGGCTCTCCATTGAAACTGGAAGAAAAAAGCTTCTTGAAAGGGAAACAGTAACGAGGCAGAGAAAGAGGAGGGGCAGTTTCTCTTTACGCTCGATATAATCCATTGTTACTGTGCCTGACAACAGAGTGACTCCAGCTCCAATGTGTACTGCTTGGGGAAAGTAAGGGGGTTGGGGGGGGTGAGGTGGGGAAAGGAGATTAGATACGAACATCTGGATACGTGGAGAGGGTGCATCAGCAGGAAGGGTCACGTGAACAACAAGCACATCCACACACTGCTTCCTCTGACTAAGATCCATTGCTACATTACTTTGCGGTCTTTGCATTCTGCAGGGATTGTGACCCCATTACCCTCCCGAAAGGCCAGAGAGAGAGGACTGTCTAAGAAGAGCCTGACTTCAACTCTGCTGCTAACCACTGTAGCACATCCCTCGCTAAAACACTTACTCCAGGTTGGACAACTCCCAGTTAGGACATTCAAAGACACACGTCGTAAAAGCAAACCGAAATAATAAATAAATTCAGATTTCTTTTTTTAAAAAGAGCCATTTTTGTGCAATCAGTTTTGGGAGTTTTTGTGGAAATCTGTCTTATTTGTCGATAGATTGTAGAGAACAATGAAGCCGATAGTGGAGGTGTGAGGGAGAACGGTAATAATTCTCTGCAAAACAGGTTTAAATTACTGTCACAGCACATTCTTTAAAAATATTTTATGTCCCCAATTCTCTGCTCTCCTGAAGCCGTAATACAGCCCAACCAGTATTGGTGCGTTATTCAACCATGGGGGTATCACAGCAAAGCCCAAACTTTCCCTCACCCAATGTCGATACATGCACACTGACTCAGTAGGAGGCTTAGATGATCTGTCACTGCCTGACCCTGGGGTAGTGAGCTTTGCTGTTGCATCCCAACTTTTTTTTTCCATTGTGGGCAGCACTGGCAAGGCCAGCATTTATTGCCCATCCCGAATTGCCCTTGAGAAGGTGATGGTGAGCCGCCTTCTTGAACCGCTGTAGTTCGCGTGGTGAAGGTACTCCCATAGTCCTGTTAGGGAGGGAGTTCCAGGATTTTGACCCAGCGACTATGAAGGAACGGCGATATATTTCCAGGTCAGGATGGTGTGTGACTTGGAGGTGGTGGTGTTCCCATGAGCCTGCTGCCCTTGTCCTTCTAGGTGGTAGAGATCGTGGGTTTGGAAAAAGCCTTAGCGAGTTGCTGCAGTGCATCTTGTAGATGGTACACACTGCAGCCACGGTACGCCGGTGGTGGAGGGAGTGAATGTTTAAGGTGGTGGATGGGGTGCCAATCAAGTGGGCTGCTTTGTCCTGGATGGTGTCAAGCTTCTTGAATGTTGTTGGAGCTGCAATCATCCTGGCAAGTGGAGAGTATTCCATCACACTCCTGACTTGTGCCTTGTAGATGGTGGAAAGGCTTTGGGGAATCAGTAGGTGAGACACTCGCCACAGAATACCCAGCCTCTGACCTGCTCTTGTAGCCACAGTATTTATGTGGCTGGTCCAGTTAAGTTTCTGGTCAATGGTAACCCCCAGGATGTTGTTGGTGGGGGATTCGGCGATGGTCATGCTGTTGAATGTCAAGGGGCGGTGGTTAGACTCTCTCTTGTTGAAAGAGTCATTGCCTGGCACATGTGTGGCGTGAATGTTACTTGCCATTTTTCAGTCCAAGCCTGAATGTCGTCCAGGTCTTGCTGCATGCGGGGACGGACTGCTTCATTATTGAGCAGCTACGTCTGCACAGACTGAGAATAAAATCTAGGATCCTCCAGTGCATGTGGTTCCATAACATCGGCTGCCTCCGCTCACCTCAGCCTATCTGATGCTGAAACCCTCTTCCAATCCTTTGTTACCTCCAGACTATCTATTCCAATGCTCTTCTGAAGGAAATCTGGCCTCCTTACCTGGTCTGGCCTATATGTGACTCCAGACCCATAGCAATGTGGTTGACTCTTAACTGCCCTCTGAAATGGCCTTGCAAGCCACTCAGTTATAACAAACTGCTATGAAACACAATAATAAGAATGAAACTGGACGGAACACCTGGCATCGACCTCGGCACCAGCTTCAGACACGGAAATGGCACACCCAGCCCAGTCGACCCTGCAAAGTCCTCCTCACTAACATCTGGGGACTTGTGCCAAAATTGGGAGAGCTGTCCCACAGACAAGTCAAGCAACATAGTCATACTCACAGAATCATACCTTTCAGCCAATGTCCCAAACTCCTCCATCACCATCCCTGGGTACATCTCACCAGCAGGACAGACCCACCAGGGTGGCGGCACAGTGGTAAACAGTCAGGAGAGAGTGGCCCTGGGAGTTCTCAACATTGACTCTGGACCCCATGAAGTCTCATGGCTTCAGGTCAAGCATGGGCAAGGAAACCTCCTGCTGATTACCACCTACCGCCCTCCCTCAGCTGATGAATCAGTACTCCGCCATGTTGAACACCACTTGGAAGAAGCACTGAGAGTAGCAAGGGCACAGAATGTACTCTGGGTGGGGGACTTCAATGCCCATCACCAAGAGTGGCTCAGGTAGCACCAATACTGACCGACCTGAAGGACATAGCTGCCAGACTAGAACTGCGACAGGTGGTGAGAGAACCAACACAAGGGAAAAACCTACTTGGCCTCGTCCTCACCAATCTACCTGTCGCAGAGGCATCTGTCCATGACAGTATTGGTAGCAGTGACCACCGCACAGTCCTTGCGGAGATGAAATCCTGTCTTCACACTGAGGACAGCCTCCATCGTGTTGTGTGGCACTGCCACTATGTTAAATGGGATAGATTCAGAACAGATCTAGCAGCTCAAAACTGGGCATCCATGAGGCACTGTGGGCCATCAGCAGCAGCAGAATTGTATTCCACCACAATTAGCGGAAGCAGCATGCTATAGATGGAGCTAAGCGATCCGACAATCAACAGATCAGATCAAAGCTCTGCAGTCCTGCCAGATCCAGTTGTGAATGGTGGTGGACCATTAAACAACTAACGGATGGAGGACACTCCATGAATATCCCCATCCTCAATGGTGGTGGAACCCAGCACACGGGTGCAAAATACAAGGCTGAAGTGTTTGCAACTATCTTCAGCCAAAAGGGCCAAGTAGATGACCTCCTCCTGAGGTCCACACCATCACAGAAGCCAGTCTTCAGCCAATTCAATTCACTCCACATGATATCAAGAAGCGGCTGAGCGCACTGGATACAGCAAAGGCTATGGGCCCCGACAACATCCTGGCTATTGTGCTGAAGATTTGCGCACTAGAACTAGCCACGCCTCTAGCCAAGCTGTTCCAGTGCAGCCACAACACTGGCATCTACCCGACAATGTGGAAAACTGCCCAGGTATGTCCTGTCCACAAAAAGCAGGACAAATCCAAGCCGGCCAATTACTGCCCCATCAGTCTACTCTCAAAGTGATGGAAGGTGTCATCGACAGTGCTATCAAGCAGCACTTACTCACCAATAACCTTCTCACCGATGCTCAGTTTGGGATCCACCAGGACCACTCTGCTCCAGACCTCATTACAACCTTGGTCCAAACATGGACAAAAGAGCTGAATTCCAGAGATGAGGTGAGAGTGGCTGCCCTTGACATCAAGGCAGCATTTGACTGTGTGGGGCATCAAGGAGCCCTAGTTAAACTGAAGTCAATGGGAATCAGGGGGGAAAACTCTCCACTGGCTGTAGTCATACCTAGCACAAAGGAAGATAGTTGTGGTTGTTGGAGGTCAATCATCTCAGCCCCAGGACTGCAGGAGTTCCTCAAGGCAGTGTCCTACCCCAACCATCTTCAGCTGCTTCATCAATGACCTTCCCTCCATCATAAGGTCAGACGTGGGGAGGTTCGCTCATGATTGCACGCACAGTGTTCAGTTCCAATCGCAACTCCTCAGATAATGAAGCAGTCCATGCCCTGGATGAAATTCAGGCTTGGGCTGATAAGTGGCAAGTAACATTCGCGCCACACAACTGCCAGGCAATGACTATCTCCAACAAGCAAGAGTCTAACCACCACCCCTTGACATTCAACAGCATTACCATCCCCAAATCCCCCATCATCAACATCCTGGGGGTCACAATTGACTAGAAACTCTACTGGACCAGCCACGTAAATACTGTGGCCACAAGAGCAGGTCAGAGACTGGGTATTCTGCGGTGAGTATCTCACCTCCTGACTCCCCAAAGCCTTTCCACCATCTAGAAGACACGAGTCAGGAGTGTGATGGAATACTCTCCACTTGCCTGGATAAGTGCAGCTCCAACAACACTCAAGAAGTTCGACACCATCCAGGACAAAGCAGCCCACTTGATTGGCACTCCATCCACCACCTTAATCACCTGCAAGTTCCCCTCCAAATCACACACCATCCTGACTTGGAAATATGTCGCCGCTCCTTTATCGTCGCTGGGTCAAAATCCTGGAATTACCTCCCTAACAGCACTGTGGGAGTACCTTCACCACACGGACTGCAGCGGTTCAAGAAGGCAGCTCACCACCACCTTCTCAAGGGCAATTAGTGATGGGCAATAAATGCTGGTCTTGCCAGCGATGCCCACATCCAGGAACAAATGAAAAAATAAAACCTGCCATCATCCATTCTACATAAACCAGCTCATCATAAAAACTATTTGATGCCCGTATCCTATCCCGCACCCCTGTCCTCAGTGACCTACATTGGCTCCCGGCCCCTCAATGACTTCTATGTAAAATTCTCAACCTTGTGTATAAGTCCCTTCACGTCCTCACCCCTGCCTATCTCTGTGACCTCCCCAGCCCGACAACCCCCACGCACCCAGATTCTCAATTCCTCCATCTCTGGTCTTCAGAGCATCACCCCCTCTCCATGGGTGGCTGCGTCTTCAGCCGTTTAGGCCCCACGCTCTGACATTTCCTCCCTAAAACCCTCCACCACCGTTTCCCTCTCCTCCTTAAAACCCACCACTTTGGTCACCCCTCCAAATAACTTGCTCCTTGCCTGATGACAACTCTCTGAAGTGCCTTCAGGCATTGTTTGACATTAATGTCGCTCAGTGCTCCTGACACAAATTCGTAGACGCAGAGTGGGCCTTCTCAGGCGTGTATCCAGGAGGCAGAATATTTTTTGTTCTCGGGACGAGGTCGGCGCTGGCATTTATTATCCGTCTCCAGGTGCCCGGAGAAGGAGGTGGTGGGCATTCGCCTCAAGATTGGTTCAGCAGATCTCTTCAGGAGATCACAAGATACTTACGAATGAGGAAGGCCATGCAGCAGATGTTAATGCATCCGTCTGGAACAACCCAATGCCTCATTGTTTCATCTAATGGTTTCTTAATTGACTCCAAGGCTTTCACCTCCACCACTCTGCCCAGAAGTCCATCCCAATGTGTTGATCAAGACAAGGAACAAGAACCTTCTGATATCAGTCCTACAGTTACCTTTCCCCTTGTCCTACTCCCACTGTATAATTTAAAGTAGTATTCTGGATTACCTTTTCCATGCTGTTTACTACCCTATATACAGTCCCCACCACTTACACTGCCCATGCTCATCATGGGCAGTGCCCTAGATCAGGCAAATGGCACTAACCATTTGCTATTACCATTGAAGTCGATTACAAACGCATCGCTCATAACACATTAAGTGCGCCGACTATTTCAAGTCTGTATGGGAGGTGGAAGCTTTGTCGTCTTAATGTCCACAAGTTGCCGTCAGCTCTTTTTAGTGCTTTTGAATTGATTTGCTCTATAACAGAGACACGCAGCACTTATTTAATTACTCCAATATGTTGTAGGGGCAAATCGAGTCGGTAGGGGGTCTCTGGAGAAATAGGGAGAATCACTGTAACCGGGAGATGGAGACTGGAGACAACATGATTTTGCTATTTGTATATATTGCGCAGCAGTTTTAACCATCCACTCCTCATAGCGGGCAAGGGGACTCCACCTCTGTAAGATCACGTCCCAGACACCTCCTTTCCAGGCTGAAAAGCCCAAGTCTCTCCTCATTTAAACAAAAAAAAATCCCACCGGTTTATTTCCCTCCTTTTATATAACGTTTGATCCAGGGACACTCAGCCCAACACCCCAGACTCATAAGAACATAAGAACATAAGAAATAGGAGCAGGAGTAGGCCAATTGGCCCCTCGAGCCTGCTCCGCCATTCAATAAGATCATGGTTGATCTGATCCTAACCGCCAATCTACTATCACAGAACCATCTCCTGAACCTAACAGAATTGGACACATGAAATAGGAGCAGGATCAGGCTACACGGCCCCTGGGCCCGCTACGCTACCCACAGGGCAATGACCGATCCGAACCTAGACTCATGTCCAAATTCCTGCCCGCTCCCCGTAACCCTTAATTCCCTTTACTTCTAGGAAACTGTCTATTTCTGTTTTAAATTTATGTAATGATGTAGCTTCTACAGCTTTTTGGGGCAGCATATTCCATGGACCTACCACCCTCTGAGTGAAGTAGTTCCTTCTCATCTCAGTTTTGAAAGAGCAGCCCCTTATTCTAAGACTATGCCCCCTAGTTCTAGTTTCACCCATCATCGGGAACATCCTCCCCTCAACCACCCGATCCAACCCCTTCACAATCTTATATGTTTCAATAAGATCGCCTCTCATTCTTCTGAACTCCAATGAGTAGAGTCCCAATCTACCCAACCTCTCCTCATATGACCATCCCCTCATCCCCGGGATTAACCGAGTGAACCTTCTTTGTACTGACTCGAGAGCAAGTATGTCTTTTCTTAAGTATGGACACCAAAACTGTATGCAGTATTCCAGGTGCGGTCTCACCAATACCTTGTACAACTGAAGCAATACCTCCCTATTTTTATATTCTATCCCCTTAGCAATGAAAGCCAACATTCCATTGGCCTTCTTAATCACTTGCTGCACCTGCATACTAACCTTTTGAGTTTTGTGCAGCAGGACCCCCAGATCCCTTTGTACTTCAGTACTTTCCAGTTTCTTGCCATTTAGATAATAACTTGCTCTACTATTTTTCCTGCCAAAGTGCATAACCTCACACTTTCCAGTATTGTATTCCATCTGCCAAATCTCTGCCCACTTACTTAGCCTGTCTATGTCCCCTTGCAGATTTTTTATGTCCTCCTCACTCACTACTTTCCCTTCCATCTTAGTATCATCTGCAAACTTTGATATGTTACACGCGGTCCCCTCCTCCAAATCGTTAATATAGATTGTAAAGAGTTGGGGACCCAGCACTGACCCCTGCGGAACACCACTAGTTACTGATTGCCAGTCTGAGAATGAACCATTTATCCCAACTCTCTGCCTTCTGTTAGATAGCCAATCCTCTATCCATGCCAGAATATTACCCCCAATCCCGTGATTTTTTATCTTAAGCAATAATCTTTTGTGTGGCACCTTGTCAAATGCCTTTTGGAAGTCTAAATACACCACATCCACTGGTTCCCCTTTATCCACCCTGTGTGTTACTTCCTCAAAGAACTCCAGCAAATTTGTCAAACATGACTTCCCCTTCATAAAACCATGCTGACTTTGTCCTATTAAATGATGATTATCCAAATGTCCCATTACTGTCTCCTTAATAATGGACTCCAAAATTTTACCTACCACAGATGTTAGGCTAACCGGTCTATAGTTTCCAGCCTTCTGTCTACTGCCCTTTTTAAATAAGGGTGTTACATTAGCAGTTTTCCAGTCTGCCGGGATCTTTGCTGAGTCCAGGGAGTTTTGGAAAATTATTACCAATGCATCTACAATCCCTACCGCCACTTCCCTCAAGACCCTAGGATGTAAGCCATCAGGTCCAGGTGATTTATCCGCCTTGAGTCCCATTATTTTACCGAGTACCACTTCCTTAGTGATTTTGATCGTGTTTAGCTCCTCCCCCCCCTATAGCCCCCTGTTTGTCCAGTGTTGGGATATTCTTAGTGTCCTCTACTGTAAAGACTGATACAAAATATTCATTCAGTGTATTTGCCATCTCCATATTTCCCACCATTAATTTCCCGGTCTCATCCTCTAAGGGACCAACATTTACTTTAGCCACCCTTTTTCTTATTATATAATTATAAAAACTCTTACTATCTGTTTTTATATTTTTTGCTAATTTACTTTCATAATCTATCTTCCCTTTCTTAATCAATCTTTTTGTTATTTTTTGCTGTCTTTTAAAGTTTTCCCAATCCTCTATCCTCCCACTAGATTTGGCTACCTTATAAGCCCTTGTTTTTAGTCGAATACTATCCTTAATTTCTTTACTTAACCACGGATGACTGTCTTTTCTTTTACACCCTTTTCTTCTCAGTGGAATATATATTTTTTGGAAGTTGTAAAATAACTCCTTAAATGTACACCACTGATCATGTATCGTCTTACCCTTTAATCTATTTTCCCAAGCCACTCTACTAAATTCTGCTCGCATACCTTCATAGTCTCCTTTATTCAAGCTTAGCACGCTTGTTTGAGATCCAACCTTCTCACCCTCTAATTGAATATGGAATTCAACCATGTTATGGTCACTCATTCCAAAGGGATCCTTTACTAGGACATTTTTAATTAATCCTGTCTCGTTACACAGGACCAGATCTAAGGTTGCTTGCCCCCTGGTCGGTTCAGTTACATACTGCTCAAGAAACCCATCCCTAATACACTCAATGAACTCATCCTCAAGGCAGCCCTGCCCAATTTGATTTGTCCAATTAATATGATAGTTAAAATCCCCCATAATTAAAGATGTTCCCTTATTACAAGCCTCAACTATTTCCCGATTGATACTCCGTCCAACAGAGTTGCAACTATTCGGAGGCCTATAGACTACGCCCACTAGTGTTTTTTTCCCCTTATTATTCCTTATCTCCACCCAAACTGTTTCATTATCCTGATCTTTTGACCCAATATCATTTCTCTGTATTACAGTGATTCCTTCCTTTATTAACATAGCCACCCCACCTCCCCTTCCTTCCTGCCTGTCCGTCCTGATCGTTAAATAACCTGGTATGTTTAATTCCCAGGCATTGTCACCCTGCAGCCATGTTTCTGTAATGGCCACAAGATCATACCCATATGTAGTTATTTGTGCCATTAACTCGTCTATTTTGTTACGAATGCTACGTGCATTCAGATAGAGAACTTTCAAATATGTTTTGTGACACTTAGTTCCTGCTTTTGCCCTTTTTATTACATTACCTTTTACTCCATACCTTCTGCCCCTTCCTGACACACTCTGGTTTTTAATTTCCCCACTGCTACCTAAGTTTATGACCTTCTCTGTTGTCATTTTTATTATTTGCTCTCTAGGAACCTCCCCCCTACTAGTTAGTTTAGACTCGGTCCTATAAAAGCTGAAAATTTCCAAATGAATAAGAAAACTCAGGACACAATGCACGTGTAGAAAAAGGAACTGCCCGCCCTGTATATTTCTTCCCTTCTTATAGTTATGCCCGTGGCTGTGCTTGTTTGGTTCAGGCCAAGATGTGAAAAGAGGGGCTGTGATGCAGGGGAGTTGTTTTGGCGTTACACTCCCAGGCCCTGAGCTCCAACACAAAAGAGCCTCTAGTCCGCATCCTTCAGTAGCTCCATATACCAGGGCACACGGGGCTTTCTCCTTTCAGATCACAGCTATTATGAATGGCCATTTAATTTTGTTCAAAGCAACAAGTATCTGCTAGCGTACAACCTATTTTTTGAAAGCCCTTTATTGTAGCCCTGTGTACTCAGTGCACAATAAGTTCCTTAGATGAACACACCAGATGCAACAGCTCAGTCTTGAGCATTCTTGGACGAAAATGCACTGCAAACCTTCACCCCCTCCCCGAGTACACAAACTCTTATATACAAATATCTTCCCATCACCTCATTATCAGGATGCAGCCAAAACATCAGGCAGAATACACAACGCTTAATAGATGCTTCATTAGTAATAAATCATCTGTCAATTCTTCCCCGACAGTATCTCCCTTCCTCCCCAATAACTTGCTGTTATAAGTTGGAGTGACAGCCATTTTGACTGTGCTGTCACAGGCCCTGCCAGCATTGCAGCGACCGGGATGGCCATTCAGCATGGGTGGTCCCAGGATCACCCAAGAACTCGGATCGATAAGACCCAGCAGTTCCCGGCCACTCCAACTTTCCAAAAAAAAAGGAAAATCAGTCAGGGTTCCTATTGCTGATTGCAATCCTGCCGGAAAGTGGATGCGTATGTACAGCAGCTGAGGACAGCATGGAGCATAGCTGTGATGCCTTACACAGTTGACAAGCCCGACAGTCCCCGTCACTACAGCAAGCCACCTAAACACAACCTGCACCCCTGTTATGCCCCGCACCCCTCCAGAAAGAGTTGGCGCCTTCAGGTGAAATAGTGAACGGAGGGAATGTCACAGCAAGGGAAGCAGAAGTTGAACTGAAACCTTTATCATTGCATCAGTGGGATTACAACTCGAACACCAATCTTCAGAACCCAGTATCAGACACTAGCAGCTGTTACAGTGCAGAATTTAAACAGCACGGAGCCAGTAATGAAATACAACTCGGAAAGGCCTGCTTGCCATTGCCATGGTTACAGGAGGCAGCGCTCAATGAAGGCAAAAAAAAATCCCTGAAATCAGTGGAGTATTTGCACAAGGATCACGTAGTCATCATCAGGTCTGAACTTCAACGCCAGATCTCTTAGTCAATAAATATTTCAGAAAAAAAGAAAACACTGGAATGGTTGTTAACTGTTTCCTCCCCTCCCTCCCGGAAACTGCATGGTTCTGTATATAGAGTCACTCCCACAGTGCAGGAATGGTTCTGTATATAGAGCCACTCCCATACAGTGCAGGAATGGTTCTGTATATAGAGCCACTCCCACACAGTGCAGGAATGGTTCTGTATATAGAGTCACTCCCATACAGTGCAGGAATGGTTCTGTCTTTCGAGCCACTCTCACACAGTGCAGGAATGGTTCTGTATATAGAGTCACTCTCACACAGTGCAGGAATGGTTCTGTCTATAGAGCCACTCACACACAGTGCAGGAATGGTTCTGTCTATAGAGCCACTCACACACAGTGCAGGAATGGTTCTGTATATAGAGCCACTCTCACACAGTGCAGGAATGGTTCTGTCTATAGAGCCACTCTCACACAGTGCAGGAATGGTTCTGTCTATAGAGCCACTCTCACACAGTGCAGGAATGGTTCTGTATATAGAGTCACTCCCATACAGTGCAGGAATGGTTCTGTCTATAGAGTCACTCCCATACAGTGCAGGAATGGTTCTGTATATAGAGTCACTCCCACAGTGCAGGAATGGTTCTGTCTATAGAGCCACTCCCACACAGTGCAGGAATGGTTCTGTATATAGAGCCACTCCCATACAGTGCAGGAATGGTTCTGTATATAGAGTCACTCCCACACAGTGCAGGAATGGTTCTGTATATAGAGCCACTCTCACAGTGCAGGAATGGTTCTGTATATAGAGCCACTCCCACAGTGCAGGAATGGTTCTGTCTATAGAGCCACTCTCCCACAGTGCAGGAATGGTTCTGTATATAGAACCACTCCCATACAGTGCAGGAATGGTTCTGTATATAGAACCACTCCCACAGTGCAGGAATGGTTCTGTATATAGAGCCACTCTCACAGTGCAGGAATGGTTCTGTATATAGAACCACTCCCATACAGTGCAGGAATGGTTCTGTATATAGAGCCACTCCCACAGTGCAGGAATGGTTCTGTATATAGAGCCACTCTCACAGTGCAGGAATGGTTCTGTATATAGAGCCACTCCCACAGTGCAGGAATGGTTCTGTATATAGAGCCACTCCCACAGTGCAGGAATGGTTCTGTATATAGAACCACTCCCATACAGTGCAGGAATGGTTCTGTATATAGAGCCACTCTCCCACAGTGCAGGAATGGTTCTGTATATAGAGCCACTCCCACAGTGCAGGAATGGTTCTGTCTATAGAGCCACTCCCACAGTGCAGGAATGGTTCTGTCTATAGAGCCACTCTCACACAGTGCAGGAATGGTTCTGTATATAGAGCCACTCTCACACAGTGCAGGAATGGTTCTGTCTATAGAGCAACTCCCAGTTTTGTTTATAGGCCCATAATTAAACAGCGCTTTGTGTTTTGCAAAATAAACCATTGCCCCATCTAAATCAACACAGTACTGGACATTTGCCGCGAATCGTTACATCAGTGGGCCATCGGAGGGAGCAAGGATTAATTGAAGTGTGGAAACGATGTGTTTTTCTGTGAATCATACATTAAAAATTTAGAACATTTGTTCCAGCTCACAAACCAACACACTGGCTCAAAATGCAGTATCGTTTCCCAGACCTTTGCTCATCAACAAGCAGGTCCGCCATCACAATCAGACGCCAGCAGTGACTGCTGGGTACTCGAGCTGATCGAGGGAGAGCGACTGATGAAGCAATTACCCCACTGGAATTACGTTTACAGCCGAACAGTGCATTGTTCTGTTTGGATTTAAATGCATCTTCAAGGTGACTGAACAGAGCCTTGAAAGGGAAATAAGTAAATATTTTAAGGTACTTAAGATTATGGATTAGTGGCTTCTATCAAAGACGTCAATACCTGTTTTCACTGCCAATTATTTCCAAATGGGAGACTGTTTCTGTGCATTAAGTTCTCCCCAGGACGAAGCAGGAACTGAGGATTCAATGAAAACCAGGCCCCTTCACACCACCAACTTTACCTCTTGAAGATTAAAGGCACAGCCAGTAGGATCTCACAATTAAAAGGCCGATGTCAGCAGTCAGTTTTCACGGTGTTCACAAATTCCCGGCACAATCGCTTTTTTAAAAAAAACTTGTGTTGTCCTGTTGCTAACTTGTGACAACTTGAACAAAAGAGGATGCACAGCTGTGTCCCTCGCTGCTTAAAGACAGGGCTCCTTTAAGAGCTTTTACATAACCACGGTTAAAAGACGGCAATTCTTCCCCCAACAGCTGACAGCGGGTAAAGGCACCACTTGGTGTGGCACTGAGTCAGGAGGACTCGGTTCGACCCCGGTCTGTGCTGAGGTAGCTGACCTCAGCCAGGATGGCAGTTGGGGTGGGTAAAATTCGCCTCAGTGCTGCCGGGGTGGGGGGGGGAGGTCCATTCCTGATCCTTATTCAGTGGTCACCCCCTAACTCTGGGCTGGAAACTGTGGCTATCGGGCTAAGGCTGCGTTGTCTCCCATGGTCAATGGCACGCAACCTCTGGGCTCACACCTGAATAGGCAGGTGAAGAATGTGCACCTGTGGCAACCGTGGCCCAGTGAGAGTCAAGTGCCTGCGGGGAAGGAAGGAGGGGAGCAAACAGTTAACCAAAACGGCATTCAACTCTGGCTCACCTTCAAACCTAAGAGAAACCTGTCAAATGTAGCATTCCCTCCTTGCCCACCCTGCCACCGCCCCCGAGATGATATTCTTCTGTGAAAGGAATGCTACACACATCAGTTGTGTCGATAAAATCAAAGCTGGCTTATAATTACATCTCACGACGCTGCAAACATATCATGAAAGGCAGGAACTCAGGCATGGGTATCGGGATTCACTCGGTCCGCCCAGCAATGGATGAACACAGCACAGAGGAGCCCTCTGCTACCGGCCGACCCACTTCAAAAGGCAAGCTGAAAAGCACAGCAGTTGGCTGCCCCAATCAGTTTGACTCGGACCTCCCAGGCTCCACAGTGAGATTAAAGCCAGCTTTCAGGGGACAATGAGGGAACAGCTAAAAGATCTCCCTGCAACATTTTCAAGTGAACGGATTCCAAATCCCATTGACGCACCGTACTGCTTGAAACTTTTGTGCCCCCAGCCTCTCGCCCACCCCCCTCACAATACCGTGCGTGAAGGTATTCTGTTCTCTCAAAAACCCCTTTCTCGCTGCCACTATCCATTGAGAACAACTTCCAGCTGCAAAGCCTGTGTCGTTGCAATGTTTGGCCGCAATTACAGACCCGTCAAAGCGCGCTGATTTTGGAGTTAGATTCACTCACTTTAGTTTTAAAGTGGAACCCTGGCTTTAACGCGTCTCACTCCTAAATGCAGCTCTGTACATTTAAACAGGTTTGTAATTGGCGTCACTCTCTTGGATGATGGACCTCACTCCTAGTGTTGCCCCAGTGAGGAGAGCTCTGATGAACAGGCAGCAGAGTGGTGCAGAAAGACATCTTTCTCCTCTCCTCCCCGCTTTTGCACAGTCTGTACCTAACCTCTAATCAGACCTTGAGGGTGGGAGGGTCAAGGGCAGAAAGAAGACAGGAGACAAGTCAAGAGGACAAGCCCTCACTCGCTGCCAGTTGGCATACACTTGGATCACCTGCTTACCCAGGCACTGCGGGGTTGATACAATAGCAAAATACTGCGGATGCTGGAAATCTGAATTAACAGAAAATGCTGGAAACGCTCAGCAGGTCAGCAGCATCGTGGAGAGAGAAACAGAGTTAATGTTTCAGGTCGATGACCCTTCGTCAGAACTGGAAAAAGTTGGAGATGCAACAGGTTTTTAAGCAAGTGTAGGGGCAGCGAAAGGGGGGAGGGGAGGAAAGAACAAAAGGGAAGGTCTGTCATAGGATGGAAGGCAGGAAAGATTAAAAGACAAAAGGGATGATGGTGCAAGGCAAAAGGAGATGGTAATGGGACAAGTTAAGAAACAAAAGGTGACTCTAAATGAGGTGTAAATTGCACTGGCAGAATGATCAACAGCTGCCATGAGAGAAAAAAAAATAGGGGCCGAGGTTATGGTCTGAAATTGTTGAACTCGATGTTGAGTCCAGAAGGCTGTAAAGTGCCTAATCGAAAGATGAGGTGCTGTTCCTCGAGCTTACATTGAGCTTCGTTGGAACAGTGTAAGAGGCCGAGGACGGAGAGATCAGAGCAGGAGTGGAGCGAAGAATTAAAGTGACAAGCGACCAGAAGCTCGGGGTCACCCTTACGGACTGAACGGAGGTGTTCCGCAAAGCGGTCACCCAATCTGCGTTTGGTCTCCCCAATGTAGAGGAGACCGCATCGTGAGCAGCGAATACAATATACTAAATTGCAAGAAGTACAAGTAAATCGCTGTTTCACCTGGAAGGAGTGTTTGGGGCCCTGGACAGTGGGAAGGGAGGAGGTAAAAGGGCAGGTGTTGCATCTGCGGAGTTGATGACTGCGATGGATGTTACACAACCTGATGTGCGCCACACTCGTTTCACCGATGCCCGGCTTCTAACTAATCTAACTAACGGCGGACAGCGTTCATTGCCCCGCTACAGCAGATTATGGCCCAATGATGCTCATTTACGTATACGGTGTGGAACTTGGTTTTGTATATTAGCGTATACAGCATTTAAAATAACCTCATCAATATCTGCTGGGATACACTGCCTGGAACGATGTCTAATTCCATTCGTATGAACGTTCTTCAGCTATTCAGCGAGTGTCCCAACAACAACAACAACAACTTGTATTTATATACACTAGAAAGGCTTCCTTTACCACATTGCTGAGCAATTTAAACCTTTCAAAATAATTTGTCCACAAGCACTGCAATTCTGAATTCCTTCCTTCCTTATGCAAGATGGCCTTTTAGACTGAACAACCAAAAATATTTCTGCAGAACTAGTGTCACAGTAACAACATTGGCCAAATATCACTTCCTGAAGAAGACAAGTAAAGACACCCAGAACATGTCAGAACAGTGAGCGTTCAGAAGTGGAATGCTGCAAACAGAATGGTACTCAGTAAAGCACAATGCTTCAGCAGGTTAAATAGAAACACAGGAACAGGAGGAGGCCATTCAGCCCCTCGAGCCTGTTCCATCATTCAATTGGATCATGGCTGATCTGCACCTCAACTCCATTTGCCACCCATTGCTCCATATCCATTGATACCTTTACCCAACAAAAATCTATTGATCTCAGTCATCAAAATTTCAATTGACCCTCGGCATCCACAGACTTCCAGATTTCCACTACCCTTTGTGTGATAAGGTTTTCTCTCTCTGTTGTGTTGTGAAACATGAGTGCACCATTGGGCAGACGCGCCCCCTCCACATGCAGGCTGGTACTGCCCATCGCTACAGGCCTCTTAAATGCTACCAGGAATTGCCTACCTAACCATAGTTAACACCTGATCCTGTAAGAAATCTATTGGCCAACACTGATCAGTTGGTAGCAGCAACTCTTGCAGTAAGCCAATTGGTCAGATGGAGAAATCTTTTTATTCATGCCTGCTGATCTTTAACTCTGTATCAATGACCATCAAAATGCAGCAAGATGCAAGACTGATGGTGCCTGGTAATAAGGACTGGGAGTGCCTCAGCCCAGAAACTACTGAGCTACCAGCACGTTAATACTGAATTATCAGGATGTCAATCAGTAGAACGGATGGTGTTCACTTCAGTGCCATTTGAAATCCTGGCTTGAACAAGACTGCATGTTTGTTGGACTTTAATACATTTAAAATACACATAAATGAACATTAATAAAGGGCGGATCAATGCTGACTAATTGTCTTCTTGCAGTGTCAGGTGTTAACTAATTGATTTCAGGTAAGCAGTTCCTGATGGTATTTAAGTGGCCTTCTTAACAGGAAGTGGTGTTAATGCGTGGGGAGTGTGGAGGAGGAACATCTCCCGAAAGGTCACCCAGAGTGTTGCAATACCACCAGGAGAGAAAAGCTCGCGTATATCGAGGGTTTTTTTGTTTTAAATATTTATAAACACTACATTCCAGGCGTGATTTTGGCGCTCTTGCGAAACCAGCTTCACCGATCATCCTTCCAAAAGCACCATTTTACAATGAGATTTATTCTCTATTTAAAATGTATTGTACTTCCTTCAGGTAGCATCTTGGGAAAGTATTCCAACTGATATGAACTTTAGGGGAAAAAGTCAAATTGACAATTTTTTGTTTGTTCTTGGGATGCTGGTGAGGCTGGCAAAGCAGTGTTTATTGCCCATTCCTAATTCTCCTGAGGGCATTAAGCACCAGCCATAGTGAGAGACTGGAGTCACATGTAGACCAGACCAGGTAGGCATGGCAGGTTCCCTTCCCTAAAGGACATGAATGACTCATGTGGGTTTTTAGGACGATCTGGCAGTTTTTGTTGTCATTTTTCTGGCGCCAACCAGATTACCAGATTTATTGAATTCACTTTCACAACTTGCTATGGTGAGAATGTGAACTCGCCACCTCTAGGGTCCTCTGGTAGTATAACCACTAGACTATCGCACCCGTAATGGGCTGAAGATGTAGAATGTGCTGTGATTACCATGTACTTGGAATGGGCGAATGGCTGCTGCTTTCTGCTGTGCGACCTGTGTTTGAATCCAGCTCAGACTGAAGGGATGATCGATCCTCTCTTTAATGGCGGTTCGGGTCCTTTAGGAAATGCATTCCATCTGACCTCTATTTCATGTGGCAAAATTGCTTGTGATCTGCTGCTAAGCTTCAGTCCTACTCCCACAGCCCCTAAAGACGGAGGGTGTGGGAAATGGAAAAAGTCACACTGACGCAGTGTTCGCCTGAGAATGGTGAGCTTTGTAGTGTTGGTGCAAAACCTGTTCCAATTAACAGCACAGGCAATACTTCCCCCTAACCAAACACAAAAGGGCAAAACATTTTAATGTATTTAGAATATAGACATCAATTTTGATATAGTGAAGTGATAGCCTATCTTAGCATAAAAGGTATGACAGCTTTAAGTTGAATGTGAAACATAAATCAAATGGACAGATACTTGTGTGTGTTTGGCTCATGTACTGAGAACCACATATGTTTTGTTAGCATCTTTATAGGAAACCAAAACCACATCTCTCAAATACACATGATTAATGCCGCTGGCTGTAGGCCAGGAAAATACTACTAGGAGGTAGCACCTGTTTGTTTACCTCACTGGCGCGAATGCATGCAAATTGTATTTACTATAGTGCAACTATTTAGCTATTATATTCTAGGATGCACCTGGCAGTCCGCTACTGACAAAGAGTCAGCACCTTATCCGTGTCAAGTTGCTAGTCCGAAAGAATGTCCAATCATTGTATCGGGTGTTGACATTGTTGAGCAGGATCTGCTGGTAGTAACTTGGCAATGACCAAGTGAGGTTAAAAAAGACGAGATCAAATGTGTACGCTTGTCAATTGTTTCAGACATTGCCCCAGTATTGTTAAATGCTACGCCCATACATAGGAACAGGAGTGAGCCATTCAGTCTGCTCCACCATTCAATTAGATCATGGCTGATCTGCACCTCAACTCCAATTACCCACCTTTGCTCCATGTCCCTTGATACCCTTATCCAACAAAAATCTATCAACCTCAGTCTTGAAAGCTCCAATTGTCCCAGCATCCATAACCTTTTGGGGGAAGAGAGTTCCAAATTGCCACTAGCCTTTGTGTGGAAAAGTGCTTCTCGATTTCCCTCCTGAATGGCCTAGCTCTAATTTTAAGATTATGTCCCCTTGTTCTTAATTCCCCTCACCAGAGGAAATAGTTTCTCTTTATCTACCCAATCGAATCCCTTTATCATTTTAAACACCTCAATCAGATCACTGCTTACACTTCTGTGCTCAACGCTTCACTCAGTGACAACGGGCTGGATTTTGATACTCAGGTCGGGTTGGTGTCGTGAATCCCACATTTTGGGTTGTAGACCCGCCTCCATCGAGATGTGGCCAACCCACTGTATTTTCCCTTGATTGACCTTGTTGAGCCCGCCCAGTGGGCTCAGCAGGCCAATTAAGGGCCACCCGGCAACAGGTGACGTCACAGATTGACATTTCATCTGTCAAGAGCTTTTGACAGATGAAATATCAGCGTTTGACAGCTCTGTGAAGCTGTCAAACACTCACAATATGATTTCTAACTTGAGTCCTTCCTCTCAGGCTGAGTTAGAAATCATTCCACCACAGAAAACAGAAGACTGCAGTTTTTGACAGCACCACGGCTTTTCTGCTTTCTGTGCCGGTGAGATTTCTGACTCCCGAGAACTGAAGGGCTGACACCTGCAGGAGGAAGTTAAGGTAAGTAAAACTTTTTCCCACACTTAGCACTTACCTTACACACTTACCTCTGCACACATGCACTCATCACTCACCTGCCCACTGGACATATCGACCCCTCCAACCCCTGCAGACCCATGGTCCGCCCCGATAACTTGGCGTGGTTGCCACCTGTCGGGAAGCCCACATTTCAGCCGTCAAAATAGGGATTAGGCAAAGAACTGCCTGTTAACTACCTGCTAACAGGTAGTTAATTGTCACTAATCCCTTCCCGCCTCGGGGAGTTGGGTTCCAACAAAGGTCAGGGTACCCGCCGCCAGCGAAACTGGCATGGAGGCGGGTTGGAGGCGGGATGGGGTCAGGACCCCCGAATCTGCAACTTTAACCCCCCCCCCCGCCTCCAAACCTGACTCACGGGTCATTGAAAATCCAGCCCAACATGTCTGAAATTCCCCTGGTGTTGTTTGGACAAAGGCAACAAATCCAGAAACTGATTCAAAAGATTCTTTGACTGTCTCTCTCCTCTGGCCCTTCCCAAGAGACTTTTGCTGGGTTACAATTGCACCGCCAACAGCTACCTTCTAGTACCTGAACCAAGCAGCTATTCTTTTAACAGTGAGTGTCAGCTGGCAACTTAGGAGCCGAGACCCTCGCTGACTTTTCCCCTTCTCCGTACCGCTGAGGTCTTGCAGGTATCCTAGTGGAAATCAACTTAATTAACACAGGAATCAAACCTGGGACTTACTGGGCTATGTGGCGTGAGTGCTGGAACAGACATTGTCTGCAACCACTAGGCCATCATGGGATCCCCTGATTTATTGAGTTCATTTGTTAACCGGGCAGGTGGGTCAATTGATATGATCACCAATCAAATTGTCTTCTAACCATTAATTCCTCCTATTGACAATTAAAACTAATCAGCATAACACTATCCCCTTACTAGGGGTGCCCAGTTATCCAGCGTGTTGAGGGCAGCTCAGAGCTAGATGTTCATTAACAGCAAAATGGCTGAAATTATTTGGATCCATCCACCCAAACGTGGCTTTAATTGCTGTCTTCTTGACAGCAGCTGCATACCATGCAGGCACAGGACGAGCAGAAATATACGTAGGTCAAGGGGAAAACCAGATACTCACAGCGAGGACAGTTGCCATCAATGTCTTTGCATTTATCTACTCTTACATTTGCGCTAACCTAGGCAACAGTAGATTCAGATGTGGTCAATGAATGCGGGTTGGACAATAGGAGAATGATTATCTATCCTACGCCAGACAGTTTTAGATACAGTTAACAGCCAAAATGAGCGAATGTCTCGTGGTACACGGCACTACATTTTCCAGATTTTGAAGGCCCACTGGCTGGATTATGGACAACCAGAAGCTCACCAACTGAATCGTTAGTATGTCTTGAAAATAATGGAGATGATTAGCCTGCATTTTGTCTGCACTACCTCCTTTTGGCTGCATTAATAATGCAAATGGTTGTAATCTTCAATAATGTCCTTGCTTTGTTGGGTTCCTTTGAAGCTGTGCCTAGTCAATAATTCAATCTAGAGCCCAGAGTACAAACTTATTCCCTATAGTGGCTGTTGCTGGAAGGGTTGTGTATGAGTAATCTGTGATCACGTAATAGGACATAGATCAATCAAAAATCATTGGCTGACAAACAGGAGTTAATTCATTCTAAGGCCCAACATCCTAAAAAAGTGCATCAACTTTAAACAGCAGTAATAGGGACACTCAATTTAACAACAACGAAAGATACAGTGGGTTTGTTGGAGAATGAGGACCTTTAACTCATTAAAGCACAAGATGTTGAACCCCTTATCCCCTCTTTCAACAGGCAACCTGCTGACTGATTCATCATAGCCCCTGCAGTGTATAAAACACATAGCATAGTATGACTGGAGTTTGAGACGATGAATTTTACAGAGAGAGTCCAAGTCTGGAAGTGTTCTGCAATGTGTGGTTTGTTTGCTGTGCAAGATCAGTTCTTGGTTCACAAGTCAACTATTTGTTGTTGATATGTCTACAACAGATGTTTTTTTTCTAAATCAATAAACAAGGGATTCTTTACAATTCAGTTTAATTTCTCTTTATAATCCCATTACCTAGAACGCTCGAGTCCTAGCAATACAATTTTAAGAGTCAAAATTGAGTCCAATCATTTGAAGCACTGGAGACTGTCCGAGAGTCCAGAAGCCAGCGAGGGCTAAATGAGCTCTCTCTCGCAGCGACCGCACATTGGTGTCCACACTGGTGGGACTCCAGGGGCCCGAGCCGTCAGCCAGTTTAACCTTGAGAATTGTTTTACAAACTGACAGCACAAGCAAGGGTGAACTTCCGGGCGGGGGCAGCAAAGTTTGACTCGGATCTACGGGAAACACAATGCCGCAGAGCGGCTCCAAGCGTGAAAGGAAAAGGAACTTGGCTGCAGAATTGTACCTGATAGAATCATCGCGCACACAGAAGGAAGCCATTCGGCCCATCATGCCTGTGCCGGCACTTTGAAACAACAGTCCCACTCCTCCCACTCTTTCCCCATCGCCCCATACCCAATGTGGGGATGTATTCAGAAATCCTTTTCTTGGCTGCTGGAACAAAACAATAGTTTAATTGGGAGATGAAATTGGCTCCACAGTGCTGGTTTTGATCTTGATGAAAGCTGCAAATTAGACGGTGTGCTTCAGGACTGATTGTATCCATTTAGTGCCTTCTCTCTATTACCTCAGCACTTGAAACTCTAATGATATATTACAGAACACCAAGATACAGTAGCTTCTTTCAGATATTATCTTTGCTATTCCCTTGCATTTTAATAACTACGTTTGATGAACAAAATTCTATCAGTTATCTGATAAAGCATTTAATAATAGTCTATTCTGTGGCTGTTTATTCCAAGAGTTTTTGGTACACGAAGCAACTGTGCAGCAAATGCATGAAAGCTCATTAGGCTGTTAAGGAGCTAGATTTCCCCCTCCCAGCAATTGTTTTCACTATTTTCACAGCCTCGCCTGTTGAAGAGGGATGAAATTCCAGGCCGATTTTGGTTTCAAAATGCACGGCGTCCCCAGCTGAGGGTCGCCAACTCTGGTTCGACGTATTCCTGGAGGTTGGTTTCATCACATGACCTCCCAACGCCCCGTCCACTCAAACAGCCTTTCTTCCCCCATCTTCAATACTTTTATAAACAAAAAGCGTTCAAAGAAAATGAAAGAAGACACTGTCGTTTTACAATGCCACGGTGATATATCTCCCGGGTTGCTCGCAGGAGTGCCTTGGAGATTAATCTTAAATTCCTGGAGACTCCAGGGCAATCCTGGAGGGTTGGCAACCCTACCAGCTGATGGTTGACCCCACCACAAACTTAACCAAAACTCTGCTGCCCGTGTTCTAACTCGCACCAAGTCCTGTTCACCCATCACCCCTGTGCTCGCTGGCCTACATTGGCTCCCGGTCCGACAATGCCTCAATTTTAAAATACTCCTTCTTGTTTTCAAACCCCTCCATGGCCTCGCCCCTCCCTATCTCTGTAAACGCCTCCAGACCTACAACCCCCACCTCCCCCCAGATATCTGCGCTCCTCCAATTCTGGCCTCGTGCGTGTCCCCGATTGTAATCGCTCCACCATTGGTGGCCGTGCTTTCAGCTGCCAAGACCCTAAGCTCTGGAATTCCCTCCCTAAACCTCTCCGCCTCTCGACCTCTCTTCCCTCCTTTAAGACGCTCCTTAAAACCTACCTCTTTGATCACCTGTCCTAATATCTCAACAAAAACCGGCATTTCTATAGCACCTTTAATGTAGCAAAATGTACCAAAGCGCTTAACAACAGCGTTATCAATAAAAAAAATGCTGACGCAAAGCCACAGAAGAAGATAGCAGATATATGTGGCTCATTGTCAAATTTTGTTTGATAACGCTCCTGTGAAACACCTTGGGACGTTTTACTACATTAAAGGCGCTATATAAATGCACGCTGTTGTTGTTGTTGATGTGATTCCTTCGGACTGGTCATTCCGAAATCATAGGCCTCAAGCTGCTTTCAGTGGAGTCGCTTTGGGACATCTGCACATTGGTGATGTCACAAAGGAGCCTGGCAGTGAAGAGATGTGACCTGATGGTTTCCATGGAGATCAGAGAGGAGATATTTGATGCTCTCAACCATGAAATAATATTACAAGATTTTCTTTCTCCCAAGACAAAACTGCCTCTCTCATTTCAAGGAATGCTAAATGGTGGAATGGAAACATGAATCACTAATGGACTGTTTCCCCATGTTTACCAAGTAGTCCACCCGAGACATTTCTTCCCCTTGAAGCAAATTTGTGATATTTAAATACTTAATAAATGTAAGTAAGCAAATCTAATGCGTTACTCCCTCGATTGTAGCTCCCATTACAGCAGTGACTACACTTCAAAAATACTTGATTGGCTGAGAAGCAATTTGGGATGTCCCGAGATGGTGAAAAGCGCTATATAAATGCAAGTTAATTCTTTCTTTCATGGGCTGGTTTTACACTTGTACAGGAGTTAGGGAAGTTCACATTTACTCGGTTTTGCTTCTGAATTTAAAATCTTTCGTGGCCTGCACACAGAATTGTGTTAATTCTGCTTGCCTAGTCTGATTGACCAAATCTAATCAGAATTATTTCTGCCCATTGCTTCAGCACAGCAAAGGATCCATTAAAACCTTTAAAAGGCTTTATTTCTTTCCCAGCCCAAATCGGCCTGCAGCCTCCTGCTGGGCTCCGATGGCCATCCAGACAGTGGCGACTCAGTAAGCTACTTGAGCCCTTCAAATCGTGGCCTCAGCATTTCAATAGCAAACTGAAACGCCCACAGTAAAAGCAGCCAGTTAACAAGCAAGAAGGCAGCCATCGGAACAAGAGAGATTTAACCACAACGGCACTTCACAATAGTGCCTGGCCTTAAATTTACTGCCATTTCCTGGACAACCTGCTGCTTTTATCTATTGACGAACCATTTTCTTGCAGACAGTTGCATGTCAACAAGTTAAACAATGACCATCCTGTCAAGACACCAACATCAGCTAAGTTAAAGCTTCATAGCGGGCAACTAAATTGGCATCTTATTTGTATTGACAAAGCTTGAAGGATTTGGTGGTTTATGATAACCCGCACGATATTTTCCGACTCTTAATAGGAGGGCAGTTTTGTTCTCAACAGTTTCCATGTGGTTCCTGTCCTTTTCTACTATATGCCAATAAATAATCCTGCAATCAGAACAATGCCTTCATACAAAAGCCCAGGGAGGAATACAATGCTGTGCATTGAACAGTTTGTCAGATTGATGGGTTATTGACCTGTGCGGTCAGTGTTGCCAGAGCCAAGAGTGCATGTGGCTTCCCAGGGCAAAGTTTAGCGTGTTCAGGCCACGAAAGTAATGCATCAGCACTGCGATCAATGCACAGCGTCTTGACAAGGGTTTGAGGGCTGTGTCTAGACCATCCAGCCAGAGGAAAATGCTGCAAGGCCGAACATTCAGCTGAAGTGCAGCCAAATTGGCCTGGGATGCAGCACCTGCTTTGGGTCCTTGGGGGGCCGAGATGGTGTCTGGTGGGACCCCAAGGTAAATCTGGGACTTGAGATGCACCTCTCCCTTTTTCTCTCTCTCCATGTTAAAATTCGGTGCTCCCTGCCTCCATAGTTCAAGCCCGGCCCTTGCCGTCCACGATTGGCTCACCCAGCACAGCCGACTGGTGAAATAAGCCTCCCCCCGTCTTGATTCAAAGCAGTAATAGTAATGCTTTCCAGTCGCACTCCCTTCGAGCCTAATGTTGCCAAGGTACAGGTCGACACGAGTAATAACCTGCCAGGGACTTAATTATTCCACGGTTACTCAGAATGTCCTACCTCACGAACCATTGAGAAAACTATGGCCAACATGCAAGGTCTGTAACTGTAATGAAACTCATTTCAGTGGAACCTTTCTAATGTCAGATACAATTTATCACAGGGGGAATATTAGACTTGAAATGATGTTGCACGCTATTACTGTATTAACGCTCCATGCCTTCATATGAAATGAATTTGTTCCTTATTTTAAACAAGACAATAACCCTTTTACTTTAAACAGACTGACAGTTCCGCTCAAATGGCGGGTAAAGTACGCTAAAATCACAACAAAACCTCTAGCCTATGTTTATATGAATTATGAAAAACACTTTGGGGTGAAATTAGTCTCGGGCGTAAAACGGGTGATAACGAATCGACAGTCCATGTTATTCTCTGCCCGATTTTCCAAATGGAAAGGAAAATCGGGCGAGACGTAAAACGGGCTGTCAATTCGCTGTTGCCCGTTTTGTGCGACCGCCAATTTCACCCCCTTTCCGCTGTGGCACATGCCTTTCTTATCAGGTGTTACTCACTAACCCGTTGTTGAGGGTCATAGTCCCAAGCAAGGTCTTGATCAAGGCTGAGTCTAGACACGCCGCGCCATGGAGTGATAGGACTGTGATTCCCCACATGGTTGAACGCCCGATGACACAGGACACCATGGGCAGTTGCCGAGGTTTAGGCCAGAACAAAAGGAAGAAAACCTTTGGGACTCACGGTTTTATTTTGATGGGGAATTTTCCCTGCTCTACAGCTGCTGGGATAATTCCCGCCTCCGAACCGCATTCCTTTGCCTCGTTTTGCAGAAAGCATGAAAAGGGAAGGAGACGGCACCCAATCAGTCTGAGCTTGTCAACATCCCACATTCAGACAGGTCGGGTATGTCTGCACAGATGCAATGGATCACTAAGTCTGCTGAAGACCACAGGTGTAAGGGGATGATAGAAATACATAAGGTACAACACAGAAATATGCCATTCAGCCCAACCAGTCCGTGTTGGTGTTTACCCTCCAGACAAGCAAGAAAGTTATATTCCCAGGCCGCGGCAATCAGAGTGCCGAATCCTAACCACCAGACCACCATGGCATACAGCTAACTTGGGAATATTACTGATGCAAAGTATGCATTCTGTCTGCTGCAGTCATCCAAGGGTAGCTCAATGGCACTTCATGCACTCTCTACTAACATTGTGAGGGGAGTTTTTGTCTAAATTCACAAGCCTGTTAAGACTCCCAATCTTACCATACATCAGGGACTTTGAGTAGACGTGATATATGAGGCATTTAAACCTGCAAGTAGGAAAACTGTACAAAATTCCTTTGGTTCAACAACAATGTGCATTAATAGAGGACCTTTCAGTACTTGTTCAGGTTGAAGACTTTTTGCAATGACGGTTTCTTGACCTTCAACCTCTTTCTCCATCACATAACTTATCTCTTGCATTTATTGATACTATTACCAATAGTATTAGTGTCCTGGCCAATATTTATCCCTCAACCAACACCTAAAACAAATGATCTGGTCATTGTCACATTGCTGTTTGTGGGAGCTTGCTGTGCGCAATTGGCTGCTGCGTTTTCTACATCACAACAGTGACTGCACTTCAAATGTACTTCAATGGCTGGAAAGCGCTTTGGGACGTTCTAAGGTCGTGAAAGGTGCTATAGAAATGCAAAGTTCTTTCTTTTTTCCCTATGATCAGTGCTTCTCCGGAGTGTTCCACATTTGTTCCTCTTAAGCTCCAAAGACACCATCACACACACTGGGGTCGATTTTAATTCCTCTCCCCAGAGTGGTTCTGTCAGGCACAAGCCACAGCAAATGTCATGTTGCCCCTCTGCATGTCACAGGGATCCAATTCCTACAACAACACAGCAGTCTCTGGTTTCACACTCGTACAAGGTTTGTACAGTAATCCGAGCAGGGTACTTACAAGCAGTATCCACCTGGGAGGGTAACAAGATCACTTGCTGCAACTCCATCAACCGTGACTGCGGCCATCGACTCAACCACAAAGCTTCTCAGCACAGAGCTAGCCAGCACGGAGACTATGTACCAGAGGACGGGGCTTTGCCTCTGTGAGGCACAGTACACGATGGAGCGACAAGGCATTTGGCATGCTAATGCCATAAAACACAAATGAGTTTAATAACAGGTTGCTTTATTTAGTAGGCTTGGTAGAAATTCGTCTTGGACAGTCGTGCAAAACAGGCAGTATGGCTTGGGCTGCCTGTTATAGGCCCCGCCCGATACTCAGTTTTATCGAAGACCAATTTCTACCCTCCGTATCTGGAATGCAATTCTCACTCATTCTGCCACTGCACCGCCTCAACCAGTGGATTGTACAGGGAGATTAAGACTGGACATCCCATGATTGGCACTTCTCAGTTTCTGCTCCCTTAACTTTGGCAAAGTCACCGTTAAAAGACTTGAAAGAACTTGCATTCATATAGCGCCTTCCACGACCTCAGGAGGTCTCAAAGTGCTTTACAGCCAATGAAGCACTTTTTTTTTTGAAGTGTAGTCATTGTTGTAATGCCATTGACCCAGATGGATAATGTTTATATCAGTTCCACCAAGGCTGCAGCCATCACTGAGGCAAGGGGCAGGTAGCTGCCTAATCTGTCTTCACTTATAAAGAGGACTGCAGGCTAGTACAAGAAAGGTTGAGTTTAAAAACCTTACCGTGTATATGCAATGAAGATAACAAGTGTAAATGTAACTTGCTAAAATATAGAAAGGGTGTTGCAGCATAGAATCATTGAATTTTATAGTATAGGAGGCCATTTGGCCCATCGTGCCTGTGCTGGCACTCTCGGAGATGTCCGACAGCCCTCTGCATAAAATAAATTCTCCTAACCTCTCGCTTCGTCATTTAGGTGCTACAGGCACACAATTGTTTAAATTCCCATGCGCCACCTTACACAATTGAGAGGTCGCACAACACCAGGTTATAGTCCAACAGTTTTATTTGAAATCACAAGCTTTCGGAGCTATCGATCGCCCCTTCCTCAGGTGAAGTCCATACACCCCCAGCTGCGATCAAACGGGTCATTGCTGGTTGCGGGATCATGCTGGGACAAAATGGTTGCCGCATTCATCTGCAAAACAACAGCGACTAAAATTTCAAAGTTATTTATTAAGCCGGGACGTGCCGAGGTGACAGGTGCTAAATAAATGCATGTTTGTTTGTTCTTTTTCTCAAAACGTTCTCAACAAGGAGCCAGGAAATGATGGCAGCCTCCGCTGTCTTGGGTCGACACTGCCTCCTATTACATCAGGTGACAGTGGTGCTTTGTCTGCCCAGAGACAAATGCCACCGCCTTTATACTGTGGAAGTGCTCCGACACCGCACTTGTTGTGGGAAGCCTGGGGCACCCACCCCCGTAATATCACTGGAAATAGGAGTGCTCCGAAGTATACAGGATCGAAGAAAGCCACGCAATCCATCTGGCAGCTCCCAGAGTGTGGTGCTCTCTGGCGTTGCAACCGCTGCAGCCTGTAACAGTGATAAATGACCTGCACAGGGAGCAAGTGCTGCTGTGTAATTTGACTCATCGATTTGTTTTCTACCTAGCTTCCTTCAGTGGCTCGTGCACTTGAAGCCAAACTCTATCCAATGCTGTTTTATTCTGCTGAGCGTGCAGCCAGCTGGTTGTATATGGCGTGCTGGACTGGTTTCTGGGCTGTGAGGGATGATGGGGGTCCTGTGTGATGTGCAAGAGTCATTTTAAAACATGCTGGTAGCTCTGAGAATCCTGATCATCCTACAAAACTCGCTCTCTCTGATGGCAGCAAAGAACAATACTCGATCGAATGCTGTGCAGTATGTCCTGGGAATCACCCGAGCAGAATGCTACCGACACAACATTGCTCCTTAAATTTGGTTTGCCCCCTCTGATTTGCCTCCCTGCTGGTTCTGTGTTGCAATTCTGCTGGTGCTGGCAGCCCTCCAATCCCTTGCCTAAGTAACCATTCTTCCGGCATGAGTCCAGACAGTGAATACTGGCTGGCTATTTGACTGTGGGGGGCTTCACACCCAAGGGCTGATCCTCAATTAATGCCCACCCCACACACCTTTCCAGCAGGGGTCACTGTTAGGGATCAGGAGCAGGAATGCTGCGTGACTGTCGGCTCCTTAGCTCAGGACCAAAGGTCCACATGTAGCGCCACTGCTGCCAGTCCAGGCGATATTGGCTAAGCGCAGAGCCAGAATGGGAGTTGGGATCTCTCTCTCTTCTCTCTGTTTGTTACCTGCTGCCTGCACCAATTGGGACATCAAGGGAACAGTTTTAGAATTCTAAATAATGCACAAAAGTTGTGCAGACTGGGGGAAAAAAAACCATAGGAACAGGAGTAGGTCATTTAGCCCCTCGAGCAATTAGATCGTGGCTGATCTGTGACCTAGCTCCATATACCCGCCTTTGCCCCATATCCCTTAATACCTTTGGTTAACAGAAATCCATCAATCTCAGATTTAAAATTAACAATTGATCTAGCATCAACTGCCGTTTGCGGAAGAGAGTTCCAAACTTCTCCCACCCCTTGTGTGTAGAAGTATTTCCTAACTTCACTCCTGAAAGGCCTGGCTCTAATTTTTAGGCTATCTTCTCAAGTCCTAGACTCCCCAACCAGTGGAAATAGTTTCCTATCAGTTCCCCTTAATATCTTGAAACTTCAATCAAATCACCCCTTAACCTTCTAAATTCCCGGAAATACAACCCTAGTTTGTGTAATCTCCCTTCATAATTTAACCCTTGGAGTCCAGGTATCATTCTGGTAAATCTACGCTGCACTCCCTCCAAGGCCAATATCATCTTCTTCTTCCTCTTCATAGGCAGTCCCTCGGAACCGAGGATGACTTGTTTCCACATTAAAAATGAGTTCTCAGGTGACTGATGAGTCCAATGCGGGACCTACAGTCTCTGTCACAGGTGGGGCAGACGGTGGTTGAAGGGGCGGGTGGGTGGGGATCTTGGGTTGATGTGCGCTCCTTCCGCTGTTTGCACTTGGCTTCCGCTTGCTCCCGGCGAAGAGACTCGAGGTGTTCGGCGCCTTCTCGGATGCTTCCCCTCCACTTTGTGCGGTCTTGGGCCAGGGATTCCCAGGTGTCAGAGGGGATGTTGCACTTTTTCAAGGAGGCTTTGAGGGTGTCCTTGAAGCGTTTCCTCTGCCCACCTGGGGCTCTCTTGCCGTGCCGGAGCTCCGAGTAGAGCGCTTGTTTTGGGAGTCTCGTATCGGGCATGCGGACGATGTGACCCGTCCATCGGAGCTGATCGAGTGTGGTCAAAGCTTCGATGCTGGCCTGAGCGAGAACACTGACGTTGGTGCGCCTATCCTGCCAATGAATTTGCAGGATCTTGCGGAGGCAGCGTTGGTGGTACCTCACCAGTGCTTTGAGGTGCCTGCTGTACATGGTCCATGTCTCTGAGGCATACAGCAGGGCGGGTATCACTGCTGCACTGTAGACCATGAGCTTAGTGCCGGGTTTGAAGTCCTGGTCTTCAAACACTCTCTTACTCAGGCGACCGAAGGCTGCACTGGCACACTGAAGGCAGTGTTGGACTTCGTCATCGACATCTGCCTTTGTTAACAGTAGGCTCCCGAGGTATGGAAAGTGGTATCAAAATCCACGACAAGGCCTTGGACAACGTGGAAGGCCAATATATCCTTCATATGGTGTGGTGCCCAGAACTACTCACAGTACTCCAAGTGTGGTCTAACCAGGGCATTGTATAGCTGCAGCATAACCTCTATATCCTTGTTCTCGTACTCTAAGTATAAAGCCCAGCATTCCATTAGCCTTTTTAATTATTTTCTGTACCTGTCCATGACATTTTAATGATCTATGTACATTGACCCTTAAGTCTCTTTGGACCTCCACTGTTTCTAGCTTTTCACCATTTAGAAACTACTCTAATCTATCCTTTTTAGGTCCAAAGTGGATGACCTCACACTTGCCTACACTGAAATCTATTTGCCACAGTTTTACCCATTCACTTAATCTATTACTATCTTTTTGTAATTTTATGCTTCCATCTACACTGCTTACAATGCCACCTATCTTTGTGTCGTCGGCAAACTTGGATATGTGGCTTTCTATCCCATCATCCAAATCGTCAATAAATACAGTGAATAGTTGAGGCACCAACACACCTGTGGGACACCACTAGTCACATCCCTACTCTCTGTCTCCTGCCGCTCAGCCAATCTCCTAACCAGTTCAATAATTTGCCTTCAATTCCATGAGTTTCAACTTTAGCTGACAGTCTCTTATGAGGGACTTTATCAAATGCCTTCTGGAAGTCCATATAAATAACATCCATAGACATTCCTCTGTCCACTACTTTAGTCACCTCTTCAAAAAATTCAATCAGGTTCATCAGGCATGACCTACCCTTTACAAATCCATGCTGGCTTTCTCTGATCAGCTGAAAATTTTCAAGGTGTTCATACAGCATAACTGTATTGTGTAGTTCTCAGTAAACAAGCATTCATGTATGGTGATGTATTCCTAGGAGTCTTTTTCAAAGAAGTAACTGTGTCACAGTGCCAACAGTGTTGCTGGGCTGTCTGAGTCGAACTGCAATGCTTCAAATAGTCCGCCTTCAGGTATTCTCCTTGGTGCTTTTTAAATTAATATATAACCAGTGCAGTATTAAATGAATGTAACAGGAGCTTCTTGAAGCAATTTAGGTGCGGAGGTGGAGGTTGGTCAATGGGGAGCTGAGCTGTAAATTGGTGTCTTGTGGCTGAGACTGAAATTATTTCTTTAATAACAGTAGCTGCGGCGCTGGGTATGCGTTGCGGAGTTAGACAGAGGAAGCAAAGCGCCAGATACCCGCTTTCTCTGTTCCTCTTCTGTGAATTACCAACTCTTGCTGGAGTACCATTCTCACAGGCTCTGGTCACCCTGCTGTACCTGGCCCAAGGGGCCATTCGTCTTGTTTGACTCCGAGTGCCAGCTGGCCATTGCACCATGGAGGTCGTCACACCTGACATCACCACATTCTCCAGGCGCCATATTTGGCAAAAAAAAAATCCTAAGTATCACCGTACAGAAGGCCTTCCCTCCATGGCCATACGGTGTGCCGAGGTAGTGCAAGCTCCTGGTTTTCTCATCCCTTGCAATTTCGCTGTTACAGTGAGTTGTCTGCAACTGTGGGGTTTGTGACTTCAAGGTTCGACTGTATTTCAATCACAACAGTAAAATAAGCAACGAAATCGGGCTATAGTGTACGTGTATTTATTTAGCACCGTACCGTGGCACCTCCCAAAGCACCACCCGGCTTAATAAATGATTATGGTGATGGTGCGGACCTCGGCAGTTTTCCGATCTGCCCACCCTGCAACAATGGTGACCCACCCCGTCACGCAGTCAGTAAATGACCCCTTGTAAGTGGGCTGTAGGGAAATTGAGACAAAACAAATTTGAGGTATTTTTGTCTATGATCATGCTGCAGCCCATCACTTTAAACCTTAAAAAACTTGCATTTCTATAGCACATTTCACGACCTCAGGATGTCCCAGAGCTATACAGCCAATGTAATACTTTTGAAGTGCAGTCACTGTTGTAATGTAGGAAACGCGCCAGCCGATTTGCACACAGCAAGCTCCCACAACAGCATATAATCTGTTTTAGTGATGTTGGTTGAGTGATACATATTGGCCAGGACACCGGGGAGAACTCCCCTGCTCTTCTTCAAATAGTGCCATGGGATCTTTTACGTCCACCTGAGAGGGCAGACGGGGACCTCGGTTTAACGTCTCATCTGAAAGACGGCCCCTCCGACAGTGCAGCACTCCCTTGGTATTGCACTGGAGTATCAGCCTGGATTTTGTGCTCGGGTCTCTGGAGTGGGGCTTGAACCCATGACCTTCTGACTCAGATGAGAGTGCGACCTCTCAGGCATGGCTGGCACCTAATTCTAGTCTTGCACACGTGATACAGAAATACCCGCAGCACGGCGAATGAAGACAAGTATAATACAAATTGAATTTAATCTTTGGCGGGCTGTAAGGTTAATTTAGGTCAGATTAGAGATTGATGCCAGCGGGCAATGCAGCAAGGCAGCTCACACAGCGCCTGGTCCTTGAAAAGTTCCAGTACTAAAGCGGGAAGGATGATAATTGGAGTGGAGTTAAGGGAGGGTCAATTGTATCGCCACACAGCTTTCCTCTCGATAAAGGCGCACCTTTGCTTGTGTGAAGTAAACTGCCTTGCAGTTTGTTTCAATGAGAACGGGCGCTTGAGGTGCAGAATCTGTGCATACTGCCGTGACCAGATCACTCTCACATGGAGCGAAACCTTTAGGAGTGACAAGGCAGCGGGCAGCTGGTGTGGTACAGAGCTCCCTGCCCCCACACAGAGTGCTGCAGGTTCAGGGCTAGGTTTCATTGTCTTCCATTCTGATCTCTTAATCTCTCTCACCTCTGTGCCTTCGCCCTCCCTGAGCTCAGGATGAGCTGAACGAGCCTGCTCAGCTCGAGGGTTACTGAAATGGATCCGTCACTCTCATTTAATTCCTTCTGCCTTCATACCTGTAGCCATTTTCTTCTTGTATGCTGCCCATTTTTCTTATTTTCTAATCTCTTTTTCAAACATGCCTTATTTAATCTTGGTTTTCACCTTTCAGCTGGCTCTCGTTTGTCCCCCTGATTTACTTCGCCATTTTAAATGCAAGTTCCATTGTGTTTGATTTTTCTCTCCCTCTTTCTCACTACTCTTTCATTTTATGATTTCCAGGTTTGGTTCGTTCCTTGACTTGACATTACCCTGGCTTTGGTTTATGTTGTGTGGTTTTTGCTCTGTTCAGCTCTGCCCCTTGGCTGTTATTCTCGGCGTCTCTCAATGCTGCCCGCACCCTGCATTTCTCTCAGTGCTCTCTCTGCTTTATCTGGCTCTGTTTGTTAACCATATTGTCACCTTCACTCTCCTCTTGCACCTCTCCTGGTGAAATCTTTCCTTGACTGGTTCTACTTTAAACACGAGTAGCTGCTCCGCTATTACAGGCCTGGCTGAGGGAGGCCAACCAGACTAGCACGGCTCTCCCCAGTTTACACTTACAACTGGAGCTGGTCTCTACATACAGAAGCTCCTCTGGCACAAACCCAGTGCATCTGCACCTGGCGGAGTGGCTGTGACCATTTATCCACTTCACGCGCACAAAGAAATGAGGTCTCAACATCAGTAATGGCGGAGCTCACGCTACCCATGTTGGTGGAATTTGCCTCACAATAACAGGTCACAGACACACTAAATCCAAACCAAGATTGGGTCTCCCACCGCCATTGTGTTTACCAGCCCGAGGTGTTTGGCTTCAGTAATGCTGCTGGCTGTGGGACCTGCACATTGAGAGCCAGCTACACAACAAGATAGGAAGGTGCTTTACTTCAGATCAAATGGAGAGGTGCGTGTGGAAGTGAGGGATGCTAGAGTGAGCAGTAGTCAAGAAGTGAAAGAGGAAGAAACGAGAGGAAGAGCAAAAAGTGAGGAGCGAGAGAAAGAGAGAAGTGACAGAGAGAGAAAGAGAAGTGACAGAGAGAGAGAAAGAAGCGAGAGAGAGAGAGAAGTGAGAGAGAAGGAGAGAGCGAGAGAAGGAGGAGAGAGAGAAGTGAGAGGGGGAGGGAGAAATGAGAGAGTAGTGAGAAGGATAGAGAGTAGAGGAGATAGAAAAAGAAAGCAAGAGGGAGTGAAAGAGAGTGGAGAGAAGTGAGAAAAGCGTGTTTGTGAGAATGAAAGTAGAATGAGATGGAGAAGTATGTGAGAGAGATAGTAAGTGAGCTCGAGAGGTGAGAAAGTTACAGAGAAGTGAGAGGGAGACAAAAGTGAAACAAAGGGAGGGAGAGAGATGTGAAAGATTGATGTCATGTTGAAGCGTCAGCCTGGATTTTGTGCTCCAGTTTCTGGAGTGGGTCTTCAACCCAACAACCTTCTGACTCAAGTGAGCGTGCTTCCACCGAGCCATGGGTGACACCTTTGAGAGAGAGAGAGAGAGAGAGAGAGTGATAAAGCTGGGGGAGAAGCGGGAGAGAGATAGGTAGAGAGGTATACAAGAGAGAGGGGGAGAGATAGAGAGGTATGTATGAAGGAGAGATAGGGAGACGAGAGCGAGATAGGGGTGCAAGACAGAGCATGGGGGAGGAGAGAGAAGTGAGAAAAATTCAAAGGAGAGATGAGAGAGAGAGTTAGGGAGCTGAGAGGAGATAAGTGAGACATCAGAGCAAAAGATGCAAACCAGAGAGGGAGAGAGAGAGGAGACAAGAAGGTGAAACATTAGACAGAAGTGAGAAAATAAAGCAATAGAGGGAGAAACAAATGTGTCTCTTCCTGTAAGTCGCTCCTTAAGACCTACCTCTTTGACCAAGCTTTTGGTCACCTGTCCTAATGTCTCCTTCTTTGGCTCTGTGTGTGTCAGTGTGTCAGTCTGTGTGTGTCAGTGTGTGTGTCTGTGTGTGTGTCTGTGTGTCTGTCTGTGTGTCTGTCTGTGTGTCTGTCTGTCTGTGTGTGTCTATGTGTGAGAGAGAGAACCAAATGAGACCGTTAAACTACAAGTCAAAACAGAAATTTATGTGGAAAGTCAAAGAGAGGTCAAGGTGACAGTGGGAATAGGAAGATGTCAGCTAGGAGCCACTTGCTGCCAGGTAACATCCTTAGCTGGAACAGTGAATGGTACAGGGCACAAGTGACACTCTCTGATTTCCTGCCAGGATTGTCATCCTGTGGCACTGCATCTCAGCCTTTAACTCAAGAACTGACAGTAACATGCTCTCAACCGTAATAGCTAAGCTTGAGTGACAGGCGGGCTTAGGATTCAAACATGTAATGACCATCTGGTTGGCACTATGCCATCAGACTGCCCTTCCACATCACCTTTCTACAGCTAACTGACAGTTACAACACTCCAACTTGGTCGGAAGAAGCAAGCTCTCTCAGGTTTCTGCAAGTCACCCAAAATCTAAGAAATTGGCGAAGAAAAATTGATCAGTCTGTGAGTACCAAGGAGTATCACAGAGGGACTTCTCTCAGTATTAATACACTCGCTGCCCCCACTAGATCATCCGACATCAGACACCCTGTCTGGCTCTCCATGGCCTCGTCCCGCCCTATCTCTGTAACCTCCCCCAGCCCTACAACCCTCTGAGATCTCTGCGCTCCTCCAATTCTGGCCTCTTGCGCATCCCCAATTTTCATTGCCCCACCATTGAAGGCTGTGCCTTCCGCTGCCTTGGCCCCAAGCTCTGGAATTCCCTCCCTAAACCTCTCTGCCTCTCTCTCTCCTCCTTTAAGTCGTTCCTTTAAACCTACCTCTTTGACCAAGATTTTGGTCATCTGTCCTAATATCTCCTTATGTGGCTCGGTATTAAATTTTGTCTGAATTCGCTCCTGTAAAGCGCCCTGGAACACTTTTATAAGGTTAAAAGTGCTATCTAAATGCAAGTTGTTGTTGTTATTGGCAGGGAAACTGGCCCTCATGCCATGACCGTTGTGGGAACAGGGTTTACATTACCTGGGTACCTCACTAGTCTTTCTGCGCAGTCTGTGAGACCAGTACATGCTGGGTTAAAAGTTAAAACAACTTTCTGCTAAGCATGGGTTGTAAATTGGCCAAGAGGATTTGGGGGAAAGGATGTCTTCAGGGGAAAGATAATATTAGGATGTGTTAGAGTCATTCAGCCATACCTGAATGTGTCAACTTGATAACTCTGTTTCGGGAGTGGAAAGTTTTATCGCAGCAACAAAATAATTAGTAGAGTTGAGAGCCTGGTCGTTGAGTTTATGTTGTTATTCTGTGGCATTTGTATTTATCTTTGAGGTACCATGATTGGTAGTATGCATAGAATGTAGTGATCAAAGGCAAAATTTAGTATAAGAAATGTAAGGGAACACTGTTTAGCAGCTCACACTGAATCAGATAAAGCAGCTTGTGCTCACATTGGTTTTGTGTAGTATGAAAAGACTTGTGCACTCATACTGGTTGTGGATAGTATGAGGTTTCAATTAAGACCTGATCCTGCATTACTACAACTGAGTGTGCGTGTAATCTGACGTTTAAAGCAACAAAACGAAAAAGAACAAGAAAGCAGTCCAACAACCATCACGCTGCAATTGGCCATTAGGAGGCACATTATCGAAAAGTGACTCTCAGTCACCCACCCCAACACATGAGCATGAGCCCCTTGCTCTGTGCTCGACGTCTCAGCCTGCAGGGAATCGCAGGTGTGAACCTACGTTCTATCATACTACGACACAGCAAACCTGTCTTTCTGACTTTAATTGGTTCACTGAATGTTCTTTACAGCTTTCAATCGATGCACATGTTCTGTGACATGACTTAATAATGATTCTCTGTAATTCCGCTCAAGATAAAGGAGGCACCTAGTTTGGACTAACTTTCCACCTGGGTAAAGGACAATATGGCAACGTAGCAACCCAGAAGTTATGAGTTCAAATACCACCATGGTCAACTGTGATTAAAGCTGCTGGATAGTCCCCGAAACCCAACTGGTTCACCAACATCCTCCAGGGAAGGGAACCCGCCACCTTCACCTGGTCCGGGCCCACACACAACTCTAATCCAAACACGCTTGACTCCTCTAATTGGCTGAGAAAGCCACTCAGCCGTACAAACAAACAAACAATCACCTTCTTATGGTAATGAGAGATGAACAATAAATGCGACCTTGCTAGTGTCATCCACTACTGGAAATTTAAAAAAAATCCTGGATACTTGACAACCATTTGCATTTGCTATGTTCTTTCCCAAAGGCCTGGATTCCTTGCTGGGGTATAGTTCCAAGGACACGGCAACCATTTGGTTCCTCTCTCAAGTGGCCATTCTTTGTGTGAGCCTGGAGTGCTGGCTGGCTGTTTCACTGCAGAGGACGTCGCAGCTCCTGTTCTGACCAGTCACCCACACCCTACATTTCCAGCGGGACCAGCAGTGGCTGATTTTTCACCTCTGTAGCCTTGGGGCGGGGGTGGGGGTGGGGGGGGGGGTGGGGAGGTGGTGGGAGTTGAGACCAATTCTAATTACCCCCCACCCCTGAATTGCTGTACCAATGGAAATCAGCTAACTCAGTGCAGGCTGTGAATTAAACCTGGGACCTCTATCTTTCCGGCACAGACATGATGAGTCGAATGGCCTCTTTCTGTGCCGTAAACTCCTATGATTCTAACATGGGGTGTTGCTTTTATGCACTAGGCCATTAGGGAGCGGTCACGCAACTAACTTTAGTCCACACTCTTTCTAGCTTTCTAATGATGCAGGGCTTCTGTGAACTGCAAAGTGATTCTGGTCATCATTTAGAAGCCTACTATGACTATAAGGACTGCAACAATTCCTTCTTAGAACTTTCTGCCCTTTTCTCCTAAAGTGCTGGCTCATGTTGGAGCAGAGCTCTCTGGGCCCCTGTGACCTACTACTCCTTCACGTGCAAGCCCAGCGAATATTGCCAGACTTGGACAAAGCAGGATCTCATAGCTGACTGTTATCAGTCAACCTCCTTCCTTCTGTGGTTCACAACAACATATTTCCAGTAAGCACGAGACACTTTGTAGTGTAATACACGGAACAGGCTTTATTGATGGCCCGGATCAGAGAGTGGCTTTTCGGTTTCTGTATCTTTCAAACTCTCAGAAGACCTATTGAAAACCATGCTCCTTTATACTCCATATTTTGCCTACATCAAAGGTACATGTCATAGATAGGACCTCATGATGTATCTATTCCTGAATCCTTTTGAAGACTGTCTATTCATGTAAACATTTGTAGTTGTTTACTCCAAAGCTACTTCCCTTGCACAAGACTTCCTGACCTAACAGTTTCCAACATCTTGGAAGAACAGGCTTTATCAACAGTTATCTTTCTATACTATAGCTAATGGGTACTTCTACCTATGTTTATCACACTAGCCCCTAAAGTTATACTTTAATCACTCACAGCTGACGTAACTGTTGTGTATATCTTTGCAAAAGTACTTTACAAATCAGAAGACAAGCTATACTTTACTCATGACACTTCAAAGTTATCTTGTTTATATTGGAAAGTCTATTTCTCCATGATGTGAAGAAGTTCAACTGTTAATCCTTTAACTCTCCACGATGTCCAACACTGACCTCATCTACCCCCGCCCCAAACACCCCTCCTCCCCACAAGCAGGGATCACTGGATGACAATCGGAATTAATAACCCCCCTCCTCATGTTGCCTTCCCTAACCCAGGAGTGCTTAAGCCCACCTTAGCACGCCTAGTGCCACCCATCCGAGGTCAGCTACCTCGGCACAGAGCGGGGTCAAACCTGAAACCTGTTGACTTGCACAGTTAAACGCTACCCCAGATCATGCTTTTGCCCCTCAGTGCACTTCCCAGCTGTCAGAAGCACTTTCAACGGACAAACCTATTGCAACTTAGAATCACAATTTTAAAACACTCAGGGTCTCGATCTTCTAAGATGGCGGAGTTAGGACATCCCAACAGAGCTGCATTCTCCTGGTTTCCATGGTGCATCAGTTATATTAAGTCAGCCTGATCTTCAGCAGGTTGAGATGTCACTTGCTATAAAAGAGGAGGACAAAGACTATTTGAAATGAATTGAAGAGATCTACCACCAGTGTTTAAAGTCAAGGCCAATGTGCAAACATCGCTCAAATGACCTTTCTCTGGCATTTTTCACAATAAGCAGCTGTCAGGATGATTGAAACAGCTGACGAGCACAAAAGCAACATTTGCAAATATTTATTACAGAGCAACAGCCATAGTGCTCACACCATACAGACATGTGCTCAAGATGCAACAGATGGTAATGATGAGAGATCTTATAAACTGGTGCAATATGAAGAACAGAGAAGCAAGCACCAGAGGTGAGAAAGGCAAGGTTTCAGTGGCTGCTGCTATTTTTCTGGAACAAATTGGGAAACGAAGGTCAAGGGCCAAGCTCCACTCTGCAAGAACCATCGGAATTGAAAGGGAGAAGACCAGGCACATCAGGAGCTAGTCACTAAGCAACGCTTAGCAAGGATAAACTGAGGGAGGTGAGGAGTTCTACAGTTTTGAAGTTCTGGGAAGGACTGAGTTGAAGAGTGGGAGATGATGTGAGGAGTCTGGATTTCAACAACTTGCACTTATAGTGCCTTTTGATCTAGCAAAGCAACCCAACCTGCTTCCACTTCGTGGAGGGAGGAGGGGAAAATCGGACACTGGGCAGGAGTTGGGAGAGAGAGATGTGGCAAGCGGGAGAAATTTAGGAAAAGAATTCCGGAGAGTGGGGGTATGGTGGCTGAACGGCAGGGATGCGGAGGAATTGTAAGAGTGTAGACACAATGCGCTGTGCCTTCCCAACTGATGTTTAAATAGTCCAGTCAGAAGATAACATTATCGCACAGCGCTGTACAACAGGCACCTCGATCACATTCACTCGGGAATCTCCTGCATGGTTATCTCAGTTCATTAAGAAGGCAAGAGGAACAGTCCGTCTCCACGACACAGAACTCTCCTGTCAAGCTCATTCCTTAGTTTCTTTACTCTACGGCCCACTGAATCACAATTAATTTTCAATGCATATACTTAAAGAACTGTAGATCACATTCAGATTGCCATCTTTTGCCAAATGTAAAACCAGACATTGCTAAGGGTGGATCCAAGGGAATGGCTACATAATTTAAAAAAAAAAGAATTATGTTACAATATATAATTTGACCTACTGTGTGGTCTCAACATTCAGCCACTATTTGGGGTACATTGATTTAAATTTCCCCTCCCCTTCTGTTGTTGAATTTCCTGGCTCCTTCCTCTTTGCTAGTTTTGTTTTGTTTAGAAGCTGTACATACAGATACAGTGCCTCTGACCCCGTATTATTGTTTAGTGCTTGTGCTATATTTTTGTGCTAGTTTTTAATCCCCTTGTATGTATTTGTTTGGACTCTTCAGCCTTGGCTTAATTGACAGCACTCTCACCCTCTGAGTGAGAAGGTTGTGGGTTCAAGTTCCCACTCCAGGGACATTGAGCACATAATCCACTGACACTTCAGTGCCGTACTGAGGGAGCACTGCACTGTCGGACCTCAGACAGTGAGACGTTAAACCGAGGCAATGTCTGCCCTCTCAGGTGGATGCAAAACATCCCATGACACTATTAAAAGAGCAGGGGAGTTCTCCCCAGTGACCTGGGTAACATTTATCCCTCAACCAACATCACTAAGACAGATTAAGACAGGCCATTTATCTCATTGCTGTTTGTGGGAGCTTGCAAATTAGCTACCACGTTTCAACAGTGGCTACACTTCAGAAGTACTTAATTGGCTGTAAAGTGCTTTGGAACGTCCTGAGGTCATGATATATATATATATATATAAAATAAGTTTTAGATTTTTTAAATAGCTCTCTTCGCACTATAATTAATTTGAAGACCCTTATCGTTTTGCAGCCGCTGTTTGAGTCGTTCCAAATTGGATTTTTCATTGTAAATTCTGCAATAAGGGATACAAATTAAAAAAATAAATCCAGGAAAAACAGCAAACAAAAGTTGGCGATCACTGATCGTAATGATAATTGTAAGTGATAATGATACGAGCTGTTACAGTCTCAGTAACTAGGAACCTTTAGAATTTCCTTCCTAATCCATTAAACCTGATCATCTTTTACAGCCAGTTAGAATCGAATGGACAGCTGGCTGTAAGTCGGGCAGCATCCTCAGTTGAGAGGATTCAATGGTGAACTCCCTCTCCGACATCTGCTGCCTGTTCTAAAATACTGTGTAAAGCCATCCAGCAATGGAGAACCTTTACACAGGCTGAGGTACAAGAGGTGGGATTTCTCTTTTCCACTTATAGTACAGGGGTGCGCAGGTGCACTCTGTATTAGAGTTAGTCCATAAAACGTCTTTTGGGTCAGACGTTAAACTGAGGCCTCGTCTGCTCTCTCAGGTGGATGCCAAAGATCCCATGGCACTATTTCGAAGAAGAGCAGGGGAGTTCCCCCGGTGTCCTGGCCAATATTTATCCCTCAACCAATATCACTAAAAAAAAATGATCTGATCATTCCCTCATTGCTGTTTGTGGGAGCTTGCTGTGCCAAAATTGGCTGCTGCATTTCCTACATTACAACAGTGACTACACTTCAAAAGCACTTCATTGGCTGTGAAGCACTTTGGGACATCCTGTGGTCATGAAAGACTCAATATAAAGTTCTTGCCTTCTTTTCTCTAGCAGAAAATTCAATGCTTTAAGGCAGGAACAGAAAGGCTGGAATTGGCCAACTACGGGGGAAGTGGTGGGGCACCTGTGGGAGGAGTGAAGGCAACAAGTGAAACCATATTGGTGGGTTGGGGTCTGATTGTTTGCTAGGGGCCAACGGCAGTTTGGATCTCGCTTATCTGAGCCCCTCTCCTCACAATGCTGTTAACCCGGCTCCTGCCAATTCCCAACAACTGTCAATACTTCCAGACTCTGTTTCCGCCCCCACCCCCGTTCTCCAAAAGCCTCTCCCTCATTCCTGATGGACCCCCAGGATCCCCCTCACTAGAGTTTCTGGACCCAACTCTCAGAGAGGTTGATGAGGGTAGTGCGGTTGATGTTGTGTATATGGGCTTTCAAAAAGCATTTGAAAAGTACCACATAATAGACTGGTTAGCAAAATTAAAGCCCATGGGATTAAAGGAGCAGTGGCAGCATGGATACAAAGTTGGCTAAGGGACAGAAAGCAGAGAGTAGTGGTGAACAGTTGTTTTTCAGACTGGAGGGAGGTTTACAGTGGTGTTCCCCAAAGTTGCTCCTAATTTTTTTTGGGTGCGCGGCCCTCTTTACAGTTTTGCACATGCGCAAAATTTAACATTAGAGCAGCCCATCCCATGCTGCACGTGTCCGGCAGAGAGCTGCGTGGCCGTTTAAAGGGAACGTTGGTATTAGGACCACTGCTCTTTTTGATATATATCAATGACCCAGACTTGGGGGTACAGGGCATAATTTCAGTTTGCAGATGACGCAAAACTCGGAAATGTAGTAAAAAGTGAGGAGGATAGTAACAGACTTCAGGAGGACATCGACAGACTGGTGAAATGGACAGACACACGGCAGATGAAATTCAACGCAGAGAAGTGTGAAGTGATACATTTTGACAATAAGAATGAGGAGAGGCAATATAAACTAAATGGTACAATTTTAAAGAGGGTGCAGGAACAGAGGGATCTGGGGTGTATGTACACACATATTTAAAAGGTGGGAGGACAAGTTGAGACGGCTGTTAAAAAAGCATCTGGGATCCTTGGGTTTATTAGAAGAGGAAGAGAGTACAAAAGCAAAGAAGTTAGGCTAAACCACTGGTTAGGCCTCAGCTGGTGTATTGTGTTCAATTCTGGGCACCGCACTTTAAGAAGGATGTCAAGGCCTTGGAGAGGGTGCAGAAGAAATTTACTAGAATGGTACCAGGGATGAGGGATTTCAGTTATGTGGAGAGAATAGAAAAGCTGGGGTTCTTCTCCTTAGAGCAGAGAAGGTTAGAGATTTGACAGAGGTATTCAAAGTCTTGAATGGTTTTGATACAGTAAAGAAGGAGAAACTGTTTCCAGTTGCAGAAGGGTCAGTAACCAGAGATCAAAGATTTAAGGTGATTGGCAAAAGAACCAGCGAGTTATGATGATCTGGAATGTGCTGCCTGAAAGGGCAGTGGAAGCAGATTCAATAGTAACATTCAAAAAGGAATAGGATAAATACTTGAAGGGAAAAAATGTACAGGGCTTTGGGAAAAAGAGCAGGGCATGGGATTAATTGGATAGCTCTACCAAAGAGCCAGCACAGGCACGATGGGCCGAATGGCCTCCTTCTGTGCTTCATCATTCTATGATTCTATGATCCTGGGACCACCCCCACCACCACGCTGCCCCTCACCCCAACCCCATCAGTGCTCACGATCCCCTAGACTACATTCGCCAGTACTTCCTGATCCGAGAACCACCCTAATGTTCCCAGACCTTCAGACCTCCCTCCTCATTACTCCCAAGCTCTCAGGATTCCTCCTAGAAATATAGAAGATAGGAGCAGGAGTAGGCCATTCGGCCCCTCGAGCCTTTTCCGCCAATTAATGAGATCATGGCTGATCCCATGGTCCTCATCCCAGGACCTATCCCAGGGCTCCTACAACTTCCCTCTCTAGTGTTCCTGGAACATTGAGAAGGCCTTCCCAGGACGCCCAGACCTTGGAAGCCACCTCAAAATACTGCTGGAGACCCCATCCTAGTATTTTCAGACCCCAGGCACCCTTCCCAGTCTTCCCGGTCCCAGGGCTTCCCTGAGTGCTGCTCAATAAGGGTCCTTGGCAATACCACAACATAACATCCTGGTTTCCATAAAACCTCTGACTAATCATGAGGAGGCCTGTTAGTACATTAAAATTCTTGAATCTTCCTTTGTCAGAATTTAATAACACTTCTGTAAGAATGGTAATGCCTGAAGGCAACACTTGCTTTTATTACTCTTAGCAGGTAACGCCAATACCCGATATTCAGGTCTCCCACCACTGGTGGTGCCATTCGCCCATCTCACGCTTCTCTTTTGCTGCCTCCTCATTGGTTACACATCTAAAAAGGTATTTATTGCTGCAGCTTAGCAGTCAGCGACAGTGCAGAATCGGAGAGTCACACAGCAAATTATTAGCATCAAATTGTGAGCTACATCCTGAGAGATTGTGCGAGAGTTGTGAGGAAAGACGAGAGAAACTTGAGCTGTTCAGCCTTGAAAGGATGCGACCAAGAGAGGCTCTCACAAAAGGGGTGTAAGGTAGTAAACACTATACAAACTGTATATCTGGAACAGCACTTCAAATTGATCAGTGAAGCTAGTGAAAGGCCACGTTAGCACAGAATGTCAGGAAGTCCTTCACACAAACAGTGATCAATAGGTGGGCTGGATGGACTTCTGGGTAAATCAGCAGAGATGAAAACCCTGGAATCATTTAACAAACAAGTTGCATGCCTGTGACGGAGAGCATAGGTTGTCCAGATGGATGAGCTAGGATGGGCCATATGGACTTGCTCATCTGTGACTAGCTTGTGAGATCACACCATTATATAAGAAGCAGGCTCCCGCAGTCAGTACCTGGGTCATTCATCCCTCAGCGTATATAATAAAACATTTGATTATCAGATACTTTCAGTTGCTATTTCTTTTAGCCCTGACTTTTTTCCCCCCTCTGCTCCTGTCCTGCACAGCAGTCAGAAATAGGAGTCCTGGATAATGTTTGCACTCTCTCGTCCAGTTGTGTTAAGGCCAACTATGTTGCCTGAACTTCTGCCATGGACAACATCAGTCAAGTCAGCACAGACTAAGGATTTAATCACTGACAATCGGGTTTGCATAGGTTAGAGCTATGCTGGACACATTAACCCACTAGTGTCAGCTGTGGCTCAGTGGTAGCACTGACACCTCAAAGTCAGAAAATGTGGGTTCAAGTCCCACTCCAGTATTTGAATGTATAATCCAGGCTGACACTTCAGTGCAGTACTGAGGGAGTGCTGCACTGTTGGAGGTGCTGTCTTTCGGATGAGACATTAAACTGAGACCCCTTCTGCCTGTAAAAGATCCCATGGCACTATTTCAAAGAGGAGCAGAGTTCTCCCTTGCCAATATTTATCCCTCAACCAGCGTCACTACATAACAGATTATCTGGTCATTATCACATTGCTGTTTGTGGGACCTTGCTGTGCGCAAATTGGCTGCTGCGTTTCCAACATTGCTATAGTGACTACACTTCCAAAAAATGTACTTAATTGGCTGTAAAGCACTTTGGGATGTCCTGAGGTCATGAAAGGCGTTATAGAAATTAAGTCTTTCGTTCTTTCTGAGCCATCAGGATAGGCTGAGCTGCTAAACCTTAACCCTTCAGGGCAGTGCAAGACCAGTTCCTCACATTAAGGCGTGCATATGACTTGACTGACGCGAAGCGACAGGTTGTTGCCTTGAAGTTGGTGGACAAGAGTGCACCAGCATTGAACCTGTGGCCGGTTTGCAGGACATTCCTGAATCCAAATGTGACACCGTACCTCAGAGCACTAAAATGTCACACCATGGAGACGAGGACCTTAGCCTCCATCCACCCTGCACCTGTACTCCTAATACCCCAGATCAACTGCATCACTGCAAGGAAGGAAGATCAAATAAGGGAGCCTTCCTCAGCCTTTTGGGGGGGTGGGGGGGAGAGTAACTCCTTTCCTACATTTTGTAATCTAATGAAGTAGATATGTATTTTTTTTCTGGGGTATAAAATTAAATTCTCTGGTCACTATCCATATGTAAGGAAGTCGATATTTCTCCATTTTATTGATTGCCTGCTTCACCAAGGCCTTGGTGCAACTGTAGGGGTACGGTAGCATAGTGGTAATGTCGCTGGGCTAGTAATCCAGAGGCCTGGACTAATGATGCAGAGACATGAGTTCAAATCCCACCACGGCAACTGGGGAATTTAAATTCAGTGGAATAAAAAGCTAGCATCAGTAATGGTGACTATGAAACTATCGGATTGTCATCTGGTTCACTAATGCCCTTTAGGAAATCTGCCATCCTCATCTGGCCTATATGTGACTCCAGACCCACAGCAACTCTCAACTACCCTCTGAAATGGCCTAGCAGTTGTATAAGGTGGCTCACCACTACCTTCTCAAGGGCAATTAGGGATGGGCAATAAATGCTGGTTTGCCAGCGACGCCCACATCCCGTAAATGAATAAAAAAAAGTACTGGCCACTTCATTACTGCTCCTTTACCTCTGTCCTTGTTGAGCACTAAAAGGATTTAGCAGATCAGCCATGATAAAACAAGAGCTTAAAATATATTCCAATCCTTTCTCCAAGTAAATCACTTGATGCTTGAGAAGAAAAATAATCGTTTGGACACTGATGTTAGTCAAATTTTTGAGCTCAACTTAAATAGAGTTGTCAATATTACTCGAGTGTCGATTCAATTGGTAGCGCTCTCGCCTCTGAGTCAGAAGGTTGTGGGGTCAAGTCCCACTCCAGGGACTTGAGCACATAAAGCTAGGCTGACACTCCAGTACAGTGCTGCACTGTCGGAGGTGCCGTCTTATGGATGAGACGTTAAACCGAGGCCCTGTCTGCTCTCTCAGGTGGACGTAAAAGATCCCATGGCACTATTTCGAAGAGCAGGGGAGTTATCCCCGGTGTCCTGGCCAATACTTATCCCTCAACCAACATAACAAAATAAACAGATTATCTGGTCATTATCACGTTGCCGTTTGTGAGGGCTTGCTGTGCGCAAAATGGCTGCTGCGTTTCCCACATCACAACAGTGACTCCACTTCAAAAGTACTGCATTGGCTGTAAAGCTCTTTGAGACGTCCGGTGGTCATGAAAGGCGCTATATAAATGCAAGTCTTTCTTTCTTTCATATAATCCAGGCTGACACTTCCAAGACAATAAATAACTTGCATTTCTATAGTGCCTTTCATGACCTCATAATGTCCCAAAGCACTTTACAGCCAATGAAGTACTGAGGAAGTATCATCACATTTCAAAAGCACTTCAGCACAGTACTGAGGAAGTGGTGTACTGCCAGAGGTGCCATCTTTCGGATGAGATAAGCTGAAGGCCTGTGTAATGCCAGTCAGATGTTAAAGATCCTGAGGTAGAGCCTCTGCTTTGGGTGCAAATTGCGCTAGTTTTCCAAATTGAATTCATGGCTCACATTTCTGCTCAAACTCATTTGCATAATCACAAACATAAAACCGGCCATGGAACAGCGCAATCGGGCAGCATTTTAAAACCTAATTTTTTTTTGCATTAAGAGATATTCCTTGATATATTTAAGAGTGGTAACCTGGTGCAGTTCCATTAATACAGCTGAAAATGAGTTTAATCACAAAAAATAAGCATTTTAATAAGCGTGTCCAGCTGTGAATAACCCGATTTTAAATAACTGAAAATGACTTTAAAAAACTATACAGAACCATTTACTAGTTTCACTGGTGCACAGTCGTCAGTTTCTGAGTAAATTAAATATTTTTAATATTTAAAAGCTTTTTAAAAAGGTGCCTAATAGTCTCCTTGCACCTGAAAAAAAAAATAAGCTGGTTTTTGTTTTAAGAGCTTCTTCGAAGGTCTGCAAACAGGCGCGATTAGCGGAAACTCGCCGTGGTGATTAATTCGATTTGGGGGCGTGGCCAGTTTTGTGGGCGGGGCCGACTTCCAGCACGATTTTTTTTAAACTAGCGCAAGAGATCGCGGAAACTTGATTTGCGCTGGACGGAATTTGTGCTTGAAATTCTTCGATCTCACGCGTTGAGTTTGGTCGATTTCAGACGAGTTGCGCTGAAAAGACCAACACAACACTCCAGGTCCCTGCGTCACTGTTTGAAGAGGAGCAGGGGAGATCTCGGCCAACATTCCTCCCTGCACTAAAACAAAACAGATTCACCTCACTGCTGTTTGCAGGAACTTGGTGTCTGCGGCTGTGTTTAATTGTAGCCACTGTATTTCTAGAAATTAACTGTATGCAAGTGTTTTGAGGCATTATAAGGAGCTGTAAGGCTTTCCTTCTTTCCAAATTAATTGCTTAAGTTAAAGAATAAGACTGATTATACAATGCATCTGTTATACCTTCAAGGCACAACATTATTGGTTGCAACAGATAGCCTCACCCAAGCAATTAAAATGACACAGTAGTTTATTTGGACTTTCAAGACTGTGATTCCAACATTACTTGGAGACATGTGGTTCAGAAGATTAATTTGCTTCCTCCCATCTTTTACAACAGCTGATTCATACTACAAATAGCCAATCAAAGCCACTGGACTCAATCCCTCAGGTGACAATCTTACTCATTGCCTTCATTGTTTCCGTCTCTTCTCCATTCCCATCGCCACACTTGCTGCAGTTTTGGATGCATTTGGGCTTCACAGAGAGAGTGAAGAGCAATTAAGTAGAAACGATTGGGCTGGATTTTCCTCCACTATATTACCCCAAATCAGGCAGCGGGAAAAATGCAAGTGGGGTAGTCGGCCTACCACCAGATCCCTGCCCTCCAGGAGCTGCCGGGAATTCTCCTCCTCTTCTCCCCCGCCCCCAAGCAGGACGCTCTTTGCTGAATGAGCCGGTCTTAGCCTGGGTCTCTGTTAGGGGATGCAGCAATTGGCCTCAGTACCTCGAGTTGGGTGGGAGCAGCCAGGGTTTCTGCTCCTATTGGGCATCTAGCAATCCCTATTGGAAGTGCACACGTGAGGTTGTCAGGTGGAGAGATGACTGAGCCCAGTTGCAATGCTCCTTACAGTAGATGGCATCACCCTCAAGGTTCACACATTAAAAATGGGCAGGGTACCGCAGGGAACTGAACCCCAGCAAAGAATAGATGCCTTTGGGTGGGAGGGGAATAGGAGGAAATTGAAGAAGAAAACTAACAAAAGATCAAAGGAACACAAAGCGTGAACAAAGAAACACAAAGAGCTTGAACCTCCAACAATAGATTTCTCCCTCCCATTTTCAAAATGGAGGGCTGTGCAAACCCCACCTTGGGCACTTGAACCTCCTTTACTGAAAACAAGTACAGTAATTGTGTACTACAGCTCATCAAGGGCTCATGCTGTTACTATTTAACAATCCTTTAGGGGTCTGGCCTAAGCACCATTCCTGTAACCTTGCCAAACAGCATTAGTCACAGAATAAAGCCGTTATACTTCCAAGTTACAGCATGTATCCGAGATCATAGCAGGCTTTTAAAACTCGACTATTGATTTGAGCACCACTAATATTCTGACAAAAATCCTAATGTAACACACAGGTTAGTCGCAACTAGGCATCGAACGACCTTGGTCAGAAGTTAAACCCATTATAAGCTGCATCTAAGATTCTGCGCTGTGCATAGTTAATTCATGGGATCCTGCCCCCACCTTCTTGAGATCGTATTCTGGACAGTGTAAGCCAACACATCGCACCACACGTGGGATGGCTTCGTCCCTGGGATGCGCCAATCTGAAGACTCCATGAACCGCGTCACTGACAAATCAGGAGAGGTTGCCGTTACCGAGGCAACGGCAGCAGCCTTGCTGGCCGCATCTCGGAAATAAACCATTCTTCAGGGGGGACTCAGCAGTCTGCCAGCAGCGGCTGTTGCGAGTTGATTTGGAGCTCAGCCAAGGCCAAAGATGAACTCGATTGTCCCATTATTACTTCGTCCTTTTAAAATGAGGGTTTTTTTGTCGAGTTCACCGAAGGTTTAAGCTCTGTCTTGGGTGATGCTATACTGCTGGTTATTATACACAGCACTCGCAGATAGAGACTCTGAGGACCATTAGGGTCGCCATCTGGGTGGACATTTTCCTGGAGGTTTCATCACATGACCAACAACCCCGCCCAGTCAAGCAGCCTTTTTCCCCCATTTTCAATATTTTTGTAACTAATGAACAAGTGTTCAAAGAAAATGAACAAAAAATAAAACATTTTTAAAATCCCCCTGTGATTTTTCTCCCAGGTTTTTGCGAGCAGCAGTGTCCAGGAGATTAATCTTTAATTCCTGGAGACTCCGGGGCAATCATAGGGCATGATCTTGCCAGCCCTGGGGAGGCGGGACTGCCGGGAAAATGGCAGAATCTGGGGACGGGTACCCATCCCTCCCCCAACCCGCCTCCGTGCCATGTTCCCAGGAGGCGGGTAGCCGACCCGCGCCGGGTCCCGTCTCCTGGAGGCGGGAAGGGGATTACAGCCACTTAACTGCCTGTTAACAGGTAGTTAACAGGCAGTTAAGAGGATTATCCCCATTTTTTCCAACAGAGGTGCGGGCTTCCCGACGTCGGGAAATGCCGCCAGGGTCACAAAGGCGAGCAGTGGGTCTGCGGGGTGCAAAAGTGCACTGTGAAGGTAAGTGATGGGTGCAAGTGTGGAGAGGTGAGTATGTGAGGTGGCTGGAAAGTGATAGAAAATGTTTACTTACCTTTGTTTCTTCCTGCAGGCTTCAACAGTTGGGGATGCGGAGAGTCTTGCATCTCACCGGCAGAGATGACAGATGGCTGCTGCATTCTCCAATGCAACAACCATCTAATTTCTGCTCACAAAAGAGGTTTGATGAGCCTTGAATACAAGAACTCATCAAACAACATAGAATGTCAGTGTTTGACAGCTTCACAGAGCTGTCAAACGATGACAATTCATCTGTCAAAATTGTTTTACAGATGAAACGTCATACGCTAACGTTCTCTGCAATCAGCTTCCCCTTAATTGGCCTGCTAAGCCCACTGGGCGGGCTTAACAAGGTCAATCAAGGGAAAATAGCATGGGTTGGCCACAAGTCGATGGAGGCGGGACTAAAACCCGACAAGCAGCAGTCCCGCCTCCAACGCGCCCCCATTGACAAAATTGCCCCCATAGCGTCATAACAGCACAGGAGGTCATTCAGCCCATCAAGTCTGTGCCAGCTCTCTGTAGAGCAATCCAGTCAGTCTCATTCCCCCGCTCTATCCTCATAGCCCTGCAAGTTTATTTCCCTCAAGTGCCTATCGAGTCTCCCCTTGAAAACATTGAGTGTCTTCGCTTCTATCAATTTCGTCGGCAGCGAATTCCAGGGTCATCACCACTCGCTGTGTAAAAAAGTTTTTCCTCACATCCCCCTGTATCTGTTGCCCAAAACCTTAAATCTGTGTCCCTTAGTCCTTGTACCATCAACTAGTGGGAACAGCCTTTCCCCGTCTAGCCTATCCAAACCCAACATAATCTTGTACACCTCTATCAAATCACCCCTCAAACTCCTTTGCTCTAATGAAAACAAATCCAGCTTCTCCAACCTGTCCTTATAGCTAAGATCCCCCATCCCCGGAACCATTCTGGTAAATCTCCTCTGCACCCTCTCAATGGCCTTCACATCCTTCATAAAGTGTGGTGACCAGAACTGGACGCAATACTCCAGTTGTGGCCTAACCAGCGCTTTATAAAGCTTCAGCATAACTTCTCTACTTTTGTACTCAATACCTCTATTTATGAAGCCCACGATCCCATATGCTTTGTTAACCACTCTCTCAATATGTCCTGCCACCTTCAGGGACCTATGCACATTAACTCCCAGGTCGCGCTGTCCCTGCACACTCTTTAAAACTGTGCCATTAAGTGTCTATTGTCTCTCCCTGTTCCTTCTGCCAAAATGCATCACCTCACACTTCTCTGTATTAAATTCCATCTGCCACTTGTCTGCCCATTCTGCTAGCCTTTCTATGTCCTGTTGCAGTCTATTGGTATCATCATCACTGTTTGCCACACCCCCAAGTTTGGTGTCATCGACAAATTTAGAAATTCTACTCTGTATGCCAATATCCAGGTCATTTATATATATCAAAAAAAGCAGTGGCCCCAACACTGACCCTTGGAGAACACCACTGTCTACCATCATCCAGTCTGAAAAGCAGCCATTTACCACAAATCGCTGTTTTCTGTCCTCAAGCCAATTCCTTATCCGAGCTGCCACTGACCCACCTATTCCATGAGCCTCAATTTTGTTAACCAGCCTTCCACGTGGTACTTTGTCAAACGCCTTCTGAAAATCCATGTAGACAAAATCCATTGCATTCCCTTCATCAATCCTCTCGGTTACTTCATCAAAAAATTCAATTAGATTAGTCAAACACGATCTTCCTTTTACAAACCCATGTTGGCTCTCCATAATTAGCTTAAACCTCTTCAAATGCCCGTTAATTTTTTCTTTGATTATTGTTTCTAAAACTTTACCCACCACTGGAGGGTTGGCAACCCTAGGGGGCCATACATGGTTGATGCCTTTCAGTAGCACTAGTTACTGGCAGTTTACAGGGCCGGGGTCTTTCCCTGGTTGTTGGGGGGGGGGGGGGGGATGCACTTACGTTGAGCAGAGAGAGTGGGTGAGCAGACTTGTTGGGCACTAGCTGTGGGTGAGATTTGGCCAGAGTTGTCCGTCCAGTCTTTCAAATGGTCAAAGCACCAAGACTAAGAAGCTCACAATAGGATTAAGGTTCTGGGAGCGCTGTGCATGTTGTATCAAATCCAAGTGGGATGCAGTGAGTCCTATTTGAATTAATTAATTAGCCCTCTCTCTGCCATTTTCCCATCATTTTCCCCTTCAAACCAACTAGCAGATCTCGTGTTAATACTCATGATAACCAAAAACAAAAGAACTTGCATTGATATAGCACCTTTCATGACCTCAGGACATCCCAAACCACTGCACATTACCTTTTAAAGTGCAGTCACTGTTGTAATGCAGGAAACGCGGCAGCCAATTTTTACACAGCAAGGCCCCACAAACAGCAATGCGATATTGACCAGATAAACTGCTTTTGGTGGTGTTGATTAAGGGATACATATTGGCCAGGACACCAGAAGAACGCCCCTGCTCTTTTTCCAATAGTTCCATGTTTTCTTTTACAAGCACCTGAGAAGGCAGGCGAGGCCTGGGTTTAACGTCTCATTCCAAATGAAGGCGCCTCAGACAGTGCAGCACCCCCTCAGTACTGCATTGGAGTGTTAGCCTAGATGATGTACCCTCTGGAGTGGGGCTTGAATCTATGGCCTTCTGACTCAGGCAAGAGTGCTACCACATAAATCAGAAAGGGTATTATACCATGTTATGCACAATGCATTATTCTGCTGCTAACAGAGATGTTTAGTCTGACCTGTCTCTATTATGATCACAAACAAATTTTTCCAAACATCCCAAGGTCAATTACAGGGTAATTACTTCTGGTGAGGGAAGTTTGTAGACTGACACGTGCTTGTAAATTTCTGACTCTGCCGATCAGAAGAAACCAGCATGAAATTACTCCCTTTCTCTTTTCTCTTAATATATACCATCTGAAATGTAATGGTTGCTCCCAAAGCTAGTGAAGAGGGGTAGAGATAGATGTAGGTATGCTTAGTCTGATTCTCGCTCACAGACATCTCCCTCTTTGCAAAAAGAAAAAGACCCAGACACAAGATCAAGGTTAAAGATTCCATTCGGGGTATGGAACATGACGTTTTCCTCAGTTGAGAACTTCCAAAGGACATGGCTAGTTGCATGGTAAAGTTCACATTACCACATCCCATCCATGTCTAACTGGCGCATTTCCCACACCAACCATCCCAACAACCTCTCAAGGCGAAAGATGGAGGATTCATCCCATCAATCCGAACGGAATACATTCAAACTGATGCTCCAAGATGCGAAGATAGTTCTCTAACCCAGTACTCCATCCAGTTCGCTCGCCCCTCTCTCAATTGAGTCATGCTTGATCATTTTTGGGGGAAATTTTCCCACAATATGACTGTATTTAGCTTCATTCCATACGATGACCGTAAAACATTTGTTTCAGTTTCCCATTCCTTCATCTAACCTTTTCTCACTTGAGTTTCATGATGGCTGCTGTGTGCAGTTAGTGTTATTTCAGCTGCCACATCCTGGAGGGCGGATCTGTTAGGCAAAACAGTCACATCTCACATTTTTGCATTTCATATTGCCCGAGGGTTGATTCTTTGCTTCGTAGCGTTTGGGGTAAACTGCAGACTTGGCAGATGGGAAGCTCGTTGGAGACAAGTCCATGTGGCTAATGCTGCTTATCCAGTCGCTTTGCATCCGATCAAAATGTTACTTTAGTTAATTGACTAAGGTGCACACTGGAGACCATCACACAAAGTGGCGATTGCGGCGTTCCTCACAAATGAGGGAGCGAACCTCTGACATTTTGTTCTATTTTATCAGTTAACAGCAGTCCCACACACGTCCAGAGAAGCCTGCCAACCCTCCCGCATTTGGGGGGAGTAGTGTACGAGAGACTGAGGATTACGATCTCCCACCCGCATGGATTGCGCCAGTAATTCCCAGCTATTCTCTGGCTTTTCCATCAAAGTTATAACATGAAAACTGGCCATTTGGCCCAACCGGTTCCTCTGCGTTTACTCTCCACACAAGCAAATATTTTTAATCATATTTACCCACCCTGTACCCATTTCCGTTCAACCACCTATCTAATCTTGAATGTTGACAAGAGTTTCTGCTTCAACCACTCACCCTGGAAGTTAATTCACAGCCTCACAACTCTCTGCCCTCTGTTCTACCTCTCACATTTTTAATCTTGTATCTATGGCCCCTCATTCATAATGGAATCTAAGTGATAGGATACTATTTTGGGCCAACTATTGCACCAATTTTAAAAGTCTCAATTGAGTGCAAGCTGAAATTTCCAGTGTCTCAACCCCTGTTAACATAATCCCTAACACAGGCATTGGGATAATGTTGCCTATCCTGGCATCCCGTGTGAATTGGTTTACAAAGCACAAGCCAGGGAACCCCACTGAGAGGTTGCAAAGCACAAATAGCACCCACTGGAACATTGAGACACACTGATAACACCCACTGGAACATTGAGAGACACTGATAGCACCCACTGGAACATTGAGAGACACTGATAGCACCCACTGGAATATTTTGAGCCACCATTGTGAGGGAACTCTGCACCCTAAAAACACCATAAGGTCAAATAATGGTTGCCAGGATTCTTCAAAAGAAATGTATGTGCCCCAAATCATAGGCCTTCACATTGGGGTTCCTGGGAGTATGTCGATACACTGAGGGGGGGGCGCCCCGGGAGTGTGTCGATACACTGAGGGGAGTCACCGGGAGTGTGTCGATACACTGAGGGGAGTCCCCTGGAGTGCGTCGATACACTGAGGGGACTCCCCTGGGAGTGCGTCGATACACTGAGTGGGGGGGGGGCCCTGGGAGTGTGTCGATACACTGAGGGGAGTCCCCTGGGAGTGCGTCGATACACTGAGGGGGGTCCCGGGAGTGTGTCGATACACTGGGGGGAGTCCGTCGATACACTGAGGGGGGGGGGGGCTCCCCGGGGAGTATGTCGATACACTGAGGGGGGTTCCCCGGGGAGTGTGTCGATACACTGAGGGGGGAGTCCCCTGGGAGTGTGTCGATACACTGAGGGGTGAGTCCCCGGGGAGTGTGTCAATACACTGAGGGGGGAGTCCCCGGGGAGTGTGTCGATACACTGAGGGGGGAGTCCCCGGGGAGTGTGTCGATACACTGAGGGGGGCGTCCCCGGGGAGTGTGTCGATACACTGAGGGGGGCGTCCCCGGGGAGTGTGTTGATATACTGAGGGGGGACCTGGGGAGTGTGTCGATACACTGAGGGGGGTCCCCAGGGAGTGTGTCAATACACTTTCCACCATCTACAAAGCACAAGTAAGGAGTGTGATGGAATACTCTCCACTTGCCTGGATGAGTGCAGCTGCAACAACACTCAAGAAGCTCGACACCATCCAAGACAAAGCAGCCCATTTGATTGGCACCCCATCCACCACCTTAAACATTCACTCCCTCCACCACCGGCCTACCATGGCTGCAGTGTGTACCGTCTACAAGATGCACTGCAGCAACTCGCCAAGGCTTCTTCGGCAGCACCTCCCAAACCCGCGACCTCTTCCACCTAGAAGGACAAGTGCAGCAGGCGCATGGGAACACCACCACCTCCAAGTTCCCCTCCAAGTCACACACCATCCTGACTTGGAAGCATATCGCCGCTCCTTCATCGTCGCTGGGTCAAAATCCTGGAACTCCCTCCCTAACAGCACTGTGGGAGTACCTTCACCACACGGACTGTAGCGGTTCAAGAAGGCGGCTCACCACCACCTTCTCAGGGGCAATTAGGGATGAGCAATAAATGCCGGCCTTGCCAGCGACACCCAGGTCCCACAAGCGAATAATTAAAAAAAACACTGAGGGCTCTCTGGGAGTGTATCGATACTTGGAGAGGTTCTGCTGCATAGTAAAGTTTGAAATCCACTGTTCTAAATTCAAGCTTTTTTATTTTCGTGGAATATCGAGTCAATATTTAATGTCTAGGTGAGAGAACAGAGCGAGCCCGAGGACCCAACTTAAATTTACATTTGATTTTCTCAGAAAAATACTCAGGGAATTTAAGTCAAAAAGTTAAGTGGTTTAACAACTAGACCCAGGGTATTAACCGGATATCTCAATTAACTCTGATCCTTCAGTGTTCTCCAAAAAATATCCAAATGTATGCTATTAGGTGTGCAGCAGAAATCTATTAAAAGGAGAGGGAGTTCCCCCATGACCTGGTGAGTAAAGACACTGCATGATGCGTGTTATGTCTTTTTGGTAGGATAAGAGAGAAAAAACAAAATCAGACATGGCTCTCCCCCTTCACTGCTGTTGTACCACAACCCACTCAGAGGGCAAGACACAGGAGGCCTTATACAGACTATCTTATATGGTGGGAGTGTCATGCAAGTGACTAGCTCATGGATGTCAGGCAAGAACAGCATCAGTCTCTGTTGTCATACCCTCCATGACACTTAAGGGATTATTTTGCAAGGCTGCAATCCCACAATGGAGCCATGCTACCCTGGAACCCGGGTCGGAGATAGGGCTGTAGCATTTCCGTGGCCCTGCACTTCCATCTAGGGGGAGGGTCTCCATCCCAGGAGGGGAGGGCTCACAATAATTACCCCTTTACTGTCACAGCACACACGGGTAGAACGGCCAGTCAATGAGGTACTGGGGGCTAGCAGCACCTGTGGAACAGCACCCTGGTAAGGATCAGTGTCTGCAGAGGTGGATGGGGTGGTGGAGCAAAAGAGAGAAATAAAATACAAGGAAAGGGAGGATTGATTTGCTCCTGGGATATCTGAATTTTCAGACAGTGTGTTGATCGCAACTGTACCTCTGAACTCAAGACTAATTCATGTGTCACTGGCCTCCTGCAATGAAAACTCATTCTAAAAATAACCCAACCCTCACTGCTTGACTCAGCAGAATTGTGGTGACGTAAATTAGATGCATAGCTAAGCGGTCGATCGTTATATAAAGATCTTCAAATAGATCCCCTTAGAAATTCTTGTCTTATTGGTGATGACCACATGACGTTTACATTGGAGAATCGGCGCTCCAGTGTTATAGCTCTGTCCCTGACCTCTATTCCCCTTTGAGCACCTCACTGGGAGTGTGGGATGGGTGAATTTATCCAAGAAAATCTGCAGCATCCAATATTTAACCTGCAGGGTTTTTAAATAGGGAGCGAATTCTTGGTGCCATAATTAAACCTCTGCTGGCTCATCACGTTGGAAGGACGCTCGGCGATGGGAACTGGCTGAAACACAGGGTGGGTCATGCGGTTGCCGCGCCAATCGACAGGTTTGGGGAGCAAGAGTGTCCTGCAGGAGGCTCGTCAGTAGGGCGGGTTTGGATCGAGGGGACTCCCACATTGACCCCCTCGGGAGTGGGATCGAGTGTCACACAGAAGGCTAGCGAGATGAACAAGTTTAAAAACCAGAGCGAGTGCTATTCCGGGCGGCCAGTCAGCAGGTCCAAACTGTAGAGAGCGCCGCACAAGGAGGTTGTAACAGGACTAGCTTAAACAGGGGGAGGGAGGGGTGCCACGCAAGAGCTTCAACGGAGCACTAGCATGTAGAAAAGGAGACTCACCAATAGGATTCGACTATAGAGGGAGTGTTACACTGATACCTGACCAACAGGACAAGCTCGTACAGAGGTAGTGGTATGCAGAAGATTGGCCAATGGAACTTGCTGCATTACAACCGTGACTACACTTCAAAAGTACTTAATTGGCTGTAAAGCACGTTGGGACGTCCTAAGGTCGTGAATGGCGCGATATAAATGCAAGCTTTTTCTTTCTTTCGTTAGCTCATACAGAGGGAGTCTTCGATCAGGGCTAATCTTTTTACTGAGGGTGCAGGTTCCTTGCCTGTAAGCATATAAGGACTGGGGAGATATCCTGAGTGCCTCCGTGAATGGTTCCATAACACTGTGTTATCGCGCCTTCCACCCCACCTCTCTCCCTGTGAATCGAGACGGAACCCTGATCCTTTTCAGTCCACCCCGACCCATGGGTTAGTTTGTACAGGATCAGTATTGTGTAGGAGGCTCACTAACAGGATTAGGTTATACAGAGGAGGAGCCTGGTCTTTCCCATCGGTGGCATTAACTGTTTAAAATAAAGAGCGCGTCTCAGTGACAACGGGCGTGGTCAGCAGTGAGCTCATTTTGACGTCATCAATGATGTGGGTCAGCAGTGTTGTCAATAGTCACTCCGTAAAATAAATGGGTTGAATCCGGGATTCAAATAACCCTAAATAACAACAGAAAGCGCTGGAAAAACTCAGCAGGCCAGGCAGCATCCGTGGAGAGAGAAACCGAGTTAACGTTTCAGGTCGAAGACCTTTCGTCAGAACTGAAAAAAAGCAGGAAATGAAATAGATTTAAAGCAAGTATAATGCTAGGAAAAGGGGGCGGGGATGAAAGAACAAAAGGGAAGGTCAGTGGTAGGATAGAAAGCAGGAGAGATTAAGAGACATTAAGAGATAATCAAGGCAAGAGGAGGTGGTAATGTGACAGGTTGAGGCTAGATGAAGTGTGAAATGCGCTGGCAGAATGAAGGACAGCTGCCAGCTACTGGGAGGGAAGAAAAAAAGGCCAAACAAAAGGGTGGATGAAAAAATATATATATATATGTGATAGGGGCCGGGGTTATGATCTGAAATTGTTGAACTCTATGTTGAGTCCAGAGGGCTGTAGAGTGCCTAAACGAAAGATGAGGCGCTGTTCCTCGAGTTTACGCTGAGCTTCCGTGGAACAATGCAAGAGGCCGAGGACGGTGAGGTCAGAGTGGGAGTGGAGTGGAGAATGAAAGTGACAGGCCACCGGGAGCTCGGGGTCCCCCTTACGGACTGAATGGAGGTGTTCCGCAAAGCGGTCACCCTGATTGGAAAATCTAGGCTAAGGTGAGTTGTGCAGGAACCTTGCAAACATGACCAGCTTTTAGAGAGAGGGCCTGTCACACAGGAAGCTCCGTGGGATGAGCTTTGTGACAAGTGAAACTTTGCCATTGTCATTTATTTTGCTCCAAGTGGTTGGGGGCTCTTATTTATGCATATGAAATAGAACACAAAAACAGCAGATTGAGGGTTCATTTAAAGGAGGAAATGTTGGAAGGTCTGCATCACCATTCAACTAAGGAGGAGAGATCAAGAAAAGAAATCCAGAATTTAAACAAGATATCCAAACAGCAGCTCCTCATTGACATTAAGTACTGTTGCCAAGATGTTTTCAGGGTGAAGTTAATTTAATCTTTTCTTACATTTTGGATTTTTGGTATTCACCATAAACCTTGCCCTCCAGCCCAATAGAGCAATCTATTTATTCGATATCTGGAGGCAAGGCTCCTGAATTTCAATTTTATCCTATTGTTAAAATTCTAATAACTTTAAAAAAGTTATTAATTTTCCTCAGAGTATTGCCTTTTATGCCTCCTGGCATTCTGGAAACAGAGAGGAGCTTTGGTCAGGGAACTTTATTTAACACCCGAAACAAAATCTATTTCATTTCCTGCTTTTTTTCCAGTTCTGACGAAGGGTCTTCGACCTGAAACGTTAACGCTGTTTCTCTCTCCACGGACGCTGCCTGGCCTGCTGAGTTTTTCCCAGCGTTTTCTGTTGTTATTTCGGATTTCCAGCATCTGCAGTATTTTGCTATCGTATTAGTGTTTGGTTCACTGCCACCTCTCTTCTAGGAATGCCCACCTTGAAGAAGTTCTGCTCTTCTCTTCGACGGGACTTCCGTTTGTCTCTTCAACCTTGCTCATCTTCATTGCTTTCTCTCAATGTCTCTTAATCTCTCCTGCTTTCTATCCTATCACTGACCTTCCCTTTTGTTCTTTCATCCCCTCCCCCTTTTCCCAGCCCTAAACCTGCTTTAAAATCTATTCCATTTCCTACTTTTTTTCCCAGTTCTGACAAAAGGTCTTCGACCTGAAACGTTAACTCTGTTTCTCTCTCCGCGGATGCTGCCTGGCCTGTTGAGTTTTTCCAGCGTTTTCTGTTGTTATTTCGGATTTCCAGCATCCGCAGTATTTTGCTATCGTTTATTTAACACCTGTTTTGCTGAATGAATGCGCATTTTCTATTGTTTTGCTTATTCAGAAGCTGTAGTGTTGGTCCGGCCTTGCTGAAACCATTTCTGTAGCATATAAACGTTGCGAGAGGCGATTTTCCTAGATTTAGCACACAATAGACCTGGGGGGAAAAAACAGGTGCTTATGCACATTTTCCAGCGTTGGGTATCGTTCAACGACAAACTGCTCCCAGAAAAACCTGGTGCTGCAGCTTCCAGACCTATCATTTTAGTGCTATCCTGTGAAGGAATAAGCCATATAACCTATTCAGAAAAATACACTGTCTTATGAAGGAGTTCTGGCCTTATTAAAACATGACAATCTGGGTTTGGAAATTTAGAAACCTAACTATGAAATAGCTATGAAAGCATTCTGGCTATTGAGATAAGACAGTTGTTGACCCTGAATAAATAATCTTATTGAAACAGAAAGTGAAGGGTTCCGATAAGCTGACCTTTTGGGAACAAAACAATGGCTCACCCTGGATAAGGTGTTCTAATTTAAACTTCGTAAAGATGGCACATAAGATAAGAAACATCTGCCCTCGTAAAGATGACATAAAATAAGGAACACCTGCCGTCACACCGTTTTTATATGGTGACCCTAGAACACCTGGAGATGAGACAAGATTCTGGCTGATGTGGCAGTAAGAATTGCAGAGGTCAGCAGGAAAATGACTAGGGATAATTAACTTGCATCAGCAGAAAACCTTAAAGGAAATACCACTGGAAAAGGGTATAAATATTGAACTCTCAAATGGAATATCAGACTCGCTTTAATCGGGCAAAGCGATTCTCGGCTTCAGAAGCTGCTCTGTCGTCTCCCACTCTTTGTACCTCGGGGATCAAAGGTATTTGATATTGATGGATATCCTTGATAAGAGAACTTTAAGAACTGTAATACTGTAGCAAAGTTAAGATTTAAAAGTAAGATTCTCTGTTAAAAAGATCATATGTTTTCTCTTTTTAGAACTGTTAAAGTTGCGATTGACTGATTCACCAACTGTAGATTGCATGTCGGTTCTTTTAATAAATCTCTATACATTTTTAGAATTGTCGCAAGTCTTCTGTATTAAAAACTCGCAAACTCAATCTCTGTACACTCTGGTGAGGAGTTGCAGAATTCTGAGGGAGTTTTCCGGACCCTCATAATATCTGGGATGTTACAGTCTAGCTAAACTTATTAAAAGCGCTATTTGGAGGACAGTAACATTCTCGGGTTGTTCCTTTCCTTTAGGGAGAGATAGCCCGGACCTTTAGACCCAATTAAGCATCTTTAGGATTTGGCTACTTCAAACTTTAGTTGAAAGTGAATGTCTGAGAAATACGCCTGAACTGGGGTAGCCCTAAAGGGGCTAGGACTAGTAAATATCCCTTCAATCCATCTTAAGGGACAGGCTGGTATTACCAACAACAGTCTTCATTTTTGGATTGTTGAATACAACATGGTTTTCTTGTACTTGCTGCAGAATGCTATTAATCCTTTATGCTTATGATGGAGGCCATCTTCAAATCTGTGCCAGTGTCAACCTTGACTCAGTGGGTAGCACTCTCACCTCGGAGTCAGAAGGTTGTGGGTTCAAGTCCCGTTTCAGAGACTTGAGCACATAATCTAGGCCGACACCTCAGTGCAGTACTGAGGGAGTGCTGCACTGTCGGAGGTGCCGACTTTCGGATGAGAAGTTAAACTGAGGTCCTCTCAGGTGGACGTAAAAGCTCCCATGCCACTATTCTGAAGAGGAGCAGGGGAGTTATCCCCAGTGTCCTGGCCAATATTTATCCCTCAACCAACATAACAAAAACAGATTATCCGGTCATTATCACATTGCTGTTTGTGGGATCTTGCTGTGCGCGAATTGGCTGCCGCGTTTTCCTACATTACAGCAGTGACTCCACTTCAAAAGTACTTCATTGGCTGTAAAGCGATTTAAGATGTCCGGTGGTCGTAAAAGGTGCTATATAAATGCAAGTCTTTCTTTCTTTCAATATTTATCTCTCAATCAACATCACTAATACGATTATCTGGTCATTATCACATTGCGGTTTGTGGGATCTTGCTGTGTGCAAATTGGCTGCCTCGATTCCTACATTACAACAGTGACTACACTTCAAAGTACTTCATTGGCTGTGAGGTGCTTTGGGACATTCAGAGGTCATGAAAGACACTATAGAAATGGAAGATTTTTTTTACCCTATCCTTTTGTCATGTGGCTTGTCTGGAGGCAGACAAAGGGAAACAACCCTTTCCCCTAACAGAGTAAAAATCATGGGTCCCCCACCATACAATTGCCACCAGGAATGAACCAAGAAGCCTCACAGTCTACCCCGCACCCGCCTTCTACCCTGCACCCATACTCGTTTCCCACTGCTCCATCTACAGTTTGGCACCACAGTGCCCACTTACCAACTTCCAGCATGGCAGACTGCAAAGATGCCTGGCCTGCTGCTTGGGACTCTGCTGCCGTCTCCAGTCATGGCACAGCACCATCACCTCATTCACGGGGGATGGACCAGGCGCACCACAGCTACCAGCACACAGGTTAAATTACAAACTTAGCACAGTTCATCAGAAGCTGTTCAGATAAAAATACTGGCCCACTCCCTGCAAATATCAGAGTGCTTCTGGCTTCCCCCCGGGGCTTCAACCGTACTTTCCCCTTTAATAGGGCTGCTGCCTTTAAGGCCCGAATCGTTCCCGAGCTTCCTGATCCTGTGTCCAAAAGAGTGGCTCCTGCAGTACCCAAAGTCGCCGGTTTCAATACAATGAGGGCCACCAGGACATCCAGGCACTCTCGCACTTCATGGGGCACAGTGCGCTGCACACAGGAAAATGGGCCCTGTTCTTCTTAATTACACCTGCTAGACTCCCATGCCTGAGTGAGTGAGTGAGTGAATGGGTGAATGAAAGAGATAGAAAAAGGGAAAGAGTGAGAGAAAGACAGAGACAGATAAAAAGAGAGAGAGAGAAAGAGGAGACAGAAAAAGACTGAGCAAGAGAGTAATTGAGAGTGAGAAAGAATGAAAGTCAAAGCAAAAGAGAAAGATAGGGAGAGCAGGAGAGAGAGGAAGGTAAGAGACAGAAAAAGAGAAGTAATTGAGAAAGAGTGAGAGAGAGAATATGTGCCTGTACATTCATACATACACACATACAAGGGAGAATGCAAGTGTGGAAGCAACCTTTGTGGTAGAGGGAAGTGAAAGTGCCTTCTTCCCCCGTGACATTTGTTCAGTGGCAGATTATCTCACAAAGCACAGCCGGGAGGGAGACCAGTGCCTTTGCTCGCTCAGCATGTCTCCCGAGCGGCTCATCAAAAGGTTCCTGGCTAACCTGGAGGCAGCTTCTCCCAGAAGACCTACCAGTGGGATCAGGGCTTTGCTGAGACAGCGCTGCTCTCTCTAACTGATCAGCGAGACTGGCTTGAAGGCCAAATATTGGAATAAATCCATTTTTAAATTAAGGTTTTTATTGCACTGTCAGTCAGAAGAACTGCAACTCTGAATTCATAACTGTTGGGTCAGCAAGGAGCGTTAGGAGAACATTTGGAGATAATAAAGTAGTCTAAAATCGACATTATGTTTAGAACTCTCTTCAAAGAGCTCTAAATTGAACAGCATGATGTCACTGTCGACCAGCCACATTACACAAACAGAGTCAAATGAATAAAATGATTGCAATTGTGTCTTCACAGTATTAAATAGCATTGGCTGGAATTTTGCCAGTGCTCAGCAAACGGGATCGGTGGCGGGTCGGCAGTTAAATGTGAATTGATTGACAGCAGGTCAGGAACTCGCTGTCAAATCGCACACACTTGCCTTTCCTGATGTCGGGTCTGCCAGCGACGGGAGAGCCAATTTAAATGATTAGTGGCTCGTTTACAGCCACTTAACAATGGTTTTAAACTTACCTTTTGCATTTGACAGCTCGCTCACTGGTTTCACGCAGTTGCTAAACCATGTCTGTGAAGCTGAGGCGGGAGTTCAGTGGCCATTGAATCAGCTGTTGAGTTGACAGCTTCAAATGTACAGTAAAAGCTCCCACCTTACAGAGATATCTTCCCTCAGCCACAAAGCTCTTCATCACTGCATTTCCACAACAGATTCACCATGCTGCAAGTCTTTACACAAGTCTCCATCCAGTCTGATCTCATTATCTCTCACCATTGACAGATCGTTTCTGTCATCTCTACTTCACCTGCCATCTATTCCATCAGCATAGGTGCCCTTTAAACTCTCTCACCTTGGCCCTCAGAATCCCACCACGATCAGCCCCAAAACCAGCAGCACCAACAACACCACCAACCTTCTCCGCAATCAACTGATGCTGCACAGGACAGAGGGCATCAGCACCCGACCACATTGCTGCCCGGGAGGCCAGGGATAGTCTCACCATGGCCAGATTTACTTCACTTGACGTTGTATATCCTGGCTGCCACATGATGCACCAGGTTGGCACCACCCCACACCAACACCATAAAGCATCCCTACAATGCCCAAGCCATTCCTTTCACACTCATTACCATTGTGGGAGGTACCGTTATGTCTCACCATTCACTGCAACTCACTAAGCCACTTCCAAAGGTGCACACAGATCTGTCCAAGAACACAAAGTGTTGAAAATAAAGGTTTCAATGTTTGACAGCACATTAACAAAAACTTTACATGGACATTGCATAAAACACCCAAATGCCTACCCTTGTGTGTTGTTAGTTGGTATGATTGGACTAGGATGAGGGTGAGTGTGAGGGGTGGCTAGTGAGATGGGGAAGTGATAACTTGGATAGAGAGGGATGGGTGGAGGTGCAAGGTAAGTTGGTGTGAGTAAGGATGTGCAGGAGTAGGGTAGGAAGGCGGATGTGATGAGAGGCACAGCAGGATGAGGTTGAGTGTGGCTTTGTACTAATGTTTTGTGATCCACTGAGATCAGAGAAATGTTTGTGGCATTGCACCCAAGTTCTCCTGACCACATCCCTGCTTGTGCCCTCCTCTGCAATGTGCAACCAGGCTGTGTTGGTCTCCTGGGGAGGTCTCTTCCGCCCATGGGAAGGGAAGAGGACCTCCCTGCGTGCTGTGGCTCCCTCCATAAGCATATGGAGGGAGTCATGGGAGAGCCTAGGTGCAGCCCTGTGCCTTTGTGCAGTCATTGTCAGTGTTTGCAGCACCTCCATGCTGTCGAACACTGACCGCACAAATGTCAAAATAAATTTGGACATGGTCCCTTTAAGGAAACCGTCTGATGACGCATCATCAAATGACGTCACCAGACTAGTTTCCTCTAATTGGCCGGCAAACGCGCTGGGCGGGTTTAACAAGTCCTATCAACAGAAATTCATTTCAGACAGCGGAATGGAGCCAGCAGTGGGGGTTGGGACCTGCCACCGACCCGCCGAGGTGAGCAAAATCCCGAGCATCGTTGTTAAATAAATTGGAGTTTTCATCATCTTCATAAGCATGGATGCATTTAGTACCAATATACACTTGAATGATATGCAACAACAACAACTTGTATTTATATAGCACCTTTAACGCAGGAAAACATCCCATGCGTTTTACAGGAACGTAAGCAAACAAAAATCGACACCAAGCCACATAAGGAGATATTAGGACAGGTGACTAAAAGCTTGGTCAACGAGATAGGTTTTTATTCGGGATCTATAGGAGGGGAGAGAGAGGTGGACAAGCAGAGAGTTTTAGGGAGGGAATTCCAGAGCTTCAGATCTCAACAGCTGAAGGCACAGCCACCAATGGTGAGGTGAAGGGAGAGGGGGATAACTTTTAATATGTTTAATTTGCAATTCCCTAAGATTGAGTATATCGTAGCGACAGTAAGTGCCATCTTAAAACACCTTTGCCTATGGTTTTCAACGATTAGTCAGATAACTGCCTTGCACATTCCTGTCAAATGTAGGGTAATTATTGGCACTACTGATTTCCAACTTCTTCCACTTAAAAATACCCCTTCCTTCATCAAGCTCGCCCATTGCTTCACCCAGTTTGTCCAGCGAGTAACTAAACCATACTGACCTGGAAGGTCCCGGGTCAGTGCTGAGTGAGCGGAGCCGAGTCAGAGTGGGCCTCCAGAGAGCTGCAATTGGCCTCCGTGCTCCCAGACGCTCAGGAGGGGAAACCCTATCGAGTTTCCCCAGCTGGAAAGACTAGGTGCGGACACTGGGCGAGAGAAGATCGAGTGGAGCTGCAAGGCCCCCCTCCCCCTCCCTGCTGACACTCACAGTCAAGTCTGACACATGAATGGCAGCCAGTTGGGCGAGATACCAAAAGCCAAGTGGGCCTTGTGGAGCCACAGTGGACGAGGTGGGAAAAAATTTGCAAAACAAGGAGATATTTCAAAAGGGAGTTCTTTCTTCAGTCATGCCGCACAGCACTCAGCCACAGAAGTGGGTTTTGTGGAGGATTCAGAAACTGGGAGGAGATGGTTTAGCGAGCGAATTTCTTAGTCTAGGGTCATGATGGCTCCATCAGTGTGTGTGTGTGTGGGAAGGGGGGGGGGGAGAAGGAGGAAGGGGGGGAGAAGGAGGAAGGGGGGGGAGAAGGAGGAAATGGGGGGAGAAGGAGGAAGGGGGGGAGAAGGAGGAAGGGGAAGGGGAGAAGGAGGAAGGGGAAGGGGAGAAGGAGGAAGGGGAAGGGGAGAAGGAGGAAGGGGGGGAGAAGGAGGAAGGGGGGGAGAAGGAGGAAGGGGGGGAGAAGGAGGAAGGGGGGGGAGAAGGAGGAAGGGGGGGAGAAGGAGGAAAGGGGGGGGAGAAGGAGGAAGGGGGGAGAAGGAGGAAGGGGGGGGAGAAGGAGGAAGGGGGGAGAAGGAGGAAGGGGGGGAGAAGGAGGAAGGGGGGGAGAAGGAGGAAGGGGGGGAGAAGGAGGAAGGGGGGGAGAAGGAGGAGGGGGGAGAAGGAAGAAGGGGGGAGAAGGAGGAAGGGGGGGAGAAGGAGGAAGGGGGGGGAGAAGGAGGAAGGGGGAGGGAGAAGGAGGAAGGGGGGGAGAAGGAGGAAAGGGGGGGAGAAGGAGGAAGGGGGGAGAAGGAGGAGGGGGGAGAAGGAGGAGGGGGGGAGAAGGAGGAGGGGGGGAGAAGGAGGAAGGGGGGGAGAAGCAGGAAGGGGGGGGAGAAGCAGGAAGGGGGGGGAGAAGCAGGAAGGGGGGGAGAAGGAAGAAGGGGGAGAAGGAGGAAGGGCGGGAGAGAAGGGGGAAGGGCGGGAGAGAAGGGGGAAGGGGGGGAGAGAAGGGGGAAGGGGGGGAGAGAAGGGGGAAGGGGGGGAGAGAAGGGGAAGGGGGGGAGAGAAGGGGGAAGGGGGGGAGAAGGAGGAAGGGCGGGAGAGAAGGAGGAAGGGGGGGGAGAAGGAGGAAGGGGGGGACACCACCTGTTACCTTCATTTTAATCACTGCACTGAAAGCAGTCGATTGTAAAGAAGCTGTCTCAGCGAGAGTGACATCTCAATGCAAAATATCAGCTTTTAATCTCTCTGTTGATTCAGGGACAACAAAAAAAAATGATCTGTGTTTGAACAGAGTGTTGGTGAGATCATTGGTGAAGTGGCTTGAAGCAGTTAATGAGGGAGCTAAATTAAGTCACTAACCCTGCGTTCCCCTGGGTGTTTCGGAGCCCGAGCCAAACCCAGCGTGACTCATTCTTCAAATCACCTATAACCTCAATCCTCAACGCCAGCAAGCACTGGGAAATCTCTCCTGGGCCAACCAGTTCGGTTTAGTTTCCAGCTCAGGCACTGCAGCGGAAGAGGGAAAGGCCAGCGCAGAGCTGGGGGGGGGGAGGGGGGGAGGGGGGGATGGGAGTGCACAGAGGTCAGCCTGCCCCAGACAATATTCCGTCCATAATGGAGGGAAAATTGCAGGGCTCCACAATCGAATGTGTGATTTTGCAAAAATCTACCTCTCAACAACAGGAACAGGCAATGCGACTCACCGAGCCCTCTATGCCATTTTGTTCGATGTTGGTCCTGAGCATAATAATAATACTTCAGTACAAATGTAAACACTTACATTCTAGCCAGCCGATCATCCCTCTCCCTCCTTTCCCTCAGCCTGTAAAATCCTTTCCCTCATTTAAAAAACAGCTGTGCATTACAAATAGTCATTAAAGTAACAGATCAATGATTAACCTGTGAAACAGCCATCCCAGAGGGCCAATCAGGGTCCTACTTCATGCAAATGAACTCCGAAGGAAGATTGTGAAAAGAAAGTGCCTTAAAGATAGTCTCTCTCCCCCCCCATTTGGCTAAACTGGACATATGTGACTCTCTCCACCCAGAGCAAAATGGAGTCACCATTACCCGCCAATGGCTGTAGCTGAGACACTATCAAATGATGCTAACTGCTGAGTGAGGCCTTTTTAAACGTGACGTCTGCCTCCACCTAAAAGATATTAAGTCTGCTCGTCAAAATAAAAAGACCAATCAAATTAATTTTAAGCCACTGTTAACTTAAACTGGTGCACTGATTTATCTTAACTCTAATGACAATGACGGATGCATCAAACCTCTGGACTTTAGCCGCTGAACTCCTTTTGTTGCTGATGGTGATCCACCTTGTAACACTGTGCACCCCATTCAGCCTCATTAATAAAATTGGACCCACTCTGGCCAAGGCATTTGTGCCAAATTGCTGTGCGCTCCTTTTAAAAAATAAATGGGTTAGCCAGGTTTTTAGAGTAGTTAACGAGTTCACTAAAATAGGATTTTCAGACCCCCAAGTGAGATCAGATCAGGGTGATCGAAGCAGGTTATAAGTTGTTCTCCTTTTCACGGCTGATGGTTGGTCCAAAACAAAACCACACACCAAGATGTTGGACTGCTTTCTTGTTCTTTTTCGTTTTAGTTGCTTTAAACATCAGATTACACGCACACTCAGTTGTAGTAATGCTGGATCAGGTCTTAATTGAAACCTCACACTATCCACAACCAGTATGAGTGCACAAGTCTTTTCATACTACACAAAACCAGTATGAGAGCTGCTGAGCCTCGCACTTCACAAAACCAATGTGATCACAAGCTGCTTTTGAGACACACACTATCTGATTCAGTGTGAGCTGCTAAACAGTGTTCCCTTACATTTCTTATACTAAATTCGCTTTTGATCACTACATTCTATGCATACTACTAATAATGATGTGGAGATGCCGGTGTTGGATTGGGGTGGACAAATGTGAGAAGTCACACAACACCAGGTTATAGTCCAACAGTTTTATTTGAAATCACAAGCTTTCGGAGCGCTGCTCCTTCATCAGGTGAAGTGAAGAGATGTATATATGCACCTCTTCACTTCACCTGACGAAGGAGCAGCGCTCCGAAAGCTTGTGATTTCAAATAAAACTGTTGGACTATAACCTGGTGTTGTGCGACTTCTCACATTTACTACTAATAAATCATGGTACCTCAGAGGTACATACAAATGTCACAGAATAACATAAACTAAACAGCCAGGCTCTCAACTCTACTAATTATTTTATTGCTGCAATAAAACCTTGCATTCCCGAAACAGAGTTATCAAGTTGACACATTCAGATATGGCTGAATGACTCTTACACATCCTACTATTATCTTTCCCCTGAAGACAGCCTTTCCCCCGAAATCCTCTTGGCCAATTTGCAACCCAGGCTCGGCAGAAAGCTGCTTTAATTTTTAACCCAGCGTGTGCTGGTCTCACAGACTGCGCAGAAAGAATAGCGAGGTACCCAGGTAGTGTGAACCCTGTTCCCACACAAGGCCGCAGAATTTCCTGGAACTTTTCGGTGTTGCAGCATTATTTGCATGTGTGGAAATTTGTGCAGAGCCGATTTATGGTGAAACATCCACTACCCGCGAATTCCCTCGATTTTTTTGCACCACTTCCGAGATACACCTGCTGAAACCCTCTGCCGCTCATTTACATTGCTCCGTCCCCCAGACAAATGACCTGGTCATGCGAGTTTCCAGGATTTACGGGGTTAATGCACTGGCCTAGATTTATGCCCAAACATTGAGGCGCAGCATGACCTGAAGTCACCCGAGATTTCCGGAGCTTGACAGCAATCCTTTGCTATACTTAACCAACAGTCAGTCTCGGTTCATTCACACATTTTCGGACCACCGCCCCCCTGCCCCGTTTTCAGAAGGACTAAGCAGTTGGAGTGGGCTTCCCAATGGGCATACTCCTGTTCTGCATAATAATCGAAGAGGAGGAGGAGGAGGAGGAGGAGCAGCAGTGGCAGCAGGCTCAGAGAATGTGCCGCCACGGCAGAAGACATTATGCCTATTGGTGGCGCTGCATGTGTGCTTGTTTCACGCTGGTTTTTCCAGCGTAGGTAAACTAGCTTTGGACACAGTGTAGAAACCAACAGAAATTTCCGTGTAATTCAAGACAGTCAGGCCAAAGTTACAGCATATAACAACAACTTGCAGTTATATAGCACCTTTAACATAGTAAAATATCCCAAGGTGCTTCACAGGAGCATTATCAGACACAATTTGACATAGAAGGAGATATTAGGACAGGTAGTTTTTAAAGGAGTGTCTTAAAAGGAGGATAGAGACGTGGCGAGGTTTAGAGAGGGTATTCCAGAGCTTAGGGCCTAGGCAGCTGAAGGCACGGCTGCCAATGGTGGAACCATGAAAGTCAGGATGCTCAAGAGGCCAGAACTGGAGGAGCACAGAGATCTCGGAGGGTTGTGGGGCTGGAGGAGGTTACAGAGATAGGGAGGGGCGAAGCCATGGAGGGATTTGAAAACAAGGATGAGAATTTTAAAATCGATGCGTTGCTTAACCGGAAGCCAATGTAGGTCAGCGAGCACGAGGGTGATGGGTGAACGGGACTTGGTGCAAGTTAGGACACGGGCAGCAGAGTTTTGGATGACCTCAAGTTTACGGAGGGTGCAAGGTGGGAGGCCAGCCTGGAGTGCGTTGGAATAGTCGAGTCTAGAGGTAACAAAGGCATGGATGAGAGTTTCAGCAGCAGATGAGCTGAAGCAGGGGCGGAGACGGGCAATTTACGGAGGTGGAAGTAGGCAGTCTTGGTGATGGAGAGGATATGGGGTCGGAGCTGAGCTCAGGGTCAAAGAGGATGCCAAGGTTGCAAACGGTCTGGTTCAGTCTCAGACAGCAGCTGGAGAGAGGGATGGAGTCAGTGGCTAGGGAATGGTGTATGTGGCGGGGACCGAAGAAAATGGCTTCGGTCTTAACAATATTTAACAAGAGGAAATTTCTGCTCCAATACTGGATGTCGGACAAGCAGCGTGACAAATCAGAGGCAGTGGAAGGGTCGAGAGGGGTGGTGGAGCAGTGTTGTCAGCATACACATGGAACCGAGTGTTGTGATTGCGGATGATGTCACCAAGGGGCAGCATGTAGATGAGAAATAGGAGGAGGCCAAGGATAGATTCGGGGGGACACTAGAGGTAACTGTGGAAGAGCGGGAAGAGAAGCCATTGCAGGTGATTCACTGGCTGGATAGATAGGATTGGACCAGGCGAGGGCAGTCCCACCCAGCTAGTTAAGATCACGGGCCTGGTTACAGAACGGCATTGGGTGAAAATCATCTGTACAACAACTTAAGTAGGGGATAGTTTCTGGAACAATGAAAGAGGAATGCAGCACAAGGGGTTGAATTAACCGATAAGAGAAATGCTAAGTTGAGGGAAAAGAAACGCAAAATGTAGACGTTGCAATCCGAAGTTAATCAAAGAATTTAACAAGATCAAGTGCATGTTTATAATTAACTGAGCACATTTCCCTTTGCCGGGCTTGATTATTCACACAGCTTCATAAACCACTGCTGTGCCCGTCGATGCTTTGATCCCGAGTGCTGCAAACCGTTAATTAGAGCGCCACCACCTCAGCATTTTATGGTGCATCAATCTGAAAAGTTGGCAACGGTACAGACAAGAGCAGGATGAGAAGGCCGCCGTCCCATTAACATCAAACCTTTCAACATCCCGGCCCGTGACACTCAGACACCAAGTGCTGGAGGGGCCCCTTACAAATGTTAAAGAGCTGCTGTGCTGGGAATGACACTGTATCCGTTCAACGCAACGTCCGCTCCAAGGCTTGGGGAAATTGCACGGTTTGTTGTGGGCTGAATGGTTCAGGACAAGAGGCTGCGGCCTCTTTGCGTGGAGCTTGGGGAGGGGGAGGACCCGGGCTGGCGGCAGTTATCATCCCGTCTACTGCCTCGAGCTGGGTCGGCACTTTTCAACTAAAACCAAGCAGACAAAAGGGTCTTTTTGATCAAATTCCCCACGGGCCAAGCTGTCAGATCTTTTCAGGGGGGGGAATTCTCACGTATCACAGGACCTGTGTACTGGCAAAACAAGACTAGATACTGTACATTGGTGACACAGCAGACAGAGCCTGCAGGTCAGAGCACAGAAGCAATGGAACGGAGCCCATAGTCCTTGAAGTGTAAAAGGAAACCACTCTTTAAATTGTATCTTATTGTATGATAAGCATAGCCATCTACAGCTCGTCAGTTTGCTGTGTATACTTGCCCATAAGGCTGGAGATGTAGGTCACTGTTTGGAGGTTTAAATTGCAGGGGGGGGGGGGGGGGGGTCATCTTATACACAAGGCGTTGTGTTACGTTCTGCAGCTCAGTCTGGGAAGTGCACACACCTGCTGCTGGACCAGTCTGGCTCTCCTGCTGATTCCAGACTCTCCAGCACCACTCACCTCACTCAGACTACCGGTCCCCTCTCGGTGTCCCAGCCCGGCGCTCCCCTCGCTCGGTGTCCCAGCCCGGCGCTCCCCTCGCTCGGTGTCCCAGCCCGGCGCTCCCCTCGCTCGGTGTCCCAGCCCGGCGCTCCCCTCGCTCGGTGTCCCAGCCCGGCGCTCCCCTCGCTCGGTGTCCCAGCCTGGCGCGCCCCTCGCTCGGTGTCCCAGCCCGGCGCGCCCCTCGCTCGGTGTCCCAGCCCGGCGCTCCCCTCGCTCGGTGTCCCAGCCCGGCGCTCCCCTCGCTCGGTGTCCCAGCCCGGCGCTCCCCTCGCTCGGTGTCCCAGCCCGGCGCTCCCCTCGCTCGGTGTCCCAGCCCGGCGCTCCCCTCGCTCGGTGTCCCAGCCCGGCGCGCCCCTCGCTCGGTGTCCCAGCCCGGCGCTCCCCTCTCCGTGTCCCAGCCCGGCGCTCCCCTCGCTCGGTGTCCCAGCCCGGCGCTCCCCTCGCTCGGTGTCCCAGCCCGGCGCTCCCCTCGCTCGGTGTCCCAGCCCGGCGCTCCCCTCGCTCGGTGTCCCAGCCCGGCGCTCCCCTCGCTCGGTGTCCCAGCCCGGCGCTCCCCTCGCTCGGTGTCCCAGCCCGGCGCTCCCCCTCGCTCGGTGTCCCAGCCCGGCGCTCCCCTCGCTCGGTGTCCCAGCCCGGCGCTCCCCTCGCTCGGTGTCCCAGCCCGGCGCTCCCCTCGCTCGGTGTCCCAGCCCGGCGCTCCCCTCGCTCGGTGTCCCAGCCCGGCGCTCCCCTCGCTCGGTGTCCCAGCCCGGCGCTCCCCTCGCTCGGTGTCCCAGCCCGGCGCTCCCCTCGCTCGGTGTCCCAGCCCGGCGCTCCCCTCGCTCGGTGTCCCAGCCCGGCGCTCCCCCTCGCTCGGTGTCCCAGCCCGGCGCTCCCCTCGCTCGGTGTCCCAGCCCGGCGCTCCCCTCGCTCGGTGTCCCAGCCCGGCGCTCCCCTCGCTCGGTGTCCCAGCCCGGCGCTCCCCTCGCTCGGTGTCCCAGCCCGGCGCTCCCCTCGCTCGGTGTCCCAGCCCGGCGCTCCCCTCGCTCGGTGTCCCAGCCCGGCGCTCCCCTCGCTCGGTGTCCCAGCCCGGCGCTCCCCTCGCTCGGTGTCCCAGCCCGGCGCTCCCCTCGCTCGGTGTCCCAGCCCGGCGCTCCCCTCGCTCGGTGTCCCAGCCCGGCGCTCCCCTCGCTCGGTGTCCCAGCCCGGCGCTCCCCTCGCTCGGTGTCCCAGCCCGGCGCTCCCCTCGCTCGGTGTCCCAGCCGGCGCTCCCCTCGCTCGGTGTCCCAGCCCGGCGCTCCCCTCGCTCGGTGTCCCAGCCCGGCGCTCCCCTCGCTCGGTGTCCCAGCCCGGCGCTCCCCTCGCTCGGTGTCCCAGCCCGGCGCTCCCCTCGCTCGGTGTCCCAGCCCGGCGCTCCCCTCGCTCGGTGTCCCAGCCCGGCGCTCCCCTCGCTCGGTGTCCCAGCCCGGCGCTCCCCTCGCTCGGTGTCCCAGCCCGGCGCTCCCCTCGCTCGGTTGTCCCAGCCCGGCGCTCCCCTCGCTCGGTGTCCCAGCCCGGCGCTCCCCTCGCTCGGTGTCCCAGCCCGGCGCTCCCCTCGCTCGGTGTCCCAGCCCGGCGCTCCCCTCGCTCGGTGTCCCAGCCCGGCGCTCCCCTCGCTCGGTGTCCCAGCCATTGGTCTTTGGTACCTCACTCCATCTTGAGCTCCTGCTGTGCTCTCACAGGCTCCCCAGTCTCCCACTTCTGTCCTACAGGCTCTCTCCAACACTCAGTTTTCCATTCCCTTCTCTTCGGGCTCTGCTCCCCAATCCCTACATTAGGCTCTCTTGTCTTCTACTCCCCTTTCTCTGGCCCCTTGTCCCCACTCTCTGGCCTCTCTCCACTCCTCTCTTACACTCATGGCCTCCTCCCCCTAAGATTCTAGGTTTTGGTAAGGCAGACTTCAATGCGATGAGACAGAGACAATCCACAGTAAACTGAACAAATCTGTTAATGGGTAAAACAACAGAAGATCAGTGGGAGGTGTTCAAAAAATAATTTAATGTTACACTCCTAAGGGGCAAGAGCTCTACTTGCCAAAAAAAAAGCCATGGACGACTGAAGAGGTAAGAGACAGCAGAAAACTGAAAGTAAAAGCACGCAAATGTGCAAAAAATAGCAAAGATCCTGGCGGATGGGAAAGATACAAAGAGCAGCAAAGGGTGACAAAAAAGATAGTAAGAGCTACAAAAAGGGAGTATGAAAAGAAATTTACAAGTGATATTGTAAGAGTAAAAAATTAATTGTAATAATGTAAGGGCAAATCAGTTGAAATGTTTAAGATTAGTTGAACTGCTTAAAGGACTATAGTAAAGGTCAAAGTATCTCCCGAAGGCTACAAGCCGATGGAGACAGGGGTATAATTAGATAAAGACCAGCTTGCTTAGTCTGCGGTATAGACAATGCAGACACTGCAGAACAAAAATGTGAATCATTGTTTTCTATAATAAACTAACCTCGAAAAGGCGTAAGAATGAAACCTTGCAGGACTAGACAGACTAGATGCAGGAAGGATGTTCCCGATGGCGGGGGAGTCCAGAACCAGAAGTCACAGTCTAAGGATAAGGGATAAGCCATTTAGGACTGAGATGAGGAGGAATTTCTTCACCCAGAGAGTGGTGAACCTGTGGAATTCTCTACCACAGAAGGCAGTTGAGGCCAATTCATTAAATATATTCAAGAAGGAGATAGATATATTTCTTAAGGCTAAAGGGATCAAGGGATATGGGGAGAAAGCAGGGACAGGGTACTGAATTTGGATGATCAGCCATGATCTCATTAAATGGCGGAACAGGCTCGAGGGGCCGAATGGCCTACTCCTGCTCCTATCTTCTATGCTTCTTACGTCGCCTTTGGTTCTTTTGCCAATCACGTTAAATCTGTGTCCTCTGGTTCTCGGCCCTTCTGCCAATGGGAACAGTTTCCCTCCATCTACTCTGTCTAGACCCCTCATGATTTTGAACACCTCTATCAAATCTCCTCTCAACCTTCTCTGCTCTAAGAAGAACAACCCCAGCTTCTAGCATCTAACAACATAACTGAAGTCCCTCATTCCTGGAATCATTCTCGTAAATCTTTTCTGCACCCTCTCGAAGGCCTTCACATCCTTCCGAAAGTGTGGTGCCTAGAAATTGGACACAGTATTCCAGTTGGAGCCGAACCAGTGTTTTATACAGGTTCATCATAATTTCCACACTTTTGTAATCTATACCTCGATTTATGAAGCCCAGGATCCCAGAAGCCTTTTTAACTGCTTCCTCAACCTGCCTTCAACGATTTGTGCACACATACCCCCAGGTCGCTCTGTTCGTGCACCCCCTTCAGGATTGTATCATTTAGTTTATATGTCCTCTCCTCATTGTATCACTTCAAACTTTTCTGCGTTAAATTTCATCTGCCACATGTCTGCCCATTTCACCAGCCTGACTATTTCACTATGTCTTCCTGAAATCTATCGCTCTCCTCCTCACTGTTCACTATACTTCCAAGTTTTTTGTCATCTGCAAATTTTGAAATTGTGCCCTGTACACCCAAATCCAAGTCATTAATATACATCAAGAAAAGCAGTGGTCCTAGAACCGACCCCTGGGGAACACCACTGCACACCTTCCTCCAGTCCAAAAAACAACCGTTCACCACTACTCTCTGTTTCCTATCACTTAGCCAATTCCGTATCCATGCTGCCACTGTCGCTTTTACTCCATGGGCTTCAACTTTGCTGGCAAACCTATTATGTGGCACTTTGTCGAACACCTTTTGGAAGTCCATGTACACTACATCAACCGCATTACCCTCATCAACCCTTTCTGTTACCTCATCAAAGAACTCAATCAAGTTAGTTAAACACGATTTGCCTTTAACAAATCCGAGCTGGCTTTCCTTAATTAATCCACGCCTATCCAAGTGACTGTTAATTTTGTCCCTGATTACTGCTTCTAAAAGCTTCCCCACTACCGAGGTCAAACTGACTGGCCTGTAGTTGCTGGGTTTATCTTTACACCCTTTTTAAAACAATGGTGTAACATTTGCAATTCTCCAGTCTTCTGGCATCACCCCCGTATCTAAGGAGGATTGGAATATTAGGGCCAGTACCTCCGCGATTTCCTCCCTCAATTCCCTCAGCATCCTAGGATGCATCCCATTCGCTCCTGGTGACTTGTCTACTTTAAATACAGCCAGCCTTTCTAATACCTCTTCCTTATCAATTTTTATCCTCTCAAGTATCTCCACTACCTCCTCCTTCACTATGTCTATGGCAGCATCCTCTCCCTTGGTGACTTTACATCAGTATTTACAGTAGAGGAAGAGGATAGCATGCCGGAAATCCCAAGGAAACTAATATTGAATCAGGGACAGGGACTCAATAAAATTAACATAAGTAAAATAACAGTAATGAAGAAAATAATGGCACTAAAGAGTGACAAATTCCCCAGGACCAGATGGTTTCCATCCCAGGGCTTAAAGGAAATAGGTGAGCACATTGCAGATGCCTTAACTATAATCTTCCAAAGTTCTCTCAACTCAGGAACTGTTCCGTTAGGGTGGAAATTTGCGCACATCACTCTGCTATTTAAGAATGGTGAGAGGAGGAAATCAGGGAATTATAGACCAGTGAGCCTAACATCTGTTGATGGGAAATTACTAGAGTCTATAATTAAGGACAGGGTGACTGAACACCTTGAAAATTTTCAGCTGATCAGAGAGAGCCAGCGTGGATTTGTAAAGCGTAGGTCATGCCGGATGAACCTGACTGAATTTTTTGAAGAGGTGACTAAAGTAGTGGTCAGGGGAATGTCTATGGATGTTATTTATATGGACTTGCAGAAGACATTTGATAAAGTCCCTCATAAGAGACTGTTAACTGAAGTTGTAGCCCATGAAATTGAAGGCAAATTATTGACCTGGTTAGGAAATTGGTTGAGCGGCAGGAGACAGGCAGTAGGGATAACGGGCAGGTACTCTAATTGGCAGGATGTGATTAGTGGTATTCTGCAAGGATCTGTGTTGGGGCCGCAACTATTCACCGTATTTATTAACGACTTAGATGATGGGATAGAGAGCCACATATCCAAATTTGCCGATGACACAAAGATAGGCGGTGTAGATGGAAGCATAAAAATACAAAGAGATATTGAAAGATGAAGTGAATGGGCAAAACTGTGGCAAATGGACTTCAGTGTAGGCAAATGTGAGGTTATTCACTTTGGACTTAAAAAGGATAGAACAGGGTACGTTCTAGGTGGTGAAAAGCTTAAAAAAAAGCAGTGGAGGTCCAAAGAGACTTAGGGGTCCAGGTACATAGATCATTAATGTCATGAACAGGCACAGAAAATAATCAAAAAGGCCAATGGGATGCTGGCCTTTATATCTAGAGGACTAGACTACAAGGGGGTAGAAATCATGCTCTAATGATACAAAGCCCTGGTTAGACCACACCTGGAGTACTGTGAGCAGTTCTGGGCACCACACCTTTGGAAGGATATATTGGCCTGGGAGGGAGTGCAGCGTAGGTTTACCAGAATGATACCTGAACTCCAAGGGTTAAATTACGAAGAGATTTTACACAAACTAGGGTTGTATTCCCTGGAATTTAGAAGGTTAGGAGGTGATCTGATCGAAGTTTTCAAGATATTAAGGTGAAGAGTTGAGTAGACAGAAAGAAACTATTTCCACTGGTTGGGGAATCTGGGACTAAAAATTAGAGCCAGACCTTTCGGGAGTGAAATTGGGAAACGTTTCTACACACAAAGGGTGGTAGACATTTGGAACTCTCTTCCGCAAATGCTAGATCAAATGTTAATTTTAAATCTGACATTGATAGATTTTGTTAACCAAAGGTATTAACGGATATAGGCATAAAGTGGGAATATGGAGTTGAGGTGCAGATCAACCATGATCTCATTGAACAGCGTAACAGTCTCGAGGAGCTAAATGACCTACTCCTGTTCCCAAGTTCCCCCAGGCTCCTGGCCTCCGCGCCCCCTCTTTCAGGGGAGCAATGGTTATAGATGGGGCATTTTATCCCTGGATCAAGGAGGTGGGGGGGTTCTGGAGAGTGGGAGGGGGATCTTTATAAGTGGGTTGACTTATAGTAGAATATAAAAGGTAAATGTGCTAATTTTAATAACTAGATCAGAATACGTAGAGCACAATTTAACATAACATAAGATAACATAAGAAATAGGAGCAGGAGTAGGCCAATTGGCCCTTCGAGCCTGCTCCGCCATTCAATAAGATCATGGCTGATCTGATCCTAACCGCCAATCTACTATCACAGAACCATCTCCTGAAACTAACAGAATTGGACACACGAAATAGGAGCAGAATCAGGCTACACGGCCCCTGGGCCCGCTACGCTACCCACAGGGCCATGACCGATCCGAACCTAGACTCATGTCCAAATTCCTGCCCGCTCCCCGTAACCCTTAATTCCCTTTACTTCTAGGAAACTGTCTATTTCTGTTTTAAATTTATGTAATGATGTAGCTTCTACAGCTTTTTGGGGCAGCATATTCCATGGACCTACCACCCTCTGAGTGAAATAGTTCCTTCTCATCTCAGTTTTGAAAGAGCAGCCCCTTATTCTAAGACTATGCCCCCTAGTTCTAGTTTCACCCATCATCGGGAACATCCTCCCCTCATCCACCCGATCCAACCCCTTCACAATCTTATATGTTTCAATAAGATCGCCTCTCATTCTTCTGAACTCCAATGAGTAGAGTCCCAATCTACCCAACCTCTCCTCATATGTCCATCCCCTCATCCCCGGGATTAACCGAGTGAACCTTCTTTGTACTGACTCGAGAGCAAGTATGTCTTTTCTTAAGTATGGACACCAAAACTGTATGCAGTATTCCAGGTGCGGTCTCACCAATACCTTGTACAACTGAAGCAATACCTCCCTATTTTTATATTCTATCCCCTTAGCAATGAAAGCCAACATTCCATTGGCCTTCTTAATCACTTGCTGCACCTGCATACTAACCTTTTGAGTTTTGTGCAGCAGGACCCCCAGATCCCTTTGTACTTCAGTACTTTCGAGTTTCTTGCCATTTAGATAATAACTTGCTCTACTATTTTCCTGCCAAAGTGCATAACCTCACACTTTCCAATATTGTATTCCATCTGCCAAATCTCTGCCCACTTACTTAGCCTGTCTATGTCCCCTTGCAGATTTTTTATGTCCTCCTCACTCACTACTTTCCTTCCCATCTTAGTATCATCTGCAAACTTTGATATGTTACACTCGGTCCCCTCCTCCAAATCGTTAATATAGATTGTAAAGAGTTGGGGACCCAGCACTGACCCCTGCGGAACACCACTAGTTACTGATTGCCAGTCTGAGAATGAACCATTTATCCCAACTCTCTGCCTTCTGTTAGATAGCCAATCCTCTATCCATGCCAGAATATTACCCCCAATCCCGTGATTTTTTATCTTAAGCAATAATCTTTTGTGTGGCACCTTGTCAAATGCCTTTTGGAAGTCTAAATACACCACATCCACTGGTTCCCCTTTATCCACCCTGTGTGTTACTTCCTCAAAGAACTCCAGCAAATTTGTCAAACATGACTTCCCCTTCATAAAACCATGCTGACTTTGTCCTATTAAATGATGATTATCTAAATGTCCCGTTACTGTCTCCTTAATAATGGACTCCAAAATTTTACCTACCAATTTGCTTTGGGAATGATATGTACTGTTGTTCAAAAAATTAATTTGTAACATTCAGCATTTCCACACAATCTTGAAACCAAAATGGGACAACACCCAGGACTGGACTCATTCCCCAAACACCCAGGACTGGAATCATTCCTCTACTAACCCAGGACTGGAGTCATTCCCCGAACACCCAGGACTGGAATCATCCAACTACTAACCCAGGACTGGAATCATTCCTCTACTAACCCAGGACTGGAGTCATTCCCCGAACACCCAGGACTGGAATCATTCCTCTACTAACCCAGGATTGGAATCATTCCTCTACTAACCCAGGACTGGAATCATTCCTCTACTAACCCAGGACTGGAATCATTCCTCTACTAACCCAGGACTGGAATCATTCCTCTACTAACCCAGGACTGGAATCATTCCACTACTAACCCAGGACTGGAATCATTCCTCTACTAACCCAGGACTGGAATCATTCCACTACTAACCCAGGACTGGAATCATTCCTCTACTAACCCAGGACTGGAGTCATTCCTCTAATAACCCAGGACTGGAGTCATTCCTCTACTAACCCAGGACTGGAATCATTCCTCTACTAACCCAGGACTGGAATCGTTCCTCTACTAACCCAGGACTGGAATCGTTCCTCTACTAACCCAGGACTGGAATCGTTCCTCTACTAACCCAGGACTGGAATCATTCCTCTACTAACCCAGGACTGGAATCATCCCACTACTAACCCAGGACTGGAATCATTCCTCTACTAACCCAGGACTGGAATCATTCCTCTACTAACCCAGGACTGGAATCATTCCTCTACTAACCCAGGACTGGAATCATTCCTCTACTAACCCAGGACTGGAGTCATTCCTCTACTAACCCAGGACTGGAATCGTTCCTCTACTAACCCAGGACTGGAATCGTTCCTCTACTAACCCAGGACTGGAATCGTTCCTCTACTAACCCAGGACTGGAATCGTTCCTCTACTAACCCAGGACTGGAATCATTCCTCTACTAACCCAGGACTGGAATCGTTCCTCTACTAACCCAGGACTGGAATCATTCCTCTACTAACCCAGGACTGGAATCATTCCTCTACTAACCCAGGACTGGAATCATTCCTCTACCAACCCAGGACTGGAATCGTTCCTCTACTAACCCAGGACTGGAATCATTCCTCTACTAACCCAGGACTGGAATCATCTCACTACTAACCCAGGACTGGAATCATTCCTCTACTAACCCAGGACTGGAATCATTCCTCTACTAACCCAGGACTGGAATCATTCCACTACTAACCCAGGACTGGAATCGTTCCTCTACTAACCCAGGACTGGAATCGTTCCTCTACTAACCCAGGACTGGAATCATTCCACTACTAACCCAGGACTGGAATCATTCCTCTACTAACCCAGGACTGGAATCATCTCACTACTAACCCAGGACTGGAATCATTCCTCTACTAACCCAGGACTGGAATCATTCCTCTACTAACCCAGGACTGGAATCATTCCACTACTAACCCAGGACTGGAATCGTTCCTCTACTAACCCAGGACTGGAATCGTTCCTCTACTAACCCAGGACTGGAATCATTCCACTACTAACCCAGGACTGGAATCATTCCTCTACTAACCCAGGACTGGAATCGTTCCTCTACTAACCCAGGACTGGAATCATTCCTCTACTAACCCAGGACTGGAATCATTCCTCTACTAACCCAGGACTGGAATCGTTCCTCTACTAACCCAGGACTGGAATCGTTCCTCTACTAACCCAGGACTGGAATCATTCCTCTACTAACCCAGAACTGGAATCATTCCTCTACTAACCCAGGACTGGAATCATTCCTCTACTAACCCAGGACTGGAATCGTTCCTCTACTAACCCAGGACTGGAATCATTCCTCTACTAACCCAGGACTGGAATCATTCCTCTACTAACCCAGGACTGGAATCATTCCTCTACTAGCCCAGGACTGGAATCGTTCCTCTACTAACCCAGGACTGGAATCGTTCCTCTACTAACCCAGGACTGGAATCGTTCCTCTACTAACCCAGGACTGGAATCGTTCCTCTACTAACCCAGGACTGGAATCGTTCCTCTACTAACCCAGGACTGGAATCATTCCTCTACTAACCCAGGACTGGAATCATTCCTCTACTAACCCAGGACTGGAATCATTCCTCTACTAACCCAGGACTGGAATCATTCCTCTACTAACCCAGGACTGGAATCGTTCCTCTACTAACCCAGGACTGGAATCGTTCCTCTACTAACCCAGGACTGGAATCGTTCCCCTACTAACCCAGGACTGGAATCGTTCCTCTACTAACCCAGGACTGGAATCGTTCCTCTACTAACCCAGGACTGGAATCGTTCCTCTACTAACCCAGGACTGGAATCATTCCTCTACTAACCCAGGACTGGAATCGTTCCTCTACTAACCCAGGACTGGAATCATCCCACTACTAACCCAGGACTGGAATCATTCCTCTACTAACCCAGGACTGGAATCATTCCTCTACTAACCCAGGACTGGAGTCATTCCTCTACTAACCCAGGACTGGAATCGTTCCTCTACTAACCCAGGACTGGAATCATCCCACTACTAACCCAGGACTGGAATCATTCCTCTACGAACCCAGGACTGGAATCATTCCTCTACTAACCCAGGACTGGAGTCATTCCTCTACTAACCCAGGACTGGAATCGTTCCTCTACTAACCCAGGACTGGAATCATCCCACTACTAACCCAGGACTGGAATCATTCCTCTACTAACCCAGGACTGGAATCATTCCTCTACTAACCCAGGACTGGAGTCAGTCCTCTACTAACCCAGGACTGGAATCGTTCCTCTACTAACCCAGGACTGGGGGGGGGGGGGGGGGAAAGAGAGGCTACCTGATTGGATGAGGTAGGAGATCATGTGATGAAACCTCCAGGAATATGTCCAACCAGAGTTGGCAACCCTACCTTAGATGCGAGTTGCATTTTTCTTGCTTTCCGCTCCTCCGCCACGATTCTTGCTGTGATATAATTCCACAGTGCCGGCTGTACCCTAAGCTCTTCCTACTCTGCCTACGTGACCTTTACGCCGAGCTTCAGCAAGCTGATTTGGTTGTGGCTGAGGTGGCAACCAAATGATAACAACGCTTGCACTATTAATAGTGCATTGCGACAGAAACAATGTGGTTAGTAAATCAAGAAATCCTGATCACACTGTAGCCTTTAAGTCGATGCTTCATGCACTTTCATAGAGCTCAAGGTGCTGATCTTGGTGTTCTGATTGAAGATTTATCTCTTGATGAAGCAACAGTGCTAAAATGAGCCTATCCTAAACCTCCAGGCCCTCAAAGTTCAAACAGGTCAAAGGAGGAAATAAGGCATTTAAGTACAAATAGGATGGAGTTGCCTGAGCCTCTTGGGCCAGAGTGCAAGGGCCAACAGGCCACACATTGCCCACAAGCTGCAGCCTGGGCAAACCCGCCCTAGAATCGCCTCACGAACCCTTAAGGCCCTGGGACCTCAGTTTGAAAACCTTCACTCTACATCTAATCTCAAATTCTAATTTTGATGTCTTTATAGGACAAACTCAGGCGTATTGGTGCTGTAACAGCTGTGGCTCAGTGGGTAGCACACTCACCTCTGAGTCAGAAAGTTGAGCACATAAATCTAGGCTGACACTCCAGTGCAGTACTGAGGGAGTGCTGCACTGTTGGAGGTGCCGTCTTTCAGATGAGATATTAAACTGAGGCCCCGTCTGCTCTCTCAGGTGAACGTAAAAGATCCCAAGGCACTATTTCGAAGAAGAGCAGGGGAGTTCTCCCCAGTGGCCTGGCCAATATTTATCCCTCAATCAACACAACAAAAACAGATTATCTGGTCATTATCACACTGCTGTTTGTGGGAGCTTGCTGTACGCAAATTGGCTGCCGCTTTTCCCTCATTGCAGCAGTGATTACACTTCAAAAGTGCTTCATTGGCTGTAAAGCGCGTTGGGACAGCCGATGGTTGTGAAAGGCACTATATAAATGTAAGTCTTTCTTTCTTGACAATAGTTAGGAGAAATCTTAAATATGAACGCATTGACCTATTCCTATTTCTGACATGTTTGCGGGATCAATATGTGAACCCTCTCAAAGCACTTGGATCAAAGATAAATCTAACCAACCATATGATGGTTCACAAGGACATGCAGATGGATCCATCACCCTTAACCTCTAAGCACCAAGAGGGAGATGGTATATGTGCCCTTATTAATTCATCACTGGGGAGATGGGTTCTCGTCAGAAGAGAAGCTGGCACATGTGCAGTTTAAATATTTATTCTTTTGCCAACATTCTTCCCCTGTGGACGGTGCCTCCTTGCTGCTTAAGTTCCATGGGAGCTGCTCGTGTGCAGAATGAACGAGGACGGGGTCAGTTCCCAGCTGTGATGCCCTCCACGGTTCAAGAGTTCCCGCCGCTAATACTTTCTAAACTGAAAGAATGGCGAGGTATCAAAGGGCTGCCAGCTGGACCTCAACAACAGTCAGTCAGCAAACAGGGGAGGGGAGATTAAATTTGGAGGAGGGGCTTTTATCTCAGATTCCATTCTACCATAGAGTGCAGTTGGTATTGGCAACAACAACTTGTATTTATATAGCGCCTTTAACGTAATAAAATGTCCCAAGGCGTTTCACAGGAGCGCTATCAAACAAAATTTGACACCGATCCAAATCAGGAGACATTAGGGCAGATGACCAAAAGCTTGGTCAAAGAGGTAGGTTTCAAGGAGCGAATAAAGGAGGAAATAGAGGTAGAGAGGCAGAGAGGTTTAGGGACAGAATTCCAGAATTTAGGGCCTAGGCAGCTAAAGGCACGGCCAAATGAGCGAATATAATCAGGGATGCTCAAGAGGCCAGAATTGGAGGAGCGCAGAGATCTCAGAGGGTTGTAGGGCTGGAGGAGATAACAGAGATAGGGAGGGGCGAGGCCATGGAAGGATTTGAAAACAAGGATTAGAATTTCAAAATTGAGGCGTTGCTTAATCGGGAGCAATTGTAGGTCAGCGAGCACAGGGGTGATGGGTGAACGGGACTTGGTGCGAGTTAGGACACGGGCAGCCGAGTTTTGGATGACCTCAAATTTACGTAGAGTAGAACGTGGGAAGCCAGCCAGGAGTGCGTTAGAATAGTCAAGTCTAGAGGTAACAAAGGCATGGATGAGGGTTTCAGCAGCAGATGAGCTGAGGCAGGGGCGGAGACGGGCAATGTTACGGAGGTGGAAATAGGCGGTCTTAGTTATGGCGCGGATATGTGGTCAGAAGCTCATTTTAGAGTCAAATATGACACCAAGGTTGTGGACAGTCCAGTTCAGCCTCCGACAGATGTTAGGGAGAGGGATGAGTCAGTGGCTAGGGAACGGAGTTTGTGGCGGGGACCGAAGACAATGGCTTCGGTCTTCACAATACTTAGTTGGAGGAAAATTCTGCTCTTCTAGAACTGGATGTCGGACAAGCAGTCTGACAATTTAGAGACAGTAGAGGGGTCCAGAGAAGCGGTGATGCGGTAGAGCTGGGTGTCGTCAGCATACATATAGAAAACTGACGCTGTGTTTTTGGACGATGTCGCCAAGGGGCAGCATGTAGATGAGAAATAGGAGGAGGCCAAGGATAGATCCTTGGGGGACACCAGAGGTAACGATGCGGGAGCGGGAGCGGGAAGAGAAGCCATTGCACGTTATGATTAGATAGATAAGAATGGACCAGGCGAGTGTAGTCCCACCCAGCTGGACAACGGTGGAGAGGTGTTGGAGAAGGATGGTCTGGTCAACCATGTCAAAGGCTGCAGATAAAGTTGAGAAAGACGAGGAGGGATAGCTTACCTTTGTCACAGTAGCATAGACTGTAATTTGTGACTTTGATGAGAGCCGTTTCGGTACAGTGGCAGGGGCAGAAACCTGCTTGGAGGGATTCAAACATGGAGTTCCGGGAAAGATGGGCACGGATTTGAGAGGCGACAACACATTCAAGGACATTGGAGAGGAAAGAGAGGTTGGAGATGGGATGGTAGTTTGTCAGGACATTGGGGTCAACGGTTGATATTTTGAGGAGAGGGGTGATGACAACTCACTGAGCTCTCCTTGCAATGGCCTGCAATCATTCACAGTCGATTAAAACATTTATGTATTTAGAGAACAAAAAAATGGAAGTACTTGCATTTATATAGCGTCTTTCACAACCTCAATGTCCCAATGCGCTTTACAGCCAATGAAGTACTTTTTGAAGTGTAGTCACTGCTGCAATGCAAGAACATTATCTGTTTAAAAAAAAAGTACAAACCAGATGAACAGTGCTGAAATAGCAGATGAATCATACTAGTATTCTCACTGTGAATTAAGCGATGCTAACAGTGCCCATAATAAACATCAATGCAACACAAAAGGAGATTATGAAAGCTAATAGGCTTTCCAGCAAAGTGAAATAGATATGCAAGTTAGCACTATTCGTGCCTTCAATGCCAGGAGACTCAGCAATGCAAGGGTAAACAACACAGGAGCACACGAGAAATTGCCTTCTGTTCTCCAACAAACGCTGCATGCACCTTGTTTTAAAAAAACTGAATAGCATCCTTTTGCACTGCCCAACATTTGCATCATCTGTCTGCACTTATTAACGGTGCTCAACATTCCTTTTCCCATCACATCACTGAATTTGAATGTCTGATTACATTCCTGAAAAAAACCGTGGAAATAAATTTAAAGATATTGGGCCGTAATTTGCGGCCCCTACGGTGGCATACGAGGTGTGTACGCGCCCTTAAGGGCCGTGCAAGTTCTGGGTTTAGGCATGAGCATGTGTTAAAACCAGGAACTTGCGATCAATCAAGCCTCCGACCGCAAATTCAGGGCCATTGCATTTATCTACTACCTTTCACAACCTCGGGATGTCCCAAAGCACTTCACAGCCAATGAATTATTTTGAAAGTGCAATCACTGTCGTTAATGGGGCAACACGGTGGCATAGTGGTTAGCACTGGTGCCTCACAGCGCCAGGAACCCGGGTTCGAATCTAGCCTCGGGTGACTGTCTGTGTGGAGTTTGCACATTCTCCCCGTGTCTGCGTGGGTTTCCTCCGGGTGCTCCGGTTTCCTCCCACAGTCCAAAAATGTGCGGGTTAGGTTGATTTGGCTATGATAAATTGACCCTTAGTGTTAGGGGGGGATTAAATATGTGGGGTTACAGGGATAGGATGGGATATGTTAGGGGGAATTAAATACGTGGGGTTATGGGGATAGGGTGGGATATGTGTCGGTGCAGGCTCGATGGGGATTCTGTGTGAGGAAGCAGGGACAGGGTACTGGATTTGGATGATCAGCCATGATCGTATTGAATGGTGGAGCAGGCTCGACGGGCCGAATGGCCTACTCCTGCTCCTAGTCTCTATGTTTCTATGTTTCTATCTCGCTCAAAGAATGGCCAATTGGGTGAGGAACAGCATGATCCCACAAACAGCACTGAGATAAATGACCAGGTTATGTGTCCCTTTGATGTTATTTGAGTGAAGAATGTTGGCCAGAGCTCCAGAACATGTGATCTTCAACGTCCATCTGAACAGGTCCTTAGTTTAACGCCTGATCTGAAGGACACCATCAGTGACAATGCAGGCTCCCCCTCAGCACTGCACTGAAGGGTCAGCCCAGATCACATGCGCAAATCCTGGAGTGGGACTTGAACCCAGGATCTACTGACTTGGAAGAACAAGTGCTACCAACTGCGCCAAACTGACACTTAAAAGACAACGGATTCTGTACGAGATGACCAGTGAGCAATTATTCAATTTTATATAGATTCTCCTTTTGCAATCAATGTTTCCCTCTTGAAGACTATCATTGAGGTACTGGTCCAGAGGAGCCAGCAGTCCCCCTGTTCCTCACCCAACTGGCCATTCTTTATGAGTGAGCCCTGACAGTGAGCATCTTCAAATGGACAGTGACCAGGAGTGGGAACCCTGGTTGCTTTTTCCTTTCCTTAGACTGGAGGTGTAGTTGTCAATTGTAGCTATTACCCCGACTGAGATTATCTCACTCGGCAGACTGGGGATCGACTGTGGGACATTGCAAACTGTGACTTCCTACCACCGCACGTGATGCATTGACCCACAAGGGAATCGGTGGAGCCACGTTCCATCAACGAAACCTCAAAATGGGAAACCTCCAATGGAGCAGAACTCCTTCAGGATAAATCGCCCAAACGTTCACTTAAATACGCCACAGTACCGTGAAAACTGGTTCAATGAATCATGATTTTGCCAAGTCACTTTATTGACTTAACCGTTCTGTCATTCTGCCCGTTTTAACCGCTGTATTAGGTTTGGCAAGACGATACGGTCAGTAGGTTGGTGAGAACTAGTGAGTTGTGGGTGAGTATTGCCGTTCCTCCAGGAGAAAGACACTTTAATGTAAAGATGTTTATCCATTGACATTGCGACAGTCTCTGCCATTGCTGAAACCCACTGCCCATGATGAACACAACTTCATCCATGTCACTGCTCGCCGGATAGCTCACCTGTTCTGTGTTCAGTTAGTTGACCTCAATATGGGATTACTGTTGGCATCAATGTTTTTGGGTGCACTCTCAGAGGCAGTATCAGCAATTCATTGCACTCCCACCAAGTCCCTCCTCTAACACACAGGTGTGCCAGGTTCCAGGGTGTGGCTCATACCAAATGTAACCATGAGTCCAGTTTACCCTCAAGGCTCAATTATTTGAATTAGCCTGAACTACCAGTCTGTGCTGCTGAACAGTGGGACGTTCCAACACTCTCCGACTGAGAAAATCAACAGCGGCACGCAAACCTCCTGAACCGGTTAAAAAAACAAAATCAGCTGGTTTTCCGGTTTTAATAGAAGAACCCATTCCCAACCCAAGTCCTGCTCCAAATTCCAGCCGCTTGCCACATTTGAGGTGTGTGGGACTCGGAAAGGTGTGTGTATTTCACAGCTAGGCAGGTTAATCACTACAGAACTTGTTCGACGTGACAGTCTCCAAAATGCTCGATACTCAACGTGAAATCAGTTAGGCTCTGGATTGGTTTTTAAATTAAAACTGCAGGCAATGTTCGATTTGTCTCGCGGTATAAATACAAGAAAATAATCCGAAAATAACTCGTAGTTTAAATCAAATTGGTTTGGTAGATCCACACTGGACATCATTAATACACTGAATGTTGGAACATGAACTCAGGAAGCTTTAAGGAGCAGGTCAATGGTTATCAACTGAAGTGTACGCTTTGTTACAAGTTATAGAAATTGCTTGATTACAAATTGAAGTCACCACTTCCCAATTTTCCCTTGTGGGCCGTAGAATTGCGGTCAGGCACCAATTCCAATTCTACTGCTGGCTGCAGGGTTGGTTACTAAGTTAAGCTGGTAAACTCGAAAAGACTTCAGAGCTTAAAACATGTTTACCCGAACTACTGGGTGTTCAAAATCTTGAATGGTTTTGATAGATTAAATAAGGAGAAACTGTTCCCATTGGCAGAAGGGTCGGTAACCAGAGGACACAGATTTAAGGTGATTGGCAAAAGAACCAGAGGGGAGATGAGGAAAATTTTATTTTAAAACACAGCAGCTATGATCTGGAATGCGCTGCCTGAAAGGGTGGTGGAAGGAGATTCAATAGTAACTTTCAAAAGAGAATTGGATAAATACTTGAAGGAAAACAGTTAACAGGGCTATGGGGAAAGAGCAGCGGACTGGGATTTAAAAAAAAAATCATTTCTGGCATGTGGGCGTCGCTGGAAAGGCCAGCATTTATTGCCCATCCGTAGTTGCCCTTGAGAAGGTGGTGGTGAGCCGTCTTCTTGAGCTGCTGCAGTCCGTGTGGTGAAGGTACTCCCACAGTGCTGTTAGGGAGGGAGTTCCAGGATTTTGACCCAACGACGATGAAGGAACAGCGATATATTTCCAAGTCAGGATGGTGTGTGACTTGCAGGGGAACTTGGAGGTGGTGGTGTTCCCATGCACCTGCTGCCCTTGTCTTTCTAGGTGGAAGAGGTCGCGGGTTTGGGAGGTGCTGTCGAAGAAGCCTTGGCGAGTTGCTACAGTGCATCTTGTAAATGGTACACACTGCAGCCACGGTGCGCCGGTGGTGGAGGAAGTGGATGCTTAAGGCGGTGGAGGGGGTGCCAAACAAGCAGGCTGTTTTGTCCTGGATGGTGTTGAGCTTCTTGAATGTTGTTGGAGCTGCACTCATCCAGGCAAGTGGACAGTATTCATTCACACTCCTGACTTGTGCCTTGTAGATGGTGGAAAGGCTTTGGGGGAGTCAGGAGGTGAGACAGAATACCCAGCCTCTGATGTGCTCTTGTAGCCATTGCATTTATGTGGCTGGTCCAGTTAAGTTTCTGGTCAATGGTGACCCGACCCCTAGGATGTTGATGGTGTGGGATTCGGTGATGGTAATGCCATTGAATATCAAGGGGAGGTGGTTAGACTCTCTTTTGTTGGAGTTGGTTATTGACTGGCACTTGTGTGGTGCAAATGTTGCTTGCCACGTATCAGCCCAAGCCTGAATGTCATCCAGGTCTTGCTGCATGCGGGTATGGACTGCTTCTTTATCTGAGGAGTTGCGATTGGAACTGTGCAATCATCAGCGAACATCCCCACTTCTGACCTTATGATGGAGGAAAGGTCATTGATGAAGCAGCTGAAGATGGTTAGACCTAAGACCTCCTGAGCAATGTCCTGGGGCGGAGACGATTGGCCTCCAAAAAACAGAACCATCTTCCTTTGTGCTAGGTATGACTCCAGCCAGTGAAGAGTTTCCCCCCCCCCCCGGATTCCCATTGACTTCAGGTTTACCAGGGCTCCTTGATGCTGCACTCGGTCAAATGCTGCCTTGATGTCGAGGGTAGTCACTCTCACCTCACCTCTGGAATTCAACTCTTTTGTCCATGTTTGGACCAAGGCTGTAATGAGGTCAGGAGCCAAGTGGTCCTGGTGGATCCCAAACTGAGCATCAGTGAGGTGGTTATTGGTGAGTAAGTGCAGCTTGATAGTACAGTCGACGACACCTTCCATCGGTGAGCAGGTTATTGGTGATTAATTGGATAGCTCTACCAAAAACGCTGCACAGGCTCAATGGGCCAAATGGCATCCTTCTGTGCTGTATCATTCTATGAGTCTATTCTATGATTCTATGTGAAGGATAAACACCAACACAGACTGGTTGGGTTGAATGGCCTCTTTCTGTGTTGTAATTTCTATGTCTATGGCAACCGGTCATTTCAGCAGATTAGACGTAGCTGTCCATCGTACATTCCCAGGTCAGTGGGAGAGAGTGGGGGAACTCCCTGCATGTAACTCGAGCTATAAAGTTACACCAATATTGATAGAACAGTCATCTCTAGCGTTTCCGTCTCAGCTGGTAATTACAAATCAGCAAAAACAATTTATAACGTTTTATCACATTGTTAAAATGTCTCCAATGCTTCATACAGCAGACTTTTGCAGTCCATTGCCTGTTAACATGTCATCAGAGAGTCACCAACTCTGGACAGACGTGTTCCTGGAGGTTTCATCACATGACCTCCCGCCTCCAATTGCCTCGCCCCGCCCACCCAACAGCCTCCCCCCCCACCCCCCACCCATCTCCTAATGAATGAAAATGTTCAATTAAAATATAAACTTTTTTAATGCCCCTATGATTTTTCTCCCGGGTTGCTCGCAGGAGTGTCCAGGAGATTAATCTTCAATTCCTGGAGACTCCAGGATAATCCTAGAGGGTTGGTAACGCCGTGTCACCAAATGTGGCGGGCATTTTGTGCCAGCAGCTTCTGACGACCCGAGCTGCAACATCCAATTCCCCTTCAACATACACAAACCTCGATATCCTCAGCTGCCTTGCTCCATTTTTCTGCTGTTTGTCATGTACTAAAAAGGGCCTCAATCCTCCTGATCTATCATCGGTCATTTTTATAGTGTCAGCCATGGCTCAGTGGGTAGCACACTCGCCTATGAGTCAGAAGGTTGTGGGTTCAAGTCCCACTCCAGAGACTTGAGCAGATAAAGCTAGGCTGACACTCCAGTACAGTGCTGAGGGAGTGCTGCACTGTCGGAGTTGCCGTCTTTCGGATGCGATGTTAAATGGAGGCCCCGTCTGCTCCTCAGGTGGAGGTAAAAGATCCCACATCACTATTTCGAAGAAGAGCAGGGGAGTTCTCCCCGGTGTCCTGGCCAACATTTATCCCTCAATCGACATCACTTAAAACCAATTATCTGGTTATTAGCACATTGCTGTTTGTGGGAGCTTGCTGTGCACCAATTGGCTGCCGTGTTTCCTACATCAAGCAGTGACTGCACTTCAAAAAGTACTTCATTGGCTGTAAAGTGCTTTGGGACGTCCGGTGGTTGCTGTCTAAATGCAACTCTTCCTTTACTTTTGAGCAATGCTGCACACAACACATCCGCCCTCACCGCTGGTCTCCGAGGACCTGAGCCCGAGCCCAGTACGTGGGAATAAGAAGTTTGCAAAACTCTAGTGAAAAGTTCACTCAGCTTCGTGCAGTGCCTAATTCAGCAGTTTCTCCGTGGTTTCTGCTGATGAATGAAGGATAAAATCTGCGCGGTCATCCCCTTCTCAAAGAGCACAGATTTCCCACCAGATGTGTCCCAAGTTGGCTTTTTTTCCCCCACTGACGCTTGCTGTTGGGCACTGGAAACACTCCGGTACCTCACCCACGTGACCATTCATTGTGTGAGAGTGCCGCAGGCTAATTCACCACGAAGGGCATCACAGCTCAACCCGACCTTGTTCTCACCCGACCACCCAGCTCACGCACTTTCCGACAGCAATCACTGCTTAACAATTAGGAGGGGGCTGATTCCCCCCCCCCCCCCCTATCCCAGGGGTGCTAAAAGTCCAACTACTACCTGGGATGGGATCAACTCCCTCCATACAAAAAGTTCAAGCCAAGACCTTCTGGTCTTCGTGGCTTGGTACAGTATCAGATCACAGCCTTCCTCACCAGGCTCATTATCACTTTCTTCAACAGCAAGATTTTCTACCCGAGGGATCTCGGTCAATGGTTTAATGAGGACATCATACTGGCGAGATTTTCACAACAGACGTGGCTTCGGAAACAATAGGCAGCACACACCGTTTCCGCACTGCCTCAGTGAGCACTGCGGGAGGACCTTGCAGCATCCCAGATAGTACCTGTTGCTGTGTGACCTTTTGACATAAGTCTGGATAACTCCACCTTCCCAATCCCAAGTCAGCGAGCAAGAAAACCAGGAGGGGGCAGCTCTGGATCCCAGCTCATGTCAACATCCCACAGCCGGAAAGGGCAGGAGTGGAGACAGAAGGAGCAGCATGTTTGCCAAGGACAGCAGGTGAAGGAGAGACGGGCACTGGAGTACCACCGCTGTTTACATCAAAACAGAGTTTCCTCACGACTTGCAACAAGTCCGGGCACTTAACTAAACGGTAACATGGAATGGACTCCACGATCTGTTTCACTGAAGTGCACCTTCCTTGTCCGTTCACTCTGTGGCAAAATTTAACAGAAGGAAATTGTGGGTCATTTTTTTTTACAGTGGAGTGTCTCCAGATTGCTGATGGTCGATGTGGGGTGGGTGTGTCGGGGTTTCGGGAGGTACAAGGATGGATTGCCCAGTGAGGTGGCGACACTTCATTGGAACATGGTGCAAGTGTGAGGTCGGCAACTCTGATTAGACGTATTGCTGGAGGTTTCATCACCTGACTTCCCACCTCCAACTGCCCCGCCAATCCGCTTTTTCCCCATCTCCAATATTATTAGAACTCCAACAAAAGTGCTCAAAGAAAATTTAAAAAACGCTCATTTTTAATGCCGTGTTTGTATCCGTGCGTTTGCGTGCATGTGTGATTCTCTCTTCCCCCCCCCCCCCCCCCCCGCTTCCTTGGTTCTGTTCCTTTTTAAATGCTGTTCATTCGCAATTTCTTTCCATTTTGAGGAAGGGTGCCCACCTGAACTGTTAGTCTGTTACCTCCTCTGTTCTCTCCACAGACACCAACTAGCCTGTTTCCAGCATTTTCGGTTTTAGATTTCCAGCATCTGCAGTTGTTCAAGCAATAGTCAGGCCGCGAGTAAAGGAGGTGGCTGACTAGCCATGGTGGCTTGGTGGGGAAAAGCCCTGCCCCATGTAGCACTGAGCCACGAGGTCCCGGCTCCAAACCCTGGCGTGTGTGGTCAGCTAATCTCAGGTGGGATGGCGGCAGGGAGCAATACGTGTGATCAAGAGAGGCGGGACGAAGGTGGGGAAATCAGCCAGGGTTTCTGCTCCTTACTGCAATCCAATCATCCTGGCTGTAAAGTATCCATTTGTTTACAGCAGGATTGGGCTTGGCTGCGATGCCCCACAGAGTTGAATAGTTTGCCAACACTCCCCTAGCTATGCTAAGACAAGAGCTGCCTACATAATAACACTCACTGCATTGCGATCATTCTTACTTGCATGCGAGTTTTGGGGACAGGTGCAATAAGGTGCTCTGTAAAATCTAGAGAGAGAGAGAGCGAGTCGTGAAACTTGGTGGGGGAAACAATTAATCCCGTGGATTCCTCAGTCTAATGGGCCTATTGGTGTTGGGGGGGGGGGGGGGGGGGAGGGGGGGGGGACTGTGCTGGTAACTCCAGCGCAAGCCTGCATTGCCAAAACCATAAAACACAAAGAGGAAGCAGTCAACAGAACGTGGGGGCGTTGGCAAATCTGTACACCTTCAAAAGTGTTCCTGGTGCAATCGCACTTTCACGATTCAAGTGTCACCTGAACTGGGCAACAAATCAAGCACAGCTTTTTCCTAACATTTATCAGACAGCTCCTTTGGGAAGAGGCCCAGTCAAGGCAGTTACGACGTGGGGAAAATGCATCTAATGGATATGGATAAACAAATATAAAAGCACCATTAATAAATAGCATGAAGCGTGTGGCACAGCTGCTATTTCACAGTTTATCGCTTCACCCTGTGATAAATTTATTGCCTCAGCACACTATAGACATTAGTAAAAAAGCAGGAAATTGCCTGTTTTCTTGAGAAGAATTTTGACACCAGTTATAAAAATAAATGTAAAAGGACCTCGCTGAAAGTAACACCAAGCCTTGTACTTATGCAGGGGCAACTGTTCTACCAGGCTCACTCCCAGTGCACGTTGGAAATGTGTATTCCCAGCCGGTGGTTTACCATTCATTTGGGGTGGGAGTGAGCAGTTTTCTGATGCGCGCTCCCAGCATGCTACAGGGGCGTGTCACGGAGTTGCCCTGGTGTCTTATATTAAGTAATTGCTCCACATGCACCACGAGTTAATTTGAGGTACAGTGACTGTTGTCGTGTAGGTTCATTAGCTGCACCAGGACATCTACACACCAGCACAGTGTCGCGTGTCTGAATGGGGTCTGCCCTCACCTGGGCAGAGGGTTTAACCGGAGAGACTACTTGTGTTTGAGACATCTCGGCTTTTGAGACAAGATTTTACTGGTTAAAACAGCATCAAAATAATAAAAGCAAAAGATCTGCTTCACGGGGAAGGAACTCGAGATCCTGGGACTATTCCCACTGGAGCAGAGAAGGCCAAGAGGAGATTTAACAGAGATTTTTAAAATTGTCAAGGGTAAATGGGAGAAAAGTCAGTGATAAGGAGTCATCAACTTAGAATTATCACCGAGAGAATGAGGAGAGAGGTTAGGTTAGGAGAGATTGCTTTAAGCAGAGGGTTGCTGGGAACGTGGAATGTGTCGCACCAGAGAGTGTTTGAGGGAGAGAATGGGCACGAGGGCCAATTGCAGCCCAAAGGACGTCTGAAAACTTCTGTCCCGATAATGGGTCAGGCCATTTTTCAGGCGTTTGGCGACTGCCTAAAATGGGCCTTGGGTCCCTTACATAGAGTATATTCAAGGTTGAGATAGATAGATTTTTGGACTTGAGAGGAATCAAGGGATATGGGGACCAGGCGGGAAAGTGGAGTTGAGGTCGAAGATCAGCCATGATCTTATTGAATGGCGAAGCAGGCTCGGGGGCCGTACGGCCTACTCCTGCTCCTAATTCTTATGTTCTTATATGTAAATGAGAGGCCCAATGCCTGCTTTAGGCCCCCTCTACCAAACTGGATACAGACGAGTGAAGCAGGTGTCGGGCATGCTCCACTCTGGATTCTTTCAGCGGCCATAATGGACTCTACCTAAAGGTTAGTTGGTTTAACTCCGACTCCACAACCTGCCTCGGGTCTCCCAGTTGGGGCGAGGGTTGCCAACCCTTCAGGATTGCCCTGGAGTCTCCAAGAATTAAAGACTAATCTCCCAGACACTGCTGGGAGCAACCCAGGAGAATCATCGTAGTCAGAATAGGACAACAGCAGAGCAGTGAGCAGACGTGTTCTCTGGATGGAGTGAAGATGAAAGCGCCTTTAAAACAACCGCTGGCAGCGTGAAATATCGCTGGGAGAAAGGGAGCATTGTTCCCACGCCACCCCCCCCCAAAAAAAGGGATCTTTTAATTAAATTCCTCTTCACATTAAACATAACCGCCAGCTAGCTATCTATTGCGGAAGCTATCGACTTGGAACGGGCCCAAACTCATTTTTCAAAAATGCAAATTGAATTCAGAGCCACTTGCATGTAAACAAATGGAAAATAAAAACTGCCAAACAAGACATGTCTTCCTGTAGCCTGCTGAGATTTTCTTCTACCGTGAAAAGCAAAGTAAGATGAAGACAAAGGCTTGAAGAGCAGCTAATGTCACAAGTTGCCAATTAATTCTCTTGATGACTGGGAATGGGGAGGCAAGGAACTGATCAAACACACCCAAAACCAGTGGGACACTACCTTCTGAGGTACCACTGCGCTGTGGCGAGCACAAGCAGTTGAAACAGAGCTAAAAACACATGGCACGGCAGGCTCCTCGATCTTCTCAACACAACGATGTGATCACAATGGTCTTCCACTTTGTTAATGAGAAGCATATCGCCCATTAACACCATCTCCAATCTCACTGTCCAATCGCGGTGACAGTAAGAAAGTCTTGCATTTATGTAGCGCCGTTCATTACTTCAGAACATCTCAAAGCGCTTTACAGTCAATGAGATATTTTTGAAGTGGAGTCACTGTTGTAATGTAGGAAACGCGGCAGCCAATTTGTGCACAGCAAGGTCCCACAAACAGCAACGTGATAATGACCAGATAATCTGTTTTAGTAATGGTGGTTGAAAGCAAGAAAAGAAAGAAAGACTTGCATTTCTATAGCGCCTTTCACGACCACCGGACGTCTCAAAGCGCTTTACAGCCAATGAAGTAATTTTTGAAGTGGAGTCACTGTTGTATTGTGGGAAACGCAGCAGCTAATTTGCGCATTTTGAAGGATAAATATTGCTCAGGACAGCTGTGACTCAGTCGGCAGCACTCTTGCTGCTGAGTCAGAAGGCTGTGGGCTTCCCCACTCGAGAGACTTGAGCACATAAAGCTAGGCTGACACTCCAGTGCAGTGCTGAGGGAGTGCTGCACTGTCTTTCGGATGAGATGTTAAACCGCTCGCAGGTGGATGTAAAAGATCCCAAGGTGCTATTTGAATTACAGCAGGGGAGCTCTCCAAACATCAATGAAACAGATTATCTGGTCATTATCTCATGCGATACAAGTGCAAGTCCTTTCTTCTTTTCCTTTTCCTTTCTTTAAATCGGTGATTAAGGTGATGGAAGCTTGCTTTGAAATACTGGCTAACATCTAAACATGGGGGGAGCAATTCCTTACAGTTTAAACGGGGTAACATCCAAACTCTTCCTGACACAAATTGCAGCTACTGCTTCCACTAAAAGCACCACCCTCCCTTTTATACAGGCAGGCGCCTGGGAGAGAGCCTGCAGTCACTAAAGTCTACCATTCTGGCATTACTGTAGAGAAATATGAAGTGTTGTCGGAGTACTGAACGAGTGCTTCCCCAACAGCAGCACACCATCACCAATTAACCTAAAGGCCCTTTGATGCCTTTGATCCATCGTTTCCGCTGAGGTAAGGTTACCTCGAGACAAGAAACGTCCCATCTCTGATTACAGTTTCGGGGAGTGCCGCACTGAAGAGCTCAATGTCAGTAGTCAATCAAGTCAGCCTCTCACAAAGCAGGTAGCAATCCATTCAACCATTTCAAACACCCATGTAAGAGCTGACAGATGTGCAACATTCAGGCCTTGCTTTCAATCAGTGACTGTTCTTTAACACAGAAGAGGGTTTGGATCTCCCTAAAATCAACATTTAAAATGAAGCTGATTGGCCATGAAATTCTTGAGAACATAAGAACATAAGAAATAGGAGCAGGAGTCGGCCATTTGGCCCTTCGAGCCTGCTCCGCCATTCAATAGGATCATGGCTCATCTTTTACCTCATCTCCACTTTCCTGCAATATCTCCATTTCTCTTGATTCCCTTAATAATCAAAAATCTATCTATCTCTGTCTTGAATATACTCAACGACTGAGCCTCCACAGCCCTCTGGGGTAGAGAATTCCAAAGATTCACCACCCTCTGGGTGAAGAAATTTCTCCTCATCTCAGTCCTAAATGGCCGACCCCTTATTCTGAGACTGTAACCCCCGGTTCTAGACTCCCCAGCCAGGGGAAACATCCTCCCTGCATCTACCCTGTCAAGCCCTGTAAGAATTTTGTATGTTTCAATGAGGGTGTGAGGGATGCTATATAGGCTCGACCCGACTTAATTCCATCAACTTTGTTTGTAAAATTTTGTCCTGTGTAGAAACTTGAAGCGAGATTACTGGGAATGTTTATAATGTCAATTTAACTAAAGAGGAAAGTGTTGTCCCCGCCAGGTTGCTGAATTACCCAAAAACATACACCCTTCAGTTAGTGTGTGGCCAACTCCTTTGAACCAATCCATTTAAATTATTGGACAACAGTTCCAGCACTGCCATCTCCGCGATGTGCGAGCTAGGGTGGGAAAGGTTCACAGAGGGACATTTGCCAGATGCGCTGCACAAGGCTGTTCCCTACTTCAACTTACGGGTTCAGGTCTTATTGCTTATTCATTGTGATCTGCTGCCCGCACAGAGGGCTGCTGCTGGGAGCTTGCACCTTGGGAGGCAGGAGTCTCTGGTCAGCTGCAGGGCTTTGAATTGCTGCAGCGGCCATTAGAGAGAGATTTATGAGGCAAATTAAAAATTCGCCCAGCAAAGGGAGTTTGCTGCACAATTCAATAACATAGCCACATCATCAAACATGAGGGTACGGTGGGGTAGTGGTCATGTTACTGGACTCGTAATCCAGAGAATGCCAGTTCAAGTCCCGATTTGAGAATTTAAATTCAGTTTGAAAACAATCTGGAAATAGAAAGCTGCTATCAGTAAAAGTGACCATGAAGCGGTTGGATTATCATAAAAACCTAACTGGTTCACCAATGTCCTTTAGGGAAGGAAACCTGCCCACCCAGTCGCCAATATAAAACAGGCCCTTTTGCTTGGCTTCATCATGCTTGGGAATGCGATGCAGAGTTGCATGGCCAACTCTTGTGTATATATACATATACACACACACATATACATATACATACATATACACATATACATACATACATACACACATATACATACATACACACATATATAGGCCAAACTGGTATATGATACTTTTGGCTAGTCTTAGCTGGGCTTTGCAGACCCATTGCTTCCCTCAGGCCTCCTTCCACACAGATCTGTAGTCATGTTGAGCGAGTGTCCAAACGGGCATGAGGGAGTAAGCACAGATAAGGCCGCCATCTCTCAAGGCCTGTCCAACCCCCACCCTCTGTGTGCAAACACGAGATATGTCAGAAAGCTCTGGACCAGCCAGCTGTCACAGCAGCAGCCAGTGAATCACTGCCCTCTGCTTCTCTCCATATACCTCATGGGTGTCTGTAGCCAGGGATGGAGGAGGTAGCCTTGGTCTCAGAGTAGCCGCCCTTTGAGGCTTTGTCCTGAAATAAAGGTTCTTAGAAATGAAAGCATTGCGCCTGCTGCCTGGGAAGTGAACACGCAGTATTTTGCGATTGTATTACTGTCCTGAATGATCTGGATTTCCTGACTGATGGAGAGGAACTCATTTTAGTTTGTGCAGAGCATAGCAGTGTGCCTAGGGGCATGGATAACCACATGGGTGCCAATGAGCTCCTGGACGTCGGGGAATCCAGCAAGGTGATTGGACAATTGCATCATGCTACTGCTGGCCTTAGTGACTGAGGCAGGAACTGCGTCAACATTCAAGATCAGATGGATAGGTAGATGAAGGAAAATGGGGTTGAAGGGATCTGGGAACAGGGTGGATAAATGTGATTAGAACCATTTGCTGGCATGGAGGGTAAATGCCAACATGGACTGGTTGGGCTGAAAGACCTGTTTCAGTGTTCTAACTTCGATGTATTTATGGGAAAGGTGCTGAAAGTGCTGACTCTGCTGAACAATGTAACAGTCAACTGTTTGATACATCTGTGGACAGCAAATTAGCTGATATTGAAGATGTCCCCTGAAGACAATGGCCCGAAAATTAGACCTAATACGCGAGAGTACGCACTGTGTACTCTCGCGTTTTAGGTCTCCAATTGCCGGTTTCCAGCATGCACTGCGCATGCGCGGTAAACCGGCACTTCGTGAACTCAAAAGGGGGCGGTTCCTAAGTGAACCGCGTGCGCGCTACAGGCTGCGCGCACGCAGTGCACTTAGTGCTTTGAACGCGCAGGTAAGCATGGAAGATTTTACACATAAGAAAGGAGGCGTAAGACCCTCTTTTAACAAGGTAAGTAGTTAATTAAGTATTATTTTAAATTTTTTTCAACAGGTTTATCTTTTTTAGAGACTTTAAAGAAAGGTAAGTTTATTTTTATAACTTTTAAAAAGATTTTAAATTTTTTCAAAATTTAAATTTTTGTTTAAAGTGGTTAATTTATTTAACTATAGTTATTTTATTAATGTGATGGTTTTTTTAAAAATTTAATTGAGGTTTAGCTGTTCTTTTGGGGGTAAGTTGTATTCATAGCTTTGACAGTTCTCCTGTCAAAACTATGAATGAAAGATGGTGTGCTGCCATTGGCTCTAACTGAATCACGTGATCCCAGAGCTCGCACGAACTAACTGCGTCTGTGGGTCACGCAAGCACTGCACAGCTGCAGCCTTGAAACTAAAGTTCGTGTGGGCCCGGAGGGAAAAGGTAGGCGCGCAGTGAGATATCGCGGGGAAGCCTTACCCCCGCAGGAACGCTCAGTGTTTAATTTCTGGGCCAATAAAAACTGAGTGAGGAGGTGATCTCAATCACACTCAGCTTGTCTTCAGGTGGATTTGAAGTAGAAGGTGCAGCTATCCAACGGCTTCTGTGCTAATTTAGAGCCTGCGGAGGCAGTTCCCCTTGGCCTATGGCAGGTAGATGTGCTGGGGCCTGCAAATGCAGTCGGTGCAAGAATAGTGTGGGCAGTCTGGATACTGCATCAACCAATCTCCCAGACACAACTCGTTTGATGCTGTACAAACATTAATATCCACTGCTTAATGGGCAACACGGTGGCATAGTGGTTAGCACTGGTGCCTCACAGCGCCAGAGACCCGGGTTCGAATCTGACCTCGGGTGACTGTCTGTGTGGAGTTTGCACATTCTCCCCGTGTCTGCGTGGGTTTCCTCCGGGTGCTCCGGTTTCCTCCCACAGTCCAAAAATGTGTGGGTTAGGTTGATTTGGCTATGATAAATTGACCCTTAGTGTTAGGGGGGATTAAATATGTGGGGTTATGGGGATAGGATGGGATATGTTAGGGGGAATTAAATACATGGGGTTACGGGGGTAGGGTGGGATATGTGTACTGTGGGGATTAAAGCAGGGACAGGGTACTGGATTTGGATGATCAGCCATGATCATATTGAATGGCGGAGCAGGCTCGATGGGCCGAATGGCCTACTCCTGCTCCTAGATTCTATGTTTCTATGTTAATGTAAAATTGTTGCTAGAAGATGGCCGTTTCCCCCTAAAGAGCTCCCTTTACATCATGCGAGAATGCAGCTTAGTCTTGAACGGGTGGACTATATGCTGACCTCTGCCCAAAACTTGGAAAAGGGCGGGCTGAGTATCACATGTCCTGCTTGGAATACATTATGCACACGTAATTAAGTTCTCGTGCATTACACGCAAGAGCTGTACAGCCTTGCAAAGAACACAAATCAGGAAGAGCTTGATTCATATTCGGAGCAGGGAACCTGGCGAAGCCACAATGGAGCAAGTCTCCAGTCCTTGCTCACAACAGGGTTGTTCCTGCATGTTGGGAATTCTACCCTAGTGTCCTTTGCAGGAGGCGAGGCGAAAGCCAGAAAATACTGACTTCACAAGCTAGTAAAAGGTGTCAATGTGTTTAGCACGTGAATGTGTACATGCAGTTTGTACTGATCTGGCAAAAATTATGCCTTATTGCTTCAATGAAACAGTTGCTAAAAAATCATAGCAGTATACATTATACTACTGACCTGAAAGGGTCTTTCATAAAAAGGCAAGGTCTATTTTCTAAATTGAATCTAGAAAGCAGAATGTCTCCAAGTGGGTACAGTATTATAGCCGACACTAACTGGTAAAACTACAATACAATGCTTAGCAAATCAGTGCAGTTTATCCATGTTGTAGTATTAAGTGCCAAAGCTATTATTTTTGATTATTGTGTTGTGGCATTTCATAAAAATCACATGATTCTTTTAAATGAAATCTTTTATGGCATGTTACAAGGCAGCTAGCTGATCAATTTTAGATTGTGGGAACATCAAAGTAGCGAGTTAGAAGGTCCCTGAAGGTTGAGTGCAGTTTATCAATTGAGTAGCTTAACAACATAGGCCAGGAAGGCTTTCTAGATTCTGCGCTGAGCTGGGGAGGGTGGCCACAATTCCTGGTCACTTCCTGCTGGAAATGCGCATTTTTGTCACCAAGTGACCACTTTCCAAAAGCCTACCAATGCTCACTTAAGGTCCAAATGGTGAAGGGCAAGGAAAAGGGATCAAGAGTGTTGCTGGTGTGCATGGAATCACATCACACGAGGAGTCAGCACTTTCAGTAACCATAAAGACTAGGCCTCATAAAAAAAAACCTGCCATTTATATAGCACCTTTATATAGCAAAATGTCCCAAGGCGCTGCACAGGAATGTAATCAGACAAAAAAAATTGACACCGAGCAAAAGAAGGAGACATTAGGAAAAAATGACCAAAAGCTTGGTCAATGTGGAGGTTTTAGAGGAGGAGAGGTGGAGAGGTTTAGGGAGGGAATTGCAGAGCTTACGACCAAGACAGCTGAAGGCAGAGCTGCCAATGGTGGAGCGAAGGAAGTGAGGGATGCACAAAGGCCAGAAATGGAGGAACGCAGAGTTCTTGGAGGTTACCGAGATAGGGAGGGGTGAGACGATGGACGGATTTGACCATAAGGATGAGAATTTTAAATTTGAGGCGTCGGTGGACCAGGAGCCAATGTAGGTCAGCGAGCACAGGGGTGATGGGTGAACAGAACTTGGTGCAAGTTAGGATACAGGCAGCAGAGTTTTAGATGAGCAGAGTTTTATGAAGGGTAGAAGATGGGAAGCTGGCCAGGAGAGCATTGGAATAATTAAAAAAAACAAATCTACAACTGACTGTCTACATGGCCACCAATGCCCCAAAATCGAGAAGTCTTATTTGAACTGTGAGAAGTCGCACAACACCAGGTTATAGTCCAACAGCTTTATTTGAAATCACAAGCTTTCGGAGCGCTGCTCCTTCGTCAGGTGACTTCACCTGACAAAGGAGCAGCGCTCCGAAAGCTTGTGATTTCAAATAAAGCTGTTGGACTATAACCTGGTGTTGTGCGACTTCTCACATTTGTCCACCCCAGTCCAACACCGGCATCTCCACATCATTATTTGAACTGGTGATAGCAGGACAACAGGAAGTCTGCTCTGCAAGTGCTTGGAAAGACTCACTAAAACTCAGCAACGCCCCCATTCTGAGTTTGTCTGAATCTGTTCGGCTGAGCACATGTCTCATGTGCTCTCAGTTCTTCACCTCCCCTAAACAAACAAGGACGGTCATCAATCATACTGCTGACAGCCTTCAGCTCCATGGCAACGGGAGATCAATGCATCGTATTCAAAACCTGGCCAACAGTCTCCTCGCCCAATGTAAAGTACAAAGCCACACAGAATGATAGATGGCACATCTTTAAAATTACTCACACACAAAAAACTCACAGGCAGGGTTCTTCCCCATTCGTCCTCCCCTCCCCTCCCCACACACAAATTCAATATTTGTCTGCGTAGCTTCCCAGACAGAGACTTTACATTGTCATGAATTAGGAAGGTAGGAACATTTTCACAAAAAAAAATGGACTAAGAGTTATGACAACAGTTACCAAGGCAGGCTATTGAAGCAGACACTATAATTGGGTTCAAGAGATTGAGGGACATAGTGACGGAGCAGATAGGTGGAGTTGAGATCGATCAAAATCAGACAGGCTTGTTGAGCTTAATGTAAGTTTGCTAAAAATTGTGTTCCTACTTCTGAATTAGCAGATCAAAAGAACACAAGTGGAGAGGAACAAGGGATAACCAGCCAGCCAGTCTATCTGGGGCATGTTCAGAACTCCACAGATCAATTTGACTTCTGCCCTACCTTAACACCAAGGTGGAGTCCCACCATTTCATTTTTGTAAAACCCAAAGGGTATATATGCTTCACTTTCTACCTGCTAATCTGAACAGTGCCCAACTGACGCAGAGAGAGTGCTGAGAGAAACCACACTAAATCACCCCTTAACACTCAACACTTAGAGTGTACATTAAAGACACTAAGCCAAGCAATGGAGAATAAGGTTGCCGAGCCTCCAGGACTGTCCTGGAGACAATCCAGGAGACAAAAAATTTGAAAAATGTGTTTTATGCATTTTCTTTGAAGGCTTTTTTATTAGTTATAAAAATATTGGCGATTTGGCGGGGGGGGGGGTGGTGAAAGGCTGTTTGACTGGGCGGGGTGGTTGGAGGTGGGCGATCATGTGATGAAACCTCCAGGAATATGTCCCACCAGAGTTGGCAGCCCTAGTGGAGAAGCTGTGGCTGTTGAAATATTTTTTCCGCTCTGTATATGAAGGAGATCTTGATTTCTTAAATGGAACTTTCAATTACTTGCATGGATCATTTAATTTGTCCCAACTGCGCTCGCCAGCAACAGCACAACAGGAATTGGCAAATGGTCTTACCCTGGCAGAATGGAAGGGAACGGAACAGTTAGAGATAAAAAGAAATAAAACAGGCAAGTGCTGGAAATCTGACAAGAGGGGGGAAAATGCTGCAAATGCACATCTGGCCCATCAGCACTTAGAAGGAAAAGAAAGGTGAACATTTTGAGATGTCCCTGCTTCAGAGCTGAAAATGGCCCCTCGCTTGTTCTCCTTTAACAGTTCTGATAAAGGGGCCACCACCACGAAATATTTGGCACAGCAGCTCGAAAGCACGAATAGATTAGTAACGCTGGATTCACCACTTAAATGAGAAATATTCATAAAATAACTCCGCTCCTTCGCTTCTCACGGAGCATCACAGACAAAAGGCGGCTGAGCAGTTCACTGCAGCATAACAGTGGGAAAACCACCCAAGGCAGAAGAGAGCTGACTAAAGGAAGGGCTCATGTCAAATACTGAGGGAGTGCAGCACTGTCGGAGGCACAGTCTTTCAGATGAGATGTTAAACCGAGGCCCCCGTCGGCCCCCTTGGGTGGACGTAAAAGATTCCACAGCGCTATTTCGAAGAAGAGCAGGAGAGTTCTCCCCGGTGTCCTGGCCAATATTTATCCCTCAACCAACATCACTAAAACAGATTATCTGGTCATTATCTCATTGCTGTTTGTGGGAGCTTGCTGAGTGCCAATTGGCTGCCACATTTCCTGCATTACAACAGTGACTACACTGCGAAAGTACTTCATTGGCTGTAAAGCGCTTTGGGGCATTCTGAAGTTGTGAAAAAGGCGCTATATGGCTGTACCGCCACCTGTAAATTGGAATGGTGGGGGTGGGGGTTGAAGAGGGGGCGGAGCGGCGAGGGGGTACCAGAAGGTAGGCCGCCTCTAATATCCCTCCATTGCTTCTCGTCTTCTCCTCATTAGAAAACCCATTGTACCAATATTATGTGCCAAAAATGGCAGTACCAGAACACTTGGCATTAAGCCTCCCGATCAACTTAGTGGAAACAAGAAAAGGAAGAAAAATGAAAAAATGTGTCTAAATAGCCATAAACTGATGTTACAAATCTTACTGCAATCTACTCCTTAAACAGCAGCCCTACACGTCCATTTAAAATACATGGATTTCTAAGTGATGTAACTGGACCTAATTTTCTTATAACAAACTGGCAGGCACTTCTAGCACCGCCACAAAGTTAGATGGGACACCGTGTACAAATCTGGCCCATTTTTGCGATCGGTTACATTCACTTCATGCCACTTTATTGGCTTTAATTAATCAGAAAATCTGCTCTATTTTCTTCAATAAAAATCTGGGGACAAAAATGATTTTCTATCCATTTTTAAACACTGAATGTTATGAAATGAAATATTCTGGGAATTCTAACTGAACAAATTCAGATCTTTTAGACTATGAAAAACATGACCCAAATAAAAAACTAAAAGGAGAAAGTTTGCAGACACAACCTTCACAGTCACCATGTCAGAGGTACTGTACTGAACATCAGTTGGCAGCACTCATGCCTACATAACAAAAGTGACTGTACTTTACAAGTAATTAATAAAAAAAAGACTTGCATTTGTACAGCGTCTTTCATGACCTCAGGATGTCCCAAAGCGCTTTACAGCCAATGAAGTACTTTTGAAGTGTAATCACTGTTGTAATGTAGGAAACGCGGCAGCCAATTTGCGCACAGCAAGCTCCCACAAACAGCAATGTGATAATGACCAGATAATCAGTTTTTATTGTGTTGATTGAGGGTAAATATTGGCCAAGACACCAGAGTTAACTCCCCTGCTCTTCTTCGAAATAGTGCCGTGGGATTGGGCGTGAAGCACTGGGCTGTCCGGAGGATGTGACGAGGCACAAGATGAATGCAACTTCGTTTTTTTCTTTTTCGCTCAGAAGGTCATGGGTCAAAGCCCCACTCCAAGACTTGAGCGTACGATCCAAGCCTGGTCCTTCGATGTGGTCCTGAGGGAGTCGATCCCCTTCCTTCCCTGGGATGCAGGCATTAGCTTCTGGGGTGCTGAGTCGACAAACCCCCTTTCACAGCAGGGTTATCCTTTTCCACTTGGATTTTCAGTTCCAACTTGCACCCTCCTTACACAAGAGTGACGATGCCCGAACCACTCCCACCTTCGGTACTTAAAAAGTGATGTGACAACATCACTTTTTTGGTTCCTCACATTCTAACTCTATTTCACTCCTTGTCCTAATAGGCTGTGCCTGTAACGCCATCTTTCTGCATCTGCTAGGTAAAGGTTCTTACAGAACAAATAGAACCTAATTGAACAAACAGAAAGACTGCTCCTCCTACAAAAATGAGAAGTCGCACAACACCAGGTTATAGTCCAACAGATTTATTTAATTTTACAAGCTTTCGGAGCTATTCGCTCCTTCCTCAGGTAGGGTAGCAGCTGAGGAAGGAGCGAACAGCTCCGAAAGCTTGTAAAATTAAATAAATCTGTTGGACTATAACCTGGTGTTGTGCGACTTCTCATTTTTGTCCACCCCAGTCCAACGCTGGCATCTCCACATCATGACTCCTACAAAGGCAGAGAGAAGCACACAATTTGTCGTTTCTAGAAACAGATTACGACAGACTGTCTACTACTGCTATTACCACTGACTACCGAATGTCCAGCACTGACCACCCTGAAGGGTGCAGTACCTCTACTGTTATATCATAATTTTAAAGGGCGGTCTCGCTACATACACATAACCAATCAGGATGACACTGGTGCCAGAAAGCCTCACCCCCACCCCCGCCAATCAAACCCAGTAAATGTGCAGTACTGTGGCTGTTCGCAAGTCGCTGGACCATGGATTGTTCCCCCAGTGACAGACTTTGTGTCTGCAATTTTTACAACCCCTCCTCCTGATCTTGCATTTGTCAAGAGTTTTGCCTCAAAGATGTCGCCTTCCTCCATTTGTATGTTCCATTAGGTGCTCCACTCAAGGCCTGCTAGGAATAATGGGGCCTTACACCAATGTCCCCAGTATAAACACAAACTTTTCTAGTGCAATTAACCTCGAGGTTTTATAGCTATAATTTCTTCATCGCTCTTAGCTTCGAAGATTATATGGCCAAAAGCCTGGGTGATGGTTTGAACTAGTTGACAATTTGTGTTAGCTAAAAGCCCTTTCCCGGCATTCAGTTCAACAGCTGAACTCCATTTTGTGTTGTCAGCTTTCAAGCTAAAACTCCATTTTAATACACATTTTAGGGCATTTCCCTCACGAACCTCGAAAACCCACTTCAGCAATTTACAGAGCACTGTCCCTGCAACACCCAAGCCTACGAGGATCTGGTTTGAGACTACCCATACTGATTCTCATCTAGACTCTTAAAAGGAGACGCTCAGTCTGGTAACCAAGTCATAGAAGTGAAAAGGTCAGTGTGCAACCCCCTTCACCACCCAGTCTCCCACACAATAACATCCTTCTACCCAATGCAGCTGAAGTGTCACAATCATCCAATCTTGTGCTACCACTCGTCACTGTAAATGTGCAATTCATGCTTCCATCTGAAATCATCGCAAAGCTTCACAAGAACTCAACATCATCTTGGATGGAGACTGGTTGGCATATGACCCAAAGCCAGTATATCTAGGAGTAACTCTGGACCGCACACTTGCCTACAAAGGACCAGCTCACCAAGGTGGCTCAGAATATCAAGAGTAGAAATGGCTGCCTACACAAGCCTGCTGCCTCAGCTTGGGGCACTAATGTGTAAACATTGCTCAGCTCACTGCTACTGAGGTGAAGAATATTGCCCTCCTACGTCATGGAACACTTCCCACACAAATCTAGTTGATGTACAATTAAATCAAACAATGAGACTAATAACATGGACTATGACACCAACAAATATTGAATGGCTGCCAGTTCTCTCAAACATATGGCCGCTTAACATCAGGCATCATATTGCAGCAAAGCATCTCCTTGGGAACAGGGGTCAGTGTTAGGGCCACGCAATTGCGTGGGCCTCAGGCAGATGAACCTACACAATCAGATTATTCTCTAGTAAGATGCAAAGGCTCCCAAACCGAGCCTTTGAATGGGGCTCCCACAAGGCAAATGCTACTCCTGCTTGAAAAACTCCACAACTGCCACTTTCCCAAAAGATATATGGGAGGCTCCTCACCACCAACTCATCGACAGACAACCAATCTGGACGATGCTAACAACCATTTCCATGGCAAACGCTGCCTCATTATGGCCAACAGAACGGGGACGAGCGGCTCCTCTAAAAAAAAACTCCTTCCACATCATCCAGCCTGATGAGACGCGACCTGGCTTCAAGCTGCCATGCCATCTCTGGTGCAAGCTCAACCGTTTTAGACGTGGGGTGGTAAGGTGTGCAGCAAATGAGCACACCTAGGGAATCAGGAACAGCCCCCTCTGTGTAACTGCGGTGCAGTTGAGGATGGCGAACATCTATGTTTAATGCAGGTCTACCAGGAGAACTTGCCAGACTCCACAATGCTGGCCCCGAGGCTGAATGGTTGAAGAAAGAACTTTCATTTATATAGCACCTTTTCATGACCTCAGGATGACCCAAAAGCACTTTACAGTCAATGAAGTACTTTTGAAGTCACCGTTGTAATGTAGGAAACGTGGCAGCCAATTTGCGCACAGCAAGCTCCCACAGACAGCAATGAGATAAGGACCAGATCATCTCTTTTTAGTGATGTTGGTTGAGTGATAAATATTGACCAGGACACCAGGTAGAACTCCCTGCTCTTCTTCGAATAGTGCCGTGGGATCTTTGACATCTACCTGAGCGGGCAGATGTTGGTTTTACATCTCATCCTAAAGATGGCTAAAGCATGTATGAGGCCTACCTAAGCCCCTTGACATTTTTGACGTAATTCATCTCTCTATAGTTTGAATTTTGCCCCCCCCCCCCCAATCTTTATTGTGCCTCCTGTACATTCACCAATACTGGAAAGGAGACCCTGAGAGGTTTCACCCATCAATCCTACACAACAGGTCAGGTTTCCTCCTTTTGCAGTTGGGACAAAATTTAAAAAATGGATGAACAGAAAAAAATGTGATTACCTCAAAAGATGAGCATCAATGCACCAACCAACAGCAAGAAACATCTAACCACAAGGCGATGTATGCACATGATACTAAGGGCTGGATTTTCATTGACCCATGGAGGCGGGTTTGGAGGTGTGTGGGAGGTTAAAGTTGCAAAAACTGGCGGGCGGGCACAAGTCCGCCTCCAACCTGCCTCCACGCAATTTTCATTAAATCGTGTCTGCTGGTCCCGACTCCGTCCCGCCTCTAAGAGACGGGATAGGCTGTTAAGGCTCTTAACAAGCACTAAATTGGCTCTATAATGCCATTTTGAAAGGCCTTTGTGATTTTAACCCTTGTTCTACGTGAAGTACGATTGTGAAACCTGGCGGGAGCACATTTGGATAGCTATCAGTGGCTGGGCTGATTATCAGTGACTAGGGCTGGCAGGCATCTGGGATGGAGGAGCCATATCTGGGAGTGGCAGTGCATATCTTTCTCTCTCTCTCTCTCTCTCCAAAGGCCAGGCAGTCTCTGACCTTCAATGCAGCAGTAATGATGACATCATCAGAGGCGACTTTCAGACTGAAAACACTAATTGGTTCATGGGTTCCCACATGCTTGAACTCAATTGCCCAATTAGGTGAAAATTACATCAATCTCCCACATCCACTTGCAGTCGGGTGGATAACACGAAAAGTGGATGACACGACCCCAACCCGCCCCAGTATCAAAATCCAGCCCAAAGTATTTCTTCAAAAAAATAGAAAAAAAAACATATTTTCAATGTTAACTACACCAGAATTCACCAACTCTTTCTTATTTAAATTTCTTGCAGATCAAGAAAATTCCCCCAATTCAGATGAACAATTGAAACTAAAGCTCTGTTTAGAATCACAGAACTTTACAGCGGAGAAGGGGGTCATTCGGACCATCGCGCTTGCACCCTCTCTCTGAAAGAGCTCTCCATTTAGCCCCGCACCCCTGTCCTTTCCCCGCACCCTTTTACATTTTTCTTGCTCAAAATATTTATCCATCACCCATTTATGGATTCTGCTTCCACCGCTGTTGCTGGCAGGTCATTGTGTCTTAACAACCCTCTGTGTAAAAAAAAAACTCCTTCTCATCTCACCGAAAACTTGTCATCTAGTTATCAACTCACCAATTACCTTATCAAAACCCTACGCAGTTTTGAACACCTCTGTCAAATCTCTTAATGTTATTTGTTCCAAGGAAAAAAGCCTCAGTTTATCTCATCTCTCCTGATAACTAAAGCCTCTCATCCCAGATATCATCTTGGCAAATCTCCTCAACCCGCTCCACATCCTTGATAAACTGGGCACAATATTCTAACTGAAGCCTAAGCTTAGTTGCTTATCAGATTCTTTTTTGTAGTTCAGTGTTCCAAATGTCGTTGTGTCGGTTTGCAACATTTACTGCATTTTTCAGGGAGTTGAAAATCTACCGCAGTATTACACCCTCTAGAGGGTGAAAGCTCCCGTATTAAGTTGTGTGAGATCAAACCTCATGCTGCTCATGATTAACGTAGTACTCGTATTCATGGAATGAGAATCTGCAGCTGGTTCTGGTATTTATACAATAGCCAATCTTCGCCCCCATTCTGAACATGTTGACTTTTGCTAGGGGACAGTTGCACAGGTGGGGGTATAATGATATAGCCCAATCACGGAAAAGGCCGATTGAGCCCCAAAACCCGGTTCTCCTTTTTACAGAGAGAAACCCCACCTACACACCTTCACATCATACTCCTCAAGCCCGTCTCCACTTCTCCCTTGGAAAATAAGAATCTAAATGGAGTAGAGGACCAAAGGGTTGGAGTATAATACACCAATCACTAAAAGTAGCAACACAGGATAATAAGGCTGTAAAACAAACCAAGCACTAAGGTTTATTTCTAGAGGGATAGAATTGAAAAGTAGAGAAGTTAGGCTAAACTTGTATCGAACCTTGGTTAGACCACACTTGGAGTTCTGGTCGCCATATTATATAAAGGATATAGAGGCACTGGAGAGGGTGCAAAAAAGATTTACAAGGATGATACCAGAAATGCGAGGTTATACCTATCAGGGAAGGATGAACAGGCTGGGTCTCTTTTCTCTTGAAAAGAGAAGGCTGAGGGGTGACCGAATAGAGGTCTACAAAATTATAAAAGGTTTTGATAGAGTAGATACAAGAGAGATGTTTCCACTTGTGGGGAAGAGCAAAACTAGAGGCCATCAATATAAGATAGTCACCAAGAAATCAAATAGGGAATTCAGAAGAAACTTTTTTACCCAAAGGGTAGTGAGAATGTGGACCTTGAGTCGTTGAGGCGAATAGTATAGATACATTTAAGGGAAAGCTAGATAAGCATATGAGGGAGAAGGGAATAGAGGGTTATGCTGATAGAGTTAGAATTAGATGAGGAAGGATGGGAGGAGGCTCGAGTGGAGTATAAACGCCAGCATGGACTGGTTGGGCCAAATGGCCTGTTTATATGCTGTACATTCTATGTAATTCTTTATGTAATTCTTAGAGATTCCTTTATTCCAGTATGTGTCTGTGCTTCATGTCAATCTGCCAATTTATAAATGGAGAAAAATTGGGGTTGAATTTTCACAAGGTTTCTCCCTTTGGCAGATGATCAAAGGAAGCTCTGGAGAAACGGTAGCATAGTGGTTACGTTACTGGACTCGTAATCCAGAGGCCTGGACTAATGATCCGGAGACACAAGTTCAAATCCCACCACGGCAGCTGGAGAATTTAAATTCAGTTAATTAAATAAAACTGGAATAAAAAGCTAGTATCAGTAATGGTGAAACTACCGGATTGCTGTAAAAACCCATCTGGTTCACTATTGTCCTTTAGGAAAGGAAATCTGGCAGTTTTACCTGGCCTGGTCTATAGGTGACTCCAGGCCCACAGAAATGTGATTGACTCTTAACTACCCTCTGAAATGGCTTAGCAAGCCACTCAGTTGTACCAATCCGCTACAGAAAACAATAATACCAGGCGGACCAGCCGGCACCGGCTGTGGACGCGGCAATGGCACACCCAGCCCAGTTGATCCTGTAAAGTCCTCCTCACTAACATCTGGGAACTTGTGCCAAAATTGGGAGAGTTGTCCCACAGACTAGTCAAGCCTGACATAGTGATACTCACAGAATCAAACCTTTCAGCCAATGTCCCAAACTCCTCCATCACCATCCCTGGGTATGTCCTGTCCGGCAGGACAGACCCACCAGAGGTGGCGGCACAGTGGTATACAGTCAGAAGGGAGTGGGCCTGGGAGTTCTCACATTAACTCCAGACCCCACAAAGTCTCATTGTTTCAGGTCAAGCATGGGCAAGGAAACCGCCTGCTGATTACCACCTACCGCCCTCCCTCAGCTGATGAATCAGTACTCCTCCATGTTGAACACCACTTGGAAGAAGCACTGAGGGTAGCAAGGGCACAGAATGTACTCTGGGTGGGGGACTTCAATGTCCATCATTGTGGCTCAGTAGCACCAACACTGGCCAAGTCCTGAAGGACATAGCTGCCAGACTGGGCCTGCGGCAGGTGGTGAGAGAACGAACACGAGGGGAAAAAACGACTTGACCTCGTCCTCACCAATCTACCTGTCGCAGATGCATCTGTCTATGACAGTATTGGTAGCAGTGACCACCGCACAGTCTCATCTTCACACTGAGGACACCCTCCATCATGTTGTGTGGCACTACCACCATGCTAAATGGGATAGATTCAGAACAGATCTAAGAACTCAAAACTGGGCATCCATGAGACACTGTGGGCCATCAGCAGCAGCAGAATTGTATTCCACCACAATCTGCAACCTCATGGCCCGGCATATCCTTCACTCGACCATTACCATCAAGCCAGGGGACCAACCCTGGTTCAATGAGGAGTGTAGAAGAGTATGCCAGGAACAGCACCAGGCATACCTAAAAATGAGGTGCCAACCTGGGGATGCTGTAACACAGGACTACATGCATGCTACATTGGATCCCGGTTAAGCAGCACCTCAATTTCAAAATTCTCATCCTTGTTTTCAAATCCCTCCATGGCCTCGCCCCTTCCTATCTCTGTAATCTCCTTCAGCCCCACAACCGCCCACCCCCCCCTGCCGAGATATCGGCGCTCCTCTAATTCTGCCCTCTTGAGCATCCCTGATTATAATCGCTCAACCATTGGTGACCGTGCCTTCTGTTGCCTAGGCTCTAAGCTCTGCAATTCCCTGCCTAAACCTCTCCGCCTCGCTACCTCTCTTTCCTCCTTTAAGACGCTCCTTAAAACCTACCTCTTTGACCAAGCTTTTGGTCACCTGCCCTAATTTATCCTCATGTGGATCGATGTCAAATTTGTTGTCTTAAAATACTCCTGTGCAGCACCTTGGGATGTTTTACTATGTTAAAGGCGCTATATAAATACAAGTTGTTGTTGCTAAACATCAGAAGGAGCATGCTATTGACAGAGCAAAGTAATTCCACAACCAATGGATCAGATCAAAGTTCTGCAGTCCTGCCACGTCCAGTCATGAATAATGGTGGACAATTAAACAACTAATGGGAGGAGGAGGTTCCATGAACATCCCCATCCTCAATGATGATGGAGCCCAGCACTCGAGTGCAAAAGACAAGGCTGAAGCGTTTGCAACAATCTTCAGCCAGAAGTGTCGAGTGGATGATCCATACCAACCACTCCTGAGGTCTCCACCATCACAGAAACCAGTCTTCAGCCAATTCGATTCACTCCAGAGTACTGAAGTGCAAAGGGATCTGGGGGTCCTGGTGCACGAAACTCAAAAGGTTAGTATGCAGGTGCAGCAAGTGATTAAGAAGGCAAATGGAATGTTGGCTTTCATTGCTCGGGGGATAGAATATAAAAATAGGGAGGTATTGCTTCAGTTGTACAAGGTATTGGTGAGACCGCACCTGGAATACTGCATACAGTTTTGGTGTCCTTACTTAAGGAAAGACATCCTTGCTCTCGAGGCAGTGCAAAAAAGGTTCACTCGGTTAATCCCGGGGATGAGGGGATGGTCATATGAGGAGAGGTTGTGTAGATTGGGACTCTACTCATTGGAGTTCAGAAGAATGAGAGGCGATCTTATTGAAACATATAAGATTGTGAAGGGGTTGGATCGGGTGGTTGCGGGGAGGATGTTCCCGATGACGGGTGAGACTAGAACTAGGGGACATAGTCTTAGAATAAGGGGCTGCTCTTTCAAAACTGAGATGAGGAGGAACTACTTCACTCAGAGGGTGGTAGGTCCATGGAATATGCTGCCACAAAAAGCTGTAGAAGCTACATCATTAAATAAATTTAAAACAGAAATAGACAGTTTCCTAGAAGTAAAGGGCATTAAGGGTTACGGGGAGCGGGCAAGAATTTGGACATGAGTCTAGGTTCGGATCGGTCATGGCCCTGTGGGTAGTGGAGCGGGCCCAGGGACCGTGTAGCCTGATTCTGCTCCTATTTCGTGTGTGCAATTCTGTTAGATGCAGGAGATGGTTCTGTGATAGATAGTAGATTGGCGGTTAGGATCAGATCAGCCATGATCTTATTGAATGGCGGAGCAGGCTCGAGGGGCCGATTGGCCTACTCCTGCTCCTATTTCTTATGTTCTTATGTTCTTATGTGATATCAAGAAACGGCTGAACAGACTGGATACAGCAAAGGCTATGGGCCTTGACAACATCCCAGCTGTCGCGCTGAAGACTTGTGCTCCAGAACTAGCCGCACCTCTAGCCAAGCTGTTCCAGTACATCTACAACACTGGCATCCACCCGACAATGTGGAAAACTGCCTAGTTATGTCCTGTCCACAAAAAGCAGGACAAATCCAATCTGGCCAATTAGCGTCCCATCAGTCTACTCTCAATCATCAGCAAAGTGATGAAAAGTGCTATCAAACGGCACTTTCTCACCAATAACCTGCTCACCGATGCTCAGTTTGGGTTCTGCCAGGACCACTCAGCTCCAGACCTCATTACAGCCTTGGTCCAAACTTGGACAAAAGAGCTGAATTCCAGAGGTGAGGTGAGAGTGACTGCCCCTGACATCGAGGCAGCATTTGACTGAGTGTGGCATCAAGGAGCCCTAGTAAAATTGAAGTCAATGGGAATCGGGGGGGGAAACTCTCCACTGGCTGGAGTCATACCTAGCACAAAGGAAGATGGTTGTGGTGGTTGGATGCCAATCATCACAGCCCCAGAACATTGCTGCAGGAGTTCCTCAGGGCAGTGTCCTCAGCCCAACCATCTTCAGCTGCTTCATCAATGACCTTCCCTCCATCATAAAGCCAGACTTGGGGATGTTCAATGATGATTGTATAGTGTTCAGTTCCATTCGCAACTCCTCAGATAATGAAGCAGTTCATGCCCACGTGCAGCAAGACTTGGACGACCTTCAGGCTTGGGTTGATAAGTGGCAACTATCAACATCCTAGGGGACACCATTGACCAGAAAACGTAACTGGAACAGGCACATAAATACTGTGACTACAACAGCAGGTTAGAGGCTGGATATTCTGTGGCAAGTGTCTCTCCTCCTGACTCCCTGAAGCCTTTCCACCATCTACAAGGCACAAGTCAGGAGTGTGATGGAATACTGTCCACTTGCCTGGATGAGTGCAGCTCCAACAACACTCAAGAAGCTCGACACCATCCAGGATAAAGCAGCCCGCTTGAGTGGCACCCCATCCACCACCTTAAACATTAATTCCCTCCACCAATGGCACACCGTGACTGCAGTGTGTACCATCTACAAGATGAACTGTAGCACCTCCCAAACCCGAGACCTCTTCCACCTAGAAGGACAAGGGCAACAGGCGCATGGGAACACCACCACCTCCAAGTCACACACTAGCCTGACTTGGAAATATATCGCCGTTCCTTCATTGTCGCTGGGTCAAAATTCTGGAACTCCCTCCTTAACAGCACTGTGGGAGTACCTTCACCACACGGACTGTAGCGGTTCAAGAAGGCGGCTCACCACCACCTTCTCAAGGGCAGTTAGGGATGGGCAATAAATGCTGGCCTTGTCAGTGACACCCACAACCCAGGAACAAATTTTTTATTTATTTTTTTAAACGGCTTAGCCTTCCCTTTGCAATTAGCATCTGACAATGTATCAATGAGACAACTGGCTTGGGGCAGAAAGATCCAATCAGAGCATTAAAGATGGGAGTTTTGTAAGAAGGGGCTGAACTATTGAAAGTTTTAAACCTGAACATAGTTATTCCTTTTCCTCTAGATGCACTCAGATAACTTTGCTGTACATGGCGAGTGTAGACAGTCTATTCGACCATGGAGAGCATTACAGCTAATCCCAATCCAGTTATCACCCAAGATCAATGCACAGGCGAAGAGGCCAGAAAATTAGCATGAAAAATAAGTATCAAAGCATATTTCCAAACGTACCGTTCACCAGATAAAGTCTTCAAAAAGATTTGGCAAACCGCATTTTGTTTGTTTCCAAATGAGCAACACCACAATATAAAATGCATCAAAAGGCATCACTACGTCACATCGTCAAGCCCTAAAGTAAAGCATTTTCACTGTTCTCCCCCAAAGAATAAAAAGATTGCCAAACACTTTAAGGTGAGGGCACTGCCCCTTTAAAAATTCAACAGCTGCAGTCATGCAGAAGGGAAAAGATGTGAACTCGAGATGCTGATACCGGGAGGAATCTGAAATTGCCATCAATGCCTCAATTATTGCTGGTGCATCAATGTCTTATAATTAAGTTATTAGGAGCTTGGTCCAGCTGTACGAGCTGATCAATGAAGTCAATTAAGATGGTCTTGGCCTGGTCTGCTTCTAGCGGCATGTTTTGCAGGCCAGGTGCAGTGCAGTCCATCGCTACGACAAGAATGCCCTTTATTCGGCCATTTAATGTTAGAGAGACTTCCTTCAGACAACTGATTGATTCCCCACTCTACCGCCAGCCCAAACAAACTTACAGGCAGTGCATTCTTTCCACATCCCCAAACACTGTTCAGAACAAAACCCCTCCAGTCTTCTTTGTAGAAAAGAGAAATACAATGACTTGAAGCCAATGACATTTTGTACATAATCCCAATGTACTGCTGCTTTCCCCGGTCTTTCAGAGAAACACAAGTTACAGGCGGAGCCCGCTAACGTTAACTGGTTTGTTAATAACTTGCACAATATTAGGCTCCAGATTCCTTCATTTCTACAAACAAATGCATTTGTTGCAGCAACATTATACGGCTAACTCATTTTAATATAATTATGCATAAAAATTTATATTTACAATTTGAAGTGTCAGTTGGCGCAACTGCACTCAATGCTAGTTCACGAACACTGGGAGGGCAGACAGACACAGGTTTGAGTGACTCGCCATGCATTAGGAAGGGAGGTGCTGAGCAGAGACTGTGATATCTGCCAGCAAAGATCTGGGTGGAGGGAAAGAGAAGAGTCTTGGGCACCTGTTGGCAGCCAGTTGCACAGGCAGTCGAGTCAGATGGTTGTAGCTTCAAGCCCCACTCCAGAGAGTCGAGCACAAAAAACTAGGCTGACACTACAGTGCAGTACTGAGGGAGAGCTGTGCAGTCGGAGATGTAGTCTTTCAGATGAGACGTTAAACCGAGCCCCCTTCTGCTCTCTCAGGTGGTTGTAAAATATCCCACGACACTATTCGAAGCAGAGGAGTTCTCCTTGGTCCCTTGGTCTATTTAATCCCTCAATCAACATCACTAAAACAGATTATCTGGTCATTAGCACATTGCTGTTTGTGGGATCAAGCTGTGTGCAAATTGGCTGCCGCGTTTCCGACATTACAACAGTACACCTCAAAGTACATAATTGGCTGTAAAGCACTTTGGTACGTCCGGAGGTCGTGTAAGGCGCTATATAAATGCAAGTTCTTTCTTTCTATTGGCGGAAGCCTGCAAACAGGCTATACACCCACCCTTTCAGCTCCAGGGGTCAGGCTAAGCAAGGATTATCAATACCAAAGCAAAAAAGGGGGAGAATTTGCCTGACTACCTGCAGAACAAGAGGGGGGGAAAAATAACATTAACTGATGAGCTGATCAAGCACTTTGTAAATCAGTTAAATGATCTCCTTCCTTTGCTTTTTTCTGCTCATTTTGTTCCCCTCCTCCTCCTCCTCCTCTGAAAGGGGTAACATGTTGCTGGAGGGGTGGGGAACGACGGTTCCCCCATAATTTTCTCAAGCGGCCATTTTGTATTGGAGAGCCTAGCGCACAGAGTGCCAGCAGGCTCGCACTGGACATCACGACCGAGCCCGATTCGGTGCTCAACGCCCTTTACACGTGTGGTTCAATCAGGGGTCGTCGGCTGAGTAATATATGTACCACCACCTTTGATTTTCTGACAGGAATTCAGTGTGAAGACCAGAGGATGCCCAAGACTTTTAATACATTATAGATAAACAAGATATACGGAGGATACAGGTTTGAGCCAGACTGGTTACATACAAGGGGGCTTCGCATATTTCACAAACTCCACAGGCACAAGAGATTTGCAGCAATGTTTTCTTTAGTTTGTACCACAAGTCCCCCCCAAACTCAACCAGGGAAGCAGTAGGGTAGCACAATTTGCCTCAGCGCCGCTGGGCTGAGGAAAATAAAAATCAGCCAGGATTTCCTCTCCTGATCATTATCAAGCAATGCCTACTGGAATGTGTGTGTGTCAGATGAGGAACAGGATCAGGCTTTCACTGTGATAATCCCCATGGTTGATCAGCCCAGCAACACTCACTGTCCACATTGGCAAGGTACCAGACAGGTGCAGGGGCTATGAGAACCCCGAGATGAGCCAATGCCTTCAGGGGAGAGGGGTGAAAAAAACCTCACCACATTTAAACAGAGATTAATTTCTTTTAAGAAAGAAAGCTCTTGATTTTCTATCGTGCCTTTCACAACCTCACGACATCCCATAAGTGCTTAACAGCCCATGAAGTACTTCTGAAGTGTGTGTAATTAATGTGTTATTTGTGCGTTTGAGATGAACTTACCAATGGAGACATACTGAAAGAAAACAGGCCGCCATCCACAGTGGATGCTGTGTAAACTTCTGCAGATCAATTAAATTTTTTAATTGAAATGCGTTATTTGTTCTTGGGAGTCGGGTGACACAGGCAAGGCCCCATTTATTGCTCATCACTCGTTGCCCTGAGGGCATTTCGAGTCAAGCACATAGTGTGGGATTGGAGTCAGGTGTAGGGCCAGACTGCGTTGGGGAGGGGGCGGGTTCCTTTCCCTGAAGAATACTGATGCACCAATTGGGTTTTAACAACAAAATAGGAGCCTTCATGCTGGCTCAAAAAATGGCCAGATTTATTGAATTTAATTTCACAACCTGCCCTGGTGAGATTTGAACTCTCGACCTCTGGGTTGCTACTCCAGTACCATGATCACTAGGCGACCGTACCCTATAGGTTAAAATGGAAATCAAACTGGAATTTTTTGGGGCCTCAGAAATAATGAAAATAGTAAGCTTCTAATGAATGGTAATCAAAGTATCCAGATTAAGCAACAACAAACGATCTAAAACTCTGCTCAAAATAAAAGATTTTGTAATGTAAAGACAAAATACAACTGGGTGAATTATGAAAAATGAAAGTCAGTTTGAGAATATATACAGTGATGACTGGATTAGAAACAAACAAGGATAAACTAAACAGTGTACAGTTTATCATACTCATACAGGTCATATTGGTAATATTTAAACAGCTCTTTCATCATTCAGATTAATAATCTGTAATGTTACTGTCCCCTAAAGCTTAGTTTTGATTATTTATTTGAATAAAAAAAATCAGGGGGTTGAATGTCTATTAAAATTTAAATTCAAATTAGTCTTAACCTAAAAACCCATTTCTACTCAAAACCCCAATGACCAGGTACTCCCAATATTGAACTCAGTAGATTAGTGCCCTATTTATAACACCAGCTCCATTGATGCTGGGCAGATTAAGCAACAGTAACAACCTTTGCCTGACCATGAAGCAAAGAAACATAGAACCAGGAGTAGGCCATTCAGCCCCTTGAGCCTGTTCCGCCCTTCAATTAGATCATGGATGAGCTGTACCCCAACTGCATTTACCTGCCTTATCTCCATATCCCTTGATAACTTTACCTAACAAAAAGCAACTGTGCATGCAAGATGTTGAGGCTACTACACAAACCTTGTTCTCCTTCTGGCCACTGATCTTCCCAAGGTCAGGCTCAGCAATGGCGAACATATATGACTGGTCTGTATGAGCAAGATGGGCTCAGCCCATCTGCAGCCAGAATAAGAATGGAAGACCTGAAGCAAATGCTGCAGACACATCTTCATCATCAGAGCAAACCTACCGCCCAGGGTTCTGGTGCCTTAATATCACTGGCACCCAGTGATTTACACTATCACTTTGATTCAATGTTAAGCCAAAACAAATCAACTGTCTATGAACAGGGAGCTGGATATAAGGTGTTGACAAAGATAAATAGAAGTAATCACAGCCATGGAAATTTTAATAGTAATGTTGTTAGGGTATTTATTTTAATTCATTCTTGGGATGTGGGCGTCGCTGGCAAGACCAGCATTTATTGCCCATCCCTAATTAGAAGAACATAAGAAATAGGAGCAGGAGTAGGCCATTTGGCCCTTCGAGCCTGCTCCGCCATTCAACAAGATCATGGCTGATCTTCTACCTCAACTCCACCTTTCCGCACTATCCCCATATCCCTTAATTCCCTTCGTTCCCAAAAATTTATCGACCTCTGTCTTGAATATACTCAATGACTGAGCATCTACAGCTCTCTGGGGTAGAGAATTTCAAAGATTCACAACCCTTTGAGTGAAGAAATTTCTCCTCATCTCAGTCCTAAATAGCCTACCCCTTATTCTGTGACTGTGATCCCGTGTTCTAGATTCCCCAGCCAGGGGAAACATTTTCCCAGCATTAACCCGGTCAAGCCCCTTAAGAATTTTATATGTTTCAATTAGATCACCTCTCATTCTTCTAAACCCTAAGGAATATAGGCCTAGTCTATGCAATCTCTCCTCATAGGGCAATCCCCTCATTCCAGGAACCAGTCCAGTGAACCTTCGTTGCACTCCCTCTAAGGCAAGTATGTCTTTCCTTAGGTAAGGAGACCAGAACTGTACACAGTACTCCAGGTGTGGCCTCACCAATGCCCTGTATAATTGTAGCAAGACTTCTTTACTCTTATACTCTAATCCTTTTGTAACAAAAGCTAATATAACATTTGCTTTCCTAATTGCTTGCTGTACCTGTATGTTAACTTCCTGTGAATCATGTACAAGGACACCCAGGTAACTCAGAGTGCAAACATTTTCCAGTATCTCACCATTCAAAAAATATTCTGCTTTTTTGTTTTTCCTACCAAAGCGGATAACTTCACACTTCTCCACATTGTATTCCATTGGCCATGTTCTTGCCCACTCAGTCAACACTCAATCTCTCTGCAGCCTCTTTGCATCCTCCTCACAGCTTACTTTCCCACCTAACTTTGTATCAGCAGCAACCTTGGATACGTTACACTCAGTCCCTTCATCTAAGTCATTAATATAGATTGAAAATAGCGGAGGCCCAAGCACTGATCCATCCTACTAGTTACATGTTCAAAAAAACTCTAACAGATTTATCAAACACTATTTCCCCTTCATAAAACCATGTTGACTCTACCTAATCATATGATTTTCTAAGTGGCCTGTTATCACGTCCCTAATAATAGATTCTAGCATTTTGCCTACTACTGATGTCAGGCTAACTGGCCTTTCAGTTCCCTGTTTTTTCTCTTCCTCCTTTCTTAAATAGCGGGGTTGTGTTTGCTACCTTCCAATCCTTGGGGACTGTTCTAGAATCTAGGGAATTCTGGAAGATTAATACCAGTGCATCCACTATCTCTGCAGCTACCTCTTTTAAAACCGTAGGATGCAGGTCATCAGGTCCAGGGGATTTGTCGCCACTTACTCTCATTAATTTCTCCAGTACTATGTCTTTACTTATACTGATTTCTTTAAGTTCCTCATTCTCTCGAGACCCTTGGTTCCCCATTTCCCAGAATGTTTTTTGCGTCTTCTACTGTGAAGACAGATACAAAGTACTTGTTTAATGTCTCTGCCATTTCCTTATTGCCCATAATAATTTCTCCTGTCTCTGCCTCTAATGGGACCACGTTTACTTTCACTAATCTCTTCCTATTTACATATCTGTAGAAACGTTTACAATCTTTTTATGTCTCTTGCTAATTTACTCTCCTATTCTCTTTTCTCATCAATTTTTTGGTCCTCCTTTGCTGAATCCTAAAATCCTCCCAATCCTCAGTCTTACTATTCTTTTCGGCAACATTATAAGCCTCTTCCTTTGATCTAATACTATCTTTAACTTCTCGTTAGCCACGGTTGGACTACATTTCCTGTGGGGTTTTAGTGCCTTAAAGGAATGTATATTTGTTGTAAATTATGTATTAATTCTTTAAATGCCATTGCTTGTCTACCATCATACCTTTTAATGTAGTTTCCCAATCTACCTTAGCCAACTCGCCCCTCATACCTACGTAGTTTACTCTGTTTAGATTTAAGACCCTAGTTTCGGATTTAACTAAATCACTTTCAAACTCAATATAAAATTCTATCATATTATGGTCACTCTTCCCTAAAGGCCCCTTTACTACAAGGTTATTAATTAACCCTTTCTCATTGCACAATACTAGATCTAACATAGCCTGTTCCCTAGTTAGTTCCCCAACATACTGATCTAGAAAACTCTCTTGTATACATTCCATGAATTCGTCCTCCACACTACTACTGCAAATTTGGTTTGCCCAGTCTATATGTAAATTAAAGTCCCCCTTGAGAAGGTGGTGGTGAGCCGCCCTCTTGAACCGTTGCAGTCAGTGTGGTGAAGGTACTCCCACAGTGCTGTTAGGTAGAGAGTGCCAGGATTTTGACCCAGCGACAATGAAGGAACGGCGATATATTTCCAAGTCAGGATGGTGTGAGACTTGGTGGTGGTGGTGTTCCCATGCGCCTGCTTCCTTTGTCCTTCTAGGTGGAAGAGGTCACAGGTTTGGTAGATGCTGCCGCAGAAGCCTTAACGAGTTGCTGCAGTGCATCTTGTAGATGGTACACACTGCAGCCACAGTGCGCCGGTGGTGGAGGGAGTGAATGTTTAAGATGGTGGATGGAGTGCCGATCAAGCGGGCTGCTTTGTCCTGGATGGTGTCGAGCTTCTTGAGTGTTGTTGGAGCTGCACTCATCCAGGCAAGTGGAGAGTATTCCATCACACGCCTGACTTGTGCCTTGTAGATGGTGGAAAGGCTTTGGGGAGGCAGGAGGTGAGTCACCAGTCATAGAATGCCCAGCCTCTAACCTGCTCTTGTAGCCACAGTATTTATGTGGCTGGTCCAGTTAAGTTTCTGGTTGTTGATGGGGGGGGATTTGACGATAATGCCACTGAATGTCAAGGGAAGGTGGTTAGACTCTCGCTTGTAATCTGTACAGGAATGGCAGGTCACTGTGCGAGAGTATGTTTAGCTGCCTTCAGCCCATCGAACTGTTATCTCATGCCAGTGGTTGAGAAATATTCTACCATTCTGTAATGTAGTACTGAAACTGTCTTCAATTACCTTTATTTCTTCTGGAAAACGCTGATTTTCTCCCCTCCTTTCCTGAAAGCATTGACTCCTTGCTGAGGTACGGTGTGTTGTTAAATTGACTACTATTGATGTGAACAGTGAGTGTCCTCACCTAAAGTCCATGCACTTCCAGAAAGAGTAATCAGGAGCAAGATCTGCCCCTCACTAATCAAGAGGATGCTGAGGTCAATTGAAGAGGCTCAACTGACATCAATGAACTCAGCACAGACCTGAAGTGATGGTGGCATTTTCCTGGTCTGTACACTTTGGCTGCTTACTGGATGAAGAGATGGAAACCCTCAAATCCAATTCTTTTTTTTTCATTGAATGATAAAAATACAGAGACTTGAGCACAAAAATCTAGGCTGACACTCCAGTGCAGTACTGAGGGAGTGCTGCACTGTCAGCGGTACCGTCTTTCGGATGAGACGTTAAACAGGTGGACATAAAAGATCGTATGGCACTATTTCGAAGAAGAGCAGTGGAGTTCTCCCAGTTATCCTGGCCAAAATTTATCCCTCAACCAACATCACTAAAACAGATGATCTGGTCATTATCACACTGCTGTTTGTGGGACCTTGCTGTGCGCAAATTGGCTGCTGCGTTTCCTACATTACAACAGTGACTACACTTCAAAAAGTACTTCATTGGCTGTAAAGCGCTTGGGACGTCCGGTGGTTGTGAAAGGCGCTATATAAATGCAAGTTTTTCTTTTCTTTCAGAATATAGGTGCCCAACCAGCAGAGCCTCTGTCCCTGCAAGCTGCTGTGTTAAGATATTTATTACTAAATGATCTACACACGATACATGATATCAGGAACCCTACTCGGCCAGTTTTCAATGCAAGGGCTCGTGAACAAAAGGCACTACATTTATTTTATCTTCCAATTGCGATTGTTCTTTTTCTATTCCACTCATCTTGCATCCAATGCTATCCTGCTTAACTAGGAGGATAAAACCCTGCAACTCTCAGTCATCCCCATGGACGCAATAGCAGTATTTTCTTCTGCCACCCTTTGAAGGGGACACACAAAGGCAGTGCAGGAAAGGACCCGCTCCTCGCAATAAAACCGATTCGCCTCACTCCCAGACAACTTGGCAAAGGCCGACCAACTCAAGCCCGAGGGGGAAGGCCGAGTACAATTGCCAAGTCAAGTCTGGATTTTGAACTCGGGAAGTCCAAGTGCCTGGTGATGTAGTTAACGGAATGCCGCAGGCAACTCGTTTCAATGCATACAGTAACTGTTGCCAAGACCCCGCCTGCAGTTATGTGTGAGCCACCACCGCCCACCCCCCACCCACCCTGTCGGAGGCTGTAAATCCCATGTGTCACGACCTGCAAATAACTTCCATAATTTAATGATGAATACAGGGACACAACCAGCATCGCGGAATGAGATTTCTCCAGGCACGATCTTGCAAATGGAGATTTCCAAAAGGAAAGCTGCCCGAGGGGAATTCGCAGGATTGTAAACTGCAGATCTGCAGCTTGCCCGACAGTGGAAGATGGAGCAAGGTCGCATGGGTGACCGAGAGACAGATCGGTCAGTGACACAAGCTGACTGCTTTCCCATGCCAGCAAGTACAAGGAAACTTGTTCCTAATTCACAGTCTTATATCCGCTGTGTTTGAGCAGTAAGCTGACCTCCGATTTGACATTATTTCACACCTCCACACATAACTAACCGCTTAATACGTCCCATAATGAGAGGCTGAATGAACTCACAAAACAGCCAACACCTGATTACATTGCTTCACACAAACTTCTAAAGTGCTGCTGTTTCCATCAGTCCCAACTCCCAGTCGCCACCAGCGAGTAAACGATACAAAAGGAAGCGGCAGAACGAACTGGTGCTCTGGACTGCGACACAATGCGTGGATTCTCATTTATTTTGGTTCTTCGTCTCTGACCCTTCGCCAGCCCCCCAACCCCACCCCACCCCCAACCCAACCCACACTCATACCGGGAAGGGCCGGCACAACAGCCCAGCAAGGGGGAGAAGAGAAACAGAAGCCGCTTTGTTCTGTTTTCTCCTTTCAGCATTCTATTGAGGTAAACTGCTGAAAGACTTGGGCAACCCTCAATAGCACAAAGCTTAGTAATGTGACCGGAATACAACTCTGCTTGGCTAATCAGTAGACAGTACAGAGAGTGGCAAAGAAGAGTTAGATCCAGCACTGTTAATTGCACAAAAATTCACTTGTGTTTTCGCATCTTATTTTACTTTTTGAATGTTAAAGTGCAGCGCCACACATTTAACGCGTTTTAAAAAAAAACATTCTAAAGGAAAACAGATACGTCATCAAAATAGCTAACATACTGGCAGTGTACCCAACCTACACTCAGCATAAATTAATCTCAAAGAGAATTCTGTGAACAAAACACACCGACATTTACAGTAAATTTATGATTTACTTCATCTCTCGCTCGCTCTCTCAATACAGCCAGATAAAGTTTATCGGGTCGTTTGTCTCATTGCTGTTTGTGGGAGCTTGCTGTGCGCAAATTGGCTGTCACATTTCCTACATTACAACAGTGACTACACTTCAAAAGTACTTCATTGGCTGTAAAGCGCTTGGAGACGACTTGAGGTCACGATAGGCGCTATATAAATGCAAGTTCTTTCTTTCTCCCCCTTGTCTCCGGAGGGTGCTGGCCCTTACTGAGATACTCTTCCACAAGCGCTGGCAGACATCCAGTGCCTCACTGGCATGGCCGTCCTCTATGGGTGAGGCTCGACAGCGGGTTATTCAACCACCGAAGGCAGCACAGCCAAGCCCGATCTTGTTCTAACCCAACCTCCACACACCTACACTTAGCAGCAGATAGCAGCCAGGAGCATGGGGTCTTACATTCCAGTATTTGGCCCAAACACCCTCCCTCCCCTATAGTTACTTCATCTCTGCCAGTGCGGGAAGTAAAGGCAGTGAGCGCAAATGTGCTGTTTCACCATCCAGTCCCTGGGAGAGGTACAAAGATGGCAGCTCCAGTGAGCAGCCGAGTTAAAAAGAGTGCACATAGCGTTCAAATACCGGGACGGGTATTTTCGGACAAATGACAAGAATAAAGCCGCTGTAGGACATTCCTTTAATTGCCTTTGACAAAGTGGATCCCACAGAGTCTGCTTTTCAATAACTTTCAGCATCCCTTGCGTCTTTGTTTGCCGCAGAAGCAGGGGGGCACTGTTTGCAGAGACTAGGGCAGCGCAATCAACTGCACTCACTACAAACCGTGCAGGGTTCCTCATTAGGCAGTTGGAGGGGGCCCACAGGTCAAGTGGCTCAGAATCACTTCCACTTACAGTATCGGGTCTCTGTTCAAGATGACTGCATGCTGACTGTAGGACTAAATGCACCTCTGTTTAAACAGTTCTCTTATCTATAATGATACCAGGGTGCTAATGTGTGGACGTTCGAGAGCAGCTTTTCTGCCCTAACCTTCTCTTCTCCTGAAGGCAGTGACTCTTGCTCGGATACAGTTCCATCAGACCCGGCAACCTTGCTGAAGTGGCTCTTCATGTGTGGCCCTAGACATTGAGTGCAGCCAACTATTCGGCCATAGAGCACCATCGCAGCTGATCCCATTCCTGGCATGCACGCAGTTTCTAACTAGGGTCACTCGATAGTGGCCGGAAACAGGAACCCTGGCCAACATCTGCCTCTCCCCAGGGCACTGAGGCTAATTGCACCCAACAGCTCTAATATTGGCTGACTGTAAAATATAAAGTTGAAAAACTGACTGAGGCGGCATTTAAGGGCATGCAAACAACACTTTGTACTGATAAAGAGCCTTTAATGTAAAGGACATGCCCATTTGTGCAATTTTTGGGAATGTAATATAAAGGTATCAAATTGGGTTAGTGCGTTAGACACTGTCCTTTCACCTTTGGGACCAGCGTTCAACTTGAGCCCAGACTGATGGGACGAAGGTCCTCTCTGTCAGCAAGATCCCATGTAAAATGGGTTTGGCCAGTCTTGCTCCAGCTCTGGGCTGACAACACTAAAATTGCAATCTAACTCAGACAGGCCCAAGGATGGCTGGTGTGGGGAATGTAGTAGGGGGTGTTCTTCTGAGGTTGGCATTGTTGTTCGGCAGAGTGGAGGAAGTTTTACTCTGCGTCTGGTACCTGACCTGGGAAAAGTTCCATTCTCCCCCACAGAAAACATAAAACATGAACCAAGATCGAAGGCATTTTAATATTTTCTGTACATGCAATAGGCTTATCGTGCAGAAGTTCTAAGTGGCCACTGCTTTGCCATTTTCAGACCCAATTTGCTAGGGCGATCATTACTTCAATCATAGAGAATATTTTTCCTTGCTGTAATTAACTCTGTCGCTCGGAGTTCCTAGCAAAATGATGGATGAGGTGAAATGCAGTCTCAAGCCTTACTTTGTATATAGATAACAATGTATAATAGGAAAATTGCCCTTAAGCCAATACATTTGAATGTTGTGTAATTATCTCAATTCATCACTTGAAATGACTCCCACTTCTGCCACCGTCACCATCTTTCCTTCACCCCAGTGTTAGAATAGCTCACAATATTCTCCCCAGACACAACCACTTTAGGTGCTTTTAACATTGTGGCTCGGCATAATCCAGATGCTGGGAGTTTGAACAGCAAAACATTCTCCCTCTCTCCCGTTTTTAAACCTGAAGTCTTCCCCTGGTCTCCTGTGGGCCGAGTGGAACCATAGAGGAGGTAGTTCCCGCGGTAGATAGAGACCCACAAGAACGTCAGCATGCGCTGCCAATTGAACAAGGTAGGTCAAGGCACTTGGATTGGGGAGGGGGATAAACTGCACGAGACAACAGTAAGATACTAGTGCCTTTTGGGAGGATAAAATCAATCATTGTACTGCTAGGTGTTTTCACACTTTGAAAGAACATACAATTTCCACACCCGTCATTACACTTTATTGAAATGCAGTCCACAACACGGACGTTGGCCAGTGACCGTTAAAAATCAGGTCCAGCAATCAGATGGGAGTTGTAGTACCACCTTCGTGTTGTTTTAAGATGGTTTCAGATGTGCAAAATAACTCGGCAGTCAGGCCACTGATCTCCGAACTCCACAAGCACTAAATCCAGGATTATCTCCTGGGGACAAGTCTTGCATCGGGCGCAGTATAACTGCAGTTTGGTGCCAAGCCCAGTTCAGAATAGTCCCAGAAGGTCTACTTGCACACATCTGTTTTAAAAAAAGTTTTTAAACTTCAGTGTTTCTCCTGCTCTTTCTAGCTTTGCTGGATTCATGCTTTCTCTATCGCATATTCAGCAAGAGCCAGCACACCATTGCAGGAAGAGGGGTTTCCCAATGCCCCCGAGCACTGCTAAAGTTACCTGATAGTCTAAGAGCAGTTTCAACACTGCTAAGTTCAAGAGCATCTTGAAACCGTCTCACCTTCAGATGCTGGTTTCCTGTTCCTGCTTTCATTGCTTCTTTTCATGCCACACTAGGAGAGAAACAGCAATAAGAGGTGGGCAGAGCAAGAAGGCAAGAACAACGGTGGATCGAGAAGGGACGATACTGGGGCTAAGCCAAGAAATCGAGCAGAAGCGGAAATGCTGGGAAAAACAGCAGGACAAATTATTAAATGTTTGCATTGCAACTCGCCAAACAGTATGCAAAACACCTTAATTAAGGGGAAGGAGGGGCACTGACAACTCCGTTAAATGCATTAGAGATTGAGTGAGAACTTCCAAGACCACCCCCAAAAAGACAAGTCCAATACAATGTAAAAAGAAATGTTGTAGTGATAGGGGATAGACACTGTTCTCTGCAGCCGAGAGCGTGAGTCCTGAAGGCTGTGCCAGGGTTAAGGACATCTCCTTTGGGTTGGTGAGAAACTTGGGGTGGGAGGGGGAAGATCCAGTTGTCATGGTTCACGTAGGCACCAATGACATAGGTAGGACAAAGAAAGAGGTTCTGCTGAGAGAGTATGAGCAGCTAGGGGCTAAATTAAAAAGCAGAACCACAAAGGTAATAATCTCTGGATTACTACCTGAACCAGGAGCGAATTTGCATAGGGTAAATAAGATCAGAGAAATGAACGAGTGGATCAAAGACTGGTGTGGGAGGAATGGGTTTCGATTTGTGGGGCACTGGCACCAGTACTGGGATAAGAGGGAGCTGTTCCGTTTGGACGGGCTTCACTTGAACCATGCTGGGGCTAGAGTCCTGGCGAATCGAATAACTAGGGCTGTAGAAAGGACTTTAAACTAAATAGTGGGGGGGGGGGGGGGAGGATCCAGGTGAGCGGGAATTTAAAAAGTCAATGAGAAAGCAATAGAGCAGGATAGAGATGGGGGAAATAATAACCGGAGTGTGACAGGAAGGGACAGAAGGTTTAAAAATAAGAGTGCAACAGAAAATGGGGCCAAAACAAGGAAAAATGGTAAAAAGACAAAGTTAAAAGCTCTATATCTGAATGCACGCAGCATTCATAACAAGATAGATGAGTTGATGGCACAAATAGATACAAATGGGTATGATCTGATCACCATTACAGAGACATGGTTGCAAGGTAACCAGGGCTGGGAACTGAATATTCCAGGGTATTTGACAATTCGGAAGGATAGACAGAAAGGAAAGGGAGGTGGGGTGGCTTTGTTGGTAAAAGATGGGATCAGTGCAGTGGTGAGAAGTGATATTGGCTCAGAAGATCAAGATGTAGAATTGGTTTGGGTGGAGATAAAAAATAATAAAGGGAAAAAGTCTCTGGTGGGCGTAGTCTACAGGCCCCCGAACAGTATCAATACTGTTGGACAGAGTATAAAACAACAAATAATGGAGGCCTGTAAAAAAGGTACGGTAATAATCATGGGTGATTTTAATCTCCATATTGATTGGACAAATCAAATTGGCCATGGTAGCCTTGAGGAGGAGTTCATAGAGTGCATCCGGGATGGTTTCCCAGAACAGTATGTAATGGAACCAACCAGGGAGCAGGCTATCTTGGATCTGGTACTTTGTAATGAAACAGAATTAATAAATGATCTCATAGTAAAGGATCCTCTAGGAAAGAGTGATCATAGCATGGTTGAATTTCAAATTCAGTTGGAGGGTGAGAGAGTTGTATCTCAAACCAGTGTCCTGATCTTAAACAAAGGCAATTATAATGGCATGAGGGCAGAACTGGCTAAAGTGGACTGGAAAAATAAATTAAAGGGCAAGACAGTTGAAATGCAGTGGCGGACATTTAAGGATATATTTCATAACTCTCAACAAAAATATATTCCAGTGAGAAAGAAAGATTTTAAGAGAAGGGAGCATCATCCGTGGCTAACTAAGGAAGTAAAGGATGGTGTCAAATTGAAAACAAAGGCATACAATGTTGCCAAGATTGGTGGGAGACCAGAGGATTGGGAAATTTTTAAAAACCAGCAAAGGATGACTAAAAAAAAGATGAATTATGAGAGTAAACTGGCAAGAAACATTAAAACAGATAGTAAGAGCTTCTACAGGTATATAAAAAGGAAGAGGGTAGCTAAAGTAAACATTGGTCCCTTAGAGGATGAGACTGGGGAATTAATAATGGGGAACGGGGAAATGGCCGAGACTCTGAACAAATATTTTGTATCTGTCTTCACGGTAGAAGACACTAACAACATTCCAATAATGGATAATCAAGGGGCCACAGGGAGGGGGGAACTAAAGACAATCACTATCACTAAGGAAATAGTACTTGGTAAAATAATGGGACTAAAAGATGACAAGTCCCCTGGACCAGATGGCCTGCATCCCAGGGTTTTAAAAGAAGTGGCTGCAGAGATAGTGGATGCATTGGTTGCAATATACCAAAATTCTCTGGACTCTGGAGAGGTCCCAGCGGATTGGAAAACCGCAAATGGAACACCCCTATTTAAGAAAGGAGGGAGACAGAAAGCAGAAAACTATAGACCAGTTAGCCTAACATCTGTCATTGGGAAAATGCTGGAGTCCTTCATTAAGGAAGCAGTAGCAGGGCATTTGGAAAATCATAATGCAGTCAAGCAGAGTCAGCATGGTTTTATGAAAGGGAAATCATGTTTAACAAACTTGCTGGAGTCCTTTGAGGAGGTAACGAGCAGGGTGGACAAAGGTGAACCAATGGATGTGGTGTAATTGGATTTCCAGAAGGCATTCGATAAGGTGCCACATAAAAGGTTATTGCATAAGATAAGAGCTCACAGAATTGGGGGTAATATATTAGCATGGATAGAGAATTGGCTAACTAACAGAAAGCAGAGAGTCGGGGTAAATGGGTCATTTTCCGGTTGGAAAACGGTAACTAGTGGGGTGCCTCAACTATTTACAATCTACATTAATGACTTGGATGAAGGGACCGAGTGTAATGTAGCCAAGTTTGCAGATGATACAAAGATGGGTGGGAAAGCAAGTTGTGCAGAGGACTCAAAGAAACTGCAAAGGGATATAGACAGACTAAGTGAGTGGGCAAACATTTGGCAGATGGAGTATAATGTGGGAAAGTGCGAGGTTATACACTTTGGAAGGAAAAATAAAAAAGCAAATTATTATTTAAATGGGGAGAGATTACAAAATGCTACAGTTCAGAGGGACCTGGGGGTCCTTGTGCATGAAACACAAAAAGTTAGCATGCAGGTACAGCAAGTAATCAAAAAGGCAAATGGAATGTTGGCCTTTATTTCAAAGGGGTTGGAGTATAAAAGCAGGGAAGTTCTGCTACAACTGTACATGGTATTGGTGAGACCACACCTTGAGTACTGCGTACAGTTTTGGTCTCCTTATTTAAGGAAGGATATACTTGCATTGGAGGCAGTTCAGAGACAATTCACTAGGTTAATTCCAGAGATGAGGGGGTTGACTTATGAGGAAAGGTTGAGCAGGCTGGGCCTATATTCATTGGAATTTAGAAGAATGAGAGGTGATCTTATTGAAACATACAAGATACTGAGGGAGCACGACAAGGTAGATGCAGAGAGGATGTTTCCCCTCATGGGGAAATCTAGAACGCGGGGGCATAGTTTTAGAATAAAGGGTCGCCCTTTTAGAACTGAGATGAAGAGGAACTTCTTCTCTCTGAGGGTTGTAAATGTGGAATTCTCTGCCCCAGAGAGCTGTGGAGGCTGGGTCATTAAATACATTTAAGGTGGAGATAGACACATTTTTGCAAGATAAGGGAGTGAAGGGTTATGGGGAGCGGGCGGGGAAGTGGCTTTGAGCCCAAGATCAGCCATGATCTTATAGAATGGTGGAGCAGGCTCCAGGGGCCAAGTGGCCTATTCCTGCTCCTATTTCTTATGTTCTTATGTTCCTCTTGGCACAAACTGCCTCCTCTCTTTATCACCCACCCATACCAGTGCACAAACTACCCTAAGAACTAGTAACAATAACCTACCCAAAACCAGGCAAGACATAGGGTTGTCAACTCTGGTTGGACCTATACATGGAGGTGTCATCACATGACCTCCTGCCTCCAACCGCCCGCCATTGGTTATCCAACACGCCCATACTCGCAGCACACCACCTTCCCACACCAATTGGAACGTAAATAGACTGTTCCCCAATTGGATGATTCTTTATGGTCAGTCAAACAGCCTTCCCCCACCATGTCTGATATTTTTATAATAAACAAGCGTTCAAAGAAATTTTTTTTTTTTAATAAGCACAATTTTTAATGCCTCTATGATTTTTCTCCTGGATAGTTTAAAGCAGTGTCCTGGAAATTAATCTTTAACTCCTGGAGACTCCAGGGTAATCCCAGAGGGTTGGCAACCCGAGTAAGACACCACCCACTACCCAACAAGACAACCATTTAGACATAAGCCTTTGAATTCCCCTCACAATCCATCTGAACTTTGGGGTTCAGGACCAAGTGAATTGCCTCAACCATCAGACACACATTGCTCCCAACACAGGCACAGCCATGCCAGGAGATCTAATGGTTCAATATATTCACCTCACAAGCACTTGGCAAATCAAGACACTATATATATTTTTGTGAAGCATATTTTTAAAATCGGTGTGTAAACTTTTCAGAATTCAATGTTGAAAAATTCAAACAATGTAATAATTTGAAAGATGTATTTCCATACTGCAGTGAAACGTGTAATCAGAAGGCAGTAAGGTTTACTTGAGCAGTAACTCCATAATTACCATTTACCAACCAACCATAGGAATTTTCTCCGATGCAATTTTCTGCTGATCAAATGATAATATTTGCTCAATAATTAGCTTAAGCAGCTTATCCCACAGGGAAATGAAGCAATTGACCCTTGTTGCATGGACCACTGGCGTGATAGTACTGCAGAAAACAGTTCGGTTGCATTCTTGGGCTTCACACTTGGTATACAGTTAAGATCAGCGTCAATGGCTGCTCCTCAAGGTGGACCTCTTGCCCCATGCAAATCAGAGTACGTCTTTACCAGCCAAATAGCCCCAATGACCGAACGGAAAGTTCTTGCTGCGGTATTTCAGCTCACTGGAGTACTCAACATGGTGCTATGTGATCTCATCTATGATAGGTGGATGAATATGTCATCTATCAGACCAAGGCTCTAGCTATAATCCAGACAAGTTTAGCAAACATTAAACAGGTAAATGCATGGCACTCAGTGCAAACACACATACAGTAGTTACTGCCTTTACTATTCTCTTCAAAATGTCAAAACAACCAAGGTGCTTCTTCTCTCAATATTGATCTTCGAAATACGGTCACTCACTTCTTCCATGGCGAATCCCTACGACAAGTAAAGTTCCAGCTCGGACTCCCTGCAGGTTTCTGAGTGATTGCTGCGATTATTCCATGCAGCCAAAACATACACCAACAATCAGAGGCTCCTGACTACAGAGCTGTCCATCAAAGGGACTTCAAAAATCATTGTCCCATCTTCCCCAGACACAGCTGTCAATCAAAATCAGTATCCCAGGATGTCAATTACCTAGGAGGTTTAGAATTGAATGGATGGCTTGATTCATTCAGCTGTGCCGAAGGCTTTGAATGGCCAGCTAGAGGAGACCCTATCCAGGTATAATGTGAGGCTGCATATAGCGACACCAGTATTCCCGGCCAGAATGGAGATGATTGGGTAATTCCCCTGTCAATCACACCTGGAGACTGCACTGCTGTAAGTGGCGGAGATTGATTTTATGCACATAATTTGTATGTAATTATCTTCCATTCACTGCATTATGCTGGAGAAATCACCCTGCTTTTCTCAGGAGATGTTGCTGTAGTTTCGGTCACAAGTTCGGTTTAGAAACATAGAAACATAGAAAATAGGTGCAGGAGTAGACCATTCGGTCCTTCGAGCCTGCACCGCCATTTAATGCGTTCATGGCTGAACATGCTACCTCAGTACCCCATTCCTGCTTTCTCGCCATACCCCTTGATCCCCCTAGTTGTGAGTATTATATCTAACTCCCTTTTGAATATATTTAGCGAACTGGCCTCAACAACCTTCTGTGGTAGAGAATTCCACAGATTCACCACTCTCTGGGTGAAGTTGTTCCTCCTCATCTCAGTCTTAAATGGCTTCCCCTTTATCCTTAGACTGTGACCCCTGGTTTTAGTTTTCCCTAACATTGGAAACATTCTGCCCGCATCTAATTTGTCTAAACCAGTCAGGATTTTAAACGTCTCTATAAGAGCCCCCCTCATTCTTCTGAACTCCAGAGGATACAAGTTCAGTTGATCCAGTCTTTCTTGATATGGCAGTCTGGCCATCCCAGGAATCAATCTAGTGAACCTTCGTTGCACTCCCTCAATAGCAAGAATGTCCTTCCTCAAGTTAGGAGACCAAAACTGCACACAATACTCTAGGTGTGGCCTCATCAAGGCCCTGTACAACTGTAGCATCACCTCCCTACTCCTGTACTCAAATCCCCTTGCTATGAAGGCCATCATGCCATTTGCTTTCTTGACTGCCTGCTGCACTTGCCTTCCCACCTTCAGTGACTGATGTACCATGACGCCCAGGTCTCGTTGCACCTCCCCTTTCCCTAATCTGCCACCATTCAGGTAATAGTCTGCCTCCCTATTTTTACCACCAAAGTGGATAACCTCACATTTATCCACATTGTACTTCATCTGCCATACATTTGCCCATTCACCCAACCTGTCCAAGTCACTCTGTAGCCTCCTAGCATCCTCCTCATTGTTCACACTGCCTCCCAATTTAGTGTCATCCGCAAATTTGGAGATATTACAATTAATCCCTTCGTCCAAATCATTAATATATAATGTAAACAGCTGGGGCCCCAGCACCGAACCCTGCGGTACCCCGCTGGTCACTGCCTGCCATTCTGAAAAGTACCCATTTACTCCTACTCTTTGTTTCCTGTGTGCCAACCAGTTCTCAATCCACGTCAACACATTACCCCCAATCCCATGTGCTTTAACTTTGCACACCAATCTCTTGTGTGGGACCTTGTCGAAGGCCTTCTGAAAGTCCAAATACACCACATCTACTGGTTCCCCCCCCGTCCACCCTATTGGAAACATCCTCAAAAAATTCCAGAAGATTTGTCAAGCATGATTTCCCTTTCACAAATCCATGCTGACTTGGACCGATCATGTCGCCACTTTCCAAATGGTCTGTTATGACATCTTTAATAATTGATTCCATCATTTTACCCACCACCGATGTCAGGCTGTAATAATTCCCTGCTTTCTCCCTCCCTCCTTTTTTAAAAAGAGGGGTTACATTAGCCACCCTCCACTCCTTCGGAACTGATCCAGAGTCTAAGGAATGTTGGAAAATGATCGTCAATGCATCCACTATTTCCAAGGCCACCTCCTTAAGTACTCTAGTTCATAGAGACTCTTTTTAAATAGACACTGTAGACTGATTGCTGTAGTGCGTTGTTTAAATAGACTCTGTTTGCTGTAAAATAGACTGCCCAAAGTCCTGCCACAAGTCCCGCCCTGCCTCCAACTCATTGGCTGACACAGTGGTGTCAACAGGCACTCTGATAATGTGAGCACAACCATGCATACTATTACTCCTAAAACTATGCACTTCTCTGCCTTGCCCGGAGGTGCAAATACTACCTAGACTGCAATGTGTATTCCATACAACTTGCAGAAACAACAAGCAGTGACGTCAACTCTCTGTCTATACTGTGGTCAGCTGTAAAGAACACAACCAATGTTTTAACAAAGATGAAAAAGTTTCATTTTTGACACAGATGCTTTCACTTAGAAGGTCCAAGAAGTCAACATTTACAGAGCAAGACGTCCAGATGACTTGCCAAACCGTAACGGTCCCAAAGTACTTCCCAACAAGAAAGTAGGGACTGTTACAGTTTCTCCAAAACTGAAATTGCACAACTTCTGGGAAGAGGTGACTGAATGAGACCTTTCAGCATTTAACAAAAAACACAACAGACTTGGCAGGATGACAAAGCAGTTTAATGAAGGAAGGGTCATTTGCCAAAGAGAAGAAGATCGTGGGCCCCATTCCAACATCAGCGCGAGAGGATAGGGGAAGGCCACTATCTTTTAGGGGCTGGAAGATTGCACGCCTTGTTAGCTTAATTAATCTTGACACTGACTTGCCAATAGCACAGTTCACGCTCCATTGGGATTGATCACTACTGCAGTTGGCAACACTTCTATTGTCAATCAGGAAGATGACAACTTGGAAGCGCTTGAAACCACATGACAGAGAGCCTCCACTTGGCAAAGTCTCCCTAGTCGGTATAGCGTCAAACCAATCGCTATTTCCAGATTTAACTAGTCTTCTCTATTACTCTTTAGCTTTGCGGGGGTGGGGGTGGGGGGGAATGGTGTCCTGTACAATGGGCCATCACTTCCGCCTTGCTTCATCAGTTAAACAAAACCTCAATGACACCTCTGGTGAATGGAAGCAGCTACTTTAACACAGCAGTAAATAAGAATCCCAGAAGCTGAGGGGGCCATTAAACTGTGCTATCCATCTGGCCCAGTTCACAAGGGGCTAGATTTCCAATTCATTGGCCATGTGCGAGTAGAAATCTGGCCTATCTTTGGAGAAGCCAATGTTTCTGTTCCCTTTGCAAATGTGTCATCGCAAGTACCACACTATGGGGACACGCATGCACGCACACAATTATAGAACGCAGACTGAAGAACAGTCTGTGGGCCTCCAAATAAAGCAGTACATCACGCACGATAATACACATGTAACTAAATACTCGTTGCATAAATTCATGATCCAATCTATCCAAACGGTTTCTAGAGAAACCATTACTGGATGACAATCTGCCTTGTGTTACACACGGAGCGAGTAGCTCGGTTTCTCCAAAGTCGGATTGGTTTCTTCAAATATTTCATGTCTGAGCTGATTTTTGAGGTTAAGTCGATGGCACAGTGAAGCTTTCCTTTGGGGCAGGCCCAATTAAGGAGGATAACTAGTGCCATAATGTTTCTGTTACAGTTACTTTAACCCTGCAGGATAGATATGTAGATTTTTCCTGGGGTAGCTGTATATCTGCTGGGTGCCAAGATGATCATCTGACAAGAATGAAACACAACCCTATCAGTGAGCAATCCATTGAGGACAAACTAAGGATTACAGATCCAGTTAGTAGCAAATCATTGATGCATTTCTTGTTATCATTAAGCCACAGAAAATGCAAAGCTACATTTTTTTCTCCCCTCTTCCTCCTTTGCTGGGACTAGCCACCCTATAGTAACTCCCCATTTTTTCTATAGGTACGTCAGCATCATATTCGACCTGGAGCTGAGCCTCTGACTCCATATCCTCTCCATCATAAAGGCCACCTACTTCCACCTCTGTAACATAGGAACAGGAGTAGGCCATTTAGCCCCTGGACCCTGTTCAATGTCTGATCGGTACCTCAACTCCATTTGCCCGCCTTTGCTCCATGTTCCTCGATACCCTTACCCAACAAAAATCCATCGATCTCAGTCTTGAAAGCTTCAATCAAGTCTGGAGGTGACACAGGCATGGATGAGGTTTTCAGCATCAGAAGGAATGGAGGCAGGAAAATTAAAGGGTTAAATTATGAGGCCAGTTTGCATAAACTTGGCTTGCATTCCACTGAGTTTAGAACGGATTTCTTCCTATCTCGACTATTTTTTGTCCCCTTGTCCAGTCTCTTCCCACCTACATCTGCGACTCTTCCGACGCACACCGCCACTTTAACAGTTTCCTGGCCCCAACTGTCTCCTTTTCACTATGGACATACAATCCCTCTACACACCTCCATTCCTCCACCAGGACAGCCTGAGAGCGCTCCGCTTCTTCCTTGAACAGAGGCCCAACCAGTCCCCATCCACCACCACCCTCCTCCGCCTGGCTGAACTTGTTCTCACATTGAACAACTTCTCCTTTGACTCCACTCACTTCCTCCAAATTAAAAGGTCATGATGTGGAGATGCCGGCGTTGGACTGGGGTGGACAAAAATGAGAAGTCGCACAACACCAGGTTATAGTCCAACAGATTTATTTAAAATTACAAGCTTTCGGAGCTGTCGCCCCTTCCTCAGGTAGAGTTACTGTGAGACAATCTGAATTCTGGTAGGTTGTCTCACAGTAACTCTACCTGAGGAAGGGGCGACAGCTCCGAAAGCTTGTAATTTTAAATAAATCTGTTGGACTATAACCTGGTGTTGTGCGACTTCTCAAATTAAAAGGTGTTGCTATGGGAACCCGCACAGGTCCTAGCTATGCCTGCCTTTTCGTGGGATATGTGGAACATTCTTTCTTCTAGTCCTACTTAGGTCCCCTCCCTCACCTCTTTTTCTGGTACATTGATGACTATATTGGTGCCTTTTCTTGCTCTCGAAAATTTCATTCACTTTGCTTCCAATTTCCACTCTTCCCTCACCTACACATGGTCCATCTCTGACTCTTCCCTTCCCTTCCTTAACTTCTCTGTTTCCATTTCTGGGGATAGGCTATTGACAAACATTTACTATAAGCCCACTGACTCCCACAGCTACCTGGACTACACTTCCTCCCACCCCGCTTCCTGTAAGGACTCTACTCCATTCTCCCAGTTTCTCCATCTCCGCCGCATCTGCTCTGACGATGCCACCTTCCATACTAGTGCTTCCAAAATGTCTTCCTTTTTCCTCAACCGAGGATTTCCCTCTACCGTGGTTGACACGGCCCTCGACCATGTCTGTTCTATTTCCCACATTTCTACTCTCACCCCTTCCCCTCCCTCGCAAAAACACAATAGGGTTCCCCTTGTCCTCACCCTTCACCCCACCAGCCTCCACCATTTCCGCCACCTCCAGCGTGATCCCACCACCAAAAACATCTTCCCCTCCCCTCCCCTTTCAGCGTTCCGAAGGGACTGTTCCCACCGCGACACCCTGGTCCACTCCTCAAGCACCCCCAATACCCCTTCCCGTGCAAGCGCAGGAGATGCAACACCTGCCCTTTTACTTCCTCCCTTCTCACTGTCCAGGGCCCCAAACACTCCTTCCAGGTGAAATAGCGATTTACTTGTACTTCTTGCAATTTAGTATACTGTATTCGCTGCTCACGATGCAGTCTCCTCTACATTGGGGAGACCAAACGCAGATTGGGTGACCGCTTTGCGAAACACCTCCGTTCAGTCCGTAAGGGTGACCCCGAGCTTCCGGTCGCCTGTCACTTTAATTCTCCACTCCACTCCCACTCTGACTTCTCCGTCCTCGGCCTCTTACACTGTTCCAACGAAGCTCAACATAAGCTCGAGGAACAGCACCTCATCTTTCGATTAGGCACTTTACAGTCTTCTGGACTCAACATCGAGTTCAACAATTTCAGACCATAACCTCTGCCCCTATATTTTTTTTTCCCCCACATGGCAGCTGTTGATCATTCTGCCATTGCCATTTACACCTCATTTAGAGTCATCTTTTGTTTCTTAACTTGTCCCAATACCATCTCCTTTTGCCCTGCACCATCATCCCTTTTGTCTTTTAATCTTTCTTGCCTTCCATCCTATCACAGACCTTCCCTTTTGCTCTTTCCTCCCCTCCCCCCTTTCCCGGCCCCTACACTTGCTTAAAAACCTGTTACATCTCCAACTTTTTCCAGTTCTGACGAAGGGTCATCGACCTGAAACGTTGACTCTGTTTCTCTCTCCACGGATGCTGCCTGACCTGCTGAGTATTTCCAGCAGTTTCTCTTTTTATTTTGAGTTTAGAAGGTTGTTGGGGAGAGAGTTCCAGATTTCCACTACCCATTGTGTGAAAAAATGCTTCCTGATTTCACTCCAAAATGGTCTGGCTCTAATTTCAAAATGATGCCTTCTTGTTCTGAATTCCCCCACTAGAGGAAATAGTTTCTCTGTATTTACCCTATCAAATCCCTTTTATCATTTTAAACACCTCGATTAGATCACCCCTAAACCTTCTAAACTCAATGGAACGCAAGCCAAGTTTATGCAACCTGTCCTCATAATTTAACCCTTTAATTTTCCTGCCTCCATTCCTTCTGATGCTGAAGTTCTCATCCATGCCTGTGTCACCTCCAGACTTGATTACTCCATTATTCTCCTGGTCGGTCTCCCATCCTCTACCCTCCGTAAACATCAGCTCATTCAAACTCTGCTGACCATATCCTAACCGGCACCAAGTCCTGCTCACCGATCACCCCATCCTTGCTGACCTACGTGGGCCATCGCTCGCTCAAAGTCTCAATTTTAAAATTCTCACCTTTTGTTTTAAAAATCTCTATGCCTCGCCCCTTCTCTATAACTTCAGCTATCCCTTCAACCCCCCCTTCCAAATGCTGTGTTCCTCTAATGCTGGCCTCTTGCACATCCCCCACCCTTCATAGAAATATATAAAGAGGAGTAGGCCATTCAGCACCTCAAGCCTATTCAACCATTCAATGGCTGATCTGTACCTTAACGCCATCTACCCGCCTTGATTCCATAACCCTTAAGACCCTTACCTAACCAAAATCTATCAATCTCAGTTTTGAATTTTTCCATTGATCGAGGCTCAATAGCTAAGCACCATTGGCTGTTGTGCTTCAGCCGCCTAGTCCCCACACTCGGAATTCCCTTGCTAAACCGCTCTAACCTTTCAATCTCTTTTAAGACCCTTGGTAAAACCCACCTCTTCGACTAGGTTTGTGATCAACCCTCCTCACTTTTGGCTCAGGATCCATTTTGGTTTCCTTGCGCCTCTGTGAAACGCCTGGGGGCGTTTATCTACATTAAAAGGCGTTATGTAAATACAAGCGGTTGCTGTAGATGGCGAGCATCAGCAGGCACGTTGACCACAGAGGGCACTGCAGCTGAACCTGGTCACGTCCTCGCCCAACATCACATTGGACAGCAACCACACGTGGGCACACTGGCTGAACCCTAACCCAATGGGCACTGAGGCCAATAGCCGCAGCCCCTACTGCCGCCCTGGCTGAGGTCAGCTAGCTCCTCACAAACAGGGGGCCTCCCTCGTCTGGAGGGCCACAGCTACTAGACTGCCTTAGCCAGCTTAGACATCAGGGGAGGCGAGAAGCAAGATTTCATTCATAGAGTCATAGAAAGGTCAGTACAGGAGGAGGCGTCACAGCAGAACGATTGACTGTAACCCCATTTTCCATGTTCTTTCCAGTGCTCTTTAATATTTTCTTAACCTCTTAAATGTCACGGACTTGGCTTCTATAGCCACTTGCAGTCACATTCCAATGACCTTTTGTCTGCCGAATTCCTTCCCACTCTCCCCCCCCCCCCCCCATCTGCCCAACATTAATCCCGTCATTCACACCGCCAAAGCAGACCAACTGATCATTTGTCTCATTTCCTGTCTGTGGGATCTTGCTGTCGCAAACTGACTGCATATCAGCAGTGGTTGCACTTCAAAGATGATTCACCGACTTCGGGACGTCCCGACGAGATGATAGCAGCCAAACAAACGCAAGTTCTTCCGAGTATTAACCAGGGAAGTTTTGTCCTTTTGTTACTGATTGATCAACCAGTAGAAATAATCTTTCACTACTTACTCTCAAACTCTTCCAAAATTTTGACCATTTCCATTAGATGTCCCCACTTGAAGACCTCTGCTCCAGAGAACACAGCCCTGACGATCCGAGTCTCAGTAGAACGATTATCCTCTCATCCTAATTAATAAGTGAGAGAACAGGAAGTTTCTTCATTGTAAAGACAGTCTGATTATTCCAAACCATCTTGCGAAAACAAGAAAGAACTGGTACTATTTTCTCATGATTCATTTCTAAATTTTAACAACAAAAAAAGGTTTCATTTCCTCTCTCTCCCCTCGCAGCTTGATTTGATTTTACTCAGCTCGAAGCAACAAGTGCTTCAGGTATAAATCAGGAAAGAAAGAAAAGGCTGAAACAAAGCTGGGATGTCTCTGGGGAGCTGAGGGCAGTGCCAGGCTCAGCAGTGCACACACCCCAGCGAGGGTTATTGGGAGTAGCTGTGTGCCCAGCCTGTCGTTTTCCACCCCACCAGCCCGATTACCCACCCACCCAATATATACCATTCCATTGTAGATGGCAGTGCCGCTGCTCCCCCGCCCCCAGTAGAGGCAGTGCCATGCCTGAACATGGTAGTGCCACTACCTAACACGCGCCCCCCCCACACCCACACTGACTTGCATCGATCGCCCATGTAGAAGCCCTTTCAAGCCAATTCATTCAGCAACAGAGCTTTGAACTTAATGCTTAGTCTCACTGTTCAAGTTATAAAAGCTGCAGCTGTGCAATTTTACTGCACTCAGGCTGGGCCCAATCTGGAGATAAACCAAGCAGCATCCCAATTTAGACTGGAGTTAGACAGAAGCCAGCCAAGCAGCTAAGTGCTGCGTAACACAGCAGCGAATCACTGAATCCACTGAGGAGCTTAGTGAAGCACGTGTGCGTGAAGACATCTGTGTGAACATAAGAAATAGGAGCAGGAATAGGCCACTTGGCCCCTCGAGCCTGCTCCGCCATTCAATAAGATCATGGCTGATCTTGGGCTCAAAGCCCAACATGGTGGCATAGTGGTTAGCACTGTTGCCTCACAGCGCCAGGGACCCGGGTTCGAATCCGGTCTCGGGTGACTGTCTGTGTGGAGTTTGCACATTCTCCCCGTGTCTGCGTGGGTTTCCTCCGGGTGCTCCGGTTTCCTCCCACAGTCCAAAGATGTGCGGGTTAGGTTGATTTGGCTATGATAAATTGACCCTTAGTGTTAGGGGGATTAAATACGTGGGGTTACGGGGATAGGGTGGGATATGTGTCGGTGCAGGCTCGATGGGCCGAAATGGCCTCTATCTGTACTTCTGTGATTCTGTGAAGCCACTTCCCTGCCCACTCCCCATAACCCTTCACTCCCTTATCTTGCAAAAATCTGTCTATTTCCTCTTTAAATGTATTTAATGACCCAGCCTCCACAGCTCTCTGGGGCAGAGAATTCCACGAATTTACAACCCTCTGAGAAGAAGTTGTTCCTCCTCATCTCAGTTCTAAAAGGGCGACCCTTTATTCTGAGACTGTGCCCCCGAGTTCTAGATTTCCCCATCAGGTGCTAGGATACTGTGGTGGAGACTCTCGTCTTGGTCGACTTTCTGATCTGGGATTAATAATACAAGTGAACACAGGTCAATACATTTGAGGCCTGGAGTTTCCGCCAGGTCGCGCTGGTTATTTCCAGTACAACGTGCCCAGAAATCAGCCAAACCAGCGCAAAAGATCGAGGAATTTCCGCACGCAAATTACGTCCAGCGCAAATCGAGTTTCTGTGATCGTTGGTTTAAAAACCATTGCGGTGGAACTGGCCCCACCCACAAAACTGGCCACACCCGCTACCCCCCCCCCCCCCCAGATCAAGCTAATCACCACGGCGAGTTTCCGCTAATTGCAGCCGTTTGCGGGCCTTTGAGGAGGCTCTAAAAGTTAAGCTGCTTTTTTTTGGTGCAAGGATACTAATGGGGACATTTAAAAAATATTTAATTTACTAAGACACTGACTACTGTACACCGATGAAACGAGTAAATGGTTCTGTAAAGCTTTTTAAAGTTATTTTCAGTTATTTAAAATAGGGTCGCACACAGGTGGAGGACTAGACACTAAAAGACTTATTTTTGTGATGAACCCATTTTCAGCTGTATTAATCAAACTACACCAGGTTACCCCTCTTAAAAATATCAAGAAATATTTTTAATGTTTTTAGAAAAAAAAAATGTTCTAAAACGCAGCCCGATCCCGCTAGTGCATGGAAGATTTTACGTTCAGCGATATGCAAATGAGTTTCAGCGAAAATTGAAGCAAAAGAGAAAACCACTTCTGATCACCAATTGCGCCCACCGCGGAAATTCTTAGCCCAAGTCTCTTCAGTAGGACTCAGGATCATTAGAGTGGCCCAGGGCACAAACCGCGCAGTCTTCAGGACAGTACTGCGGGAGAATGCAAAACTGGAGAAGGTAGGGAAAGCGGCGTGAGAAAGGAGTTCCACTTTCAGCTGTCCAGGCCCCAAGCTCTGGAATTCCCTCCCTCCACCTCTCTCCCGCTCCCTTGTCCATTTAAGACGCTCATTAAAACCTACCTCTTTAACAAAGCATTTACTCACCCATTCAAATGCCCCCTTCTTTGGCTCAGTGTCAATTTTTGTTTGATTACACTTCCCTGAAGCATCCTGGGACGTTTTCCTAGGTTAAGGCCATCTCTGACCACTTCCTTGTATCTCTCTCCACCCATATCCCCCTTGCCCCGTCCAACCTTACTCCTTTCTGTGTCCGTCCCTGGAAAAAACGCTCCCCCAACTCACTTACAACTGCACTTTCATAGAAACATAGAAGATAGGAGCAGGAGTAGGCCATTCGGCCCCTCGAGCCTGCTCCGCCATTCGATGAGATCATGGCTGATCATCCAAACATTTCAAAATCCCAACTGTCCAGCCTTTGGCCCTCCATTCACCACAACATTTCTGTAACTACCAATCTGCTCAACCGCACCCTCACCACCACCTTTGATACCCTAGTCCCCATTAAAACCATTACTCTCTCTCACCCTGGCCGTTCCCCCTGGTATGATCCTCATCTCCACTCCCTCAAGTCCAAGAGACGCAGACTTGAACGGATATGGCGGGTAACTTGTTTAGCCATACATTGCCAGATCTGCCTGGACCATAGAGTATTATCGGGTCCTGCTCTCGTCTGCCAAATCTGCTCACTATTCCAGGATCATTCTGGAATGCAAAGATAACCCCCGGCTTCTATTCTCTACTGCAAACCGTCTTCTTAAACCCCTCTCCCCTGTCTCCTCCACCCTCACCTCCGATAACAGGTGCGAGGAGCTCATGGACTTCTTTGTCACTAAGATGGAGACCATCTGTTCAGCTGCCTCTACCACTTCCCTTCCTTCCCCTAGCCTACCAGGCCAAACTTCCTCTAAGGTTCCCCCGTGCCCTGAACTCGCATCTTTCTCCAGTTTTTCTCCGATCTCCCTTCATGCCCTCTCCGAGCTCATCTTGTCCATGAGACCCACTTACTGCTCCCTCGACCCTATTCCCACTAAACTGCTGACCACCCAACTTCCTTTTCTGGCTCCCATGTTCGCGGATATTGTTAACGGTTCTCTCTCCTCAGGTACTGTCCCCCTCTCCTTCAAATCTGCCGTCATCACCCCACTCCTCAAAAAAACAACCCTTGACCCCTCCGTCCTTGCAAACTACCGCCTCCATCTCCAACCTCCCTTTCCTCTCCAAAGTCCTTGAACATGTTTTTGCCTCCCAAATCTGTGCCCATCTCTCCCAGAACTTCACATCTGAATCCCTCCAATCAGGTTTCCGCCCCTTCACAGTACCAAAAAGGCTCTCAAAGTCACAAATGATATTGTTGTGACTGTGACAAAGGTAAACTATCCCTCCTCGCCCTTCTCAACTGGTCTGCAGCCTTTGACACGGTTGACTACTCCATCCTCCTCCAATGCCTTTCCACCATCGTCCAGTTGGGTGGGACTTCGCTCACCTGGTTCCATTCTTATCTCTCTAATTGTAGCCAGAGAATCACCTGCAATGACTTCTCTTCCTGCTCCTGCATCGTTACCTCTGGTGTCCCTCAAGGATCTATCCTTGGCCCCCCCACTATTTCTCATCTACATGCTGCCCCACAATGGCATCATCCGAAAACACAGCGTCAGTTTCCACATGTATGCGGACAACACCCAGCTTTACCTCATCACAACCTCTCTCGACCCCTCCACTATCTGAATTGTCAGACTGCTTGTCCGACATCCAGTACTGGATGATCAGAAATTTCCTCCAACTAAATATTTGGAAGACCGAAGCCATTGTCTTCAGTCCCTGCCACAAACTCCATTCCCTAGCCACCGACTCCATCCCTCTCCCTAGCATATGTCTGAGGCTGAACCACACTGTTCGCAAACTTGGTGTCATATTTGACCCTGAAATGAGGTTCTGACCACAGATCCGCGCCATCACGAAGACTGTCTATTTCCACCTCCGATGCATTGTCTGACACTGGCCCTGCCTCAGCTTATCTGCTGCTGAAACCCTCATCCATGTCGTTGTTACCTCTAGACTTGATTATTCCAACACCCTCCTGGCTGGCCTCCCACAGTCTACCTTCCGTAAACTTGAGGTCATCCAAAACTCGGCTACCCGTGTTCTAACTTGTACCAAGTCCTGTTCACCCATCACCCCTGTGCTCACTGATCTACATTGGTTCCCAGTTAAGCAACACCTTGATTTCAAAATTCTCATCCTTGTTTTCAAATCCTTCCATGGCCTTGCAGCTCCCTATCTCTGTAATCTCCTCCAGCCCCACAACCCACCAAGATATCTGCACTCCTCAAATTCTGACCACTTCAGCATCTCGGATTTTAAATCGCTCAACCATTGGTGGTCGTGCCTTCAGCTGCCAAGGCCCTAAAGCTCTAGAATTCCCTACCTAAACCTCCCTACCTCTCCTCCTTCCTTTAAAACGCTTCTTAAAACCTACCTCTTTGGCCAAGCTTTTGGTCATCTGCCCTAATATCTCTGTGTGGCTCAGTGTTTTACAACGCTCCTGTGAAACGCCTTGGGACGTTTCACTATATTAAAGGCGTTATATAAATACAAGCTGTTGTTGTAGAAGGTGCTATATAAAGGCAAGTTGTTATTGCTGAGCAGGGCTGCAAGTGTGTGAAAGACTGAATCATGTGAGAAATAGCAAGGGTTCGGTTTTGCTGCTTTCTCCTTTTCTCTCTTGTGCTGCAGTTCTACAGGTGTCAGCAGCCCTGTGGTAACTCACCCAGTGGCCATGCACGAGTCTAAACAGGCTATTCAACTGTGTAGGGCCTCACAGTTCAGCCCAAAGTTGTCCTCGTCTGTACCCCACTCTCTACCTAGTCCATGAGCAGGGGTTACTGCACAGTGATTAGGAGCATGAACCCTGGCTGACATTTCCCTCCATAGCCCTGGGGAAACGAAGGCCAACTGGATCATCCCAAGTGTTATCTCATTGAAACTTACAAAATTCTGAAAGGACTGGACAGACTAGATGCAGGAAGGATGTCCCCGATGGTGAGGGAGTCCAGAACCAGGGGTCACAGTCTAAGAATAAGGGGTAAGCCATTTAGGACAGAAATGAGAGGAATTTCTTCACCCAGAGAGTGGTGAACCTGTGGAATTCTCTACCACAGAAGGCAGTAGAGGCCAATTCATTAAATATATTCAAGAAGGAGTTGGATATATTTCTTAAGGCTAAAGGGATCAAGGGATATGGGGAGAAAGCAGGGACAGGGTTCTGAATTTGGATGATCAGCCATGATCGCATTGAATGGCGGAGCAGGCTAGAGGGGCCAAATGGCCTACTCCTGCTCCTATCTTCTATGTTTCTATGTTGTCCTGGCTGTGATCAGCTAACCTCGGACAGAATGAGGGCTTTCCTGCTCTGGTGGCTCAGCACAGGATAAACCTCGCTGAAGTATGATATATAGAACTTTAATGTGACAACTTCAAATTGAGCTTACAGTTTAAAGACTTCATGGGCAAGAGGCCCAATACAGAAAGGTCAGTACAGCAAATCAAATTTGAACATTTGCTTTCCAAGTGTTGATCCTCAAGTCCAAATACTGTGTTATTTTAAACCCTTTATCCCTCCTTAATTGCAGTCCATTATGTGAAATACAGACTAGATAATGTAATGTTGAAGGGGGAAAATTCAAAACTAATCTGCGGAAACAATGAGTGGGTGGTCAATCTATGGAATGGGGAGACAGTGGAAGCATTCAAATGCAAATTAGATTTTTTTCCCCCAGAAAATAACATTTTGGGATACAGTGGAGTTCTCCCAGTTATCCTGGCCAACATTTATCCCTCAACCAACATCAATAAAACAGATAATCTGGTCATTATCACATTGCTGTTTGTGGGACCTTGCTGTGCGCAAATTGGCTGCCGCGTTTACTACATCTCAACAGTGACTGCACTTCAAAAAAAGTGCTTCGTTGGCTGGAAAGTGTTTTGGGACCTCCCGAGGTCGTGAAAGGAGCTATATAAATGCAAATCTTTCTTTTTTTTGTTTTGAGACGGAACATGGTGAGTGTAGCGGGCTTGGGAGGAACAGGTGACTTTGGACCTGTGGTTCCCAAAGCTCTCCACCACTGGGGGTTTTCCTCACCTCAAGTCTGGGTCTGTTGTAGACTGATTGATAGAGATTGTTGCTGTGATTAGTCAACAACTCCATTATTGTTGTATCCTGAGACTACCAGGATGGTAGAAGGTGAACTAAATGGATCTTGACCTATTGTCATCCAGCAATCCCCATATTCCACAGATGCAGTGTCAGCATACCACCCATACCCAATGGAACATTCTTACTGGCCGAATACCCCACTTACAAATGCCAATGAGTGCACTGGCTTAAGGAGACCCTCGACATTTGCTGCGTACACACTACACATTCAATTGCGTCCGTGTCAATGGTGCGGATCAACACAGCCCAGCTGAAAGGTTCGCTGTGTGAAAAATAGAGAGCCCTTCACTTCCAATAAAAAAAAAGACAAGATTGAATGGCAACAAGCAACAAGCCAAGTGATTGAAGGACACGAGCATCAGCCGCCAATGCATGTGCCTGGATCTCCCAGAGGAGTGCACTTCACGGTTTGTTCAGTGCTGCTCCACGGGCCAAGTATAAGCAAATGGAAGGGGCCTCGCTTTCAGTCCCGAGAGAGGAGGAAAAAGAGAGACTGGCTGAGGAGGAGGTGAGAAGTGCTGGAAGCGCACAGCAGGGAGGCTCACGCCGTGCGAGAGTTTTGGTGGGAAAGGCTCGCTTGCTTTTCTCTCTCAGATGCGGACGGGCCTGCTGTGCATTCACAGTACTTCCTATTGTCAAAGGACGAATCTGTTTCATCGTTGAGGTAAAATTAATTTGAAGGAAATTTCCGTTTGACTATTTCCAACTCCTCTTTCCTTCCTCTAATCTTATACAATGCTGGGGGATCGGTTACCGTGGGGCTGTTACGAGATAAAACCAAATAGAGTTTGCAGTCGTTCAAAAAACCCCTTCAGTTTAACTCGTGCTACTTGTCTGTAAAAGTCTTCCATTGCTTTCATGCCTCCTGCCGCAGGGAAGAAACCTTAATGAAAATGCGACCCTCCTTCTCCCCCCCACCCTCAAACAAACTCCATCTAATATCACAGACTGCACTAGAGCCCATTGCAAAAGGTAGATCTTGGGACTGAGGTCAAGTTCAGGGACCACTCGAGCTTTGATGCCGCAGTTTATGTCGGTGAATGTATTGCTAATGCTCCGACCTATGTTATCGTATCGGCAAAAACCTATGGTGAGTGATAATTACATTTATGTTATGGGAGTTTGACTACAAATAAATCCAGTGCATAATACCAAGGAAAGCAGATCAGGAACTCTACGAATGAACCCATTCAAAATAAATTCAGATCAACAAAATATCTCTAATCTGAGAGTTTAAAACTATGAAATAACACTCTCAGATTGGGGCAACAATTAGAAAGAAAGACTTGCATTTATATCGCGCCTTTCATGACCACCGGACGTCTCAAAGTGCTTTACAGCCAATGAAGTACTATTTGAAATGGAGTCACTGTTGTAATGTGGGGAACGCGGCAGCCAATTTGCGCACAGCAAACTCCCACAAACAGCAATGTGATAATGACCAGATAATCTGTTTTAGTGATGTTGGTTGAGGGATAAATATTGGCCAGGACAACTCCCCTGTTCTTCTTCGAAATTGTGCCATGGGATCTTTCACGTCCACCTGAGAGGGCAGACGGGGCCTCGGTTTTAACGTCTCATCCGAAAGACAGCACCTCCCTCAGCACTGCACTGGAGTGTCAGCCTAGCTTTATGTGCTCAAGTCCCTGGAGTGGGACTTTTAACCCACAGCCTTCTGACTCAGAGGCGAGAGTCCTACCAACTGAGCCACAGCTGACACTAGGGTGCTACAACTGGCCTCAGTATCCCAGGATAAAGCGGGGGGTGAGAAGAGGAAAATTATCAGCCATGGTTCCTGCTCCTGGCTGCTATCCCATGACTCCTGCTGGAAGGTGCACTTGAACGAGCGTTAGATGAGAACAGCATTAGACCTGTGAAGTACTCCACAGTCGAACAACTTCGCTTTGGCTAATGCACCGAGAAGGGTCACTCGAGCCGGGCACTGGAGGGACTCGGCTTTCATGCTGCATACCTCACTACCAATCTACTCTTCGTTCTCTACTGCAAACAGGAACATCAAGAAGGATCAATACTAAATTTATGTGCATTCTGCTGTCTGCAAACAGTGTAACCACAGAGGCAGAAATTACAGTCATTGACCGCTCTATTACCCTGAGGGCAGAACAGATTACTTATTGCAATGAGGCTACACAAAGGCGACATCAGTTTGTGTGTTTTCCCCTCCACGTTATTAATGGCACAGGAGATTTTATCTAATCTTCTAGAGGCACATCTCGCTCTCCTGTAAAATATCAGTTATGCTTCACACAAAAATTGTAAAAGGAAATTAATCTGTTTAGCATACATTCCATGGATTCAATCCAGTTATTTAGTTTCAAGGAAAGGGGGTTTCTCATGCAGGAGACGTGATGCTTTGGTTGCCCTGTGCTCGCCATCATTTGAGAGTGAAAAGGGGAATGCTGGAAATGTGAAACATGGACAAAATGCTGCGTGTATGCAGCAGGTCAGGCAGCCTCTGTGGAGAGAATGGACAGGTTAAACCTTTCCTCAGAACTGGCAGCACACACAACGTTTACCGCCTGCTCTCTCCACAGACGCCGCCTGAACTGCCGTCTGCTTCTCCAGCACTTGCTGGCTGTGCCTCCTCTTAAGGGTGAACTGGATGACCTGGGATGCAAGGACAACTCGAGGAGTGGCTGAACGGAAGACCCCCCCGAGGGAGAGGGCCGCACTGACACAAACTGCTGCGCCGCAGACATTTTCCCATCCGCCACCATTTTGCTTTCTTTTTCGCGCCACCAATGATGGAGTGAGCCTTTGGCCTAGTGGGAGTATTCCCACCCGAGTCAGACAGTCCCGTGAGCGGAGACCGGAGCTCCGGCTCGGAATTCTGTGTTGACATCCAATGAGATACTCGCGTCCAGTGGGTATGTGTGTGCCTCCCCCCACCCCCCCCCCCCCCCCCCCCCCCGTCATCGTATGGGTCGTGGGAGCCCATAAAACTCTCCCACTGTATAGGACTAACCACCCCATTGACTGGTATCAAGGTGGCTACGGCCATGGAAGGAGCGTTCACGTTGCGGCCTGTCAGACTGTTAATCAGCCTACAAATCCTTCCACTACTTCACACTCATCTCCAAGGGAGGAGTGCGAAGATACAAAAACCACCACCAATGATTTCACGGTGACTGCTTCTTGCTGAGGTGTGAACCCGTTCCAAGCATTTATTTATCCGCCCCTCCCCATCTTCTGAAAGCTCGGATCTTTCTGGGACTCGGTTCCACAGGTGCTCATACCTCAATCAAGTGCAATTCTTCCTGGACATCATGAACAGGAACCCTGCCTGATGATTACCCCCCTCTGTAGCCCAGGGCTGCTGAAGCCCAGTACTCCAAATCTGGCTGAGACCAGGTAACGCAGCATAGACTGTATCGAGTGTAGGCTGTTGTGGCCTCTATTCTTTAGAAAATCCCAAAGCAGCACATTTACTCATACAGTCGATGTAGTTGTAACATCCAAATATATCCAAAAGCTCAAATCCTTCTAACAGTGCTGTAGAACAGAGTTATATTAATGCAAGCAGTGCTATTATAATGCTTATTATAATGCTTTATCATTTCAAAGCCCTTGACACACAATGAATTCCTTTTGGAATACCGCGACTGTTGTTAAGTAGAAAAACACGGCAGCCATTATGCACCAGCAATATCCCACAGTCTTGAGATGAATGAGCAGTCTGTTGCAGATGAACCTGCACTTGATGCCATGAGATGCTGAGCACAGAAACACTCTACTGTGTCTTGCGGCACACTCCACTGAGAAAATAATAACTTGGAATCCGTTCTTGGCGATGTCCTCGCCAAACATGTAAACGCACTCGCGATCAAATTCCCCTCTCTGCTATTTTAACAGGGGGTGTCAATATGGCCTAATAATAGCCAACCAATTTGCTGAATAAGCCAGTTCCTCCTGATTAGCTGGAGAGAGGTGAGGTTACTGCAGTTGTCCTTCTTACAGTATAGTGTCTGGGCAGTGATAGGAGTGGTCAGGCTGCAGGTTGGGGTGGAACTCACACCTGCTTGACCCACCACCACCACGAAAGATGGCTGCTCCCGCAGCCTTGGCGCAGTGATAGTGCTCTCGCCTCTGAATCAGAAAGTCGTGGGTTCGAGTCCCACTCAAGAGAAAAAGCACATAATCCAGGCTGACACTCCCAGTGCAGTACTGAGGGAGCGCTGCACTGTCGGAGATGCCGACTTTCGGATGCGACGTTAAATCGAGGCCCCGTCTGCTCTCGAGTGGACGCAAAAGATCCCACGGCACTATTCGAAGAGCTCTCCCAGTGTCTGAGTCAAGATTTATGCATTAACCAACATCAGCGAAACAGATTATCTGGTCATTATTTCATTGCTATTTGTGGGATCTTGCTATGCGCAAACTGGCTGCTGCGTTTCCTTACATTAAAGCAGTGACTAAGGTTCAAAATTGGTTGTAAAGTGCTTTGGGATGTACTGAGGTCATGAAAAGTGCTATAGAAATGCAAGTTCTTTCATTCTCTCTGCGCGCAACAACAGTCCAACAAGTCCCGATTTGTTTTTCTATAAATGCAGGACAACAATCTGGAGTCGTTACAAAAGCTGCATCATCACAGAGTGCGAGAGCAAAGCTTGAGTAGTTTATTAACTAAACCAACCACATGGTACATTACCATTTGAAACACAATAAAACAGAGTTTGGATTATATAAATGGAATGGGTTATTTTTTCGCCCAACAGGGAAGTCCTGGCAGACATGGATGGCAAGCTCCTATTTATGTACCACACCATTAGGCTGGAAATGGCACTGGGACTTGTTCCACTGACTGATGCAGGGAATAGTGTACCTTCTGTACATATTTTTTTTATTCGGCAGATTGCATGTGATAGAATCTCATTATTCTTGATTCTACTGGTAGTCTTGCCAAGCCAAGGAACACATCAGCCGCCTTGGGAACAATGCAAAGTGCAGCCATTTTGGCTTTAACCCAAGCCTAATTTGAGCAATTTGTTTGATTTTTTTGAGACCTGGTCAAATTTTAAATGATTTATACAAGAAATGTACTATTTTTTTGTTTCCTTCTATTCCATTGCTGAAAGCATTGGCTCACTAAGAGCCATTAATTATGTGTGAACCTCGACAGTCCAGGTCAGCAGGCCTTCTGGCTGAGGACATCACAGCTGAGGCTCAATCCGACGCACACCTGGCATATTTAAAGGTGCACTTCCAGCACGGGGACCCTTCCTTAAACCAGGGCGCTGCTGGTTCACCTCTGAGCTGTCAGGAAAGGAGCATTTCATCCCAGTCACAAGATTTAAATGTGGACATTGGGACCTCTCAATATAAAAACGCTTTTAAAATCATCTTTATCCTGTGCTCATCAAGGATGCCAGTGCTGGGCAATTGGAAGATTTCCTTCTCAGACACCCAGTATCAATACCCAAGCACTCTGCCTGTCTGGTACATCACAGATTTGATACAGAATAAAAGGTTGCGTTGCGCTGCCCCAATAACTTGCCTCAGTTCCTACTTCAGAAGATCAAGTCCTACTTCACCAGTATGATATTTTCCCACTGCAACTCAAGCCATCCCGTGGCCTCTGAGCAAGACTGGGGGTTTTTATGCTCTGGACCCACGCCTATTAGCAAGTGGACGGAGACTGCCCAACACATTTCACATTGGACTCCTACAGCCAGCGGAGGAAACTTTCATCCCCTCAATCTTGGCTGGATTTGAATCCAGGTCAGAGAGATGAAAGGTTGCTGTCTAACCAATTCCACCACCCACTTCCTCAATATCAAATACTAGCTTTCATTCGATATTTTAACAAAATCACGTACTGTTCAAACTTACACATGCGAGGTATTCTACCCAGAGTGCAGCAGTAATAGTCTACATGACATCATCATGCATTGCAGAGCACATTCTTAGACTGTACTATAGAAGCTGTCCCACTCCCATTTTGGGTTGTGCATGCCTTTGATGTCAAGTTGTGAATATTATTTAAGATTACACCACCACTAAACACAAACGTCAATCAGTAACTGCTTGACATCGGAGATCCCTTGGGGGAAATGGATCAATGTAGATCTCAAATAATCCTTTAATGGAACCTGAATGCCATAGTCCTTTCTAAAAATAAATGCTCAATACATACGGAATAAATTTCAGTACAATACAAAGGAAAGGTGCTATACAAAAGCTACCAAAATACTATTTTGTTAACATAATTTAATTACAATTAGGGGTTTGTTATCTTTACTGAATAAACTCCCTGATGAAAATTTGTTATTTTTGAGCATTTTCAATTAATCATTAATTAGGTCTATGAATGTGCAAGTAGTGCTAGCAGTAATGTGCAGATGTTCACACATTTGAATTCCAATCTATGCAAATTTGAATTACAAACACACAATGGGAATCTGCCTGTCTGTGTGTCTATAGATAATATAAATTAATTTCAGTCCTATCAATCACACAAAAGAGCAATTTCTGCATTGCAAAAATTAATATTTTTGCTGTTCACGCTGCTTTGCATTTCTGCATTATTTTCTGTACGCACGTTCGATTTACTTTATTGAGTGGCTAGTGCTCCTCTGCATATTCCTCTCTTGTTGCTCCCCGTGTACAGTTTTGGGCTTCTTGTTATCGGGAGAATGTAACCGCAATGCAAAATACAGCGCAGACTCAACCAGGGAGTTACAGTTGTGAAGAAAGATTTCATTAAAGCGGAGACAGGTAAGTGGGAGCTTGACTGAGGTCTTCAAGATTATGAAAGGTTTTGATCGGGTAAATTATAAGACGATTGTTTCCACTGGTTGTTGACAAGATAATGAGAGGGCATAAATGCAAGATAGTTATAAAAAGAATTAAGGGGAGGTTAGAAAAAAAGCTTTACATGGAGGGTGGTTAAAATGTGGAATTATCCATCACAAACGGCTGTTGAAGCAGCGTCCAGATATTCTTCTAAAAAAGAACTAGATTGTTGCTTGTAAAAGAGGAATATTGAAGGATTTGGGGAGCGCGCAAGAGAGTGGGATTAGACTGGGAGATAGATATGGAGAAAACCACTAGCACTAACTTAATGGGTTGAAAGGCCTGTTTCTGTGGAGTAACATTGTAGGAGTCCTGAGCTGCAAACATGCTCTCCTACATCCTCTCCCTCCTCCAGCATCCTCACGGTGTTCCAATCATGACTTGTTGCATTTTATCCTATTCGGCTCATTCTTTCCCAGGACACCGTGACTGTGCAACTATTGACCTTCCTCGATCTCGCCTTCCTCCTGCAATCATCAGGGTATTAAAACCCACTACTTCCCAATTTACCTCAACTCCTCTTCGAATCTTCAGCGCTAGTGATGCCCTGTACCGTGGGCTTTTGATTTCACTTACATTTCTCAGTAAAATAAATCTTCACAAAATGATTTTTTGTTTTTAGGCACTTACACAATGCAACATCACCAAATGGTGCCGATACCGCAACAGGACATTCTTAGAATGGAAGTGAAAACACTGCTTTTCTCCATTGAAGAACAAAATAAAAACGGTTTGCTAAACTATTTTTCTGAAGCCAGTGATCCGTAAAGATGAACATTGAGAATCTAACTGGATCCACACCGCAGGTCTTTAGAAAACAATAACATTGGTTCACATTTCAGACTTAGAGCAGTTCATGTACCACAAATGTAGGTTAACAACTAAAAAAGCAGTAAGTTGGTGTGACAGGCAGCCCACTCCCAGGTTGCTATTTTTTTTATTTGTTCATGGGATGTGGGCTTCGCTGGCAAGGCTGGCATTTATTGCCCATCCCTAAGTGCCCTTGAGAAGGTGGTGGTGAGCCGCCTTCTTGAATCTCAGAGGGCAGTTCAGAATCAACCACATTGCTGTGGGTCTGGAGTCACATATAGGCCAGACCGGGTAAGGATGGCAAATTTTCTTCCCTGAAGGACATTAGTGAACTAGATGGGTTTTTACGACAATCCGATAGTTTCATGGTCACCTTTACTGATACTAGTTTTTAATTCCAGATTTATTTAATTGAATTTTAAATTCCCCAGCTGCCTGTGGTGGGATTTGAACTCCCGTCTCTGGATCATTAGGTCCAGGCCTCTGGATTACTAGCCCAGTGACATTGCCGTACCCACGATTACTGCTGCTTGCATCAGACGCAGGGAGGTGCACAAGCAGACCCCTCACTGATGCTTCCTTCAGATTCCTGGGAGGCTAGGAACTCCCAAAATTGAGATGTAAAGATGCATCCTAAAACTATGCAGTACGGTGCAATGGCACATCCACCTGTCCCATGAGTTGTGCCTTCAGGGCCCCTATAATTTGGTTTATGAGTAATATCTACAAAGGCTATCCATTTATGAGATCTATTAGCAGGTCTTATGATCTGGAATTTGGAAGCAGATTCAATACTAACTTTCAAAAAGAGATTGGAAGAGGAAATATTTGCAGGGCTATGGGGAAAGAGCAGGGGAGTGGGACTAATTAGATAGCTCTTTCAAAGAGCCGGCACATGCACGATAAACTAAATGGCCTCTTTCTGTGCTGTATGATTCTATGATTTATTACAAAACTATGCAAGTTTTTGAAATCCGTGTCACCCTGCACATTCCAGTCATTTGTCTCTGGCCAAGTACAGGGACTAGACCAGTGTGCGAAGAACAAAGGCCAGGATTTTGAGCGCACAAACCACACACAAACCATGTTAAAGAGACGAGGACATTTCTCAAACCTTCCTGTCCCTCTCAGTGGAGGTGCAAAGATCCACCGATTCAATGCGAGCAGGCTGAAGAAATTGGAAAACTTACAAATTGGGTCAAGGTCAAAAGAACAAAACCGTCTTGTTCCACAACCACTAAATTACCATCAACTGACTTAAAAAAAAATATTTAAAACAGTCAACTTTGCTTCATCAAAAATATGATTAATATGAGTACATCATAAAGGAAATACAGAAAAACAAAAGCAATTTTAACAAGGATACATGGGGGGGGGGGAGGGGGAAGAGAATTGCTGGGATCAGCCTGTGCAGTGACGTGATGAAGAACCTGTTTACAATTTGGTTACACAGGGAGCACAGTAATTCGGGCCCCTTTGTCAGAAGATGTCAGCTGATCATTTCACACACATCCTCTGGAACATTCCACCTGTTAGACGATGTTTCCATGCAAAGAAACACAGCTCAATTGGTAATGTGCAGACAAATTCTATTTCGGAACCGATGTTTTGGCAATGGCTGTCTGCCCCGTTACGAATGAACAGGCCACTGGTTCACCACCACTGAATTAGTCCATTTTATATGGGATTTTGACCCGGGTTTTGTGGGGGGGGGGTTGATGCCATAAGCCAGTGGCCCTGATTATGAGCAAGAGGAGGATTTTTTTTAAAAACCAAGACATATTTTGAATAAAGCAGCACTAACTTTTCTTGGTCGAGACAGTAGACTGATGGGCGACAGCTATGCATCACTGCCAATGACCCAGGTACCTGATTTGATTGCTAGTCATTAACCCATTTTTAAAAAAAGTTCAACTGGATGGAGGGAGGGGCGAATCCCATCAGGCTAGAAAACAGATGTGCCGGCCCTTCTTGAGTTGTGGGTTGAAGGGAGTTGGAGCTTGAAATCGACGCTGAAATTTACAACCAGGAGAGGTGCCGCTGACGGATTGCCCATTTCACTGGAGGGGGAACAGAAACCTGTTATTTCCCCAGTGCTCGCCGCAGCTGTCCAATAGTTGCCAGCTGACACTGCGATTTCACCGCACCTTAACAAAATGTACACGACTCCAGCACCGACTCGTCTTCCTACATGTATAAAAAATAAACAGCGTTCGTACAGAGAGCCGTCAGGGGACTTCTGACGGGTCCAAATCATAACCTAAGGGCGCTTAATATGTTATTAAAAAATGACATTCCTTTGATTTTTTTTTATTCTGCGATTCTTTTTAAAAACATTTTTAAAAACCTGCCGACACACAGGGGATCAAGGGGACGTTCTGATTGAATACTGCGACGCTATTTTTGAGTCTTAAGCACCTCACATCGTTTGCAATCAGAAATATCTCAGCAACCCTCCTCTTCCCTCCTCTCCTCTCCCCCGGGGCTGCCTGTGCTGAATTCACGCAAGAAAATGTCCGCATTTCCACCGAAATTAAGACGGAAAACCTTGTTTTATTCTCTCTCTCTCTGCGACTTCCATTGCAAAGTGTCAATAGCAGCGGCTGCTCCGGGATTCGGTCTGCAGATATCTCGCCTCTTCCCACCAGTTGTCTGCAGAATTACCTTTATTTAGCCCCCTCTCCAATCCTCACAAAAAAAAATTATAGAGTATTTGCAAAATGCAAAACCTCCCACCATTTAAAAATAAAATTAACAAAAATATAAATACACTTACCAGAGGTGTGTGGGTGAATAGGCGGCTGTCTTTTTGGAGGGGGTGTGTGGGGAGAGCGGGGGGGGGGAGAAAGAGAAGGTGCAGAACCAAATTCTGACCATCAATTGCGAAGCGAAACGCACAGGAGAGAAGGCTTAAAATAAAAAGGCTCGATGCAAATGCTGGGCAAGAAGCAGCGGCTGAGCGCGTCTGGTGCCGTTGCCTGCAACTCCAGTCCGATCACTGCTGCGACACCAGCGGCAGTGTCTGCACCCTGTGCTTGCCAGCCCCCGCTACACCAGCCTTCCTCACACTCCCGGGCTCGTTTACCGCATCGCTACCTGCGGTGCTGCAAGTCAGACCGCAGCGACACCAGCGGCCGCTCCTGTTCCGTCTCCTCAGGACCTGACGGCCGCTCGCAAACAGTCTGTGCTTTAGTCTCACTTACAAATTCCTCCCCCCTTCCCTATAGAGAGAGAAAAAAGGAATAAAGAGAACAAGGGAATGGGATTAAACGTTAATAATGAAATATTAAATGACATATTAAGTGTCAGCACACTCACCTCTGGTTCAAGTCCCACTCCAGGGACATTGAGCACATAAATCTCGGCTGACACTCCAGTGCAGTGCTGAGGGAGTGCTGCACTGTCGGAGGTGCCGTCTTTCGGATGAGACGTTAAACCGAGGCCCCGTCTGCTTTCTCAGGTGGAGGTAAAAGATCCCATGGCACTATTTCGAAGAAGAACAGGGGAGTTATCCCCTGGTGTCCTGGCCAATATTTATCCCTCAATCAACATAACAAAAAACAGATTATCTGGTCATTATCACATTGCTGTTTGTGGGAGCTTGCTGTGCGCAAATTGGCTGCTGCATTTCCCACATTACAACAGTGACTACACTTCAAATAGTACCTCATTGACTGTAAAGCGCTTTGAGACGTCCGGTGGTTGTGAAAGGCGCTATATAAATGTAAGTCTTTCTTTCTAATTAAACATAACATTGCAGGAAATCTTCAGGTACAAAGCATCATAAAATCATACAGCGCAGAAGGAGGCCATTCGGCCCATCGTGCCTGTGCCGGCTCTTTGGTAGAGCTATCAAATTAATCCCAAACCCCTGCACTTTCCCCATAACCCTGCAATTTTTTTCCTTTTCAAGTATGTATCAAATTCCCTTTTGAAAGTTATTATTGAATCTGTTTCCACTGCCCTTTCAGGCAGTGCATTCCAGATCACAATGACTCGATACTTAAATAAAAATTCTGCACATCTCCCCCTGGTTCTTTTCCCATCTGATAGGAAAAGGATTGGGTGAAGTTTTAGGGATGGGGATTAGTATTGAAAGGAAATAAAACATAGAAACATAGAAGATAGGAGCAGGAGTAGGCCATTCAGCCCCTCGAGCCTGCTCCACCATTCAATGCGATCATGGCTGATCATCCAAATTCAGTACCCTGTCCCTGCTTTCTCCCCATATCCCTTGATCCCCTTTAGCCTTAAGAAATATATCTAACTCCTTCTTGAATATATTTAATGAATTGGACTCAACTGTCTTCTGTGGTAGAGAATTCCACAGGTTCACCACTCTCTGGGTGAAGAAATTCCTCCTCACCTCAGTCCTAAATGGCTTACCCCTTATCCTTAGACTGTGATACCTGGTTCTGGACTCCCCCACCATCGGGAACATCCTTCCTGCATCTAGTCTGTCTAGTCCTGTTAGAATTTTATAAGTTTCAATGAGATCCCCTCTCATTCTTCTAAACTCTAGCGAATACAAGCCCAATCGACCCAATCTCTCTTCATACGTCATTCCTGCCATCCCAGGTATCAGTCTGGTGAATCTTTGCTGCACTCCCTCCATGGCAAGAACATCCTTCCTCAGGTAAGGCGACCAAAACTGCACACAATACTCAAGGTGTGGTCTCACCAAGGCCCTGTACAACTGCAGCAAGACATCCTTGCTCCTGTACTCGAATCCTCTCACTATGAAGGCCAACATACCATTTGCCTTCTTAACCACCTGCTGCACCTGCATGCTTACCTTCAGCGACTGGTGCACAAGGACACCCAGGTCTCATTGCACTTCCCCTTTTCCCAATCTATTGCCGTTCAGATAATAATCTGCCTTCCTGTTTTTGCCACCAAAGTGGATAACCTCGCATTTATCCACATTATACTGCATCTGCCATGCATCTGCCCAATCACCCAACCTGTCCAAATCATACTGGAGTTTCTCTGCATCCTCCTCACAGCACACACGCCCACCCAGCTTTGTGTCATCTGCAAACTTGGAGATATTACATCTAGTTCCCTCGTCTAGATCATCAATATATATTGTGAATAACTGGGGTCCTAGCACCGATCCCTGCGGTACCCCGCTAGTCACTGCCTGCCACTTGGAAAAAGACCCGTTTATTCCAACTCTTTGCTTCCTGTCTGCCAACCAGTTTTCTATCCAGCGAATTGAGTTCTTGTGCACCCCCCATTTCCTTCACCTCACCATTGGCTTCAGCTGTCTAGGCCCCAAGCTCTGGAATTCCCTCCCTAAACCTTTCCGCCTCTCTACCTCGCTCTCCTCCTTTAAGATGCTCCTTAAAACCTACCTCTTCCTATCCTAATGTCTTCTTCTTTAGCTCAGTGTCAATTTTTGTCTGATTACGCTCCTTTTACTCCTTTAAAAGGTGCTATATACATACGTTCTCACTGAATATACATTCCCTTGAGGAATAAAAACTCCACTGGAAAAGTGGTACAGTCATGACTAACTAGATAAGTTAAGGATAGTATAAGATTAAAAGAGGAGGCTTACAATGTTGCCAGAAGGAGTAGTAAGCCTGAGGATTGAGAGGGTTTTAAAAATCAGCAAAGGATGACCTAGAAATTGATAAAGGGGGAGAAAATAGAATATGAATAAACTAGCAAGAAATATAAAAACAGATTGTAAGAGCTTCTACAAGTATGTAAAAAGGAAGAGATTAGCAAAATAAACGGCGGTCCCTTAGAGGCTGAGACAGGAGAAATTATAATGGGGAATAAGGAAATGGCAGAGATGTTAAACAAATATTTTGTGTCTGTCTTCACAGTAGATCCACAGCATCATAGAATCATACAGCTCAGAAGGAGACCATTCAACTCATTGCGCTTTTAAAGAAAAAGTACTGGAGAAATTAGTGGGATTAAAAGCAGACAAATCCCCTGGACCTGGCCTACACCCTAGGATTTTAAAAGAGGTGACTGCAGAGATAGTGGATGCATTGGTTTTGATCTTCCAGAATTTCCTAGATTCTAGAATTGTCCTCGTGGATCGGAAGGTAGCAAATGTAACCCTGCTGTTCAAGAAGAGGAAGAGAGAAAACAGGGAACAATAGGACAGTTAGCCTGACATCAAGGTAGGAAAAATGCTAGAATCTGTTGTTAAGGACATGGTAACAGGGCACTTGGAAAATCACAATATGATTAGGAAGAGTCAACACAGTTTTATGAAAGGGAAATGATGTTTGACAAATCTATTCAAGTTTCTTGAGGATGGAACTAGCAGGATAGATAAGGTGGAACCAGTGGATGTAGTATATTTGGATTTTCAGAAGGCATTCGATAAGGTGCCACACAAGAGGTTGTTACACAAGATGAGGGCTCCTGGGATTGGGGGTAATATATTAGCATGGATTGAGGATTGGTTAATGGACAGAAAACAGAGAGTAGGAATAAATGGATCATTTTTGGGATGGCAGTGTGTAACTAGTGGAGTGCTGCAAGGATCAGTCCTTGGGCCTCAGCTATTTACAATCTATATTAATGACTTAAATGTTGGGACCGAGTGTCACTTGGACAAGTGTGGATTAATTAAGGAAAACCAGCTCGGATTTGTTAAAGGCAAATTGTGTTTAACTAACTTGATTGAGTTTTTTGATGAAGTAACAGAGAGGGTTGATGAGGGCGATGCGGTTGATGTGTACATGGACTTCCAAAAGGCGTTTGATAAAGTGCCATATAATAGGCTTGCCAGCAAAGTTGAAGCCCATGGAATAAAAGGGACAGTGGCAGCATGGATACAAAATTGGCTAAGTGACAGAAAACAGAGAGTAGTGGTGAAGGGTTGTTTTTCGGACTGGAGGAAGGTACACAGTGGTGTTCCCCAGGGGTCGGTACTAGGACCACTGCTTTTCTTGATATATATTAATGGCTTGGACTTGGGTGTACAGAGCACAATTTCAAAATTTGCAGATGACACAAAGCTTGGAAGTATAGTTATCAGTGAGGAGGATAGTGATAGACTTCAAGAGGACATAGACAGGCTGGTGGAATTGGCGGTAACTTGGCAGATGAAATTTAACGCAGAAAAGTGCAAAGTGATACATATGGTAGGAAGAATGAGGAGAGACAATATAAACTCAAGGGTACAATTCTAAAGTGGGTGCATGAACAGAGAGACCTGGAGGTATATGTGCACAAATCATTGAAGGTGGCAGGGCAGGTTGAGAAAGTGGTTAAAAAAAGCATATGGGATCCTGGGCTTCATAAGTAGAGGCATAGAGTACAAAAGCAAGGAAGTTATGATGAACCTTTATAAAACACTGGTTCGGCCTCAACTGGAGTATTGTGTCCAATTCTGGGCACCACACTTTAGGAAGGATGTGAAGGCCTGAGCGAGTGCAGAAAAGATTTAGGAGAATGGTTCCAGGGATGAGGGACTTCAGTTACGTTGATAGACTGGAGAAGCTGGGGTTGTTCTCCTTAGAGCAGAAAAGGTTGAGAGGAGATTTGGTAGAAGTGTTCAAAATCATGAGGGGTCTAGACAGAGTAGAGAGAGAGAAACTGTTCCCATTGGCAGAAGGGTCGAAAACCAGAGGACACAGATTTAAGGTGATTGGCAGAAGAACCAAAGGCGACATGAGGAAAAGCTTTTTTACGCAGCGAGTGGTTAGGATCTGGAATGCACTGCCTGAAAGGGTGCTGGAGGCAGATTCAATCGTGGCTTTCAAAAGGGAATTGGATGACTACCTGAAGGGAAAAAATTTGCAGGGCTATGGGGAAAGGGCGGGGGAGTGGGACTAGCTGAAGTGCTCTTGCAGAGAGCTGGCACAGTCTCGACGGGCTGAATGGCCTCCTTCTGTGCTGTAACCATTCTATGATTCTAATATATCCAAGTTTGCTGATGGTACAAAGCTAGGTGGGAAAGTAAGTTGTGAGGAGGACACAAAGAGACTGCAAAGGGATATAAGTAATTGGGCAAGAAGGTGGCAGATGGAATATAATGAGGGGAAATGTGAAATTACCCACTTTGGTAGGAAGAATGAAAATGCAGAATATTTTTTAAAAGGTGAGAGACTAGTTAATGTTAGTATTCAGTGAGATTTTAGTGTCCGTGTACACGAATCACAGAAAGTAAACATGCAGGTGCAGCAAACAATTAGGAAAGCAAATAGTATGTTAGCCTTTATTGCTAGAGGGTTGGAGTATAATAGTAAGGAAGTCTTGCTGCAATTATATAGGGCCCTGGTGAGACCACACCTGGATTAATGTGTACAGTTTTGGTCTCCTTACCTAAGGAAGGATATATTTGCCTTAGAGGGAGTGCAACAAAGATTCACTAGATTTAGTCCTGGGATGAGAGGGCTGTCCTATGGAGGAGAGATTGTGTAGAATGGGTTTATATTCTCTGGAGTTTAGAAGAATGAGAGGTGATCTCATTGAAACGTATACAATTCTTAGAGGGCTTGACAGGGCAGATGCTGAGAGGCTGTTTCCCCTGGCTGGAGAGTCTAGAACTAGGGGCGCGATCTTGCCAGCCCTGGGGAGGCGGGTATGGAGGCGGGACTGACGGGAAAATGGCAGAATTTGAGGGCGGGTGCCCAACCGCCCCCAACCCGCCTCTGCGCCATCTTGCCAGGAGGCAGGTAGCTGACCCGCGCCGGGTTCCGTCTCCTTGGAGGCGGAAAGGGGATTACAGCCACTTAACTGCCTGTTCACAGGTAGTTAACAGGCACATAAGAGGATTATCCCCATTTTGCCCACACAACTGCGGGCTTCCCGAAGGCTCCAAAACCCGCCAGGGTCACCGAGGCGAGTAGTGGGTCTGCGGGGTGCAAAAGTGCGCTGTGAAGATAAGTGATGGGTGCAAGTGTGGAGAGGTGAGTATCTGAGGTAAGTGGAAAGTGTTAGAAAAAGTTTACTTACCTTTGTTTCTTCCTGCAGGCTTCAAGAGTTGGGTATGTGGAGAGTCTCGAACCTCCACGGCAGAGATGACAGATGGCCGTTGTATTCTCCAATGCAACAACCATCTAATTTCTGCAAAGAAAGAGGTTTGATGAGGTCTTGAATTCAAGAACTCATCAAACTACACAGAATGTCAGTGTTTGACAGCTTCACAGAGCTGTCAAATGATGATAATTCATCTGTTAAAAATTTTTAGAAACAGAAACATAGAAAAATAGGAGCAGGACTAGGCCATTCGGCCCTTCAAGCCTGCTCCGCTATTCAATATGATCATGGCTGATCCCCTATCTCAATACCATGTTCCCCCTCTCTCCCCATACCCCTTGATGCCTTTAGTGTCTAGAAATCTATCTATCTCCTTCTTAAATATATTCAGTGACTTGGCCGCCACAATTTCTGTGGTAGAGCATTCCACAAGTTCACCACCCTCTGAGTGAAGAAATTTCTCCTCATCTCAGTCCTAAATGTCCTACCCCGTATCCTGAGACTGTGACCCCTCGTTCTAGACCCCCCCAGCCGGGGGAAACATTCTCCCTGCATCCAGTCTTTCTAGCCCTGTCAGAATTTTATACGTTTCAATGAGATCCCCTCTCATTCTTCTAAACTCTAGTGAATACAGGCCTAGTCGACCCAATCTCTCCTCATACGACAGTCCTGCCATCCCAGGAATCAGTCTGGTGAACCTTTGCTGCACTCCCTCTATGGCAAGCATATCCTTTCTTAGGTAAGGAGACCAAAACTGCACACAGTACTCCAGGTGTGGTCTCACCAAGGCCCTGTACAACTGTAGTAAGATATCCTTACTCCTGTACTCAAATCCTCTTGCAATGAAGGCCAACATACCATTTGCCTTCCTAACTGCCTGCTGCACCTGCATGTTTGCTTTCAGTAACTGGTGTACAAGGACACCCAGGTCCCTTTGTACATCAGCATTTCCCAATCTATCACCATTTAAGTAATACTCTACCTTTCTGTTTTTCCTCCCGAAGGGATAACTTCACATTTATCCACATTATACTGCATCTGCCATGTATTTGTCTACTCACTCAATTTGTCTAAATCACCTTGAAGCCTCTTTGCATCCTCCTCACAACTCACAATCCCACCTAGTTTCGTGTCATCAGCAAACTTGGAAATATTACATTTGGTTCCCTCATCCAAATCATTGATATATATTGTGAATAGCTGGGGCCCAAGCACTAATCCCTGCGGTACCCCACTAGTCACCGCCTGCCACCCCGAAAAAGACCCATTTATTCCTACTCTCTGTTTCCTGTCTGTTAACCAATTTTCAATCCATGCCAGTATATTACCCCCAATCCCATGTGCTTTAATTTTGAACACTAACCTCTTATGTGGGACTTTATCAAAGGACTTCTGAAAATCCAAATACACCACATCCACTGGTTCTCCCTTATCTATTCTACCAGTTACATCCTCAGAAAACTCCAGTAGGTTTGTCAAACACGATTTCCCTTTCATAAATCCATGTTGACTTTGTCTAATCATTATGATATTTTCTAAGTGTCCTGTTATCACATCCTTTATAATAGACTCTAGCATTTTCCCTACTACTGATGATAGGCTAGCCGGTCTGTAGTTCCCAGTTTTCTCTCTTGCTCCTTTTTTAAATAGTGGGGTTACATTTGCCACCCTCCAATCTGCAGGAACTGTTCCATAATCTATAGAATTTTGGAAGATGACAACCAATGCACGCACTATTTCCATGGCTACCTCTTTTAGTACTCTGGGATGCAGATTATCAGGCACTGGGGATTTATCAGCTTTCAGTCCTATTAATTTCTCCAGCACTATTTTTTTACTAATACTAATTTCCTTTAATTCCTCCTTCTCTCTGGACCCTTGGTTCCCTCGCATTTCTGGGAAGTTATTTGTGTCCTCTTCCATGAAGACAGAACCAAAGTATTTGCTTAATTGCACTGCCATTTCCTTGTTCCCCATTATAAATTCTCCCGTTTCTGACTGTAAGGGACCTACATTTGTCTTTATTAATCTTTTTCTTTTTACATACTTGTAGAAGCTTTTACAATCCGCTTTTATGTTCCTTGCAAGCTTACTCTCATATTCTATTTTTCCCCTCTTAATCAATCTCTTGGTCCTTTTTTGCTGAACACTAAACTGCTCCCAATCCTCAGGCTTGCTACTTTTTCTGGCAACTTTATATGACTCCTCTTTGGATCTAATACTATCCTTAATTTATTTTGTTAGCTATGGTTGGGCCGCTTTTCCTTTTGTGTTTTTGCGCCAGAAAGGAATGTATAACTCTTGCAATTCATGCATTCGTTCCTTAAATGTTAGCCATTGCCTATCCACCGTCATACGCTGACGTTCTCTGTAACCGGCTTTCCCTTAATTGGCCTGCTAAGGTCAATCAAGGGAAAATAGCGTGGGTTGGCCAGAAGTTGATGGAGGCGGGACTGAAACCCGACAAGTGGGAATCCCGCCTCCAAAAGCTCCCCATTGGCAAAATCCAACCCTAGGTGTCATAGTCTCAGGAGAAGGGGTCGGCCATTTAGGACTGAGATGAGGAGAAATTTCTGCACTCAGAGGGTGGTGAATCTTTGGAATTCTCAGTCGATAAGTATATTCAAGACTGAGATCGATAGATTTTTGGGCACTAAGGGAATCAAGGGATATGGGGATAGTGCAGGAAAGAGGAGTTGATGTCGAAGTACAGCCATGATCTTAATGAATGGCAGAGCAGGCTCGAGGGGCCGTATGGCCTACTCTTGCTCATATTTCTTATTTTCTTATCTTCTTATATAAAGGCAAGTTGTTGTTGATGCAAAAATGAATTTCAACCTGTAATTATGTCCACATAATGAATTAATTCTTCTGTCAACAGTGCAACAGGTTGGAGACTGGTAGCTGCAGAGTACGATTTGCCACCTTTAACACCTGAGTTATACTGTGGGTTGTGAGTCAGGAGAGAGCTCCGCTCCTGCAGCTAAATTTTAAATGTTTTCAGAATGCTGGTGGGAGTGTCCGATTTCTCAAAAGTGTTAGGAGAAAACCTCCCTCAGCTTCGGTTTGTAAAATGCCCAGGAGGACCGACGGACTGCCTGAGCATGATTTAAACCCGGCTTGAACCGCACCGGAATTATACTACATGCGGTATCAGACCCAAGTGGTGCAAGGTGGCCACTCTGACAGGCGTCTGACACTGCCGCACTCCGGAGACTGATTGGGATCTCACTCTGGAGTCATTCTCTCACCTTTGGGACCCTGTGTAGCAGGAACAGTGACCGTATAACTGCAGTCTTAGACACGGAAGTGGGCGGAGCAGGCCTTTTTAAAAAAACATAATTTGGTTGTCCACTTAAAATCTGAGGAATTTCCAGGAAGTTACCTGGTTTCTTAAAGGTTTACAGCACAAAAGGGAGCCATTTGGACCGTCTTGTCTGTGCCGGCTCTTTACTAGAACAATCTAAAACTACTCCCACTGCCCCGCTATCTTTCAGTGGACCTGTATTTTCCTCCACTCCAAATGTGTTCCTACTTTTAAAAAAAATTCTCAGGATGTGGGCGTCGCGGGCAAGGCCGGCATTTATTGCCCATCCCTAGTTGCCCTTGAGAAGCTGGTGGTGAGTCTTGTGGTGAAGGTACTCCAATAGGTAGCTGGTGTTCCAGGATTATGACCCAGCGACGATGAAGGAACAGTGATATATGTCCAAGTCGGTATGGTGTGTGATCTTTCCTCTGGACACACTGCAGTACTCTTGGTCTGAACACTGTCCGTGATTGTAAAACACTCTTACCCCACTGCTGTTCTAAGTTGAATACTAAACCCATGCCCCAGTTCCATTTACATTGCCATCACTCAGAGGGTGGTGAATCTTTGGAATTCTCTACCCCAGAGGGCTGTGGAGGCTCAGTCGTTGAGTATATGGCGGGGGGCAGTAAATGCTGGCCTTCCCAGTGACGCCCACATCTGGGAATGAAGAATAAAAATAAATTCATCTGAAACACTTCCCTCCAGCACTTTAGTGGAGACACCAACCTCTTGGTTTTAAACATGTTAACGCCTCTGGAAAAAATGGCGGAGAGGAAAATTTCAGATGGACACATGAAGCATTTTATCTGCCAGTGTCGCTTCAGGGCCTCAGAGAATAACAAGTATTTGGAGTGATCCCGATGCACCAATTTAACTGATGGGTTCAACTGCGAGCGACACTCAGGTAGTTTATAAACATGAGTTGAACCTGATTAGATTACATCTTGAAATCTGGCTGCTATCCGTTTTGCTCTTTCTTATTTCATGAATAATGTGTTCATTTTCTGTGGTATTTTTCTTTCGGTCTCGGCTCAGTTGTCGAGCTGACAGTGGCTGCCAGTTCTGAAACCCAAGTCAGCACGCTCCATGACATTGATGTGTGGGTTTTGCTCGAGTGCTTCTAACTGTCACCTCAGTCCTGAGCTAAGATTACAGCTTTGAAGCCACTCCCGTGTAGCTTCTCTATTTTGTTTTAATTAATCTTTTTTAATTATTATTTTGCAGAACTGATGGGGAAGGGGCGAGACTTATTCCATTTTCTGTCCTACATTTTAATATTTTCTGGTGACGGACAGAGAGGCAGAAGGATCAATGATTGTGACTTTAATCAATACCAGTTGAGTCGACAATGAACTTCAGTTGTTTGGCTGGGAATGAACGCAGTCAGTTAGAAGATGGGACTCAAATAATAGTGTAATTATGTTGCTGTTCAAACTTTAAATACAGCAATTAGATAGTGAATGCAGTTTTGGTATTTGGTTCTCATTTCTTCCCCCTATAGACAGATTTGGAGTGTAAAAGAGGAGGAGAACACAATCAATCCCCTTCTCTCCCCACTTCATCCCATACTTCACACCGCTGGATCCCTGCTTCATTCCTACAAAAAGATATGTGCTCAATTCAAACTGTGCCAGTTCAATAGTTCCGTGTGACACCCTGTCCACATTTACCTCAGCCAAGGAATGCCTCAAAGTTCGAGTTTGATGTATGTGCCGCCATGTACTGTGGGACTCGAGATGAGGAATGAATCCAAATCAGTTTCTCTCTTTCACCTTACATTGTTACTGCCTAAATTCCCATGACTAATCACTTGGTTACGAACAGTAATTATTGCCACTTCCAAGTGATTATTCACGAGTTCAACTGAGTGTCAACTGCACAACCGTGCTTTAAATTGAATGGCTTATAGTGGCCAGTCGCAGAACAGCGGTGAGGAGATGCATCATTGTGACTGGTTTACATGAGTAAGCGTAACAATGGATTGCACACTCCTTTTCTGTCAAGAAGAATGAGCCAATTAAGGCTTTCTCTTGGAGAGGGATAATCATCTGCAACTAAACTTGATAAGATCCGAAAAGAATTGACTAATTGGACCTGCATTTATGCTCGTCCTCAAACTAACTCCATCCTTTATTCTCTGGCTCCACCCACGTGTTGATGAGAAGATATTCAGCAGGCGAAGCAGTCCGCAGAAATTCGCCCACTCATAACAAATCTGTCTCAGAATTATACAACGGCTGTAACTTTCACCCCTCGTATTTTTTTTTAATTCCTTTATGGGATGTGGGCGTCGCTGGCAAGGCCAGCATTTATTGCTCATCCCTAGTTGCCCTTGAGAAGGTGGTGGTGAGCCGCCTTCTTGAACCGCTGCAGTCCCTGTGGTGAAGGTACTCCCACAGTGCTGTTAGGGAGGGAGTTCCAGGATTTTGACCCAGTGACGATGAAGGAGCGACGATATACTTCCAAGTCAGGATGGTGTGTGACTTGGAGGGGAACTTGGAGGTGGTGGTGTTCCCGGGGTACAAATCATTTACACACGTCTCTGTATTTTACTCTCCATGATGCGGAGATGACTGGGGTGGACAAAAGTGAGAAGTCGCACAACACCAGGTTATAGTCCAACAGTGATTTCAAATAAAACTGTTGGACTATAACCTGGTGTTGTGCGACTTCTCACTATTTTACTCTCGTTCGAGAAACATAAGAATGTAAATGTAAGAAAAGGCCATTCAGCCTACTCCATCATTCAAGGTCCAATCGCGGAGCTGATGTGGCAATAAAACAACTGTATCTTTACTCTTCACACTTTCACGCTACATTTTATTAAAAAAAATCACATGCCAGTATAATGGATCATAAGTTCACACGTGGTCTTAAGAAGGTCTTAAGAAGGTGAGAATCTACTCCTTAGTATCATATAGTTTGAGTCACTGGACTGAGAAATAACAACAACAACTTGTATTTATATAGCGCCTTTAACGTAGTAAAACACAGGAGTATTTTAAGACAAAATATTAATTAGATTGATTTTATTAGAGATTTAAATGAATGGTAGGCAAACCAGGAGGGTTCTGTAGCGGGTGTGCAATTCTCCTCGCCATATTTTCCTTCCTGCCTTTCGCTTGGGTAACACTTGAGGAAAATCTACCCCAAGACGTTCTTGTGACATCTCTTGTCATATTTCTTTCTTTTCCATTCTCTGATATACCTTAAGGATTTGGTACATCAAAAGTATTTAATAAATCAAATGCTTGGGGTGAGGGGCGCCTAATACATTCCTACCTCAGAAGAAGACATACTCTCCCCATCGCTCCCTCCCTCCGAATCTTCAATCCTGGAGACAATTTACCGGTAGGACTACTATCAAAACCTTTTACAAAATGATCATTCAACAGATTTTACGCGGAAATTAGACAATCGCATACATCTTGCACCTGCTTGCATAGAGTTCAAGGGCTCTTACACAATTTGTGCCATCAGTGAGATTTTGTACTGATTTTTGAAATGAGATGTGCAATATCCAGTGTTTAAAGTTACGAGAACTGCCAAAGACTGTGTCGTGGGACGAACCCAAATGATGGGCCAATCATATTTTGTTTCCAAGGGAGCTCAAAAGTATTGCGCCTGGTGGTTTCGAAAACTGAAATTTACCAATAATCTGAAGGCGAAAGCACGATGTTCTAAATGGAGCGTCGCCAGCACGTTCCGAGAATACAATTGGCCCTTTTTAAAACACATTGCATGGCATCGGAACTTGTGTTGAGCACATGCTGAGGAGGTCCAGCAGCACAAACACAAGGCCTTGTCCTTCTTTTGATGGGATTTAAAAAGCACTGTCGGGTGATCTTTCCTGAATGTAGAGATTAACACTTTGGAACGGAGATGAAACAGCTGGACAAACACTGTCAATTCATCCAGCTCCGTCCAGAAGCGCATTGACCTTGACAGCAGTGACTCCGAGAAGGAAGCATTCTTAGAGACGCTGATCACATTTGGCTGCACCAAGACACAATGCTTTCTTCACTTGTTGAAATTGTGTTTGTAAAGAATCTGACGACTCAGCTTTCACATTACTTCATGGGAATAGTCTATTGAATTTGGACATGGCAGTACCAATGGTGTGTCAAGATATGCACTGCTGTCTTTCACTGGAGGCAGAGCTCAACAAGTTCATACTGAAAGCCAACAACTGATCTGTACGTCAAGAGAAGCTGTCTTGGCCGTTATGAGTCTACTGGGCTGATAATTGCAAGTCCAATGCCTGTTGTGCTGATGAACATGAGGTGCCGACTCCTCGTATTATCAAGCACGAAGACCTGAGGATTAATGCGTGTCCAATCCACTGGACACACGCCAGCCCAGCCAGCACAGCACTTTGAGCCTGCTCATAGACTGTGTGCAAGGCTCATTAAGGCCCCAGAGTCCCACACCCGAGACTTGGGTACATAATCCAGGCTGACACTCTAGTGCAGTGCTGAGGGAGTGCTGCACTGTCGGAGGTGCCGTCTTTCAGATGAAACGTTAAACCGAGGCCCCCATCTGCCCGCTCAGGTGGTCCTAAAAGATCCCATCGCACCATTTGAAGAAGAGCAGGGGAGTTCTCTCCCAGTGTCCTCACCAATATTTATCCCTCAACCAACATCACTAAAACAGATTATCTGGTCATTATCACATTGCTGTTTGTGGGATCTTGCTGTACGCCAATTGGCTGCCACGTTTCCTACATTACGACAGTGACGACCCTTCAAAAATTACTTCATTGGCTGTAAAGCGCTTTAGGACGTCCTGAGGTCGTGAATGGCCTATAGAAATGCGAGTTCTTTTGTTTAGAAGTTATTTAAATTGAGGGACTCCCCACAAAATGATTGGAGCTCCAGACACTGAGTGGGGTGAATATCTGTGGAAGATCTCCCGCTCGTCCACTGTCATTTCAACCGAAGAGCCTTGGAAAATGTTTGCCCGGGGTTTCTGCGGCTCTTCTGCAGGCCTTTATAGTGGGAGAACCCTTGGGAAAAACTCACCTGCCAAGTGTCCATTCAGGGAGCGACTGGTGGAGGAGGAGGGTGGGGGGTAGGAAGTGTTGCTCTTGGTGGCTCTTTCCTTAATGTAGTCCCTCCTTTCTTAGTGCCCCACCTCTCTGCATGCCTCCAACCTTCAGCTCTTCACTGGACACCCTGTGGCAGTGCTACAGCGGGGGGGGGGGGGGGGCAGGCAATCCTGCACTAACCACGGGCACCCAACATTCCCCCCCCACCCCGATCCCCGCCCCTCCCCACCCCACACACACACACACACAAAGCATTGGGGTGCTCCTGATGCGTCCTACGCTGCTCCCTGTCCCATCTTGTGAATGAAGTGACCTTGTATGGTGCAGCCAGGTCAGTGCATTGGGTGCGGGCACAGCTGATGCCCTCTTTCACACTCTTGGCGTTACCCTGTCCCTGGGGTACCAGTGGCTGTCAAAGTCGCTGGGCGGAAAGATTCAAAAGAAAACAAAAATGAAGAGAGAGATTAGGAGAAATGTCGAAAATATCACAGTGAACATAATTCTGACTGATCTCTTCCCCTCAGTTACAAGGAACACTAGGAATCATTTCGCGCTGTCCTGTTTAGACTGGTGATAGCCACACAACTTGCTGTTAAGGTATTAAATCAAATGGTTTGACTCTCCTCTCCCTCATAGATTACCTGGCCTGGCACCCACCCACTTGCCCCAGTGTTCTCTTCACCACCACTCACTGCGCTTCGTATGTTTTCCCCAAATCATTTGAAAGTCTTAACCATTCAGAAATATTCAGCAGGAGGTCAGAGCATCAGCACTTCGTTTTTAAGGCTGAAGGATTCCACCCAAAAAAAATCAAATTTAATTTTACGCTGCAATTGTTTTCATTGCAACTAGAACTGCCACATTTTGTTTCAAAATTCACATTTTACCCAATTACACGGCTGCACAGATCGTCAAAACAAAACAGACAGACAGAATGAATCGATAGACTTTGAATTCATGGGGCAATCTGGAGCATGATTTGATGGCACTGTAAAGTATTTAGGAGTTAAATCTTCTTTCACAGATAACATTGTATATTGATGGATTAGTAAACGCACTCCTTTACAGTAAATCAGATAAGGTTTATGTTTTGATCCGAATGATGATTGCACTCGTGGGTTCAATTTCTGCCTCTGTGGCCTGCCCAGGAACATACGGACTGGAAAGGACCCAGGGTAATAAACCCATAGGTTGTTTGAAAGGGTCGACATTTTCGGTATTGTGCAGAAATAGTTTTGGTGGATTTGAACAGCTTAGTAATTATTAAAACAAACAATCAGCTTTGTGAATTGAATTTAGGAGAAGACAAAAATCACAAATCCACTTTCATAGAGCTTTTTAAAAAGATGAAATTATCTCCTCAGGAAGGTCAAATGAAACCCAATGGCAAGGCACACTGCATCAAAACGACCTTGATCGAGATGCTTCATGTTTGCTTCCGTGAGAAACATCAATTATGAAAATAAGGTGTGTGTATGTGTGTCTATACATGCGTATCTGTGTGTGTGTGTGTGTGTGTGTGCATATGCGTGTGTGCATGTGTCTTTGCATGTGCATATGTGTGTGTATGTATCTTGGGAAGTTTAACTACGTTAAAGGCACTATATAAATACAAGTTGTGTGTGCATGTGTGTAGGCGGCATGTGAAAATTTAGGGACACAATTTAGTTGACAAAGAAATAACAACAGAAAATGCTGGGTGCACTCAGCAGGTCAGGCAGCATCCGTGGAGAGAGAAACAGATTTAACGTTTCAGGTCTGTGACCCTTCGTCAGAACTGGAAAAAGTTAGAGATGGAACAGATTTTAAGCAGGTGCAGAGGAAGGGAAAGGGGGGAGAGGTCAGAGTGGGAGTGGAGGGGAGAATTAAAGTGACAGGCGACCGGAAGCTTGGGGTCACCCTTACGGACTGAATGGAGGTGTTTCGCAAAGCCTATCACAGACCGTCCCTTTTGTTCTTTCCTCCCCTCCCCCCTTTCCCTGCCTCCGCACCTGCTTAAAATCTGTAAAGGATCAACTTCCCAAGACACATACACACACATTTAAAAAAATAACCACCTTGGGATAAGGCATGCAAGTGCAGATCTCTCTCCTGATGAGTACAGTACGGTTTGCAACCAGGCGCAGCCTACTATACACCTGGGGTATTGCCAGCTGCATCTCTGACTGTGCAGCTACCAGGCTCCCACCAGTAATTCTGTACAACTTGTGATGGTTTGCTGATGCTCCACTCAAATTTAGACCTTACATTTACAATATCCCCATCAATGGCACCAATAATTAACAGCAGGGATTCCAAGGTCATTCCCGAGGGAACGACATTGCTCACAACTGTCCAATTAAAGTGATAACTCTATTGGGTGGCTAATTTCTTGGCAATTCATTATTATAACTTACAAGCTCCTCTACAACTTCATTAGCTTTCACTTTCGCTATAAGCCTTAGGTTATGGTTCTTCTCAGATTATTTCTGAAAGTTCAATGTGCATCCATTATACCTCAAAGAAACCCAATAAATGTACCTGTTAGACATACATTAGCTAGCATTTATTCTCATTAGATGATTCTGGTCATTTTTCTTTGGGCTAAATTTCCCAGCTACTGGGACATGATTTCCCAGTCACATTCTGGTCCCTTGCCCAACTGGCCAGTTATCATGTATAAGCCTAAACAGTGTGTGTGTGTGAGCAGACTATTTAACTGCAGAGGGCATCACAGTCTGGCCCAATCCTGTCCTCAGCCGACATTCACACATGCGCAACCTCCACTGGGAATCACTGGACAGTTATCAGGAGTAGCTACTCCAGCTCCATTCCCCTCTCAGCCCCAGAGACACTGAGGCCGAGGATAGCGATCAATTACTGCCTTAACTCGGATCAGCTAACTCAGTACAGACTGGGAACCAAACCTGGAACCTTCAATAGATGCCAATGATTTTCATAAAAGACAACCTACAGTTCCAATGCCTTCCAAAATTACAGCAGACTTAAAAAAGCTTAATACTACAATAGCTACCTTCCAGTCTTCTGGTTCAACGAGCTGTGAAATATTTTCCCCAGTGTGACCGTGGATCTATCCTCATTTCTGTTTCCACTCTTGAATCCATTCCAGTTGCTCTTGCTGCTTAATAAATTTTCTAGTTCTCGTTTTTAAATGACCATATTATTACTGACCCTCATTTTGTCAATGTGCTTAAATATATCCCCAACCCGCTCAATTATGGAACAGCAACAATGCCAACGATTCACCACATTATACTTTAACATATCACACCTTATCATATCACACCTTACCATAACTTACCTTACCTTACACACCTTACTGTGTCACACTGTACCATGTCACACCTTACCATATCACACCTTACCGTGTCACACCGTACCATATTACACCTAACTCATCGCACCTTACCGTCTCACACTGTACCATGTCACACCTTACCAAATCACACCTTACCATATCACACCTTACCAAATCACACCTTACCATATCACACCTTACCAAATCACACCTTACCGTATCGCACCTAACTGTATCACACCTTACCGTATCGAACCTTACCATATTGCACCTTACCGTATCGCACCTTATCGTATCGCACCTTACCGTATCGCACCTTACCGTATCGCACCTTATCATATCGCACCTTACCGTATCGCACCTTACCGTATCACACCTTATCGTATCGCACCTTACCGTATCGCACCTTACCATATCGCACCTTACCGTATCGCACCTTACCGTATCGCACCTTACCGTATCGCACCTTACCGTATCGCACCTTATCGTATCGCACCTTACCGTATCGCACCTTACCGTATCATACCTTACCGTATCACACCTTATCGTATCGCACCTTACCGTATCGCACCTTACCGTATCACACCTTACCGTATCGCACCTTACCGTATCACACCTTACCGTAACACACCTTACCGTATCACACCTTACCGTATCACACCTTACCGTATCGCACCTTACCGTATCGCACCTTACCGTATCGCACCTTACCGTATCGCACCTTACCGTATCGCACCTTACCATATCGCACCTTACCATATCGCACCTTACCGTATCGCACCTTACCGTATCGCACCTTACCGTATCGCACCTTACTGTATCACACCTTACCGTATCACAACTTACCGTATCACACCTTACCATAACACACCTTACCGTATCACACCTTATGGTATCACACCTTACTGTATCACACCTTACATCCATCTTGAGTCTTTTATTTGATGCTGACTTGTGTTTTTCTGTACCGTTAGTGTCTATTTTTCCAAACTTTTTTCTGACATCGCTATTTTAGTCTTTTAACAGGAATGTTTCACAGATGCACATTTAAATTTATTAAAAACTCAAAAGGTTCACAGGAAAGGACATTTAAGAATAAACTTTCCCTATCAAATAGAAAGAACAAACTTACATTTATATAGCACATTTCACGGCCTCAGGGTGTAACAAAGCACTTCACAGCCAATGAAATACTTCTGAAGTGTAGTCACTGTTGTAATGTAGCAAACACGACAGCCAGTTTGCACACAGCAAATAGATAAAATTGACCTATTAAACGAATTCAATTCAACTGTTTTGTGTAGAAATGCATCAAAACATAGGGAATGGATCTTGCTTCTCTGCACACAACCTTGATCACATCAATCCTATCATTCTGTCCTCCGCCCGGGTGACTCCTGTTGATTTTCTCACACCATCACTCATCTTCACTGCCACCCTCCCCGGCCAGGCTAGTACCTCCCCCTCTCCAATCCCTTACTCACCTGAAATCCCATTAATGAAGTTTGCTTTGGTCTTCACAGCTCCTCAAGGGTATCACAAGTCTCAGTGGGAACACAGGCTGCTGTGAAAGCCTTAAAACCTATTTAGCATCAATGACACCCCAAGGTTACACGGCTGACAGGAAATCTGTTATTCACAACAGGAGGCTTTTCAAACAATGATGGAGTAAATCAACATGCAACTCAAAATGCAATGAAACCGGTATTGGTCTTCAGTGTTAAAGCCCATTTATCATCTTCGGTTACCAGACATTATTGTTGCTATAAGACATATCCGTAGACATGTAGTAATAGGAGTGGCTTTTAGTTCTGATGGGAAGGAGAAGTTGAGATTCGGTAGCAGGAGAACAGGCAGAATGTACGATAGAAAAGACAAGCTAAGAGTGAACACTGAGAGCAAAAACGATAAACAAAAACCTGACAAACTGACGTCAAGCAGCAAGAAAACAAGCAGAGATAGTACAATAATGGATTTTCAGATATTGAATATTAATAGGCAGCAAAGAACAATATCAACTGTGAACAGGACATAATGTGACACCAGGGCTAGGAGCTGCGAGCAGGAGAGAAATTACATTTTAATTTAGGACAAATAGTCCGCCATATTTCAACAATTAAAGTCAGTTTTTCCCCTTTTAGGCCAAACAGGACTGAGAGATCATTATATCAGTAAATGCCTTGCCTCTCCACAGCAATGAGGAGCTCCCCATATATAAAAAACACAGATTTGAACAGGCATACTTGATGCTAAACAGGGGCTGCATTAATTTAGAGCAGTATAATGCAATTGACGCTGGGTGAGGTAGCTTACTTACAACGCGGGGAGGTCATATACGTGCCTGAATTGAAAAGTAGAACGCTGCAGACACAAACTTTTCCTCAAAGACATGCATGACTACATCAGTGTGTCTTCGTGTGTGGAGGGGGCAAGAAGTGGAGAAAATTGAAAGCTGATCGAGTGGAAACGCTTAGAATTTTATTGGAAGAAAAGGTCAAGAAAAACAGAACATTCAACCGTTCTGAAATTCAATCACTGTATGACTGGATCACTGTTAAAACATTGCACTTTAATGACTGCTGGCTGATCCTCTGAGATATTGTTCACAGAGAGTCGAGGAATTGAAGCATGGTTGCAATGTTATCATTGCAAAGATGGAGCAATGTGAATCTGTCCTATCCCTTTAAGACAGTTATTCAGATGTTTGCTGTGGAGGGGGACGAGCTCAGAATAATTGTTGACGTTGGATTCTTAGATTGGCGGATGCTTGCAAATTCATGGCTTCCCATTCAGCAGGGCTAAGGTCAGAAAAACCAGTAGGAAATGACTGGCTTTATTTAAAAAATACTTCTAGTATTTTGCAATGTGACAGGCACGTGGCTAAACTACACAATAGTGGAATTCTGCAGGTCAGAAAATATAGAAAAGGACTTGCATTAATATAGCACCTTTCCTAACCTCAGGATATCCCAAAGCTCTTTACAGCCAATTAAGTACTTTTGAAGTGTAGTCACTGTTGTAATATAGGAAAACCTAGCAGCCAATTTGTGCACAGCAAGGTCCCACAAACAAGATAAATGACCAAATAATCTGTTTTAGTGACTTTGGTTGAGGGATAATTATTGGAAAGGACAGTGGGGAGAACTCCCCTGCTCTTCAAATAGTGTTTTTTTATTCAATGTAGTGTATATTAGGACCAGTGATTAAATAGTATTGTGAGAGTGTTAGTAGCATTTTTAGGTTCAAATATTTAGATATTTCTGTGGAAACTAAATGAGTGGTTTTAATTATTACATATTGCTTTACCCATGTATTTAGCTTTAACTAATTTCTGTGAAGCATAGGATGTTCAGCTAGGTCCAGATTTATAGCAGATGGAAAGCAGTAGAGGGAGTGGGAGGTTCATGGGGTTTGGCACTGGGTCCTGAATTCAGGTAGGTCGGGGGGTTGGTGCTAGAGCCTGTTAGTACTGAGAGGGGGGGAGGGGGCGTTGAAATTTTTCAGGGTGGAGAGAGAGGGATTTGCTGGAGCTTGAGATTTTATGGGGAGTACTGCCATGAGGGATCATTGCAATGTGGCAATATTATGAAGGGGAGTGCTGGGACCTGGTAGTACTTCTGTTGCCAAGAAGCGTTGGAAGGGGCATGTCGAGGTTTCAGAGCACCAGAGGGTGTAGATGATTTGAGAGGGAGGTGTATAGGTGTGGAAGCAGTGGCGAATGAGCTGACATATGAGCAGCAGGTGGGGGATTATTTGGTGGGGGGGGGGGTGGTTCTGCAGTCTCAGTTGTCTGGTAGTTGTGGGAGGGTGGGTATTAGGGTTTGCTAGTACGGGAGGGAGGCCCTAAGATCTGGGAGCAGCAGAGTAGGTGTGGTGTGTGGGAACATTGGTGATGGAGGTGTCTGAGTTTGAGGGTAATGGGAAGATGGGGGAAAAGTATCTTAGGGGCCTGATGATAGCAGGAGGGTAATCAAGCAGAAAGGAAGTGGTGGAAGGGCGATTGTGGGATTTGGGACACTGGGTCTGATATTCAAGTGGTTTATCAGTGATGGGATTGTAGTCCTGGAGTTTGGGTGGGGGTGCCAATGTTGAAGAATACTGGGGAAAGCTGGTGTCTTGGAGTAGCATTTTAGGGCTCTGGCAGTGGTGGGAGGATGGTAGGGGTTTGGGAGCAGAAATCTCCACTATTCAAGGTGGGAGGAGGTCTTAAATGTGAGAGAATAGAGCAAAGCATCTTCAGGGTGGGGGAAGGAGTGAGAGTAGTACTATGGAGTCTGGCAGAGGTGGATGGGAGCTCTAGGCTCGGAAGTAGTGGGGAATGGAGTCCCAATGTATTCAAAGATGGGGGTGGTGGGGGGACGAAGCCCTGGAGGTTGGGAGCGAAGCAAAATATTAAGGGGGTGGGAAAGACTAGCTGTGGTAGGGTTGAGGGAAAGGGAGCCTAGGAAAAGGTAGTCTGATCTCCCAGCACCTTTAGCTCCTTCAGCCTTTCCCCTCTACGATTGGGGTATTAAACCTTCCCACCTGACAGGACTCGAGACAGAGAAATGGCCCACTGGCTTCAGCTGGAAATGACTTTCAATGAGTTAAGCTAGTTGCTGACACAAAAAGTGCTGTCAGCGTACTTAAAGCCAATTCCCATGAACTCGGTGCTGGCAGGATGTTTTGCGGGAATTGGGCAAGTTGGTAGTTGGCACCAGACATTTTGGGGGGGGGGGCGGTGTGGGGGGAGGAGCAAAAGAGAGGCTTAAGAGGTAAGGATGGTAAGATGTTCAGAGTGCAAGTGGGGAGTTGTAGCAGCAGGGAGTGGAGATAGGTGGTAGGAGAGAGCAGGGAAAGTGGTTGGTTTTTAGCAGTCAGGTGGATGGTGTTCTAGAAAAAACACATATGCCTTCTGGATGTAGCAAGGGGGGCTGAGAGATAATAGGTAAGTTTTTAAGGAACATAGATGGGCATGATGGAAAATGTTGCACTTATAGGAAATGTGCACATCTGCAAGACTTTTAATATATTAGCCATCAATCTCCTACTGTGTTGCACACAGGAAGTTGAGACCAAGGACAGTCTTCAGGTCAAGCAGAGTTAGATGGTAGGAATGGGGGGATAACTGGAACCAGGCAAAGGAGGGAGTATGGCAGATGAGGGGTATAGGGAAAGGGACAGGGTGGCACAATGCGGGATGGGAAAGGGATGTGTACTACTAGGCGAGGACTGATTTTTTTCATGGGGTGGGGGGAGAAATTGGCCAAGTTTTAATTCTTCACAGTGCAAACTAGGAGGGCAAAAGAGACACACGGTTACGGAGAGGGGCGGAGGTGTGTGGCACAGCTGGCAGTGATTTTCTTCTCAGTGTGGTTATTTTTTTTAGCCCAGTGTAGTGGGGAGAACACAGGCCCAGATTCCAGCTGCATACAGGGAGGGTTAGGGAATTGCACCGCAGAAATCTTCCTTCTTGGGGGAACGAGTAAATTCCCGGTGGGAGAGCGGGAGGGAAGGCAAGTTGGCGGCGTCCATTGTCAGGAGGGATGAGTTGGTAGCAAGTTCCTTGAATTACTTTAGTAATTGGGGCGGGAGGTGGGGAGAGGCCTTATTTTCTTCCTGAGTTGGGGGTGCCACTCTAACTGTGGGGTCCAGTGAAGGGTTTCAGATCCCAATTGCTACAGGCAGAAATGCTCGTGAGTTTTGGCTTACTGTCCATTCTTGGAACACTGCTGTTCAGGTTGGGATCACTTCGTAAAAACCCCAATAGCTTTCCGCACCAATGGACTAGGTTTGCTATCTTTCTCAGTCTATGGTTCCATTGGATGGTTGAGGGCATGGTATCAGGAAGAAATGAATAATTTATGGAAGGAGAAGTTTTAATTCAAGCTTCCCATTCACGTCAGGGCTATTTAAATGCAGTTTTGCCACTTCTGCTGTTGGCTTTTCGCCCCAAAAAAGTTAAACATATTAACAATGACGGATAGGAAAAGACCCTCTTGTCCATCCAGGCTATTCCACACAAGTGTGATGCCTTGTGCATCACAATATATACACTCCTCACCCCCGCCTGATGGTTATAACCTCAGTATCATGCTTGTAAATCTTTTTTGCACCTTCTCCAGTGCCTCTATCTTTTTTGGAATATGGAAACCAGAACTGTACACAGTACTCCAAGTGTGATCTAACCAAGGTTCTATGTAAGTTTGACATAACTTCCCTGCTTTTCAATTCTATTCCTCTAAAAAATGAACCCCAGTGCTTTGTTTGTGGTTTTTAAGGTCTTGTGAAAGTGCATTGCTACTTTTAATGATTTGTGAGAGACTCATGGTCCTCCCTATCCTATTCAGTTTAAACAAACTGTCGACACAATCTATTCCCTTCATCATTTTATAAACCTTGGGGGATAGCTGATGTTTTTGCCCATAGGACAAAGTTTTAACTGGAGGTTGGGTTTCAGAGTTCTTTTGGAGAAAGCAACACATTCAGGATAAACGCCACTTTCAAATGTCTGGAGGCGGGAAGAAGCGTGCAGCAGCCTGTCACGTTATGTTAAGCGGAGGCCCATTCTATTCAATGAGCCACATAGCATTGCACTCTCAGCACCATCTACAGGCGCACTACTGTTAGGATTTTTGAGACCACGCCCCATTTTTAGGATATAATACGTGGGTGGTCTGAGATGCTGGCAGTGGGATTCCTTGCCAGACGTTGAATGCTACTCTGCAGGGTAGCGAGTTGTACAGAGCAGCCAGATCCTTGGGGGGGGTCTCTCGACAGAAATTTTATTGCATCAGAGATGGTTTTATTGGATATTGATTAGACAAGGTGCACTGAGGGCAGGACTTGTTCACTTTGGAGGAAGTGCAAGTGGATTAACATCATGAGGAGTGCCTGGGTGTGGGTACTGAGGTATGAAGAAACTATACTGCGTACAGGACAAAGCAACTGCTTTGAAATCAAAAAATGCATAAAAGCCACAGCCTATATTGATTAAAAAAATGTTAGACTTTCCCAATTGATTTGCTGGTAAACAACTGAGCTGTGCAGACCAGGAATGTCCTCAGGTTCAATCGCCGTTCTGTGCTCAGTTAGCGGGGCTCAGTTCCAGTTGCAGTAGGGTGCTACAGCTGGCCTTAGCGCTCTGTCTCAGGGAAGGTAAAAACCGACCACAGCATTCCCATTTTGAATTGCTATCCGGCAGACCCAGACAGAAGTGCGCATATGTGGACACTGAGATTGTGGTGCCCCCTCCAATTGAATGGCTGCGGACACTCGAGGCGAACAGCCGTGGATAATGGAAATTTGGGCGAGGTATCCGAGGGTGTGCAGCACCCATGGAAGCAAGGAGGCAACACCTTGAGAGAAAAAAACACTGGCAGAGTCCAACTACTAGCCAAGAAAAAATATAAACATTATGTGCTCATTTTAAACTACAAAGTTTATTGATATGCAAGAGAAAATGGAAATGTAGTAGTATGTTACAGTTTATCAGGAAATAGGGTAAAGTGTATACTTAGCAGACTCCACATTATTCATTGTACAAATGGAGCATGTTCAAGTGCCTATATTAGGAACATTGAGCAGCTTTCAAACAATCGTGGTCGTAGAAATATCGTGAAGTGCTCGAGACTGAAAATTACATGGTGTGGTAGGGCAAGTTTTAGGGGCAAATAAACAATTACATCTTCAACTAGCATGATCATGTACATTTTTAAACCATGTTGATATTTTAACATCTATAAATATCTTACTTGGCACAAAAGAAACATCTAATTGGTGGCAGAATAAATAATCTAAACCAAAACTCAGCACAAAACAGACATACTGCATCCACAGAAATATATTGAGCATCACACAGACATCAGCTGAAGGCAAAGGAAGCAGCAATTCATAAACATGATGAGAATGAAGCTTGATGAGTAATCTGTAAAATAAGCAGCATTGGTACTTCTTTAAAAACAGTTAGTTCAAGTATTAACTCAAATTCAGAATTGCTTCTGAAGTTTTGAAGCACTGCTGTTCAATTTTATCAGTTGATGGAATTACATCAATGTGGTTGCTAACTGGAATCCAAGAAATGTGCATAGTTATCTTACAACTTGGAAATAAGAGGAAGACCATCATACATATCGGCTTTTAATTTAAACCAATCAGACACTTTCTGAAGTGTGCCCTTCTCCTGACCAAGTATCTTAGCGGCCTGCTTGAGCTTAGGTTCGTTCCGTTCAAGGTACCGAGTCCCATCCATTTGCAACTGATTCAGCTTCTCCTTACGGTTTTCATCCAACACTATATCTTCACTCATGAAGGGATTGAACCGGAAGTAGGTGTCAGGAGGCAGCAGAGCATCAAGCATGGTATGAACTTCTGGAATAAATGTTTAAAAGGAAAAACTGTTAAGGCGAGATCAGGAAGTGTTAAAAATAAACAAGGCAGATGGTATACATAGAAAGTTGAAAGCAGTTGTGCACGTTGTATTATTTTATGTACGTCACTTTTTAATGTTTGAGTTGTGGGTTCAAAGCGAGGGAGACAAGTCCATGATAGAACCTGCATAATGGATGGGCGGGCTTGATGAGCCAAATGAGATTTTCTCGCTTCAGACTTTACGAAAGAATGTTTTACACCGGAAGCACTTTGTCAGAATGAACTCCTCCTAGGTCAGGCTGAGCACAGGTCAACGGTCACTTTTCATTGTTCCACCAATGCACTCTAACCTCGGCATCACAAGTATCTTGCTGCGCCAGTGCAACATTCCTATTTCCTACAATGGCTCTCATGACATCTTATTGAGACTTTGGTGCCAAGTTGTAGAGCATCTTGAGCCTTGAACCTACGCCCACCATGAACTGGGTCGAAACTGCCAAGACTAATTACACTAAAAACCTTTGCAATTGTCAGAACCTCTCACTCCATCAGTCTGGACTGAATTCAAAACAGTTTCCAGAGGTAAACCAACAGGGTTTTAACCCACTGTACCACCACCACCTGTTCATATCACACTTATAACTTAGTGCCAAAGGGCAGCACATTTAAATAGGCAAGTCCTGTATTGATTTTCAAGCTGGCAATTCTGTTGAAACTAGTGCTTCAGAGACTTCTGACGGGGTTGCTGGAAGCGAGTGCATGTTGCAATTATCACTCCTCTCTGTAGTTGAGGACTTTGGGCTGGTGAGGGGGAAGAGAGAGATTAAAAAAATGTTTCTGACCGACAACCTTGGGTCTGTGGCAGAGACGGTAGCCAGAGATGCATCCGAGTGCATGGGGCAACCAGTAGATAAGTTGATTTATCGAATGTTGCAGTGCCAGCTGATCTGGTCCGCAGGAGTAACAGAGGTGAGTGCATGTGGAGAGGCAGGCAGGGATGGAGAGGCAGGCGGGGATGGAGAGGCAGAGCAATTAGCAGTGTGCAGAAATTGGGAAAGTTTCAAATTATTCACCAGGGTTGTAATTTGGCAGGTGAGAGGCTATACTGTATTTAACAATTTCTCATATATGTACAAGTTTTGCATCACTTTTGTTACAGATGCAAAATGAGAGAGAAAGTCAGTCACTGTCCTGAAGTCTAAAATTTACATGCAGTTACAAATGTGCTACGAGAGACCTCAGCATTCACAACCAGGTACAATTATTTAAATTTGTCCATTTACAGCAATTAAATATTTGGAAGACCGAAGCCATTGTTTTCGGTCCCCGCCACAAACTCCGTTCCCCAGCCACTGACTCCATCCCTCTCCCTAACATCTGTCTGAGGCTCATCCACACTGTTCGTAACCTTGGTGTCATATTTGACCCTGAAATGAGCTTCATGGCATAACTAAGACCGCCTATTTCTACCTCTGTAACATCGCCCGTCTACGCCCTTGCCTCAGCTCATCCGCTGCTTTTGTTACCTCTAGACTTGACTATTCCAACGCACTCCTGGCATTCTACCCTACATAAACTTGAGGTCATCCAAAACTCGGCTGCCCGTGTCCTAACTCACACCAAGTCCCGTTCACCCATTACCCCTGTGCTTGCTGACCTACACTGGCTCCCGATTAAGCAGCGCCTCGATTTCAAAATTCTCATCCTTGTTTTCAAATCCCTCCATGGCCTCGCCCCTCCCCATCTCTGTAATCTTCTTCAGCACTGAGATATCTGCGCTCCACTAATGGCTGTGCCTTCTGTTGCCTAGGCCCTAAGCTCTGGAATTCCCTGCCTAAACCCCTCAGCCTCTCTTTCTTCCTTTAAGGCACTCCTTAAAACCTACCTCTTTGCCCAAGCTTTTGGTCACCTGCCCCAATTTCTCTTTATGCGGCTCGGTGTCAAATTTTTTGTCTTGTAATACTCTTGTGAAGTGCCTTGGGACGTTTTACTATGTTAAAGACGCTACATAAATACAAGTTGTTGCTGTTGTTGTTGTTGTTGTTGTTGTTAAGGTAACAGGCCAAGTTGGCAGCTCAAAATCCCAACTGTGCTCCGGACCCCAAACTACCTGGGAGCAATGGGAAGATAGATTTGCGAGCAATAAATGAAAAATGCAACAGTGTGCATTAAATCCATTATCACAGGTATACTCCATTTTTACTTGTGTACAAAGAGCTGGCGTGCTATTCTGCTTATGCATAGTATCAGATCAATGCAGCACTCGTTCAATGGATCAGGCCAATAGATTTTAATGGACTGGCTCTTCTGTACCAACTTGAATCATCAGGTCTGGAACACTAGGCTATTAATTCAAAATGATCTACAAATGAACACTGAAATTATAAATCATGTTCTGCAAATTGCATTATTGTGGAAGATATATTTGTTGATTGCCAATGAGAATACTTTTCCAGCTGAATTGTTTTCAGTTGTGTATGTGGTAAAGTGATTTAGGATGGGTCATTGGGACTCTGCTTTAATGAAGTATGATTCAATGCACGATTTTAACTGAATTGCATTAGGCAGATTATCTGGTTGCTGATGGATGATATTACTAAAAAAAAACTGATGAGAGAACATAATGGGAAATCCATTTTGCTGAGGAAATTCGAAACTTTAGTGACAACTAATACCAGGACTAAAACGACTGCCATTTGTAGTACTGTTCTTGCAAACAACTTCTAAGTTAATACCACCCCTGCAAGCAGTTGACATTTCTACCACTTCAGCAGCCAGTTGCCAATATTACATAGAATATACAGCACAGAAACAGGTCATTTGGCCCAACCAGTCCATGCCGGTGTTTATGCTCCACTCGAGCCTCCTGCCATCCTTCCTCATCTAACTATCAGCATAACCCTCTATTCCCTTCTCCCTCTCCTCTTAAATGCATCTACTCATATTTTTCTATAGAATGATATCCAAACTGTTGACAGATTGGGTTACTTTAGACTCTCTCTAATTAACTCAAATTTGGTTGATCCCATGGCACTATTCGCCGAGGAGCAGGCCTCAGGTCTTGGCCAATATTTATCCTTCAACCAACTCCACCAAAATAGATGAACTAATTATTTGCTATTAGTGGGACCTTGCAGTGTGTAAATTGGCTTCTGTATCTGCCTACATAGCAACAGTGATTACACCTCAGAAGTAATTAATTGGCTGTAAATTGCTTTGGAACTTCCGGAGGACACGAAAGGCATGATATAAATACAAGTTTGTTAATTCTTCTCACAAAAAAAGGTAGAATAATGTACAGACCAACATACATGCATGTGCATATATTGCAGTTAGCCATACCTGATGAAGGTCGTTGCCAATCGCATATTCTTGGAAATAGCCAGGTGCTGCCGAGGATGCTCGGATTGAGTCAATTTTATTAGTTTGTGATTATTGATCTTATTTGTGGCGCATTAGGGGCCATTTGCAATGCCATAGGTATTAAATTTGAAGCCTGGGAAAATTGAATTTAAAATATCCTTTATTAAAGCTCACTGAACGGTTCTCACTGGACAGACATTCAAATTCCAGCGATAAAAATGTGATTGTTTTTCCACTACATTTGGTTACATTAAATGCAATCTCAAAAGGGGTCTCCATCAGTTATTTAACACCTGATGTCATAGGGTGATTTATGAACTACCAGTTTTAGAGAACTCGTCAGATTAACTGTGGCCTTAGAAAAAGATAAAATGGTACCCAGCTCTCAGAAATAAAGTCAAAAATAAATGGAGTCCGGCATTGGTTTAAAGCAAGGGTATCCAACCTGCTGCACCAATCAACAAACTGGTCTTCGAAGCTCACTTGCCTCATGCCTATTTGTGTTTAAATTTCTAATTGGCTGGTTCGACATGTTTGAATTTTTTGGGGACTGGAGGTTTGGAAAGGGCTGTTTTTTTTGGCAGTGTTGCCTCATTGATGGGTTAATCCTCAATTAGAACACCAAGGTATGTTAGTGTTAGTAACCTGTGACATATACAAGGTAACGAGAACACTGATTTAAACTTTGTGTGGGGCTCCTGAGGCCTATGTGATTCACAAAGACAAAAGCGTGGCCAACACTTGGTTTACGGCAAAATATATGGGATTAAAAAGGGACTCTGGTATAATACAGCATTTATCTGGCTCCACAATGGCTTATCACAACAAAGAGGCAGGGGGGTGGATACTGGACTTGAAAGGATTTTTTTTTAATGTAAAACTATTCGAATTTATTCCATTGAAGGTCAAGCTTTAATATGTTCTGAAAGAGGTATATAGCTTAAAAACCTCGTCAATGTTAAAAGTCGATTGATGATGAGCATCAAATAATCCTTTCATCAAGCATAGCTGTGTGCATCATAGGTTGCACTCTATGCATATTTAGCATATTTTCATTGTATCTGTTAGTCACTAATGTTCTCATTAATCATCTCTAGCTGAGTTATGTAGAAAGGACCAAGCGAGGTCTGGAGCTTGAAAGTCCAAAAGATTCCACTTAAATTGTGGCAATGGTCCACAGCTTGGGTGTACACACACGCACACGCACACGCCAGTTTTTCAGTAATCACCTATCTTTTATCTCTACATTTTCAAGTTTGGTCAAAACGATCACCAAATCCATTCATTTTATTTTTGAGCTGCTTTAAAACTCCTCCATTTTGTTGGATCTGATCTTTCATAGCAATATCTGTAATGTTATTTCTACATTAGGGCAGTGTACGCTCAGCATATGGGAGCTCTGCTGCTAGCCAAGTAAATCTGCTATTGCAGTTATCTTAAAAATACTTTCAGATGTCAATCTTACAGCCACTAACCTTCTGTATCCGTGGCACTGCTGATTACATTAGTCAGTTTTGTTTTGAGGCTTGTGTAGGTCACATTGTTTTTCCCCAGTGTTTCAAAGCGTCCTGTCCCAAGAGAGATAACACACTGAAAAGGTGTGTTTGGCCACAGGCGTTTGCACTCATGTATGGCCAATGCACAAGGGTTGTTAATGAGCAAGCCACCATCCTATAGGGGAGAAAAACAAAGAGATTATTTAACTATATTAGCAACAAGACAATCATCTAAATACTACACTGGATATTTACCAGTTTCTCTTCCCCTGAAGGCACAAACTTGTGTAGGAGTGTAATTCCACCGATGCCAGTAATCCTCTTGTAACTTGCTGAAGTAGCTATTCTTTACCAGTGAGCATTGGTAGATAGTGGAGGCATTAGAGCCAAGTCCAAAACTGTCCTCACCCTACTTCCACACATGGACACTTTCCAGTGGCAGTCATTGGACAGCCATCAGGGAAGGAAACCTTGGCCGTTTCCCCACCTCTCTCTCCATCCCACACCTTGTTCAGGGCCCCGAGTTCAACTGTAGCCTCTCCTGTCACACCAGTTGAGATTAGCTGACTCAGTATAATGGAAATCGAACTTGGGATTGTCATTCCAAAAGGCTCAGTTTTGTGCTGCCTTTATCAATTCAGCCAACTTTCAAATAAAAATTACCAAAAAATTATTTGAATAGAATTTACACATTCTGACAAGTGAAAAATCAACTGGACACGGGCTTTAAACCTCTAGCTAACCGTCTTGCTTTTCCAAACTAGAGCCTTAAACTTAAATAAAGCCAATTACATAGGTATGCGGGCGAGTTGGCTACGGTAGAATGGGAAATTAGATTAAAAGGTATAATGGTAGATAAGCAATAGTAAACATTTAAAGAAATATCCCAAAATTCTCAATAAATATGCATGCCATTGTGTTGGAGTAAATTATAGGACTTAAAGCAATGTAAAAGACAAAATGGTTAACCTGACAGTGCGATGAGTAGTGTCTGTGGTTAACATGTGTACGTGCAAGGAACCAAACCAGACAGTCAGACTAGATAACGCTGACCACATTTTGATGTTTATAGTTTCGGTAAGGAGGTAAAAAACTGTGTAAAAGGCAGATTATAATTAGAAGTCTGTTGCTGGGGGAACGTGATTGGGTGATGTAATGAATTACGTAACCGATCCGAAAAATGGCCCGAAAATTAGACCTAATACGCGAGAGTACGCACTGTGTACTCTCGCGTTTTAGGTCTCCAATTGCCGGTTTTCAGCATGCACTGCGCATGCGCGGGAAACCGGCACTTCGTGAACTCAAAAGGGGGCGGTTCCTAAGTGAACCGCGTGCGCGCTACAGGCTGCGCGCACGCAGTGCACTTAGTGCTTTGAACGCGCAGGTAAGCATGGAAGATTTTACACATAAAGAAAGGAGGCGTAAGACCCTCTTTAAACAAGGTAAGTAGTTAATTAAGTATTATTTTAAAAAATTTTCAACAGGTTTATCTTTTTTAGAGACTTTAAAGAAAGGTAAGTTTATTTTTATAACTTTTAAAAAGATTTTAAATTTTTTCAAAAATTAAAATTTTTGTTTAAAGTGGTTTATTTATTTAAATATAGTTATTTTATTAATGTGATGGTTTTTTAAAAAAATTTAATTGAGGTTTAGCTGTTCTTTTGGGGGTAAGTTGTATTGATAGCTTTGACAGTTGTCCTGTCAAAACTATGAATGAAAGATGGTGTGCTGCCATTGGCTCTAACTGAATCACGTGATCCCACAGCTCGCACGAACTAACTGCGTCTCTGGGTCACGCAAGCACTGCACAGCTGCACGTGGGACTGGCCTTGAAACTAAAGTTCGTGAGAGCCCGGAGGGAAAAGGTAGGCGCGCAGTGAGATATCGCGGGGAAGCCTTACCCCCGCAGGAACGCTCCGTATTTAATTTCTGGGCCATTGTATAAAAGAAGTTTCATACCACTGTAACGAGGAGAAGTGAATCACTAGATCGCGGGATCTATGACTCTTCTCCCAGAGCGCTCTGTTAAATAAACTGTGATCTTCTGCTTTGAGACAGACTCGAGTGAATTCATTTTAAGTAATAAAAAATCCACGGAAAAGTGATCCATCCATGGCTAACTAAAGAAGTTAAGGATAGTAGTAGATTAAAAGAAGAGGCTTATAATGTTGTGAAAAATAGTAGTAAGCCTGAAGATTGGGAGATCATTAGAAACCAGCAAAGGATGACCAAAAAAATTAAAAAGGGAGAAAATAGAATGAGAGTAAACTAGCAAGAAATATAAAAACAGATTGTAAGAGCTTCTACAAGTATGTAAAAAGGAAAAGAGTAGCAAAAGTAAGCATTGGTCCCTTAGAGGCTGAGACAGGAGAAATTCTACTGGGGAATAAGGAAATGGCAGAGACTTTAAACAAATGTTTTGTGTCTGTCTTCACAGTAGAAGACACAAAAAGCATACCAAAAATAGTGGGAAACCAAGGGGATAATGAGAGTGAGGAACTTAAAGTAATTAAGATCAGTAGAGAAAAAGTACTTGAGAAAATGGGACTAAAAGCCAGCAAATCCCCTGGACCTGATGGCCTACATCCTAGGGTTCTAAAAGAGGTGGCTGCAGAGATAGTGGATGCATTGGTTGCTATCTTCCAAAATTCGCTGGATTCCAGAACGGTCCCAGCGGATTGGAAGGTAACAAATGTAACCCCGCTATTCAAGAAAGGAGAGAGAAAACAGCGAACTACAGGCCAGTTAGCCTGACATCAGTCGTCAGGAAAATGCTGGAATCCATTATTAAAGAAGTGGTAACAGGACACTTAAAAAATCATATGATTAGGCAGAGTCAACATGCTTTAATGAAAGGGAAATCATGTTTGACAAATTTATTAGAGTTTTTTGATGATGTAACTAGCAGGGTAGATAAAGGGGAACCAGTGGATGTAGTATATTTGGATTTCCAAAATGCATTCGTTAAAGTGCCACATAAAAGGTTATTATGCAAGATATGGGCTCATGGGGTTGGGGGAATGTATTAGCATGGATACAGGATTGGTTAACGAACAGAAAACAGAGAGTAGAGATAAACGGGTAATTTTCAGGTTGGCAGGCTGTAACTAGTGGGGTGCCGCAAGGATCAGTGCTTGGACCTCAGCTATTTATAATTTACATTAATGATTTAGATGAAAGAACCAAGTGTAATGTATCCAAGTTTGCTGATGATACAAAGCTAGGTGGGGAAGTAAGCTGTGAGGAAGACACAGAGCCTGAAAAGAGGTATAGACAGGTTAAGTGAGTGGGCAATAAGGTGGCAGATGGAGTATAATGTGGGGAAATGTGAGGTTATTCACTTTGGTAGGAAGAATAGGAAAACAAAATATTTTTTAAATGGTGAGAAACTATTAAATGTTGGTGTTGAGAGAGATTTAGGTGTCCTAGTACAGGAAACACAATTAGCACGCAGGTACAGCAAGCAATCTGCTTCACGACAACATGCAAGCCGTGATCATGACCAACGGTTCCACCACAGACCCAATTCACGTACAGACCGGGGTCAAGCAAGGCTGTGTCATCGCACCAATGCTCTTCTCGATCTTCCTTGCTACAATGCTCCATCTCACCCTCAGTAAGCTCCCCGCTGGAGTGGAGCTAATTTACAGAGCAAACGGGAAACTGTTCAACCTCCGTCCAGATCCAAGGTCGTCCCATCCTCTGTTGTCGAATTATAGTATTACAGTATGCAGACGACGTTTGCCTCTGCGCACACTCTGAAATCGAACTCCAAACCATCGTCAACACCTTCACCGAAGTGTACGAGAGCATGGGCCTTACACTAAACATCCGGAAGACAAAGGTCCTCTACCAACCTGCCCCCGCCACACAGTACTGCCCCCCGATCATCAAAATCCACAACAAGGCCTTGGACAAAGTGGACCACTTTCCATACCTCGGGAGCCTACTGTCAACAAGGGCAAATGTCGATGACGAAGTCCAACACCGCCTTCAGTGTGCCAGTACAGCCTTTGGTCACCTGAGGAAGAGAGTGTTTGAAGACCAGGACCTCAAACCCAGCACCAAGCTCATGGTCTACCGAGCAGTAGTGATACCCACCCTGCTGTATGCTTCAGAGACAGGGACCATGTACAGCAGGCACCTCAAAGCACTGGAAAGGTACCACCAACACTGCCTCCACAAGATCCTGCAAATCCATTGGCAGGATAGGTGCACCAATGTCAGTGTTCTCGCTCAGGCCAACATCCCCAGCATCGAAGCTTTGACCACGCTCGATCAGCTCCGATGGACGGGTCACATCGTCTGCATGCCCGATACAAGACTCCCAAAACAAGCGCTCTACTCGGAGCTCCGACACGGCAAGAGAGCCCCAGGTGGGCAGAGGAAACGCTTCAAGGACACCCTCAAAAGCCTCCTTGAAAAAGTGCAACATCCCCACCGACACCTGGGAATCCCTGGCCCAAGACCGCACAAAGTGGAGGAGAAGCATCCGGGAAGGCGCCGGACACCTCGAGTCTCTTCGCCGGGAGCAAGCGGAGGTCAAGCGCAAGGAGCGCACGTCAACCCAAGCACCCCACCCACCCGTCCCTTCAACCACCGTCTGCCCCACCTGTGACAGAGACTGTAGGTCCCGCATTGGACTCATCAGTCACCCGAGAACTCATTTTTAATTGGAAGCAAGTCATCCTCGGTTCCGAGGGACTGCCTACGAAGAAAATGAAGATGAAGATGGGTGAATGGGACGTGATGCGAGTTAGAATATGGGCAGCAGAGTTTTGGATGAGTTCACGTTTATGGAAGGTGGAAAGATGGGCAGCTGGCCAGGAAAGCATTGGAATAGTCAAGTCTAGAGATAACAGCAGCAGATGAGCTGAGGCAGGGGCAGAGACGGGCGATGTTACGGAGATGGAAGTAGGCGGTCTTGGTGATGGAGCAAATATGTGGTCATAAGCTCATCTCAGGGTCAAAATGGACGCAAATGTGACAAACAATCTGGTACAACAACAACAAGAAGTATTTATATAGCGCCTTTATCTAGTAAAACGTCCCAAGACGCTGCACGGGAGTATTTTAAGACAAAAAATTTGACACCGATCAACATAAGGATAAATTAGGGCAGGTGACCAAAAGCTTGGTCAAAGAGGTAGGTTTTAAGGAGCGTCTTAAAGAGGAAAGAGAGGTAAGCGAGGCGGACAGGTTTAGGCAGGGAATTCCAGAGCTTAGGGCCCAGGCAACAGAAGGCACGGCCACCAAAGGTTGAGCGATTATAATCAGGGAACCTTAACCGGGAGCAACTATGACACTAAGGTTGCGAACAGTGTGGTTCCGCCTCAGACAGATGTTAGGAAGATGGATGGAGTCAGTGGCTAGTTTGTGGCAGGGACCGAAAACAATGGCTTCAGTTTTCCCAATATGTAACTGGAGAAAATTTTTGCTCAACCAGAACTGTATGTCGGACAAGCAGTCTGACAATTTAGACACCGTGGCGGGGTCGAGAGAAGAAGTAGTGAGATAGAGCTGGGTGTCGTCAGCGTACATGTGGAAACTGACGCTATGTTTTCGGATGATGTTGCCAAGGGGCAACATATAGAGGAGAAATAGGAGGGGGCCAAGGATAGCCTCAGACAGTGACCAGGGAGAGGGATGGAGTCAGTGGCGAGGGAACGGAGTTTGTGGCGGGGACAGAATACAATATTCAACTGTTGCTCAATGACCCCAAGCAGTCCAATACATTATCTAAATCTTTGTTGACGATAGATCAAAATGAAACATTACACTTTATCTTTCGCTATCAAATATAAAACACAGATCTAAAACCTAATATTCTTCCATTTGCCCTGTTTCAAACAAAATTACTTTTATAAAAGTACATGGAGTTGCTGTCACGTATACAGTATCTGTGATCATGTTTCTTCATTTCCTTCTTGAAATGATCTCCACAAAACAACGATCATGAGCTCAATTAAATTCACCTTTCCAGCGAAGCTTTTAGCAAACACTGGTAAACAACTTCATCTGGATGAATGCAGCTCCAACAACACTCAAGAAGCTTGACACCATCCAGGACAAAGCAGTCCGCTTGATTGACACTCCCTCCACCACCAGCGCACCGTGTCTGCAGTGTGTACCATCACAAGATGCACTTCAGCAACTCGCCAAGGCTTCTTCAATAGCACCTCCCAAACCCGCAACTTCTACCACCTAGAAAGAAAAGGGCAGCAGGCGCATGGGAACACCGCTACCTCCAAGTCATAGACCATCCCGACTTGGAAACATATCGCCGTTCCTTCATCGTCACTGGGTCAAAATCGTGGAACACCCTACCTAACAGCACTGTGGGAGTACCTTCACCACATGGACTGCAGCGGTTCAAGAAGGCGCCTCACCACCACCATCTTCAAGGGCAATTAGGGATGGGCAATAAATGCTGGCCTTGCCAGTGACGCCCACATTCCGTGAATGAATAAAAAAAAATGCGAGAGAGCTCAGACAAAGTCAGTTCCTGATATTTTAAGGAATTTTCTTTAAATTTTTATTCAGTTACTTTGTTTTGTTGACAAAGTGGTACTCAAGAGCGGCTCTGATGTCAAACTTAACCATTTAAAAGAACAAAATAAATGATCTCTCTCTTCATAATTTTCCTGTACCCTACTCCTTGGGGAAGAAAAAGAACCAAAATTGATCTCCGTCAATTCTTTCTGTAATTGTTTGTGAGGAGAGGGGTTTCTGGTTTCAGATTTAAACAGATAAAACCCAGTAACAACTTCCCACATCACCCCAAAGGAATGTAAAAAAAAAAATTGCTGTCAATTTGCCCGATAAGCCTACGTTTTGAAGGTTGTCGGCTTGGCTCAATGGACAACACTCTCACCTCGGAGTCAGAAGGTTGTGTGTTCAAACCCATCATCTAGGCTGACACTTTAGTCCTGAGCGAGTGCAGCACTGTTGGAGGTGCTGTCTTTTGAATAAGATATTAAACAGAGACTCCTGGCATCCTTGAAAATATTGCTCCCTCAACCAACAGTACAAAACAGTTACTGCACTTAGAAAGCAACCCATTGGTTGTAACACACTTTGGGACATCCTGGAGCTACGATAAGTGGCCCCACTTAAATGCAAAGGGCTGGATGTACTTTGACATTTGTGCTGTCAGTGGGGGGGTGTGCAATCGGTGGCGGGTCGGGTGGCAAAGTGTTTTTCTCCCCCCCCAGCGGGTCAGGACCCTGCTGTGAACCCGCCGCCACATGCCTTTCCCCGATTTCGGGTGTGTCAGCACTGAGCAGCCCCGACACGCAGCGGCGGGTTCACAGCGGGGGACCCAATTCAGGTAATTGGTGGCTTGATTAGAGCCACTTAAGAATGAATTTCAGCTCACCTTCTGCATTTGACAACTCGCCCACGGGGTCCACGCTGGTCGTGGACCACGTCTGTCAAGCTGAGGCGGGAGTTCAGTGGCCATTGAATCAGCTGTTGACAGCTTTAAATGTACAGTAAAAGGTCCCACCTTACAGAGATATCGGCTGTGAACTTTGTAGAGGAGGCGGGTTGAGGGAGGGCCCGCTGCTCAGCAGCTTTCGGACTCACTCCCGGATGCCGCCTCCCAGCAGTTACTATTTTGGCTTGATTGGCCTCGTTACGGCCGACGTGCGGGTCCCTCCAGGCAATTGGTTGCAGAGTGTCAGATTCTCGCCTCTGATGACGCGTTGTTTCAGGTAACAATTTAAAGGGGCCATGACCCCTTTGCAAAAGCATTAGGTTTTTCCTCTTAAAGGTGCTGGCTGCTGCAGGAATGGCAGCTCCAAACACTAAGGCTGCACCAGGTTAAATGAGGACTCCCTCCATGCTCTTGTGGAGGGAGTTGGAGGACGTCAGGAGGTCCTCCTCCCTGGAAACGCAAGGAGGAGGCCTCCTCAGCAAACCAAGGCAGCTTGGCTGCAAATTGCTGAGGAGGTGAGCTCGAGGTCTGTGTGCATATGCACATGGGTTCAGTGTCAAAAAAGGTTTAATGATCTGCTGAGATCACCTAAAGTGTGGCCTCTGTGTTCTGGGGAAATAGAAGTTAAAGAGTGAGGACTCGGAGAATTCCATGTAGAATGTTGGTGGTGACACTGAGCGCAAGCCACCGTTTATTGGACAGATGATACCTGGGGTTTTGGGTATGTCGGACTTATATTCATCTCTGTGTGTCAGCCACCTGTGGTTGAAGCGTAAGCTTACGCAAATCTGGCATGGATGAGTGCATCCCTTGCCTGACAGCCAGCAATGTGGTCGCCTGCTGCTGGATTGGCCATATGCGGACCCGCAAGGTGTCACTCCCTGTGTGCTGAGCCACTTGTTCATCCGGCAGCACTAAGCCGAGCTGTTGTGCGATGTTGTGCAGGGCACAGCAGACCACAGCGATTCTGGACAACCTGGCTGGTGCATACTGCAAGGCTCCTCCAGATCGGTCTAGGCATCGGAAGCGCATTTTGAGCATAGAATAGAATCATAGAATGGTTACAGCACAGAAGGAGGCCATTCAGCCGATCGAGCCCGTGCGGCTCTGCATGAGCACTTCAGCTAGTCCCACTCGCCTGCCCTTTCCCCATAGCCCTACAATTTTTTTTCCTTCAGGTACTTATCCAATTCCCTTTTGAAAGCCACGATCGAGTCTGCCTCCACCACCCTTTCAGGCAGTGCATTCCAAATCCTAACCATTCGCTGCGTAAAAAGGTTTTTCCCTCATGTCGCCTTTGGTTCTTTTGCCAATCACCTTAAATTTATGTCCTATGGTTCTTGACCCTTTTGCCAATGGGAACAGTTTCAATCTATTCTGTCTAGACCCCTCATGATTTTGAACACCGCTGTCAAATCTCCTCTCAACCTTCTCTGCTCTAAGGAGAGTGGGGGAGGAGGGCTGAAGGAAATGGGGGAGGAGGGCTGAAGGAAATGGGGGAGGAGGGCTGAAGTGTGGCCCCCAAGGCAGGCACCAAGTGGAACCAGACCCTGACAAGGGTCAGCACCTTTGAGAAAAAGTCCCCTCCCTCTCTCCTTCCCATTTTCCTTCCCTCTCTCTCTCCTTCCTTCCCTCCATCCTTTCTGCCCTCCATCCCGCACTCTCCTCGTCCCTCCTTCCCTCGCTCCCTTCCCTCCCTCCCTCCCTCATGAACAAAGCTCACACCATCTGCCTCCTCTCAGCAACTCAGGGGAGTAAAAAATAAAACATTCACCTTAATTTTTTTTTAAACTTGAAAAAATATGAAGAAAAAAAAGCTGATGGTTTGCTCGATGATGCTTCTGGTGGATATGTGACTCACTGTACCGCTCCTAAGCATCGTTTGATGGCCTCCTCATCGGTGTCATAAGCCACTTTTTCAGGGGATAGTCCTTGTCGCGAAGAAGCCATCTGGAAAGTTGGGTTGGCGTATGGAAGAGCTGAGACACAGTAGACTGGCGCAGGATGAAGGAGTCATGGCAACTGCCAGGGTACTTTGCCCAAACATGCAAGATGATCTTCCTGTGCTTACACACCAGCTGGACGTTCAGGGAGTGGAATCCCTTGCGGTTGACAAATACAGCTGGGTTGTGATAGGGGGCCCCTAATGGCTACATGTGTGAAGTCTATTGACTTCCTGAACCATTGGCAAGCCTGCCATATTGGCAAAGCCAACCGCGCACGCCGTCACACTTGGGCCATCCGTGGAGAAATGGATGTAATTGTGCGCCTTTGCAAAGAGGGCATCGGTGATCTGCGTGATGCAGCCAACTGGGAGATGCCGCTGATGTCTGCAGCTGTTCCCTGGAAGGAGCCCGAAGCAAAATGTTGAGTGTGGTGGTGACTTTGACAGCAACTGGTAAGGAGTATCCACACGCTCCTCGGGGCTCCAGGTGTTGGTGCAGCATTGCGCAGATGTCAGCGACTATGTCTCTCGAAAGTCTCAGCCTCCTTTGGCACTGCTACTCAGTCATGCTGAGGAAGCTGATCCTCTGCCTGTAAACCCTGTGTTGTGGGTATCTCCTGCGGCGAGGTGCAGCCCTGCGCTGAGGCCCTTCGCCCTGTGCATCATCAGGGGGGTGAGGAGGAGGTTGGTGCTCCTGGTGCTGGAGCTGCTGTTGTGGCGCTGCCGCGGCTGCTCTTCCTCCGAATCGGACGACCAGGATGAGAGGATATAAATGGTCCCCATCCCGTTGCTATAGATTTCAGTTGAGGCAAGAACCTTGCAAGTGCACAGTTGAAGTGGCCTGAAATTATTTCAATCAGGTCACACTGAACAGTCACAAGGTCAGTAGAGTAGCAAAATCTTATCCCAAACCTCCAACAACAAAGTTGTTGCATTTGAATTTCAGCCATGTTACAGGAGCGCTTTTAAAGTGCTGCACCAATGACTACAAATCATGTCCTCCAGCAACTAGTCTCCTTGCAGCTGGCCTGTTTCTGACAAGACGGGAAACAGGAGCCAGAGGCATGAAAATGGGAAACCACTCTAAAAATAGGATTATTTTTAATCATCCGGTTCCAATCGGGTCAGTTTGGGAGCGGCTGACCCGACACTCACGAAAATCGCGTGGGGGCAGGATGGAGGCATGTTGGCAGTCTGAAGCCATTTTTTCCTATTTTTGCTGCCCACCCGCCTCCAAAGGGCTATTAAAATCGAGCCCATCTTCTCTCAGCCACAAACTGTTCCTCACTGCATTTCCACAACAGATTCACTATGCTGCAAGTCTTTACACAAGTCTCCATCCAGTCTGACCTCATTACCTCTCTCACCACTGACAGATTGTTTCTGTCATCTCTACTTCACCTGCCATCTCTTCCATCAGCATGGGTGCCCTTATACTCTCACCTTGGTCCTCAGAATCCCACCACGATCAGCCCCAAAACCAGCAGCACCAACACCACCACCAAACTTCTCCGCAATCACCTGATGCTGCACAGGACAGAGGGCATCAGCACCCAACCACATTGCTGCCCGGGAGGCTAGGGACGGCCTCACCACAGCCAGATTGACTTCACTTGACGCTGTACACCCTGGCTGCCACATGATGCGCCAGGTTGGCACCACCCCACACCAACACCATAAAGCATCCCTACAATGCCCAAGCCATTCCTTTCACACTCATCAGCATTGCGGGGAATACCGTTATGTCTCACCATTCACTGCAACTCACTAAGCCACTTCCAAAAGGTGCACACAAGTCTGTCCAAGAATGCAAAGTGTTGAAAATAAAGGTTTCAATATTTGACACCACATGAACAGAAACTTTACATGAACATTGCATAAAACACCCAAGTGCCTACCCTTGTGTGTTGTTAGTTGGTATGATTGCACTAGGATGAGGGCGAGTGTGAGGGGTGGCTAGTGAGATGGGGAAGTGAAAATGTAGATAGAGAGGGATGGGTGGAGGTACAAGGTAAGTTGGTGTGAGTAAGGATGTGCAGGAGTAGGGTAGGGAAGGCAGAGTGTTGGGGATGTGATGAGAGGCACAGCAGGATGAGGTTGAGTGTGGCTTTGTACTAACGCATCAGGATCTACTGAGATCATTGAAATGTTTGCGGCACTGCACCCAGGTCCTCCTGACCACATCCCTGCTTGTGTCCTCCTCTGCAATGTGCAACCAGGCTGTATTGATCTGGGGAGGTCTCTTCCGCCCACGGGAAGTAAAGAGGACCTCCCTGTGTGCTGTGACTCCCTCCATAAACATATGGAGGGAGTCATGGGTGAGCCTGGGTGCAGCCCTGCACCTCTGCCGTGCTTATCAGTGTTTGCAGCACCTCAATGCTATAGAACGCTGACAGCACAAATGTCAAAGTAAAGTTGGCCATGGTCCCTTTAAGGAAACCGGCTGATGACGTATCAAATGATATCACCAGACCCGCTTCCCCTAATTGGCCAGCAAACACGCTGGGCGGTCTTAACAAGCCCAATCTAGGGAAATTCATTTCAGAGGCCGGGATGGAGCCAGCAGCGGGGTCAGGACCCGCCACCGGCATCACCTGCCACATCGAGGTCAGCAAAATCACAGCCAAAGTCTTTTAAAAAATGTCCAATTACAATGTTTTCTCCAAAATGAAGATGCTATTTTACTTACTTTAATAGGGACACCGAGGAAGAGTTTATTCTACCTGTCAGACACCACAAACTGCTTCACCAGGGATAAAACAATGCTCTGCACATTGATGTCTTTTGCTTCCAATTTTACTCTGACTTAACTTTTTTTTTAAATGAAAGATGGAAGTCACTGTTAAAAGTCAATCTTGGGGCAAATAAAATGTCGCTAAAAATAAGCTTACAACTCAACAAAAACCAAGAAATCCTAGGTGTGTAACTGACAAAGATGACTTGTCTTCCAATCTCCTTTCCTGGTAGGAAGCAACCCAATTCTGCCCACTGACTCCAGTGTCAGAGGGCTCATGTTAGCTAACTTCTGAACTGCACGCAACACAGTCATAATTCTGGGATTTTTTGAGCCAGGGAAAGTGGCAGATGAGGTGTGATTAATGTTCATCAAATTGAGAACGATCAGTTATGCGGAAAAGCAACACTGTCACTTTTTACATCAAGTTTTAACATTTGGCACATCAGGTCAGGTACGACAACAGGGAAAAGCTATTTCTACTTTACCACCAAAATATGTTTTAGTGCCCAAACTCAGAAGAACATCCTGAGCTGCATCAGTAAGACACTTCCATTTCCCACATCGGCTATTCTTCTAGCCTCTGAGAAAGGCTACCCAATTGATGGCAATTAGTGGAAATTTATGGATAGTTTTGTGCAGAGGGACTGGACTGAAACTAAAACTAACTTGGGACCGTTATGACTGTGGAGAGAGAAAATGAGCCCTTCATCACATTAATCTGGACTGGATTCAAACCCAGGTCTGAGAAATGAAAGGGTAATGTTGTAATCGGCATGCTAACCAAAACTCTTAGGCCGCGATTTTGTCAGCGGTGTCGGGATGGGTGCAGGACAGCTGGTTTCCGGCCTCCAGTCCCGCCTCCAGCTGCGATTTTCCCTTGATTGATCTGGTTAAGCCCGCCCTGCGGGCTTCCCGACCAATTAACAGGAAGCGGGCCTGATGACGTCATTTGATGACGCGTCATCTGATGCGTCCTTAAAGGGACCATGCACAATTTTATTTTGATAGTAGATTTCTCAGTGTTTGACGGCAATGAGGTGCTGAAAACACTGACAGTCACTGCACAAAGGTGAACTCTTGCACGCAGGCTCTCCAATGACTCCCTCCATACGCTGGAATAGATGGCAGCTGCAGATGAGATGGCAGAAGCGATCTGTCACTGGTGAGAGAGGTTCTCCCAATGAGGTGGCACTGGACATATAGTTGGATTTAAACACTTGTAAGCTAAAGAAATCTGTAAATGTTTTAAAAATGCAGTACCCAACATTTTCTTTGCTCTGAAACTCCTTCACACCACTTCTGCAGCTGTCATCTTTCCACAAACATTACACCAGACTCAACACGCCACACTTACCTGGCGTGGTGTCCAGACATCAGGAAACCCGACCCAGAAGCGGGAAAATCCAAAAACAGGCTGAAAACTACTGATAAGTGCCTGTTAATAGGCAGGTAATTGCCTTTAATCCGTTTCCCGCCGCTAGGTGTTGGGTCCATTCGCAAATCGGGGACCCGACGCTTGGGAAAGCTGTTTGGAGGCAGGTTGACGGTGGGATTAGAATCTGCCGTCAATCAAATCAAATTGAACCTCTGACCCGCCTCCAAACCTGCCCTCTGAGCACCAGCAAAATCGCTGCTTTACTTTCTACAATAGATACTTCATTAAAAAGTCATCACATTATATACACTGTAATAGTCCAGTGAAACCTGTAAATTATGATGTGGGTGTCGCTGGCAAGGCCAACATTTATTGCCCATCCCTAATTGCCCTCGAGAAGGTGGTGGTGAGCCGCCTTCTTGAACTGCAGCAGTCCGTGTGATGAAGGTGCTCCCACAGTACTGTTCGGTAGGGAGTTTGAGGATTTTGACCCAGTGACTATGAACGGCGATATATTTCCAAGTCAGGATGGTGCGTGACTTGGAGGGATCTTGGAGGTGGTGGTGTTCCAGTCAATGTCACGTGGTCAGATGCTCACGTGAGAGTGTGACAACTTATTATCTGTATCCATAATAATACCAACATTCTGAGAATTCATAGCTAAAGGTTGCTGACTAACCTGCCAAGCAGCGCAAGACCTCAATACAGATTGTGGTATTTGGAAATATGCTGGAGTACTTCAAGTGGTTAATAGGATTTTGAATAAAGTAAAATTCCATTGCAAAAGCAATGGTGAATGACTTCACTCAAGAAAGTTTTTTTAACCATAATAAAGGTTATTTACAATACATTAAAGCAGCCTGCTGAATAAACAATTTATCATTTCTTTGTTGAATTAACAATTCATTTATTAGATTGAGTTTATTATAGCTCGGGGTACCTGCAGACCTATATATAGCTGGTCATTTTTACACCATGTACCTATGGTTTACATGTCAATTAACAGTCACCCAAAACTAAATAAGGTACGAGGGAAGGTCAAAAACGTGACAAAGATGACTGCAGGACTTCATTTAAATGCTACATGGATTATAAAGTGCTCATGGATGTAGAAAATTGAAGTGGCAACCTGGAGGGCCAGGGGTTGGCTTGAGGGGCTAATAGGATAGTAGCATTGCTCTTCTGATGAAGGGTCATCGACCTGAAACACTAACTCTGTTTCTCTCTCCACAGATGCTGCCTGACCTGCTGAGTATTTCCAGCATTTTCTGTTTTTATTTCAGATTTCCAGCATTCGCAGTATTTTGCTTTTGTATTAGTAGCATTGCTCAATGTGTTGATGTGGTGAGAACCTGTGATTATTCCATCACGTGTAAGTCGGTACCTTGGAGCAATTACCATCGGGAAATGCATAGTGAATTTGCCCTAAAGAACGGGTCTCAGACATGCTCAGTTACTTGACAACAGTATGACATGTGGCTCAGGAGTGTGAGACAACTTTTAAAGCATTGACACATACTCCACCAAGAAACTATCTAATTAATGAAACAATCAGAATAGAGTTAAACACACTGGTACCTGTTAGAGGGATTGAAATTGAAGTTTAAGTGGAGAGTTACATGGAATTTGGATTAGGACAATTGAGGCTAAGGAGAAATCATGTTTAGTAAGAATTATCCACAAGATGGATATGAGCAAGAGAGATGTGGAGAATCTTTTAAGTCCATGATTAGTTGATTAGATGTTAAACTGTAATGTCACATGAAATGATTGTAAGACTGAATTATAACTTGTAACTGTAATAATTGTTTTTTGTAGGTAACAGAACGTGGGAAAAGCCAGTACGAATCCAGCGTGAGGTGATTTTGCTGGTGCCTCCTGTGTCACTACTACCATGCTTTACGGGTCTAACAGGACCTGTCCCATCAACCAACATGTTTTACTCAGTATCAAAACCTATGCTCAAGTGAAACTGACAGTAAATGAGATACTTAAATATGAGCTGCACAATTATGTGGCACAATTCGGATACTACATTCTATTGTTGTCTGAGGGCTTCAGTGAGCTCGTGATGTGACTGAACACCTCCCTAAAGCATTTTTATATTTTGGAGCAAGACAACTCGAGAATAGATACTGAAATTGACAGCATAAGTGACAACTCACACTAGTGGGATATTGGCTTAATACATCAGCACGCCCTTAGGTTCGTATTATTTCATATGCTCTGGTAGTTCTCCAACTTGTAATGATAGTGTATTTGATATATATAACCCGTGTAGTAAGACTTTGAACTATGTAAGATCAGAAGTTTGATTAAGATCTACCCAGTTAAACACGAATGCCACAAGCTAGGGAGTCAAAAATTGTTCGGACTAATAATACAAATTCCGAGTCTAATGAATCGAACCAGACCCATCCCTCGGTTTAGAGCAGAAAATATAGGAGTGGCGAAAAGAAATGCCATTAGCCAATTCCTCACAGCACCACAATGGTTGGTCCAGGTAGAAGAACTGACAAGGATGTAGTACAAATGAGAATGCCCTCATTTGCCCATACAATTTATACAATCACTCAAAAGATACCTGTGGTTTTGATTGGAATAAGGCGGGCCTAAACTGTACCATGGAAGTGACAGGTCCATCAGATGGGAGAAATAGAACGGCCTATATACGGGAGGGAAGGTATTGTTTTACCACATTAGAAACCTATCACGGATTACTTAAATGTTCAATTAACCCGGGAACCTATTGCATTACCCCTACCAAAACCAGAGTCATAGGAGGAAAAACCCTCCTTGCAGTGACCACACCTGATCAGCAGGTCTTACAAGTAGAAGATAAATTGAATATAAATCTAGAGGACTATGTCATTAAATTTGAATATGATGTCCCTGAACTACCTGAAGCTTTAATAAAAATTAATGAGTCACGTGAACGCCTCCCCAACACCATTACTATACACTAGAGCAAGGGAATAAAGATGTAGCCAAGGAAATGCCAGATATAGAAGATTTGACACATTGGTGGGATATAGGGACAGACATAGAAATTCCCCCTTGGATTAAAATAATTTCACACATACTGGTCATAACCCAACTTATAGTATTACTGTGCTTACTGCTCTACACCTGCTATTAAAGGCACCTAATATACAAGACAAGATCACAATTAGACATAATCACAGCACAGAACCTCTTGGAACTAAGCAAACATGGGAGAGCAAACCCAGGAAAAAAGAATTTAAAATTGAGGGGTCGGCAAAAATGCCTCGCCCTCAAGGTAGGGATATTGTAGAATAGCGCTTATATGTATGATTTGATAATGTTTTAAAAGTAATGCTTTTCTTAAAATTACTAGGATATATAATAATGTATGTTAGAAGCATAAAACCTCTGTTACAATATGTATAACCTTAGTTAAAAAGACACAAGGCTGAGAAGTAAAGCATGATGGTAAAATTAAGCCAACATTATGTTAACTGCGAGAATAGTGCTGAGGTAGTGTAGATTTTCTGTTAAGTTAAAAACAAGAAGCCAGTGAAGGACAAACATTAATTAAGTTTCAAAGTATGATAGAGGGTTTTCAACACCTAACATCCCTTATCGCTGAAGTTTCAGACCAGGCTAGATAATGGGCTATGTGAAAGGCAAAAGACATCCGTCATAATTCATGGGAAGTTTGTTTGTGTAAAAGTTCTCAGAGAAAAGCTCATTCAGAAAAAAGGAGGGAATCATTAGCAACAAGAATGGTGAAACAGCCCAAGCAGCTGCAAGTTGCCAAGTTTTATGTGAGGGAAAAGATATAAAAAAGCAGCAATTGAACACTGAAGGCAGCGCGAAACCAGAGGAAGAGTAAACTTCAGTCAACAGAACACAGCAAGACTGATATGAGTTTGATTGCATATGCAGCTTCGTACTGTGCGGTGCAGATGGTGATAATGTCAAAGGGTACGCCCTAGTGTCCGTAGTCACAGAACCACTCCCAGAGAAGGAGGCACCAATGAATCATTATGTTATATAGATCTGGTCTACATGGTTCCAAGTAGAGCCAATGTCACCAGGACATCAGTGAAGTAAGAGAACCTTGAAATTTATGAATTTGACACCTGCAGGAGTCCAGTAGGATCTCTGGACAATCTCACAGGTAGAGAATTCGGGGTATGGGGTGTCCTACCTGGATCAGACAAGGTCTGACCAGGGGGCCAACAGGAGGGGCTGAAGTGGCAACCTGGAAGGCCAGGGGTTGGCTTAAGGGGCTAATAGGATAGTAGCATTGCTCAATGTGCTGATGCAGTGAGAACCTGTGATTATTCCATCACGTTTAAGTTGGTACCTTTTAATGTATGTTGTAATAATGTCAGTAGCCATGTTCGTAACAAACCATTGTAATCGCATGGCATGATGGGAAACTTGGCCATATGTAAGCTAAGATGTTAAAAACTGTAGGCGTTAGCAGTTTGGACGAAAATATGTTTTTGTCTTTAAAACCAAGTATAATGAGCAAAAGATAAGGAGGAACTGAAGGCCAGAAACTGTGGTTAAAAAAAAAAATCACAGGAAAGCAGATGTTAAGGGCCTTGAGACTGGGACAGTTGAGATAACAAGAAACATCTGCAAAAGCCTACTAACTGATAATTAACAGTTGAGCAATTATCAGTAGTAGATTGATTTTGTAAATTTGACACACTTCGGTGCGCTGAAGGCTCTCCCCTGCATGCTTGTAATAAAAGTTTCTCTTATATCGCAGCCTACCCGTGACTTCGAGTGGTTTCTTTCCACAACACAAATGAACTGCAACATGAACTGATTAATGATTCCAAAGAATGACTTCGGTGCTCACTGACACCATGCATACAATCCATAAAAGAGAGAATGAATGATCTAATGCCTCTCAAATATAAAAATATTGCCAGTTGTGACAAATTACAAAAAAAAAGCCTAAATGATTTAAGTAGATGTAAAATATTACTGTATGATAAGGACTGGAAACCATTTTGTATAATAAACCCAATTTAAAGCAAATCCTTTACTTATGGGACAAATATTGAAAAACCAGAACAGAATTAGGCCAACATATTTATATTCCCATACCACTTTCCTTCTCCAAATGCATATATCTTAAATCTCTTCTAACTAACCTAAACATAATTAATACAAAAGCAAAATACTGCGGATGCTGGAAATCTGAAATAAAAACAGAAAATGCTGAAAATACTCAGCAGGTCAGGCAGCATCTGTGGAGAGAGAAACAGAGTCAACGTTTCAGGTCGATGACCTTTCATCAGAACCCGATAACTCAATAATTTTATAAATAACTAAACTAGTAGTATGCAAAGCAGGGCGATGAATCTGCAGACTTCCTGCATAAACAGTGTCGTACATTTTCAGGCGCTAAACCTCTTTATACTACAGCATTAGTCTGGATTGCAAAAATACCAATTCCCTTTGTGTTGAAAAGCATCTTAAATCAAAGTGAAGGTGTACAATGTAGGGAGACTCTATTTAAAAACAGACAGGAGAAAAAAAGAGAGAAAAAAAAAAGAGATCCAGGAAACCCGACATAAAAACAGAAATGGCCTGTATGCATCTGTAAAGAGAAAGAATGGGTCATCATCCAAAAAGAAGTTGACCTAATTTTCGATGCCACAACTCCACGCAAAACACTATTCTATATTTTTTGCATTTTTAGATGCCCCTGATCTCACTGGGTAATTCGAGCATTTTCTGTTTTCATTCAAAAACAGTCTGTAAAAATAGATGCGGTTACATTTTCAAATGTGCTGTTTATTGAACCTACTGCTTTCGATGTATAATTGCTTCTAATCCCATTAAATGTCACTGGATGTACGGAATAATCAAGACACCGAAGTCAGAATGGAAACGTGCCCTTGAGATTCTGCCCGATATCATAAACGTATGGTTAGTTTTCTCTTTGTTGTTGAAAGCTCCGACAACTTGAGAGTACTTATTAAAGGAACTGGCCAACTACAGAATAATTTATTGCGTGTTTCCAAATTAAATTATTCAGAAGATTAAATCATTCAATGTTGGTTAATCTCTCAAAAATTGAGCTGCATTACAAAAATGTCCATTTCTAGGGAGAAAAAAAATCATTCTGTTTAGTTTGCAAATAGCTTCTGAATGGCACTCAAATAGGAAACATTTGTTCAGTAATATCCTTCTTCTTAGGCAGTCCCTCGGAACCGAGGATGACTTGCTGCCACATTGAAAATGAGTTCGCAGGTGACTGATGAGTCCAATGCGGGACCTACAGTCTGTGTCACAGGTGGGGCAGACGGTGGTTGAAGGAGCAGGTGGGTGGGGTGCTTGGGTTGACGTGCGCTCCTTGCGCTGCCTGTGCTTGGCTTCCGCTTGCTCCCGGCGAAGAGACTCGAGGTGTTCGGCGCCCACCTCTTCAGTAATATAAACCACTTACGGCTTTCTAATTTAAATTCCAACCTCTATTTCTCCTTTCCTTTTAAAGCTTTTACTTGCTCTCAGCTACTACCACCAACTTTCAGTTAGGATAATTGGTCAGCGAGAGTCTGGCTCCAGCATCGCTCCAGTTTCACAAATAAAGCTGGTCAGAGTGGTCCTTCCACTCTCTTCCATAAAGTCAATATTGCTGACAAAAAGTGGATCGAACTGACCATAGTTTAATCAAGCTTTTAAAAACAATCAGACTTTGCCTTTGAAAACCACAGTTCAATTCCTCATTTAAATATAAGCCATAGATGTTCAACCAGGCCCTCAAAGGGAACTGTGAGGTTATCGGGTCTGTCTGGGGCCGAGCGTACCACATGCGGCGAGAACGTTTTAAAATTCTGTTTTCTATCTTTTCTCCTGTATTCACTGGCTTAGTAACATACTACTTCTGTCAATTTGGGTGGCCTACCTAACTTGAATCTCAGTTTTTTGCTGGAGACGCATTGGATGGGAGTTACGTGATCTGAGTCCACACATTCCAGGTAGATAAAGTGGTTAAGAAGGCATACGGAATGCTTGCCTTTATTAGCCGTGGCATAGAATACAAGAGCAGGGGGGTTATGCTTCAACTGTATAAAACACTAGTTAGGCCTCAGCTAGAGTACTGCGTGCAGTTCTGGTCACCACATTACAGGAAAGATGTGATTGCACTAGAGAGGGTACAGAGGAGATTTACAAGGATGTTGCCGGGAGTAGAGAATCTTAGCTATGAGGAAAGACTGGATAGGCTGGGTCTGTTTTCCTTGGAACAGAGGAGGCTGAGGGGAGACCTTATTGAGGTGTATAAAATTATGAGGGGCATAGATAAAGTGGATAGAAAGGGCCTATTTCCTTTAGCACAGGGCCAAAAACCAGGGGCCACAGATTTAAAGTAATTGGTGGAAGGTTTAGAGGGAATTTGAGGGGAAAATTCTTCACCCAGAGGGTTGTGGGGTCTGGAACTCACTGCCTGAAAGGGTGGTAGAGGTAGGAACCCTAACCACATTTAAAAAGTACTTGGATGTGCACCTGGGATGCTCTAACCTGCAGGGCTACGGACCAAGAGCTGGGAAGTGGGATTAGGCTGGATAGCTCTTTGTTGGCCGGCGCGGACACGATGGGCCGAAATGGCCTCCTTCCGTGCTGTAACTTTCTATGATTCTATTCCAATCTCCGAATTGGAGGACAGTATGACAGAAAGCAGAGGAGAGGCTTCAATTTTTCTATGACTGGATGGCAAACTTTAATGTCAGCTCAAAAATTGTGTTCATCAATTTTGTTGAAGAGAACTTTAGGTATTCTACTACCCTAAATGTGGCTGCTAAATCCTGTGACAAGTTGTGTACGGGTCTTCACCCATATCCTCAAGTACTTCAAGCCATGGGTTCTGCTGAAAAGCGGTATCCCAAGTAACAATGCCCTAGCTGGGCTGCCAATGAATGGAGTCTAAGATTTGGGAGTCCCAGTCCTCCCTTGAGGTTAGGCACCTTGGACATATTTGCGGCCGCTTACCTACCCAGAAGAACCCTGAAACGCAGCTGTTAAGATTACGGAATGGTTGAGGTCTGTAACCCCAGTAAATGAGCTGGGGCAGCACATTGATCTTCATTTTACTTGCCCACCCAAGGAGTTATATTGGTAGACTGCCCCACCTGTCCAGGTCTATGTATATATGAGTTGGAGGGCAATTCCTCTTGTACAGTGTCAAGTGTAGAATCTACCATTGCATCTGGGTACCTGAAAAACATTTTTGTAGATATTCAACTGCTTTGGCAGTGTTGTGCAGATTAATTCCACATGTTTGACTTAATATAAAATTGAATCATTAATCACTGGATGATAGCACTGCCACCTGTTTGTAGTTTAGTAAAGAATTCAACAGCTATTTAAAAAATCAAATACAAGTACATGGATCTTAAGCCATTTCACTTATTTGGAAGATCACAGATTAACATTCTGATTTGATGAAAAATACTAAGTGGAAAATGTAACCCTTGCTACAAAATTGAAGTGATGACATGACCGCGATTAGACAAGGCAGCTTCTGCAATGACCCAGTATTGAGAAAATGAATATGATATTTTTGTTTTTCCATATTGTGCAGTTTGGAAGGCACAGCCATTCTTCACATGATTATGGACTGATTGTGAAAACTATGAGGGGACTATATTATAGTGGAGCTGACTGCAATGCTTAGGAAATGAGTTAGTTGAATCCATAGTAACCGTTTTGCAACAACAGTTGTAAGGACACGCTTGGCATTTATCAATGACTTTAAACAGTATGACAGAAAAGATTTCAGTGACCTTCACAGTAGTTACTTGTGAATAGGAATAGCTCTGCTCTATTCTGCTTTTGTTCAGTTCTCTAAATGATGAATTCAAAAGTTTAAAATAGGTTATCAAAAGCTACTAAAATATTTTTCATCACTTGCGATATAATTTCATCACATTTTATGTGAATGCTTTATGTGAATACACATATAGTCCGGACTGTGAAAGATGGAACAAACAAGTTCATAACTGTTTAAATGATGACTTTTCCACTCTTCCATTTTTAAAAAATACAGCCAACAGCTTGTGACCAAATTACAAAATGGAACATAATCAGAAAAATCAATACATGACTGCTAATGTGATGTCTCACCATTAAACAACTGTCATACACAGAACATGTTTGAGACAAACTCTGCCCGTAAATTGTGAAATAATGCACAATATTTACAAATACAGGAAACTCTTTATTAACCGGCACCCAAATATCCGGAAATCTCTCTGAACTGGCAAAATTCTTGAGTAGGTAACCGGGGTTTTCCTTCATCTCTCGTTTAAAATTAACTTTAAAAAAAAACCCCGAGGCGTTTGCCTTGTATCGGAGGGGAATGTGCAGCCCGGGTAGGCAGCGGACACGACAGATGGTCAGCTGGCGGTCCCTGGGGAGACGGAGCTCCGAATGCAGGCGCATGTCAATGTGTACGGGGCTCTCGTACGTTGGGAGATATAACTCTCCGTTATCCGGACTTTTTGATTAACCGGCACCACGCCGGTTCCGTCGGTGCCGGTTAATAGAGTTTCCTGTATTATCCAACAAATATCCAAGATGAACAGCAGTTTTCAAATCCTGTCTAAGCATTTCATGTTACACTTCAAATACTTCAGCAGGCATTACATAGAATATACAGCACAGAAACAGACCATTCAGCCCAACCAGTCCATGCACCACTCAAGCTTCTTCCCATCCTTCCTCATCTAACTCACTCAGCATAACCCTCTATTCCCTGGCTCCCTCATATGCTTATCTAGCTTCCCCTTAAATGCATCTACTCATATTTTTCTATAGAATGATATCCAAACTGGCAACAGATTGGGTTACTTTAGACTGTATCTACTAAACTCAAATTTGGTTGATCCCATGGCACTATTCGCCGAGGAGCAGGCCTCAGGTCTTGGCCAATATTTATCCTTCAACCAACTCCACCAAAATAGATGAACTAATTATTTGCTATTAGTGGGACCTTGCAGTGTGTAAATTGGCTTCTGTATCTGCCTACATAGCAACAGTGATTACACTTCAGAAGTAATTAATTGGCTGTAAATTGCTTTGGAACTACCTGAGGACACGAAAGGCACGATATAAATACAAGTTTGTTTATTCTACCTTTTTTTTGTGAGAAGAATTATGTACAGACCAACATACATGCATGTGCATATATTGCAGTTAGCCATACCTGATGAAGGTCGTTGCCAATCGCATATTCTTGGAAATAGCCAGGTGCTGCCGAGGATGCTCGGATTGCCTGCCACAGTTTAAATTTACAGCCACCCATATAATGCGATCTTACACTGGGCAGGTGATTGTAGTTCCTGAAGACGAATGCTTTCAGTGGTGTCCCTTTGTTTACTATGGTACTCACAGCTGCCACCTGGAAAGTAACACACATTAAACATTAAACTGTGTGATTAAAAAGAGAAAAAAAAACATTGATTTTTATAAACCAGTGTATTGATTTCAGCACCGACCCCTGTCCACAATGCAGTAACCTGCCGCTCAATTTGAGTTTATAAAATTCCATTCCACCTATACATCATTTTTTTTTTTTAAGCAGCAGCCTGTCTCCAGATTCAGACTCAAAACTTTCAAGGGTTACTATCAAAAAAAACCTTGGAAATAAATACTGAAATAAATCATCAGCATAGCAAAAAACACCTGACAAAGCAGGCAAATGATCCAGTAAAGGAAGTTATATGCCACTTGGCTTAAAATATTTAACAAGCGGTTTTAGTAAGTGTTAAGCATGCTACATACAATAAACTTTAATTGGTTGAAAAAAAAATCAAACGACATTGACTTTATTAATACATTACTCAAAAGTTGGTAGTTGCCCCCCTTCCCCATCTCTTCCGACACAGGTCTCAGTGGGCCACGTGCCCTCTGCGGGCAGAGGACCCATTTTCATTAACATACACCCGTGCTACTCTTTGTACAGCTTCCAGGTGATGCAAGGGACTTGTCCTGTCCTAATTCTCACTTTCCTGTAAAGTGGTGGCAAGCAGGAACCAAGCATCACACCACAGCAAAACAGCTATTCGAAATTATGACCTCAATGGCTTGAGGGGGATAAAGAGGGTCTGGTTACAAAACATCACATTTGCATCCCTCGACTTCACTGTCACAACACTGTAATGTAATAGCTAAGCAATATGTTCATTCAATGTCTTTCTCAAAGCACTTTTTGCAACAAGGTTAAATGATCTTTTGGTTCATCTTTATTACAAGTATGCTTATTAAACATAAAGGGGGAAAAATTCAGTTGGTTGCGCCTCCCGTTAGCGCCTTAAGAGGGCACTAATGGGGCGCAAAGCAACTAGCGCCCGGGCGCGGCGATGTTTGCGTCGCTCGCGAAATTAACGACATTTTGCAGCGGCGCTAAACACTACCGCCACGATCTCCTGCGCTGGCAGATCGTGACGTCAGTCGAGTGCGCAACACCCCGGAGCGGATATTGAGTGGCGCCCCCTGCCTTACCGCCTGCCGCTAGCAACGACAGGTTGAGGGGAGTGTTTTGCAGTTAGGAAGGGACTGGGGGAGCGCTATTTAAAGGCGACCGCTTCCTGCCTTTTTTTGTTGGTGACATTTTTGAACCACGCATCCTGAGAGAGAGAGAGGGCGAGAGAGGGCGAGAGAGGGCGAGAGAGGGCGAGAGAGGGCGAGAGAGGGCGAGAGAGGGCGAGAGAGGGCGAGAGAGGGCGAGAGAGGGCGAGAGAGGGCGAGAGAGGGCGAGAGAGGGCGAGAGAGGGCGAGAGAGGGAGACTGACTTCTGGAGAGATTCAACGCTGTGTGAAGGAGTTTTGGGTACTGAGCAGCACTTTGCAGGTTCATTTTGATTTGCCCTTCCTTGTATCGATTTAGAAGAGACTGTGGGGGCTGCACTCTGAGCTCTTTCCCTGTTTCTCTCCATTGTTCTTTCCAGCAGATTTGATGTACAGGTCTCTCCAGGCCGAGATTCAAGGCTGCAATGAGCAGGATGTGGATGGAAAGCAAGATCGACCCTCCCCTTTAAGAACTGGCCGGCGCCAGTGTGTCGGTGTTCCATTGCTGACTGACATCACATGAGCTGCGCCAGCGCTCTGAGGTAGCGCCTCGCTCCTCGGCCTTTGCGCCTTAAGACAGGTGTGAAGCACCTGATTTAGCACTCCAATCACCTCCAGGGGCGATAAAAGTCAAGTTTGCAGTCGGAGGCAATAATTAGCACCAGGCGCTAATCTTTGCACCCGGCCAATAATTGCGCCCCAAATGGGGCGATACTGAATTTCTCCCCCAAAATGTTTCGTTTGGCACTGTGAGCAACATTATTCCCTCAAAACACAACTTGGGTCATAGCGGTCAGATATATTTCTGGTACAGCAGTGAAAATTTATGTCATGATTTATCCAAACAAATTTCCATTTCAGTGGATCTTGTGGATTCTATAAGTGGGTCTGTGAATAGAACTCCATACTGACTTTAAAATCACCCAACACAGCACGTCCACCCTAAATGGGAAAGCAATCTACTTGGCCTTTGCCTTGTTCAGCATAAATATTAGCACAGCAAGTCTTGCAAATTACCAACTAAGAAAGGTCTCCAGGAGGCTGATGACACTAACTTTGCTCCCTTTCCATCTTTCTACCACCACTCAGTGGTCAATTTAACAGATTTCGATACTCCGGTTTCAAGCACATTGCTTTCCCCTCAATGGCTCGCTCAGAAACTGGAGGCCAATTGTACACCTTTCACTGTTTCCCTGCTTGAGAGAAGCTAATTTAACAAAGATCAAGAGGATTGAACCCAAGACCTTCCGCACCTGTAAAATCTAGCAGCACCATGATAGTAATTTTTCCCCACTGAGCTACTGTGGAGCCCCAATCTTGGGTTTATATTCTTTTAAGAAAAATATAGCCTTGCAATTCAGTCAATTTGTATTACGTAACAATGCAATTCCGTGGAAGCACTGGAAGCAACAATACTGACCACAGTGTAGAGCTGGGCTTAAGCTTAAACATTTGGGGGGCTAAATTCGGTTGATTTGCACCTCCCGTTAGCACCCTAAGAGGGCGCAAATCAACTAGCGCCTGGGCGCGGCACCACTAACGCCTCTCGTGAAATTCAGTGGGAGGTTAGCAGCGGCGCTAAACGTTAGCGTCGTGCGGCACTGCCGGTGAGGACTTCATCGCCGCGCACAGCGCCCCGCTCACGCCCCGGTTGTAACATTGGGTGGCGCCCCCCCCGACTTACCGCTGGACGTTATGTCCGCCGGGGTCAGGGGGGCCTACCTGTGGCTGGGGCGGCGCTAGTTAAAGAGGAGGTGGCGGGCGGCCATTTTTGTTGCTGGCCGCCTGCCAGCACCTGCCCCCATTACTGTCCCCGGCCCCCATGAAGTCCCCCCGCAGGGTGCCGGCTGCTCTCCGTGAGCCCAGCACTCCTCCTGAGTGCCGGGCTCGTTTGCCGGCACTCCCGATCCCTAGTGGCCCAGCTGGGCGCCGGGATGCGCTGCGCCAGGCCCCGCCCCTTTAATAAGGGGAGGAAGGCCTGCAGTACCGCGGCACATAGCGCCCCAAGAGGGACGCTACCTGAGAAAATCGGCCACGGGGGTGCTAAAATTAGCGCCCCGGTGAAGGTAGCCAAGGGGGCCGGGCGCTACCCAATTTTTACCCCATGACTTTTTATGAAAAAAAAATGTTAGCTGCCAACAACACACTTTCTGTAGAGAATGTCAATATGACTCATCCCTGTGGTTAGATGAAACTGATTAAAGACAACTTTGGGTAGAGAATTGTGTGATGGGACAAGTTTTATACTTTTAGGGAGACACATCCTGAACCTGTTCTTTGGATTTTACTTGCTCCAGATTGCATTTAGTAACCTTATGTAGAAGAGAAGGAATCAATCTGTATGTTTCTGTTCTGGATTTCACGACTTACAACAAGGGCACGTTTTTCCCCAACTCCCCAAATTATGTTTCTTAATTCTCGTTGGAAAGGTGGTAACTCAATGAAGTAGTGCAGAGGTCAGTGCTTGGACCACTGTCACTTCTAATCTACACTAATGAGCTGGATATCAAATTCAAATGAAAACTTGTCAAATTTGATCAGGACACTAAACTATAGAAAGCTGTAGCCAGCAGTTAAAAAAAATTACAGAAGGATTTAAATTGGTGATTTAAATTTTAACAGCGATAAATATTAAATATTGTGCATTGTTTAAAAAAATATGCCCAAGTATATAATGAGTAAGACTAGTTTGGCTGTCGGAGTGTCAGAAAGGAACCGGAGAATGATAAGACTCAACAGGTTCAATATCTATGTGAGAAAGCAATCAAAAAGAGCAAATAAATCCTGGAATATTGCCAGGACAGTAAGGTTCCAGTCTCCAGAGATTATGTTGGCACTATACAATGCACTAGTCATTGCAGTTAGAGTACTATTTCAGTTCTGACCATGCCACAAAAACAAATCGTTAGAGGGGGTAGGAGACAGCAACTCGGCAGATCCCAAGTGTAACGGCAATCATCTACAAGCAAAGACCCAAGTTCAAGCTCTTCACTTTTTGTCTGCTAACGCTTCTGTTAAGTGTTTTGCTATTTTACAGGCGCTATATAAATGCAAGTTTTTTTTATTACAATCTTGAAGAAAGGCCACGAAGGGGGCCTCACTGAAGAATAGAAATATTAAATGGTATATATTGATGAGGCAAACCCAGAACATTACTTCAAATTAAGCAGGAAAGTAGGACCAGAAGAGAAATTTAAATTAGTTAAAAAGTACACTTAAAACATATTAGGAGAAACTTATTTACTGAAAAAGTGCTAAATATTTGGAATAATGTGCCAACAATGCAGCAGAGACAAAAAAAAATTAGGAATGTACAAAATTTAGTTGCAATGGGAGTACAAAGGGGATAAGCTACCATGGGCCAAATGGTCTTTTCTCACCCTCAACTTTTATGTTCCTATGACATCCACATAAATGCAGTTTCCGACAGGGGTTGCAGAATAATGATCAGGGACAAGAACTCTGGTTCATTTTCCCCTTCTCTAGCTTAGGAGCATGGAGGCCGATGCAACAGGCCCATTTGAGTTGAACCTTAACAGTGCAAATCAGAGCTAGAGCCCAGATCCTTCTTGGCCTGCATTGCACAGTACAGTTACTCAATGAAACATCAAACACAGGGCATCAAAGAACAAATCCTTTCTAGAATCTACTCCATTTAATAAAATGTTAAATTATGGAACCTTCTATATAGGACAGATATTCAGGAGTGATGGAAAACAAGCTCAAGGGATTCAGGTGATAACATAAAACCACCATGTGATTTTAATGATGCTCTGACTGCCTGGAAATTGCTCCCATATAACCTCATCTTTTAGAATAGACACTGTGAAGCTTAAATAGAGAGTTGTATATCCAAGTTTGCAGGTAATACTAAGTTAGGAGGCACAGTAAGTTGTGTAGAAAAGAGCATGAATTTAAAATATGGACAGACAGGCGAAGTGAGTGGGCAAAACTGTGACAGATGGATTTCAATGTGGGGAACTGTAAGGTCATCTACTTCGGATCAAAGAATGGCAAATCAGAATATTTTCTTATTGGGGAGAGACTAGAAGCTGTGGAGGAGCTGAGGAATTTAGGTGTCAATGTACACAAAGCTAGTGCAGAGGTACAAAAAGTAATCAGAAAGGCTAATGGAATGCTGGCCTTTATTTCAAAAGGGGCTGGAATTCAAAGGGGAGGAAGTTATGCTTCAGTTGTGCAAAGCCTTGGTCAAACCCCATCTGGAGCACTGCATTCAGTTTTGGGCACCGCACCTCAGGAAAGATATAACGGCCTTAGAGTGGGTACAGCGCAGATTTACCAGAATGACACCAGGGCTTAAAGGGTTAAATTATGAGAACCAGTTGCATAAACTTGGTTTGTATACCCTGGAGTTCAGAAGGTTGGGGAGTAATCTAATTGAGGTCTTTAAAATTATAAAAAAAGGAATGGATACGGTCGTTACAGAAAAACTATTTCCTCTGGTGGCGGAACCCAGAACAAGGGGGCAGAACCTTAAAGTTAGAGCTGAGCCAGTTAGCAGTGAAATCAGGAAGCATTTTTCCCACACAAAAAGTAGTCAAAATCTGGAACCCTCTCCCTCAAAAGGCTGTGGATTCTGGGTCAATTGATATTTTCAAGACTGAGATCGATAGATTATTGTTAGGTAAGGGCATCAAGGGATATGGAGAAAAGGTGGGTAACTGGAGTCGAGATACGGATCGGTTCTGATCTAATAGAACGATGGAAAAGACTGGAGGGGCTGAATAGCCTATTCCTGTTCCCATGTTCATAAAGGGACTGCGTTTTTCTCTTTTTGCTGCTAGCAAGTGTCATGGCCAGCATCGATCGTCGGGACACTCTGAAGCTTCATTAAATCAGCAACAATTGTGATGTTGTTACTACAAGTTAGCAAGTGGCAAATTGCACTTCATTACCAGCAGATTATATTGGGAATGGTTTGCGATTTTGATCCACTGCCTTCCTGTGCGTAACACATCTAATTCCTTCCCACATTCATGCAGTGTGGTACAGTAACTAGGTTACATTTCACGCAGTGCGAATTATCTAAGAAAGTGTATAAAAGCTCAATATATATCATGCTGTTCAGGATCAAACTTCAAGTCCCAAATACTTTACAGGAGCCTTCAGCTTACACAGAATCTTTCTGTTGACCTACACATGATTTTTTTGTTGTTGATGTGCATTAAAAAGGTAGAATCAGAAATATATGAGAATGCAATTCTTCAGTTACAGAATTCTTAGCATTCTTATTTTCTACCCCATTTTAATTACAAAAACCTTCTTTAATACATTATTAAATTTTAGAATAATGATAAATCAGAGATTATACATTGTTGTAACTTCTGGGTAATTTCTAGAATAACAGAATAATTTTTACAATATTACTGAATATATTTGTATATGAATGACTCTCCATTAAAAAAAAATCAATGCCCTTCTTGATAAATAGTTATCTCCACACTTCCACATTGTGAAAACACAGATTAGAGTCAGGAACTGCACCAATAAAAAAAGATGTTCTCGTATTAATTTCCTGAACGCATCAAGGGACCCACTTTGAAAGGTAATAGGGATAGATTAAGAAAAGGTTCTAAAATGGTGCTGTACCTAAAATAATGATCAGCATTGTTTAAAGGCAATCTCGGCATTGGCAAAATCACTTGCTTCATCGTATTATTTCCCCCAGTTGAATTTTAGTTGATTATGTTCACCCATTTATTTCCTACTGGCCAGCACTAAACTCAATTATCTAGGCGAGATGGGCTTGCAGGTCTTGTTTTTTCTGCTGATGAAAGTTAAATGTGAAGTGTGTGTGAAGCTAATCCCATTTGATCACTTTCATGATTTGAGGAAATTATCAAGGCACCAATTCGCAAATTTTAGCAAGCAACTTGGCATATTGCAATCCAATTGGCCCAAATAGTGCCCATGGGGTTCTCTGCCCTAACAAATACGAGGCTGAGAAACCTTCAAAAATGACTAAACGGAAAGACTCTCAACTAAACCTACAAAACAAATGGACCTACTACGGAGGTTCGATGTTTCCAAAGTTATACTTATGAAACACAGATCAATGATGTGGAAAATGTTTGATTTTTTTTAAAAATAACATTACCTAGATGAAGTGCCACTTTTCCAAGGACAGCACTGTTTTGTAGTATGTATCTAGGCTGCTGTTTTTGGATTTACCATACTAAAGAATTAATGCAGGGCTATCTCAAATAGGTATAATTTTTATTCTAGTTCTGTGTGTAGATATAATATATTCATTTTTTTCATCTTAGCTTTCTAGCAGTTTCAGAGATGGCGATGTAGGGAAAAATGCAACTACGTGGGTGGACGACTCCACATCAAAGCAGAATGGTGACTTCTTCCAGTACTGTACGGTTAACGTCTGCCAAAGACCCACCTGTCTGTCTTGAGATGGTTGGCTTAGAAGTGGTTACTAAGGAACAGCAGTTCTGCCAACCTTGCAGTTTCCAGAAGAACTGATAAACAGTAACACCTAGTAATTAGAAAGGCACTGCTCCAAGTGGCAGCTTAGTAGATATATCACAGATGCACAACTTTCAAACTGCATCATGAATGGGCCACTGGTCTGATAAGAATCTCTAGAATCCTACTGCAGTCAGGCCTGCTGAGCATCAATCTACAAAACATCTAATTAGGTCTCTAGATGTCCTGGTGGATGAAATGCTTTGTGTGATGCGGTATGGAGTTATGTGGACCAGGGAGGTCCCAAATCCTAAGCAGAGTTAGCCAATTTCAGCAGAGGTGTAATGAGGGCATCAGAGCTACCTCAAATGTCTGAGCTAGGGAAGAAAAAAATGGTAAAGGTCTATACTCCTGATCATAAACCATTGAACCCTGACAGATCTGTGATCTAAAGAACAGAACCGTGATCTAAAGAACAGAACCTCAATCAAAGCCAACAGTGGACCTATAGCATCACAGCTGGAGTCAACAAGGTACTCCTCACTGCAGCTGGTGGAGGCTTGATACCATCTTTGTGATAGAATGAAAGAGCTTGTCCAATATTTTATTCTTAGCAGCCTTTGGTATCAAGTCTAAGCTTGTACTGTTATCCTTGGGTTGAGTCAATCGGCTCTCTGATGCCAGTGGCATGTACCAGTTTACAACTTGGCTTATCCTCAGCATTGTACCTTTCCTAAAGATTTCAAACAACTCCCAGAACTTGCATTGAGTGGAAGCTATATACTTTTTACTCAAGGGGCTTGTTTTCCCATTCTCCCTTCCTTAAACTTCTCTGTACTCCAGGGGGAGATTTTTTTAATTCCTAAAACAAAACTGGGTATTTATAGTACTTGAAGGACACACAAGGAGAAAGAGGATTACTACAAGAACACAGCAGTATAGGGCTATTCCAATGCCAATTCTTGAGGGGGAAACAATTTTACTGAACTAGTTCAGTGACTTACTGGGGTTCTGGAGACATGCAGTAGGTTTTAGGAATGGGAATGCATTATGAGTTTCCAGATAAAATTTAGAACAGTTCTAGCTGATTACAGTTTCACCTCATCTACATTTAACCTACTGAGTTGTTAGTGGAATTGGTTCAAAGTGAGGAAAAGTTATTGTATGCGACTGCTGTTGTTCATGCACTATAGGGTTCTATTTCCCTTGTGATCTATTAAGTGGATCAGGTATGGGCATGTGACTGGAATACTGGAAAATTCCTGCTCTAGACTATTTGATGCCACGCGAGCTCAGCCAAGCAGATAACGTGTCCCGAGAAGTTTTGATGACATTACTATGGCTTTGGACAGGTCATTTGGTCATTTAAAAAAAAAAAATCACAATTTTGAAAGCCCTGTGGTTTTGGCAACTTCTGATATCTGTTGAAGGCAGCAGAAAGGCAAAAGTGGAAGCCATCATACTCCACAGCATATGTGACTACAAGCAAAACCCCTGGGAAGTGGGGATTTCAAACCTTAAATTCAGATCGCAGGCTGTAGTAGAACTCTGGTTTCTCAGAGTTCAGTTACACAGAAAGACATCACGATGCCAGGCACTGTTGGAAACATCATCCACCAAGGTACAGTTGGTGTTTCCCCTATCACACCATGCCAACAAGTATATGGACAATACGGGGGCTTCAGAATCTCAAAAAAATAGAAGACAGCTGTATAACTTTCAGTGCTGAACATGACAGGAACATACCACTCACCATCAGTAATATGCAGTGTAATGTGTCACAGTATTTTAAATTCAACTACACCATGTAACTTTCCAATGTTAATTTTGTAGAATAAACTTATCAACGGAATCATATGGCACCAAAATACTTCACATTAGCTTTCACGCAATAATTTAACCATTTTAAATCCTAACATAGCAGAAGTACAACTTTAACATGGACTTAAATACAATCGATAGTGACACTTTAATGCAACAGCGAGGGAGTGCTGCATTGTTGGAGGTGCCATCTTTCGGATGAGACATTAAACCAAGGCCGAGTCTGCCCTCTCGGGTGGACGTAAAAGATCCCATGCTATGATTCGAAGAGCAAAAGGGAAGTCTTGGTCAACGTTTAGCCCTCAACAAACACTGCCATAAAGCACACTTTTGGACCCCTCTCACTGCTCGCCTTGCTGACCCTGGCGGGGTTTCCCGATGTTGGAAAGCCCACACTTGTGTGGGTAAAATGGGGATAAGCCTCTTAACTGCCTGTTAACTACCTGTTAACAGGCAGTTAATTGGTTGTAATCCCCTTCCCGCCTCGAGGAGACGGATCCCAGCGCGAGTCGGGGTCTCGCCTCCTGGGAAGATGGCACGGAGGCGGGTTGGGGGCGGGATGGGTACCCGCTCCCAGTTTCTGCCATTTTCACGGCAGTCCCGCCTCCCCAGGGCTGGCAAAATTCCCCCCAAGGTTACGTGGAGAGACTAGAGAAGCTGGGATTGTTCTCCTTAGAGCAGAGAAGTACAAGGGGAGATTTAATAGAGGTGTTCAAAATTATGAACGGTTTTGATAGAGTAGATAAAGGAGAAACAGTTACCAGTGACAGAAGGGTCGGTTACCAGAGGACACAGATTTCAAGTAATTGGCAAAAGTACCAGAGGCGGGATGAGGAGAATCTTTTTTAAGCAGCGAGTTATGATCTGGAATGCACTGCCTGAAAGGGTGGTGGAAGCAGATTTCCTACATTACAACAGTGACTACACTTCAAAAAGGACTTCATTGGCTGTAAAGCGCTTTGAGGCATCCGGTGGTCGTGAAAGGCGCTAAATAAATGCAAGTCTTTCTTTCTTTCAATAATAACTTTCAAAAAGGGAATTGGATAACTAATACTTGAAGGGGAAAATTTACAAGGCTATGGGGAAAGGGCAGGGGAGGTGTACATCCCTCTAACTGGATAGCTTTTTCAAAGAGCTGGCACAGGCACAACGAGCCGAATGGCCTCCTTCTGTGCTATATCATTCCACGATTCTATAATATTTAGATACCAACTGCAGTTATAGAATGTAGGATAATTTATATAATAAAGTGGGTAAACAGAGGGCATATATTTAAGATCATCCAAGAGCAAAGGGAGAAGTTAGGAGAATTATTTTTATTTTTATGCAGATGGTTGTTAGGATATAAAATGCCCTACCATAAACAATGGTGGAAGCAAAATCCATAATAGCTTCTAATGGGAAGCGGATAAATATTTGAAAAATAGTAACTTGAAAGGACGGGAGAATGGGACTAAGTGAGTAACTCTTTCAGAGTGCTAGCACAGGCAGGAAGATCTCGTTCTGTGCGACTAAAAAAAGTCTATGATTTTAACTATTTCCCACAGCTATACAAGATCACCTTTCAGTCGCTTCCTTTCCAGGCCAAGCACAAGTTTCTTCACTCTTTCCTCATAACTCAGACCTTTGACACCAAGGATCAGCCTCATGGCTCTTCTCTACGCTATCTTCAGCACTTGAATGTCTCCCTGGTGTCTTGGAGACCAGAACAGGACAAAGTACTCAAGGGTGAGGTTTAACCAGGGCACAAGAGTTTGGTCACAACTTGAATTAATATGCAAGTTCCACAAATCACAAAGCTCACAGATGCAAATTAGTCACACAAGTGACATGTCAGCCTAGATTATGTGCTCAAGTCCTGAAGTGGGACTTGAACCCACAACCTGTGAACCCAGAGGAGAGAGAGAGCAACCATCTGAGCCAAGCTGCCATATGGTATAGCACTGCTGTCGTGTTCACCATTCCAAGACAAAATGCTCCAGTAGGAGGAAAACCTGCCGGAAGGGAAGCCCAAGAAAGAATATGAACTGCATACAAGCGAACAACGTCTACATAAATTTTTGATCTTGTATGCATGCATATAAGATAATATTTTGATATTTATTTACTATCAATGGTGCAGACTCTCAGAATAGCATCTATATCCACAAAATAAAAATCATAATCATAAAGATTAAATTTCAATGCTCTTATTGCACAAAGCAAACTCTATGGGATCAAAGCTGAAACATTAATCTTCAAAGTCTAATCCTCAACTCTCTTGCAGTCCCCCTTCTCCAACCATCCCAAAATTGCATACATCAGCCCTTCTCCTGTATCCCTCAGTCCGGACCTCACCCTCTCTCAAGGAACACCATTATCTCCTATCTTCCTCTAGTTACAATTTTCATCCGAACAACTACAGCAACTCAAGTATTGAAGCAAAAATTACACTCTTCACATAAATGCCTGATTTAACCTTTTAAATTTAAGCTTAGTCTATTTTAAACTTGTACATTCGATATGCATTACCTCTTAGTTGCTGTCACTGATTTTGAAAATGAGCACTCATTCCATCATTATATTCATATACTTGCAGTAACTGGTTTGCTGCCAAGCTTCCATTATCACAACCAATTTTCTATCTATATTTTCTCCAGCAAAATTGATCATCGCTAATTGTACTGAAGTAAAATTCTACTCAGGGGAGCATTTACCAAAATTCTCTCTGCTAAGGCAAAATATAGTTACTTCCATCCAGTACTAATGAGATTCAGGGCCAAAAGGAGTACCGTATAATTTTTTCATTGGAAGACTGATGGCAATGATTACAAGAGTACACAATGTATTAAGTCAGTAAACCAAGCACGTATGCATTAAAGTACAGAAATTTACAACACAAAAGAACTCACCTTAGGACTTTTAGGGTTCCTTGCAGTTTGAATCAAAAGGTCTTCACCCATTCTTTCCCTATAATTGAGACCATTATTAGTCACAGTTAAAAAATGATATGAAAGCCAAGCTAAACCTCAACAAAAGATACAACTGCAAGCCATTGAAAGTTACTGTGTCAGTATGCATGTCCCAGACGTTGTGATTTATAACCACCTGGATGAATTTGTTCATCGAGGTCTCTCCCATAAATGGGGATGGAGTGGCAAAATTGTAATGTGACTGAACAGCTAAAATTAGCCTATTTCTGCAAATGGTGGTCTTCGAATAAAATTATTATTTTTTTTTTTATAAATGCAGCCGCGTCTCTTCATCCTATTAAAATCAAAATTATATTATAAAGTATGAATGAACTGTCATGAAAATATTTCTGAATTCAAGCTTCGGCATTAATGTATTGACTATTGCAAACAATACAGGTTTTAAAGTTGCTAAACAAAATTAGTAACTTTGATTTTTAAAGTTTTTACATGCTTCACTTTTTCCAAAATCAATAGCACGTGTTTGCCTTGTTGAGAATATTGAAGAAAATGGGAAATTTTCTATGGTGTGTTTCGCCTAAAATATTTAGAAAGTTCCTTACTCTTAAAACACGTATCCACCATACTTCACAAGAGTAGCTCAATCATTAACCAGGGGAAAGCCCAAGGACGTTTTTCCTTAATTGAAGAGTTTATGGCTTCACTTGTCATTTAGTTCCCCTTTCCTTGTAATGCACAAACTCAAGCTCCTGGGACAATCAGTGACTCCAGAAGTCAGCTGCCTTCGAAGTGCTATCTTTTCCCTCCATCCCCAGAACTATTAAGCAAGGATCTCAACCAAGGTAACTGTTACTGATGGAAGCTACAACTTGCACCCTAAAAATCCACTACCAAAAGTCTCTTAATCTGAACTTTTCCATGGCCTACTGCATCTTTAAATAACTCTGGTCCAGAAGACAATGGTTAATTTTTCCAGTGAACTTCAACAGGCAACAAGCTCTGCAAGAAAGTTTCACAAGCTGGTAAGTTTTATCCATTGCTAGTCTGCTAGACGTTTTAGATATCTACAGAATGTTGAGGTGAAGGGGAAGAATCGCTTGTGTTCAGGCCCTAAACATGAAAGGTGGAGGTTTAGTACTGCCAACTGTTGTAATAGTGTTCTGGTCAGGATCTTGTAGAAGCCAACTTGACATTATCCGTTACACTGCACAGGGTGAACATTGGCATGGAACAGGCCAACCCAATCCAATTGTATTGGTGGTTTTGGACAGCGCTCCATCCAAAAATATAGGTGGGTTTTCTCACTCAGCTGCCAAAAAAAGGCTACAAATTCTCTAACTGGATAGATACAGGTTTGGAATGTGGGTCCTTACTCACCACACACAATCTCCCCACTCAGAGCAAGGGGAAAAGATCTACTTCCAGACCTCATAAGTGCCATTCTGGAACTAGCTGTCAGCAATGCCCATGAATGGCCAAGTCAACCCTTGGCCGAAACTCTTTCTGGGGGAAGATATAATATATGTCTTGCCTTTTCCCCAGTGGCACAGATGATTGCAATGACTGAATTACAGGTGTAAACCCCTTCTCACGTGGGATGGTGCATCCACACACTAGTGCACTACATCCTTTACTATATCACTTTTGCTTTGTCTTATTTAGAGTCTTTAGTTGTGTGCTGCAAAAGTTTGCTTAAAAAATATCAAGTGAGGCAGATTGATACAAGTTGCAAGATTTAACTGTTCTGATTGGAATATAATTGCAACCTATGGACTGCGTGGTAGGACAATTAACATTGTCATTTAAAAAAAATCCAGTCATCTCCCAAAGGTGCTGACTCACTGTAGGGGCATGATTCTACAAGTGCCAGCTCACTGTACTTCATCCAAGTTACCGTTCTTTATACAAAACTATAGAGGTAGCAAACCACAGGCTGAACTTGTCCTCATCCATCATGTATGCATACATAGCACAGGACACTGGACAATTAGCAGTGGGAACCCCAGCATATTTTTAACTCGTCCTCAGCCCAGGGGAACTGAATCCAATTGCACTAAATCCAATTGCAATTTTGCCTCATGAGAGATTAACTGACTCAACACACACCATGGATTAGTTCAAACTGAAGACTGCCCTGGTCTGCATGGCGCTGTACCATACTAGGTGCAGTGTTTAACCACTGGGTCATGGGGAGGGTTTAGAAAACTTCCACCTATTGATTTTTTAAATTGTAAGCTACAATTGAAGGCATTCTGAAAACAATAGCAACACGTTTACAATAAAAGTTTTTCCTTATTTTTCCAAGTGTTAAGCCCAGAAACTGCGTTAACGATTTCATGGCCACGCCCACCTATGGTGCGGGCTTACCCTCGCTGGCAGCAGGTCAAGCTGGCCTCGACTGCAATTGTGAGGCTAGGTAAGCCTACTACTAATTGTAATTGGAACATGGCCGCTGAAAGCAAGGTCAAGAGCACAATGTGCTGGGAAGGGGATACTTGTTGGTGCAGCAGCACTTAAAGGGTTGTTGTCACCTTTACGAAAGTGTGCTAAACAACAGGTTATAATGGGGAAACGCAGGAGACTAAATACAACTAAATATCAATGTTTCTTACAAAAACACATGTTCCCAGTCAACTTTGGGAAATATAAACTAGATTTAAGAAGCCTATTTCAGCAGGCCAGGCCAGTGTATTAGTGATGCTCCAATTTCATATCGGCAAGAGGAATGCCAGGGGCGACGTTTGCCTAAACACTGAATTTCAGCATGGGATGTCCTCATCATAACTCCTTCATTGTAAGGAGACTGATGCTAGCAGAACATCAGCCTCCCTTTGGAACACTTTTTTTTTTAAATTAAACTGGCACACATGCTGACATGGATGGCACCCTAAATGCCTACCTGTGCTCGGCCACAGCTGACTGCGGAGGCTCCTGGTTGTAGGGAGTTATTACAAGAGAATAAAAGAATATCCAAAACTTACTTCAGTATTTTTTCCCAGGGCTCGCTTTCATAAAAGGCATGGCTCCAGCCCATTTTCATAGTTCCCATTATCACATTCTGTTTAAATACATCAGTCCCTAGCTTCCGGTACATCTCCTCACAATCATCCAGTGGAATCTGGAAAAACCCTAACATGAAGGCCAGTATGGCACCTGAAAATGATAATCACAAAATCAATACGATCAGTCCATTTAAACCATGAAAAGTACCCAACAGTACAATTATCGGCTTTGACCTGTACAACCAGTTAAATCTGGAGAGCATTTTGAGCTGTACAATGCAAGGATGAACTAACTGGTGGTGACAGCAATTTGAGGGAGCCAAGATTAGCACACAAGTCATACATTAGCACATTACAGCTTATTGGCTTAAGTGCGACTTTTCCTGCAACAGACTGGCACAATATGCTAAATGAGCTTGCTGACAACTTGGAACCCATTATTATGGTGAGCAGGCATTCCTGCCGACTGTCTGTGCAGAAAAGTACTCCTGGCAGAGAAAAAAAAATTCTAAAACAAGTTATGGCCTAGAAATTCAGAGACGGTGGCACAAAACGGGCGGTATCAGATCGGAGTTTATTTAGAGTTTATTTTTACTTGGGTTTGTTGTAAAGTTAGTTTTAGTTCCAAATTTGCCACGCCTTGGTATTGGCCTTTGATTCCTGTTGGCACTGCTCAGCTATGACGTCTTGCTGTTTTATGAAAATGAAAAATTTGCATATAAGCCAATCAGCTGCAGACGTGATAAGTATCACAGAAATATGGTGTGACGGATAGGCTGTAGTTACTGGGTCAATTGAAATTCTCAAGACTGAGATCACTAGATTTTTTTTAGGTAAGGGCATCATGGGATATGGAGCAAAGGCAGCTAAATGGAGCTGAGGTAGTGGAATCTGAGGCGACAGCTCAGAAATTACAAAATGAGTTGGGCAAAATATATAATTGATTGATTCCTGGGATGAGAGGGTTGTCCTATGAGGAGAGATTGAGCCTATACTGTCTGGAGTTTAGAAGAATGAGAGATGATCTCATTGAAACATAAAAGATTCTGAGAGGGATTGACAGGATAGATGCTGAGAGATTGTTTTCCACTGGCTGGAGAGTCTAGAACTAGGGGGCATAGTCTCAGGACAAGGGGTTGGCTATTTAAGACTGAGATGAGGAGGAATTCCTTCACTCAGAGGGTTGTGAATCTTTGGAATTCTCTGCCCCAAAGGGCTGTGGATGCTCAGTCGTTGAGTATATTCAAGGAGAGACAGATCATTTTTTGGACTCTAGTATCAAGGGATATGGAGCTTGGGCAGGAAAGTGGAGTTGAGGTTGAAAATCAGCCATGACCTTATCGAATGGCAGAGCAGGTTCGAGGGCCGTATGGCTTACTCCTGCTCCTAATTCTTATGTTCTTAATTGGGCAGAACTATGACAGATTAAATTGAATGCAGAAGTGTAGAGTATTGCACACAGAAAGGAAAAATGGGCAATACATGTTCTCCATGAATGGTGCAGAAATAACCAAGGATGAAGTTGAAAGAGACTCAAGTAGATGATGCCCAGCATATTCAACCACTGTAGTACAGCTATCAGTAGGCAAGTAGAATACTGAAGTATATAGCCAAGACAATAGTGTACAGGACAGAGGGAGTCATGCTCATACTGTATAGTGCTCTGCAGTTGCATTGAAGATCAGCCATGATCTAATGGAATGGCAGAGCAGGCCCAAGGGGCTGAATGGCTTCCTCCTGTTCCTTTGATTAGACCACACCTTAAGTACTGTGCCCAGACATATGGGGAGACATTCAAACATTAATAAACCCTTAACACTAGGGATCAGTGTGAGTTATAAAGAAAGACTGCGAGAAATTTGTGAATTTCAGCCCAGAAAGCATGCATATGAGTCATGACCCGATTGAGGTATACATGTTAGCAAACAGCGTGCAAAAGGGAAATCTAGAAAATCACTACAAATTAAACTGAGAGAGTACGAGAAAGGGACAAAGTTCCAAATGAATGAAATGCAAAATTAGGGCCTCTTCTCAGGAAGTTCTTCATATACAGTTTTCAATATAAGGAATGGACTTTTGGAGAGCAGTGGAAGCATAACCACTGGAATTATTTAACAATTGGATGCTGCAATGGGGAAATGTAGGGTCTATCTGGGTAGATGAAGTAAGCGGGGCAGAATGGTCTTCCGCATGTGTAATTATCTCGTGATTGGAGAATGGCAAATATAGTTCCAATATGCTGCAACAAAATAGGAATGAGGCACAAGGTCAGTTAGCATAACATCCATAGCATGAAAAATGCTTGAGAAACAACGCCCTTCACGACCTCGGGACATCCCAAAGTGCTTTACAGCTAATGAAGTACTTTTGAAGCATAGTCAGTGTTGCAAAGTAGAAAACGCAGCAGCGAATTTGCACACAAACAGTGATGTGAAAATGACCAGATAATCTGTTCTAGTGATGTTGGTTGAGATATAATTATTGGCCAGAACACCAGGGAGAACTCACCTGCTCTTTTTCGAATAGTGCTACGGGATATTTCACAGCCACCGGAGGGCAGACGGGCCTCGGTTTAACACCTCATCCGAGAAACTGCACCGCCGACAGTGCAGCACTCCCTCAGTACTGCACTGAATTGTCGACCTAAATTATGCGTTCAAGTCTCTAGAGTGGGACTTGAACCCAGAACCTTTTGACTCAGAGATGAGAGTGCTACCCACTGAGCCACAGCTGGTATTCCACAGGATGCTATTAAAGAACATAGATATCATGGGGACCAGTCAGCACAGTATTAGGAGTAACAGGTAACTAATGAAATGTTTTCAAGCTTCTGAACTAGGACATTCGACAGATGGAGTTTACTTGGATTTCCAAAAGTTGAGAGACAATGTTCTCATGTAAGGCTGGTAAGAACGCTTAAAGCTAATCAAACATTTAACAAATCATCTAAGTGAATTCAGAATTGGCTAGCAACAGAAAATAGAAAGCATTAATAAATAGAAAATATTCTGTCATGGGAAATGCTAACCAGTGGAGTTCCACAGGGATGTGTTCTCAGTTCCTGTGAATGATAGCAGCACTATTAAATTTCTTAATGACACTAAGCTCTGTGGGTAAATAATGAGTATGATGCAGAATGGTACAAGGCTCTCTCAAGATAGTCAATTATGTAGAGAGGCTAAGATACCGTAGACCATTTATGTGGAGAAATATTGGGTAGTGCATATAGGAAAAAATAACAGTGAACATGTATAAAATTGAAAGGTCCTATTTTAAGGAGACACTTCTCTTTCATGTCTGGTCCTCATATTTGAATCCAGCCCAAGTAGAGGGGATGAAGGTTTTGCCTGTCTGCTAATGTCTGTTTAATGTGAAACAGGTTTTCGTCAGTATCAACTGAGTTTCCAGAGCATCTGGTTGATGCTTTTACCAATTGTGATCCGAGGGAAAGCCTTCATTGATGGAGATGGAAAAGTATGTAGGAATGATGGTACCCAGAAAGCATCTGGCCAGTGGGAGGCAGGTATTAAATGAGGCAAATCTGGAACCAGATTTCACCTCAAACTCATCTGTAAAAAGTCATTACAGCTTCTGATAAATAATGACATTTGTACAGATGGGTTTGAGGCTAATTCTGGAGTATGGCAAACAGTTTTATTTCCCACAGATTGGAAAGGATTCATCGAAGAGTGACCAGAATGACTGCAGGCTAAAGGGATTAAATTATCAAAAAATGAGATTTCAGCAACAAAATTTATCTTCACTGGAACATGACTGAGGACAGATGTGACCCAGGTTTTCAAAATAGTGAAAGCTTTAGCGGTTGCAATAAGCATGCTATTTAACTTACACTATGACCACAGGATGGACAGACACAATTACAAAATTCACAAGCCTGGAGCTTGTTACAGATTGGGAAAAACTTACTTTCTTTTTCTTGAGCCCAACTCTCCCCCCCACTCCTCTCTCAATAGTGGATATGTGAAACAGACGCACAGAAACGACAACTGATGTAGAATTGATTTGTACCTTTAAAATGGATCTGGATCAATAACGGTTTGGGCAGGGGGGTAATGCAGAGATAGAGAGTTATAGCGATACTAACAGCACAGCTTGATTCTTTTTTGCAGGGGAATAAACTCAATGTTCCTAAAATAAGAGATCAACTGGTGATGTGGGAGATATATCCATGAAAGAATAATAATACACAGGTTTGGATTGAGCAGACTTGATGGGTCGAAGGACCTCTACTTCATTATTTGTCACTGTATGCAACAGGTCAGTGAATCATTAACAATAATTTACTTTCTAAAAATTGGAAACAACAAAAAAAGTTAGATGCCATAATTAATTTTAAGTAGGACCCTCACAGGCAGCAGAGAAGATACTCATCTCATCACTCTGTACTGGATTCAAACCCAGGTCTCAAAGGTGAAAGGATCGTGCGAAAACTCACTGCACCTAGATCCTCAGTATTTTTGGAAATGTTATTAATTTTCTGCCTTAATAAATTGGCTACCACCCTCCAATGACCCTGCCTAACCTGAAGGCCTGGATAGTCTGATGTGCTTTCAAGCCATTGCTGACTGTGAATCAAGATTCTTCTCCCTGGAGTGTGCAGCTAATAATCATTCCGTCTATCTTCTCTTATTTTTCAGTTTACTTGTATATGGCCCAGAACCACTGCTTTATTCTTAATGAATTATCCCAGAGGGGTCTGAATTGTTAACAACCAGTGCCCTCTAGTGTTCATGAACAGCACCTGCATGAATTTAGGAGAACACACTGCCCCTATTAGAACATGAATGGACTTCTAATTATAGATAAGGAAATGAAAAAGTAAATGAGCTTTATGAGATTACATTAGATAAAAGGTTCTTTCAAATCAGATTTATTGGTGAAATGTGGCTATTAGTTAGAATCTATAAGAGGTATAACGACGCATTTTAAAAACTACCCAGCGGCATCATGTTAATCAAACCTTTCAATCAATCAATTTATTTTTTTGGAGCATTAACTTCAATTTGGTGCATTAAGTAATATCCTTCCCTTAAGGGCAAGTGAGGGGGTGGGGGGGGTGACATCACCTTGCGCCTTTGGTCAAGGATTCATCCCCTACGCTGCTGCATACAAGCCCCAGTTTTGAATTGCATTTATAGCTTTCACTGTCATAAGAACTTGAATGAAAACTTAACGCCCAACTATAAGTTCAAGTGTGGTATATAAAGGTTGCAGGCTTGGAAAGATCAATCCCTAACTTTGATGTAGTGCCACCAAGTGATTGCAACCTACAGATTCCCATAGAGTTGGGCGATTGTCCCTAATGCAGCATTATTTATACACAAAGCAAGGTAGCTCGAATGCAACGTCACAGAAAATGCTAGCTGAGGCCGACACCAAAAAGAAAGACTTGCATTTCTCTAGCGCATTTCACGACCACCGGACATCCCAAAGCGCTTTACAGCCAATGAAGTACTTTTTGAAGTGTAGTCACTGTTGTAATGTAGGAAACGTGGCAACCAATTTTGTGCACAGCAAGCTCCCACAAACAGCAATGTGATAATGACCAGATAATCTGTTTTAGTGATGTTGATTGAGAGATAATATTGGCGGGGACACCGGGGAGAACTCCCCTGCTCTTCTTCGAAATAGTGCCATGGGATCTTTTACGTCCACCCGAGGGGGGCAGACGGGGCCTCAGTTTAACGTCTCATCCGAAAGACGGCACCTCCGACAGTGCAGCTCCCCCTCAGTACTGCACTGGAGTATCAGCCTAGATTTTTATGCTCCAGTCTCTGGAGTGGGACTTGAACCCACAACCTTCGGACTCAGAGGCGAGGGTGCTCCCAAGTGAGCCACGGCTGACACCAGTGAAGCAAGTTCTTCCATTGTGTGTTGGAAGCTAGCAGTGCTACATCTTCCAGATGGCCAAAGTGTTTCAATTAGAGAGAATATGCTTCGCCACCAAAATCCATCCAGCAACTTTACCCTAGCATAATTACCAGACTCACCAGTCACAGGTCCAAACTGTCAAGAGGACAAATTTAGGATGATGCCAATAAGTTCTTGTTCCACAAAGAATAATCAGCGCAGTGGATTTTTTGGGTGCGATATGGGCTGAATGGCTGTCCTCACTCATGTCTATATTGAGGCCTACTCAGATTCTCCCCCCCACCTACCACATGTAACCTACCTGTGCTAACCCCGCAGATGTAGTCGAAGAGTTGATAGACTTGTTTTCCTGTCAGTTCTTCAAGTTTACGAAGGGTCTGAAGAGCAACCAGGCCCCTGTGACAAATAAAGCATTTCTTTCAACACCTGCTCGATCTATTTGCAGATTCAAGTTCATGCCTTCTCAGTAAAAGTAAAAATCAATAATTTCTAACTTAAGTGGTGCAACAAATACTGTTGCTGCAATCAAAATGTTATGTTCTATTTCATTGCAAATAAACATTACTTTTTAATGCTCTCAACTCAAGTAATGTACAAATTATATAAATCTATCGGCTATAATGGCAGATTACTTGCCATTGGTGTAAGTCATGATTGGAATGAAGCACTTAATACATGATGGCTAATCACAAATCAGTGCAGCTAATTGGGAAACTCTTTTTGGCATATGTTTAAGTTTAATGAATTAGTTATGTTTGGTACTGTGTGCTTACACAAAGTCTATATCAACAGCATTAGACAAGTGGTACCTGGAGATACAGAGCTTTATCAAGAGGTAAAACAGCCAGGTGAACAGAGCAGTAGATACAATAATGGACTAAATGCTTAAGGAGCTGGATGACCACTTGGGATCCACTTGGTCTCAAAGGAGTCTCGTACCCCAGTGGTCAGCCAGACTTCAGAAATTTACCCTCCAGCTCCCTGGGCTCAGTCTAACAGACACAGTTCCGCAAGATCAGCTCCCAGGAATGCAGACCTTCCTGGAAAACTTGAGGTAGAAAGACGACGGCATAAGCAAAGTTGACGCACGAAGAGGACATTCAGCCCATCAAGACTGCTCCATCCAGAATCCATGAATAATTATTCCATCGTGGATTTCACTCCCACACCACCTAGGTGATCCCCTATTTTACATAACACTAATTTCCTTCCCCAACCTCCCCTGAAAAAAAACCAAACATAACCCTCAATCAGGCTTCTCAACAAATGACACATATCCATGCAAGATCAGAGAAGACATTTGGGATGGAAACAGGAACCCGTAAAGTTATAAATTATAGAAAACATCTATGCTACATTTTTTAAAATTTAAATTGTAACAAGGCCAAGGTTCTGTTTTTTTTTAATGGAATCCATGCCCGCTGTTTGTCAAATCTGATTTTGGCCTTTTAGCCCAACGGCCTGTAGGCTGCACACAAATCCCTCTGTAGGAAATACATATCAAATATACATTGAAAATGGCTTCTCTTGACTGCTCTCTGGAAGAAATTTCTGTTGTCTTATGGGTCTGTAGCGAACGGCAGGGGGTGGGGGCTAGAAAGAGAACGAGTGAAATGCGCAGACTTTTTTGGTGAATAGGTAGTAGCTTCAAAGGATTTCCCATAATTTATACTAAATTATTTTCTAACAGACCAAAACAGATTTCATTAATTCCTCAGACCCTGTAGGGAAAGTTGAGACAGAGCCAATAACTATAACAGCTTTCCCATCAGGGAGGATCCTGCTAGGAAATTTGTTTTTTCAAAGTTATCACCTACGACATCATAGGCTATTTTTTTGGTATAAAGGCCTTGAGATTCACTTTCTAATTCACTTGTTTGTATCATGTATCCGAGTCACTACGGCAAGAATTAATTCCATGGAGCTAGTAGTGCCCATGTTACAAATTTCTAAGACAGCTGTTAAGACACTGAAAAAGGACTCGATAGAATTTTTTTTTTTTTTTTTTTTTACAACTGCTTGATTATTTTGGCTGCAGAGCTTAAAGTATCAGAAAATCAAGCACTGTAATTCTATTTAATTAGAGGCTTTGGGGAGTCATGAGGTGAGCCACCCGCTGCATAATACCTAGCTTCCGATCCGTTCTGGCAGTCACAACATTGATGTGGCTGATCCAATTGAGTTTCTGCTCAATGTTTTTTTATTTATTTATTTGTTCCTGGGATGTGGGAGTCGCTGGCAAGGCCAGCATTTATTGCCCATCCCTAATTGCCCTCGAGAAGGTGGTGGCGAGCCGCTTTCTTGAACCGCTGCAGACCGTGTGGAGAAGGTACTCCCACAGTGCTGTTCAGTAGGGAGTTCCAGGAGTTTGACCCGCAGGATGTTGATGGTGGGAGTTTTGGCAATGGTAATGCTATTAAATGTCATTATATGCTACTGCTCTCAAGATTCTTCCTGTTGCTTACCTGAGCTCAGTTGCAATTAATTAGTTTTCAACTATTAATTCTTTTTGGACTGGTTTGTATTGTTTTAAATACAGCCATAAGCAGTTTTGTTCTTCCCTTTCAACAAGAAGTCTTCTGTCTCTCCTCCTCCTCCTCCCCCCCCACCCCACCTACAGACTGAAAGGTCCTCCCGCTCTTGTAAAACAGGGGGAATATATCCACCTTAATGATGTGTTTTTAGCTTGCCTTTGTCTCACTGTGTTTGGAAGGATCTTGTTTAGCAGCACATTGCATTAATGTTCCAGTATAAACCTATTTAGGCTGGAACACTGTTCCTCCTGTTGCTTCAAAATCAATATTGCAATCCCTTCCTCAGGAAGGGAGGAGCTGCTAGTAAAGAGTTTCTAGTTGAAGTCACCTCCAGGGCTCAAAGCAGTGCAATTATTCCATTGGATCAGGGCGAGGAATAAACTGATCCCTCTCTTACAACTGTCTCGAGCCCTTGCAGCGTTTTAAGCTGAATCGAGCCCTTGCAGCGTTTAAGCTGAAGTATATGAAATCCTTCCCGTAGGCATCTGCTGGATTATACCCACAGAAGAAAGCCCGAGAGACCAGCTGTTAACCAGAAAGAAGCCTTTGCCCCTAACCTCAAGTATGCAGTGAGTCTCTGCAGGTCTTGTCTGTACCTGGGCTGAAGTTGTAAATGGAAGCAAATACTCATGTGGTTGTTGTAAATAAACTTTGCTCAATTGCTTTAAGAAAAGCTACTTTTGGTTAGTGCGGATTGTTTAGCATGAGCTACAATTCTGAACTTTTGAGTGAAACTGGTGCTAATTCTATTGCTACTAAGTAGATCCCCCATCCCTTACACTCTTCCCCAGGAATGTGACTGGAGAAGGGTCTCAGATGAGCACTCCTAATGCACCAATATGAATTTTTATACTTTTCATACCAGCACTCCATATAGTTTTTGAGAGAGATTGTCTGTTTGTGCTCAATTGCAGACACTTTGGACTACCAACCAGTAAGTGTGTTGAGGCTGTCCAGGTTCTTTTAATGCAGGGCCCTTATAGGCATCTGTGGACAACCATTATCCCATCACCGTGGGCTGGATTTGAATCTAGGTGCCAGTAAAAGCGCAATGTACTAACAAACTTTCGGTCCCCCAGTGTATTAACAATATCATTACACAATGTTACAGGTTAAAATCAAAGTTATTTTACTGTAGGAAGGATCAAGGCAAAAGCTAAGCAGCACCCAACCCTTCAAAAAAACCAAGGGTGAGTGCAACATCAAAGTCACAGATAGGCCTCCAAGCAACCAATGAAAAGCAGCACTGGCACAAACCTTGGGAGCTATTTGCTCCATCTGTTGGCCAGATGGTATGTTGTTTGGTGAAGATAATGAAGAGGGAGGGCTATCTCGATGCAATATTAAAAGCCGTACTTGAAACATTTATTAAAATCAGAAAAGTAATTACCTCGTTCCTCCTCCGTCAATAGCCAAGACTCTAATGCCACGTCCTTTGATAGGGTCTGCATATCCGATCAAAGCCAGAGTCTCCCTCACTGCATTCTGAAGGGTTTCATCACTTGCCTGCCTCAGACGCAACAAGCAAGGAATTAGCTTCTCCTGTTTAAAAAAAAAATCATTTTTAAAAGCTCGACGTATTCATCACAGGATTTATAATGCATGTTTAATGGAATAAAAGTTAGTACAGCTAGCCATTCTTGCCAAAATAGAAATTAAATATCCATGAAAACACTCAGTGGAAAGGCAATAGTCACATATTTTGTATAACGCCCTGTAATTTTCCACAGCCAGCTCTCTGGTGCTTTTTAAGTACTCTAATGTGTTCTACAAAGTGTAATAGCAGTACCTAGTGGCAAGCAATGTGTACTGCAACAGAATCTAACTTTTTTGCTGAATTAGACATTTAAAAACTAGTCCCCGATTTTAACTGTGGGCCAGTTTTGGACGGGTTGAGCTGCGATGAGAGTTAGTTTTTTTTTTAAACTCCCATACCTCATTTAAATCCCTCCGCCGACTTCCCACCTGCTCTGGGTGGGAAGCATCCACTGAAGCCCACACTGCACCAGCTCGCTAATGTTAAAAACAAAAGACAAGATAAATCAAGTTCTGTTCAGGTGACTGTAATCTTGTGTTTTAAAAGCTTGTTGACTGCACACTCAGTAGAGAAGGGCAGATCTGGAGTGCTCAGTCCATTAGTACAAGGTCTAGAACATTGTCTCCCTTCTTGTCAGCATTACAGATGTGTACATTATACTGCAATTAATACATAATGCTAATGAACTTTTCTTTAACTCCCTTGACCCCCTGGAAATATCACCAGCAAGATCAAATCAGTCCGGTTTCAAAAGGTGTGAACTGTAACCTAAGATTGACATCTTCATTATTCTGTTAGAAGGAGTAGACTTAATGCACCAAATGTTCTTTTCTTCTAGAATTCTTTACAATATCACCAGTTTATTTAACCCACTCGTACTTACGTAGCATCTTGGTAACAATACCTGGTCGGGGCCGGGGGGAGCAGTCGTACTCAAGCCAATACACTTAAACGTGTGCAACTCAATTCTGGTGTCTCAGTCTGAATTCATCACCTTATATTATTCAGACCACTACCAGCAACAGTGGCAGATTTTACAGCCATCAGCACTGCAGCCTGGCGTTACGCTCAAATGTTTTCTCAAGACAAGACTCGATTTTGGAAGGACAAAATCTACAATTACTTGTACTGCTGGGTGTTTTCAGTTCAGTTGAACAATCGATCCACAACCCTGCCATTATCCTTTACCAGAATTCTAGTGACAACAGTTATAAATCGAGGTATGCAAACATTGTTAAGAATAGTATGCACAGTCATCTTTCCATTCAAAAATCCTACATCAACTGTGTCTATGGGCTTTCCCATATTAACTGTGTCCACACCTTGACCATGCCTGTCTGTTCACATTTTTTTTTTTATAAATAGGATTTTCCCGTTAATGTGACATCTCTGGGATGTGACAATCTAAGTGATGTGACAATCTAAGAACAGGTTAAGGTCTACCTGCAGTTCCACATTCTGGCCACCGAGTGACACTGTGGTGCAGTAGGAAGTCCTCTTCTCAGGACTGAACCTCATTCATTGCTTTAATGGATTTTTGTGTGAGTTGAGTAAATAGGCGATATCTTCAGTTAAATTTTAAACTATATTTTAACTGCATAAATGATATTAACTTTGTTCATTCTCCCCTCTCAAAGTAATGTTTATCCCCCCCCCCCCCCCCCACCCCCCCCCAAAATGTCTTGGCTCTTCTTCTGTGTGGCCTTAACATAGAAACATAGAATCTAGGAGCAGGAGTAGGCCATTCGGCCCGTCGAGCCTGCTCCACCATTCAATACGATCATGGCTGATCACCCAAGTCCAGTACCCTGTCCCTGCTTTAATCCCCACAGTACACATATCCCACCCTACCCCCGTAACCCCACGTATTTAATTCCCCCTAACATATCCCATCCTATCCCCATAACCCCACATATTTAATCCCCCCCTAACACTAAGGGTCAATTTATCATAGCCAAATCAACCTAACCCGCACATTTTTGGACTGTGGGAGGAAACCGGAGCACCCGGAGGAAACCCACGCAGACACGGGGAGAATGTGCAAACTCCACACAGACAGTCACGCGAGGTCAGATTCGAACCCGGGTCCCTGGCGCTGTGAGGTACCAGTGCTAACCACTAAGCCAGCCTCTCACATTCTCACCCCCAGCCCGAGATTCTTCACACCAATTTGATTTTTTATTTCAATTCAAGTAATGTTTTACATTTCAATGACTATATCTATGTTATATTAATATTTTGCCTTTAAATATTTTGAGATTTTGATGGCCCGATTACCACCGATTCTGGTCCTCTTTCCTGCCCCCGCCCCCCCCCAACCCCAACCCTTGGTTTACTGGTCAACTCTTCAGCGGCCCGTTCACAGCACAGCAATGCCAATTCCTTGGCCAGTATTTGCCCGCTACTGCAGCTGTAAAATAAAATACTCTCCATCTGTTGTGGGCCCACACAGCTCTATGATCCCACACCAACACTCACGCTCTCTTTTTCAGAGCCCTGTAGAGCAGCTACCTGGAACCTCTGCCTTTGCAACTGAATTGTTGCCCTGCTCCCTCCAAGGCCCAACTCACTGACCCACTGGCCCCAATTGTTGGAATGAAACATGTACCCCATCACCTGGAAGAACCCACCAATCGAACATTCAGGCCCTGGAGATGGGAAGTCCTGCAACCTCCTACACCCATTCCAGCCCTCCTGAGGGGGTCAGGCCCCGAGAGCACTTGAGAGCCCAGCCACCCCCTGCAATCCTCACCCATTGAAAATATATCTGGGTCCTGGAAATGGGACTGCTTCCACCCTTCACTCATCCCCTGCAGCCCCCACCCACTGAAGGGATATTGAGGTCCTAGAGATGGGATTGCTTCCACCCCCCACTCACTCCCTATAATCCCCAGCAACCTGAAAGGATATCAGGGTCCTTAAGATGGGTTAGCTACCACACCCCAGGCCCAGATGAAATGTATCCCAGGCTGTTAAGCGAAGCAAAAGAGGAAATAGCAGAGGCCCTGACCATCATTTTCCAATCCTCTCTGGCTTCAGATGTGGTGCCGGAGGACTGCTAATATGGTACCCTTGTTTAAAAAGTAAGAAAAGGATAGACCGAGTAATTACAGGCCAGTCAGCCTAACCTCGGTGGTGGGAAAATTATTGGAAAGAATTCTGAAGGACAGGATAAATCTTCATTTAGAAAGACACGGATTAAATCAAGGATAGTCAGCACGGATTTGTTAAGGAAGGTCGTGTCTGATAAACTTGATTGAATTTTTTGAGGAGATAACAAGGAGGATAGATGAGGGTAGTGCGTTTGATGTAGTGTATATGGACTTTAGCAAGGCTTTTTATAAGGTTCCACATGGCAGACTGGTCATGAAGTTAAAAGCCCATGGGATCTAGGGCAAAGTGTCAAGTTGGATTCAAAACTGGCTCGGAGGAAGGAAGCAGAGGGTAATGGTTGATGGGTGTGTGTGTGACTGGAAGGCTGTTTCCAGTGGGGTTCCGCAGAGCTCAGTACTGGGTCCCTTGCTTTTTGTGGTATATATCAATGATCTTGACTTGAATATAGGGGTTATGATTAAGAAGTTTGCAGATGATACTAAAATCGGCTGTGTGGTTGATACTGAAGAAGGAAGCTGTAGACTGCAGGAAGATATCAATAAATTGGTCAGGTGGGCAGAACAGTGGCAAATGGAATTCAATCCGGAGAAGTGTGAGGTAATGCATTTGGGGAGGGCTAACAAGGAAAGGGAATACATATTAAATGGTAGGACACAGAGTAGTGTAGAGGAACAAAGGGACCTTGGAGTGCATGTCCACAGATTCCTGAAGGTAGCAGGCCAGGTAGAGAAGGTGGTTAAGAAGGCATACGGAATGCTTGCCTTTATTAGCCGTGGCATAGAATACAAGAGCAGGGGGGTTATGCTTCAACTGTATAAAACACTAGTTAGGCCTCAGCTAGAGTACTGCGTGCAGTTCTGGTCACCACATTACAGGAAAGATGCGATTGCACTAGAGAGGGTACAGAGGAGATTTACAAGGATGTTGCCGGGAGTAGAGAATCTTAGCTACGAGGAAAGACTGGATAGGCTGGGTTTGTTATCCTTGGAACAGAGGCTGAGGGGAGACCTTATTTGAGGTGTATAAAATTATGAGGAGCCTAGATAAAGTGGATAGAAAGGGCCTATTTCCCTTAACAGAGGGGTCAAAAACCAGGGGGCACAGATTTAAAGTAATTGGGGGAAGGTTTAGAGGGGATTTGAGGGGAAATGTCTTCACCCAGAAGGTTGTGGGGGTCTGGAATTCACCACCTGAAAGGGTGGTAGAGGCAGGAACCCTAACCACATTTAAAAAGTACTTGGATGTGCACTTGGGATGCTGTAACCTGCAGGGCTACGGACCAAGAGCTGGGAAGTGGGATTAGGCTGGATAGCTCTTTGTTGGCCGGTGCGGACACAATGGGCCGGAATGGCCTCCTTCTGTGCTGTAACTTTCTATGATTCTACCTCACTCATCCGCTGCAACCCCCACCCATTGAAAGGATATCAGGGTTCTTGAGATGTGATTGCTTCCATCCCCTCTCACCAAAACTCCTCCCACCCCTACACCCCACCCCATCCCTCTTTACCTGGATCCAACTATCTCTCTACACCCTCTAACCAATGTTCCCTCTCAGGTGCGCGGCCGAGCACCAATAGCAAGGTCACCTCACCTGCTGCTGCCGCTGGAAAAGAAACTGCGCATATGCGGCTGCACAACAAATTTAAATGGACCGCGCACCAAAGGAAAAATTGAGAGAGAACATTGCCTCTAACCTTGCTTGAGCTAAATACTGTACTTGGTCTTGACATCCCAAATGCAATGCCATAGGAGATCAACCTCAACTTGTTTTACAATGCTAGGAAATCGCTTCAAGTTCGACCCTTGTCTGGTGTGTAGTGGAGCAGAGCAGCAAGGTTGGGGGGTGGGGGGGAAGTCGCAAACAATGCAAATTTCAACCAATTCACGCTTAGAAAAAAAAATAAGAACTTCAGTCTCTCATTTACCTTGACAGCCACAGCCCTGGTTTCAGGAAACTCCAGAAGGTGGTAACTCAGCTCTTCTACTCGATGAATGTAGACCCTGACATCAGAGGCTCTGTGTAGTGCCTGTACCAGAGCTCTTGTCCGGTTATCCACACTGAACTTAGCGATGATCTAGGCAAAGAACAGTGATAATGCTGTGATACAAGAAATAAAAACTTTACACCGTGTCGTCGCAATTCTTTTGGACTTGGACAGATGCGCTTTCCCCCAGGGGCGCGACTTGTTTTGAAGAAAGCCCCATGATACAGACTAACCAAGACTTCCAAAAAGAATTTGACTAAGTTCCATATTGTTACTCAAGTTAAAATGTTGGAAATCCACGGCGTAATCTAGGAAAGGATAAGAAATTCGCAGAGTGATAGGAAGCAGTGGATACATATTCAGGAACTAACGGTGGGGCGAGTGTCAATTTGTACTGTGTGGAGTAGCCTAGGTACTGGTGTTGGAGGCCTTACTGCTTCTAATCCAGAACAACCTGCATTCAGAAGCTTAATGTGAATAGATCAAATTTGTAGACAACACCAAACTAGAGGGGACAGCTGAAGATGTAACCAGGGTTAGGCAAGTGGGTAGACCAATAGCAGATAGAATTTAATATGGAGAAGTATAAAGTATTGCATATAGGATGAAAAAAAAAGGCATCATAATTACTCCATGAAGAGTGCTGAAATAGCTTAGGGTGAAAATGAACAATCTGGGGGTATTAGTAGACTTAGTAGGCAAATAGAATGCTGAACCAAAAGACAGAACAGTAGAGTACAAGTCACCATACACAAGGAATCCAAATCCATGAGGGGGTACAAAGAGAAAAGTCACAGATCTTGAGTGTCAAAGGACTGCTTTATGAGGCTTTATCAGGTGGACACAAGAATCCCATGGCACGACTGGAAGACGAGCAGGGCAGTTCTTCCAATGTCCTGGTAACGACAGGCCCATCAAGCTATCCTCAATAATGGGTAAAGTAATGAAATCTATTCTAAGGGGCAGGCTAGAGGAGTACCTGTATAGCAATAAGAGAAATGGCCAGCATGGATCTAGGAGGATCTAGTCAAGGATCTCCTTGACTACTTTGAGGATGTTGCAGATAAAGTAGTTAACGGGACTCTCCAAGATGTAGCTTTACTTGGTCAGATTGGATGAGAAATTTATTTTAAAAATAAACTGTAGTGATGAGGTAAAATATGAGACTAAAATGGTAGAGTGCCATGGAGGCCAGATCCTTGCACCCAATTTGCTGTTCCATATTAATGACCTAGATACAAGAACTAAATATGAGCTTGTTAAATTTGCCCTAAAGTAGAGTGGAAGGCACAGGAGACAACAGAAGATTTAATAGATTTGGATCGGGTATGGAATTGGGCAACATGGCAAGTGTAATTTTACACTAATTGTAAGGTATCGCTGTATGGTCAAAAATGTTACACAAGTATACAATGCATGGGATTGAATTGGCAGAGGGATTTAGAAAGAAACCTGGGAGTGATACTTCATCTCCCAATGTCTGGTCAATGAGAAGGTGCAGAGATTTACAAAAATGGCACCAGCGATGAGGGACTTAATTTATGAGGAGAGAAGCTGGGATTGTTCTCCTTAGAACAGAAAAGTTTAACGGGAGATTTAATAGAGGTGTTCAAAATTCTGAGGGATTTTGATAGATTAAATAAGGAGAAACTATTTCCACTGATGGGTGGGTCAGTAACCAGAGGACACAGATTGAAGATAATTGGCAAAAGAACCAGAGGGGAGATGAGGAAATAAAAATTACGCAGCAAGTTGTCTGGAATGCACTGCCTGAAAGGGCGGTGGAAGTTGATTCAATAGTAACTTTCAAAAAGGGAATTGATATATATTTGAAAAGGAAAAAAACTGCAGGACTATGGGGAAAGAGCAGGGGAGTGGGACTAATTGGGAGAGCTCTTTCAAAGAGCCGGCACAGACACGATGGGCCGAATGGTCACCTTCTGTGCTGTAAGATTCTATCATTCTAACATTTATCCCTCAACGTGTCATTTATCTCATTACTCATTGCGGGACCTTCCTGTGAACAAAGCGGTTTTCGTGTTTGCCTACACACGAACGGTGACTGGGCTTTAAAAGTAATTCCTCAGTTGGGAAGCATGAAAGGCGGGATATAAACGTTTCACAAACAGTGTATTGGCTTGGAACCTGCAGAACTATTGAGCCAACCAGGTGTCCGCTTGCATTTTTTTTCCCCCCAGTTGTGCATCATTTGATTGGTTCAGATTTTCAACACACTGATGTGGAAGCTTCTTCCATACTGAAGCTAGCCCATCTCAAATTTCTGTATTTTGTCCACTAGAAAATGATTACTCTGGTCCATTTAATCCAATTAACAACCAAGTTATAGTACAGGTGCTTCACAGCTTTGATAATTATCTAAGTATTTAATTTATGCCATTTGCAATGATTACATTTTTATTTATTTATTTATTTATTTTTAATTGGCCTCTGACCCAGTCTGGCAAAATTCTGAAGCAAACTGAATAATCCAGTGTTTTTTGATGCGCAGTGTTCACAGCAAAGTCACCATTCTTGTGTCGGCAAACACGGCTACCAGTCTGTGCACAGCAAGGTCCCACAAACAGTAATGAGATAAATGACAATGGTCGGCCATTTAGGACGGCGATGAGGAGAAATTTCTTCACTCAGAGGGGGGGTGAATCTCTGGAATTCTCTCTCCCAGAGAGCTGTGGATGCTCAGTTGATGAGTACAGTCAAGACGGAGATCGACAGATTTTTGGGCACTAAGGAAACCAAGGGATCTGGGGATAGGGCAGGAAAGTGGAGCTGGTGTAGAAGTTCAGCCACATGGCCGATTCCTGCTCCTATTTCTTATGTTCTTAAAAGTTGACCTGTTTTTGGTGGTGTTAGTTGAGGGATAAACGTTAGAATCTCACAGAACAGAAGGAGACCATTCGGCCCGTTGTGTCTGTGCCGGCTCAATGAAAGAGCTATCCATATTGTTCATTTATGATGAATGGCCTCAAAACTTGATTAAGTGCTAGTTTTCGCTTGCACGTGAAAAGAACAAAAAAAAAAAATCAGGAAAAAAAGCAGAAGAGAAAAAAAAAGAAAACTTGATTAACAGAAAGCATACCAGTAATGAGAGCAGATCAATGACTGAGAGTGTGATGGGTATGTTGGCAAATGCAGCAGTCATTCTATGCCAGCCAGGTCCGATAATTAGCCAAATGACCAGTTAAGTATAATTTGGGTGGTATTGTTTGAAGCCAGGATACCTTCAGAACTCCGCGCTTTTCTTCCCTGGGTTCTTTAACATCCACCTGAGCCGTCAGAAGAAACAGACGGGACGCTGGTTTAACATCTCTTCTGAAGGATGGCTCCTCCAATAATACGGTGTTTGCTCGTTACTGCACTCGACTAATCAATGAGATTACCAGCTCAGGCCTTTGGCAAGAAGCTCAAACCTGCAACCTCCTAATTCAGAGTGTGGCACCAACTGAACCAAGCTCAGAGTACCTATTGTCCACCCAGGGCTCAAACCCCACACTCGGCAATATCTAACAACTATGACTAATCTTCATGGGGTGGGGGTTAACATGAGGGAGCAGTGGTAGGTAAGCAGGTTCCATTGGGAGTGGAGGTGACTCCAAGATGACACGTCTGACGATGCAAGTTCAGGACCAAGAATCCGGTATCTGAACCAGATGGGTACATGGTGCACCAGGGTATGACTGATGACCAATCAGCCAACCTGACTATTTGCCTCTGGCAGCCTGTCTCTGAGCTCACTGAAGTTAGATAAGTGGGTTGCACCTCTGCAAGGAGAGAGAGTGGGCCCTCCATGTGGGACAACCAGAAACGTGACCCGTGTGGATTTCTCAATAGTTTGATTTGGAGACTCAAACATGGCGATGGGTTTGTGTGTGACAAACACATCTGATTGACCACAAAAAGCCAATATGTCACTAAGTGATGAAGACTTCATATGCTAACTCACAAATGAAAAAGCAATTCAAGTAGGGTTAGTGAGTGGAGTTATTAAATATGGATTTCCAGTTCTGATGAAAGGTCATCGACCTGAAATGTTAACTGTGTTTCTCTCCACAGATGCTGCCTGACCTGCTGAGTATTTGCCTGCATTTTCTGTTTTTATTTCAGATTTCCAGCATCTGCAGTATTTTGCTTTTGTTGTAGCAAAGAGAGGACAACCTTTACTCTTCATCATCAATTTGCCCAAGAGAAAAAGATACCATTTTGTACGGATGCAGCGAAACAACTTCACAATGTTACCTTTTCTCGCTGAAGAGTCAGGTGTTTGACTTTATCATCCACTGACTTGGCTTCTTTGTCAATAGTTTGCTCAACGTCTTTGCCTGTGGTTACACCCTTCCGCTTTTTATTCTTGTCTTCGGCATTCTCTTTCGTTTCAATTCGCAGCTTGCCAAAGCAGGTATCCACAAAGGCTTGGACACTGTTTGTTGGGTATGAAAGCAAGTTAGCAAAACTCTTTTTTGTAGATGGAGTTGGAGAAGATCCGCCAGGTGCAGCAGTATGGGCACTGCAAGTATTTAAACCATCATTTTTTTGTTCATCTGCTCCATTTACTTTTGATTTAAAAGATGCTATCCATGTGGGATCTGTCTCAGCCCCACCTTTTGGGTCACACAAAGGTAATTTATCGCCCTTTTCTATATCCATTTGCCCGGAGTTTCCAAAATAACTGTTGATATGGTTTGCCACAAAGTTGTACGTTTCTCCGAAATTTGTAGTAATATAGCTGGCATGGAAAAGATTTGCTCTTCCATCACTCTCTTTATCAATTGCACTATTACTGGATGGTTTCCTGTTAGAATTATCTGCAGGTTCAGAGCCAGTAGCCGAGATGGAAAATGAGTGGACGGTATTTTCTAATGTCTGGTTCAGATCGGAACCATCCTGAACTTTACCAGACTTGGAGGCGGTTAGTTTCCTTGAGCTTTCACATGGCACCCCTATCTCGGTTTCTGAATCTTTCGTCGAAATGCTTAGACTGGGCTTCAATCGTACAAGTTTTCCAATGAGCTCGGTGTGAGTGCTACTGACAGCTTTCGATACAGAGTCTAAAGTGCTCTTGATTCGCGACATGCGACGCCTCAGAGGTGTTGTTCCCTTTGGAGGGGAGGTACTCTGTTGCACAATGCAGGTATACAAAATAAATGCAGGCTTCTTCAAGTAAGCAGGATCACCAATAAATGCTGCTCCTCTTCGGGTCCATTTGCAGTGAATGTGCGTGAGGATTTCTTGGGTCCTTTTACTGGACGGTTTCCTGCTTCGAAAAAGTGGTCCAGAAAGAGTGAAATAATCTATTTGTAAAGTAATTCTCAATGGCACAGTCCTCTTGGATGATAACTTAACCGAAAGTTTTTGCACGGTTTAGAATATACAGATAGGCATCAAGAATCAGACTCAGACATAACTGGGAGGGCGGCAGTGCTTCACGGACTCCACTAGGATCCTTCGCTTTGTACATCACCTGGTCTCCCTGCTCGGTTTCTGAAAAATAAAACAAAAATCAACTGTGGATTTTTTTAATTTTTTTTTTTAAACGCTAGACTGATCTCAATAAAATAGCTTTAACAAAGTGCAAATACGCTTGGTTACTGGGACAAATTTAAATCACCAAAAAATCAAAAACCATGGATCGCTGCTGTCAGGTTACGTTGTTACAGGGAATACAATGTGCAAGTTTAGATTTCAGCATTATTAGTGTGTTGGTACCAATAATTTAAAGGGGGGGGGGGGGGGGGGGGAGAATCAGAGGTCCATACATTTTCATATTGTAAAGACACTCAGTGAATCACCTCAAAATGCTCCCACCACTAGTGCCAGGTCTGTATCCAGAGATACTTGAACTTTGTGCCATATATCTGGAGCTCAAAGTATTTTCTCCAGACACAACCCAAGATTGGAAAGACAAGATCTGTAATTTTACTGTCTGGTCTTGTTTACAGTTATATGACAATTACACACTTGGTATTCTGCTTCACTGACATTGTAGTGACTTGCCGGTACATCAGACTAAAAGTGGTTGCTGGCCACCACTTTCCCTCAGCGCATCGATATTTGTCCTCAACTCTTGAGACGTGTGGTATACTTACAAAAGCCAATTGTGTTTTACACGTGGAGGACTGGCGATTTTCTGTGTGTGGAAGAATGTAATTCAATGTAATCATTCTCGGGAACAATCATTAGTTGATGATTGGTCACTGAAGAAGCTAGAGAGAGTTGAAGTGCTTTTTATGATGAGGTGTACCAGTTGGCTGGTGTTAGTAAATTAAGATGCGGAGATGCCGGTGTTGGACTGGGGTGGACAAATGTGAGAATTCGCACAACACCAGGTTATAAGTCCAACAGCTTTATTTGAAATCACAAGCTTTCGGAGCGCTGCTCTTTCGTCAGGTGACGAAGGAGCAGCGCTCCGAAAGCTTGTGATTTCAAATAAAGCTGTTGGACTATAACCTGGTGTTGTGCGACTTCTCACAATAGTAAATTAAGTTAAGGAAAGATTTTTAGTGGCCATTACCACCAGTCAGCTTTTTCTTTGCGTACGCAAATGTGTTTGGTTACGGCCCAGATTGCTCACTGATTGAGAGCCACCACACTTTGTTTTTAATGTTCCAGCTACTCAAAGGAATAATAATTTAGGCTGAGTTCTCTTTCAATTTATGGACGTAACAACAGCAACTTACGAAATTAATGTAGAAAAACATCCCAAGACTTACTTCCATATTCAATGTACAAACCTGCATCTTGTACCATTGCAGATGGTCCAGAATGTAATCAGTGCTGTCACTAAGATCTCAGTCAGCATATGCTGGATGTGCAAAATATCTATGCCATACCTCCACTTGAACTGTAATACCATCCAGCAATACAAATAAAGATTCTGTGACTTAAGGCTGCGTAGTTTGTCTAGAGATAGCACTTTGAGCATTCTTAACTCTGCTGGTGAAGGTCAGGTAAGCAATGAGACAAACGTTACAGCTCTTTCACTGATGGGGAGAATAGTGGGAGAAGCTTGGTGACAAATTAAGAGCACCAAAACATTTAAGCATATGTCGACCAATACACTAAATAAAGCTAGTGACACCAGTCTAAGCCCCTTTTTTGTCTGCATTGAGATCATGTGTTTTGCTCTCCACATCCCTGATGCTGGATGGGATGACAACAACTGAGCCATGGTATAGAAGAAAAATTGCAATTGATAGAAATCTGAATATAATGAGACCAGAAAATGCTGGTAACACAGAGCAGGTCAATCAGCAGTGCAATTTGGAACTCCTAATGATGAAAAGACCCAAGTGTAAACCAGTCTTTGTCTTTCCAGATATGGACTAACCATTTCCTGCATTTTCAGGCATTACTCATACGGTCTTTGAATACTTTGAGCACAGTGACATCAAATGATAAAAAGGAATTCTTCACGGAACGAGAACAAAACTGCTGTAATGTCTGCAAAATAATAAATGGTGAGGGATGAGTTACAAAAAATATTTTTCCTTTCCTCCCTTCCCTCCAAGTTCAAGTTTTCCTCGTGACTGCTGCTGGGTTACGGTTTCATGAGCACCAGGCACCCTCAGAAAACGTTCTCAAATAGTGGTCCTTCATGAGTGATCCTACATTCCGAGTGATGGCAGGATACCCGACCACAATGGGCATCACAGCCAAGCCTGATACCATCCTCACTGAATATCCATATACTTATCAAAAGGTGCCCCTGGAGAGCAAACAGGCATAGGAACCCTGGCTGACCTCTCTACAACTCACAGCCGAGGGGAACCAAGAGCAATTCTTGTGCCCCAACTGCTGCCCGGCTCAGGTGAGCACCAACTGCTAACGGAATCTGTAACCTTGAGCTGGATGGCTCAGTGCCATACCAGGTGGTGCGTGTACCCACTAGGCCACCAGTGTAACGGAAGAAGTGAGGAAATTGAACCTATGTTTCATCTAATGTTAGTACTTGAATAAGCTATGCTATCATAAAACTGTAATCAGTAAACCATGAGGGCAAAGCTCAATTTGTTTATAAAGGTCAACCAAATATTGACAATTCAGGCGATTAAGCTTAAATCTACTTAAATCTTCAATGAAATTACAGACAGATTTCCAATGTCTCAGTTCTGATATTCACAGGTGGGCATTAACTGCTTTGTGAATATAAAGGAAAAGATTCCAAACAGCTAATGCGTGCAACTGTACTACAGTATTAGTCAAATAAATTGAAAAGTTTAACTGCATGTTACAGTAGGACACAGAACAAATCCAGAATATGACTGTTTGGTTTCGCTGGGTTCCCTTCTTACCTATCAGATCGTAGCTGAAGCATCTCCCACCATTACCTTGAGAATCATCCAAGGATCCATCATTGGTTTCCTACTCTTCCTCATCTACCTGGTGCCCATGGCGACAGCAGCTACAGACAACGTTAGCTTCCACGTATTCCAATGACACCCAACTCCATCTCTCCACCACCTCGCTCAACCTCCACTGCCTCTGATTTCAGACTGCTTCTCCGACATCTAGTCAGAAATAATTTCCTCCAGCTAAACATTGGAAAGACCAAAGCCATCATCTTCAGCTCCCACCACAAATTCAGTACGCTTGCCACTGACACAATCCCCTCCCTAGCCACTTCACAGGCTGAACCAGACTGTTGGCAACCTCAGCGTCCTATTCAACCCCAAGCTGAGCTTCCAACCCATAGCCTCTCCATGACAAATACTGCCTACTTCCACCATTGTAACACTGCCCACCTCTGCCCCTACCTTAGCCCATTTGCAGCTGAAACCATCTACCATTCATCTATCACCTACAGCCTTAACTATTTCAATGCTCTGTTGACCGCGTTCCCATCCTCCACCTTTCGTAAACCTCAGCTCATTCAAAATTCTGCTGCTCGTATGGTTTCTTGCAGCAAGAAAGAAAGACTTGCATTTATGTAGCACCTTTCACGACTGCTGGACATCCCAAAGCGCTTTACAGCCAATGAAGTACTTTTGAAGTGTAGTTACTGTTGTAATGTAGGAAATGTGGCAGCCAATTTGCGCACAGCAAACTCCCACAAGCAGCAATGTGATGATGACCAGATAATCTGTTTTTGTTATGTTGACTGAGGGATAAATATTGGCCAGGACACCGGGGATAACTCCCTTGCTCTTCTTCAAAATAGTGCCGAGATCTCTTTTACGTCCACCTGAGAGAGCAGACGGGGCCTCGGTTTAACGTCTCATCCGAAAGACAGCACTACCGACAGTGAAGCACTCCCTCAGCACTGCACTGCAGTGTCAGCCTAGATTTTTGTGCTCAAGTCTCTGGAGTGAGACTTGAACCCACAACCTTCTGACTCAGAGGAGAGAGCGCTACCCACTGAGCCACAGCTAACAGAAAGGCACATCACCCTGCCCTTGCTGACCTCTACATTGGCTCTTAGTTCCCAATCCCTCAAATTTAAAATTTTCATCCTCATGTTAAAATCGCTTCATGGCCTTGCCCTCTCGATCTCTCTAACCTCCTCCAGCCCTACACCCCTCCCACAATCGAACTCTCCCTCCCTTTTACTCCAGCATCTTGCGCATCCCCCCTCCCACTCCCACCTTCGCCTCCCTTCACGGCTGTGCCTTCATGCGATGGAATTTCCTGCCTCAAACCCTCTGCCACTCCACCTCCAGCCCCCTGCTTAAAACCCACCTCTTTCACCAACCTATTAGTCACCCCTCCCAATATCTCTTTATTTCCATTTTTTTCTGATTACGCTTGTGTGATATGCCTTGAGACGTTTCTCTGCATTAAAGGCACCATATAAATGCAAACTGTTGTTTGTATTTCCTGAAATAGATCACCCATTTGTATTAACAACAGAAAATGCTGGAAATACTCAACAGGCCAGGCAGCATCCGTGGAGAGAGAAACAGAGTTAACGTTTCAGGTCTGGGACCCTTCATCAGAACTGGAAAAAGCTGGAGATGTAACAGATATTAAGCAGGTGCAGAGACAGGGGGGGGTTAGGAGGGGAGGAAGGAGTTGAAAGAATATACTGTGCTTATGTAAGAGGCAGGAAAGATAAAATGTTGCAAATGGGAATGGCAAAATCATACAGCATGAAAAATGGGGGCAGGGATTATTGTCTGAAATTGTTGAACTCAATGTTGAGTCCAGAAGGCTGTAAAGTGCCTAATCGAAAGATGAGGTGCTGTTCCTCGAGCTTACATTGAGCTTCATTGGAACAATGCAATAGGCCGAGGACAGAGAGATCAGAGTGGGAGTGAAGCGGAGAATTAAAGTGACAGGCGACCGGAAGCTCAGGATTACCCTTACAGACTGAACGGAGGTGTTCCGCAAAGCGGTCACCCAATCTGCGTTTGGTCTCCCCAATGTAGAGGAGACCGCATCGTGAGCAGCGAATACAGTATACTAAATTGCAAGAAGTACAAGTAAATCGTTGTTTCACCTGGAAGGGGTGTTTAGGGCACTGGACAGTGGGAAGGGAGGAGGTAAAAGGGCAGGTGTTGCATCTCCTGCGCAGTAAGCTTTGCGGAACACCTCCATTCAGTCCGTAAGGGTGACCCTGAGCTTCCGGTCGTCTGTCACTTTAATTCTGCCGCTTCACTCCCACTCTGATCTCGCTGTCCTCAGCCTGTTACATTGTTCCAATGAAGCTCAACGTAAGCTCGAGGAACAGCACCTCATCTTTCGATTAGGCACTTTACAGCCTTCCGGACTTAACATCGAGTTCAACAATTTCAGACAATAACCCCTGCCCCCATTTTTCATGATTTTGCCATTCCCATTTGCAACATTTTATCTTTCCTGCCTCTTACATAAGCACAGTATATTCTTTCAACTCCTTCCTCCCCTCCTAAACCACCCCCCCCCCCACCTCCTGTCTCGGCACCTGCTTAATATCTGTTACATCTCCAGCTTTTTCCAGTTCTGATGAAGGGTCCCAGACCTGAAACGTTAACTCTGTTTCTCTCTCCACGGATGCTGCCTGGCCTGCTGAGTATTTCCAGCATTTTCTGTTGTTATTTCAGATTTCCAGCATCTGCAGTATTTTGCTATTGTGTCACCCATTTGTATATTTACTGTACCATACCTCATGATGTTTAGTAATTGCATAAGACAATTCCCAATAGTGCTAAAGATGGTAACAGAAATGAGGATAGGATAAAAATAAAGAGGTACTAAAAAGGTTGGCAGTGCTCAAAGTAGAAATGTCACCAGTCCAGATGGGATGCATCCTAGGTTGCTGAGGGAACATAGGGTGGAAATTGCGGCGGCTCTGGCCACAATCTTCCAATCCTTCTTAGATATGGGAGTGGTCGTCTTCTTCTTAGGCTGTCCCTCGGAACCGTGGAAATTGCGGAGGCTCTGGCCACAATCTTCCAATCCTCCTTAGATATGGGAGTGGTGCCAGAGGACTGGAGAACTGCTTATGTTACACCCCTGTTCAAAAAAGGGGAGAGGGATAAACCCAGCAATTACAGGCCAGTCATCCTAACGTCGGTGGTGAGGAAACATTTAGAGACAATAATCCAGGACAAAATTAATTGGCACTTGGAAAAAGATGGTTAATAAATGAAAGCCAGCTCAGATTTGTTAAAGGCAAATCATATTTGACTAACTTGATTGAGTTCTTTGATGAAGTAACGGAGAGGATTGAGGAAGTTGATGTTGTGTATATAGACTTTCAAAAGACATTTGATAAAAGTACCACATAATAGACTTGTTAGCAAAATTGAAGCTAAAATGGGATTAAAGGGGCAGTGCCTGCATGGATATACAAAACTGGCTAAAGCAGAGAATAGTGGTGAATAGTTGTTTTTCAGACTGGAGGGAAGTACACAGTGATGTTCCCAAGGGGTTGGTATTAGGATCACTGCTCTTTTTGATATATATTAATGACCTGAACTTGGGTATACAGGGCATAATTTCAAAGTTTGCAGATGACACAAAACTTGGAAATGTAGTAAAAAGTGAGGAGGATAGTAACAGACTTCAGGAGGACATGGACAGACTGGTGAAATGGGCAGACACACGGCAAATGAAATTTAACGCAGAGAAGTGTGAAGTGCTGCATTTTGGAAGGAAGAATGAGGAAAGGCAATATAAGCAAAATGTTACAATTTTAAAGGGGGTGCAGCAACAGAGAGACCTGGGGGTGTACACATGTCTTTTGAAGGTGGCAGGACAAGTTGAGAAGGCTGTTAAAAAAGCATATGGGATCCTTGGCTTTATAAATAGAGGAATAGAGTACAAAAGCAAGGAAGTTATACTAAATCTTTATAAATCACTGGTTAGGCCCCAGCTAGACAATTGTGGCCAATTCTGGGCACCAAACTTTAGAAGGATGTCAAGGCCTTAGAGAAGCGGTGGAAGCAGATTCAATAATAACTTTTAAAGGGGAATTGGATAAATACTTGAAGTGGAACAAATTGCATAAGAACATAAGAAATAGGAGTAGGAGCAGGAGTAGGCCATTTGGCCCCTCGAGCCTGCTCCGCCATTCAATAAGATCATGGCTGATCTGATCTTGGCCTCAACTCCACTTTCCTGCCCGCTCCCCATGACCCTTGATTCCCCTGTTTTTTTCAAAAATCTGTCTATTTCCGTCTTGAATATATTCAATGACTCCGCCTCCACAGCTCTCCGGGGTAGAGAATTCCAAAGATTCACGATCCTCAGAGAAGAAATGACTCATCTCCGTTTTAAATGGGCGACCCCTTATTCTGAAACTATGCCCTCTAGTTCTAGATTCCCCAATGAGGGGAAACATCCTCCCTGCATCTGCCCTGTCAAGCACCCTCAGAATCTTATATGTTTCAATAAGATCACCTCGCATTCTTCTAAACTCCAATGAGTATAGGCCCAACCTTTCCTCATAAGACAACCCCTTCAACTCAGGAATCAACCTAGTGAACCTTCTATGAACTGCCTCCAATGCACGTATATCCTTCCTTAAATAAGGAGACCAAAACTGTACGCAGTACTCCAGGTGTGGTCTCACCAATGCCCTGTACAGTTGGAGCAAGACTTCCCTACTTTTATACTCCATCCCCCTTGCAATAAAGGCCAATATTCCATTTGCCTTCCTAATTACTTACTGTACCTGCATGCTAACTTTTTGTGTTTCATGTAAGAGGACACCCAGATCCCTCAGCATTCTGTAGTCGCTCTCTATTTAAATAATATTTTGCTTTTTTATTCTTCCTACCAAAGTGGACAACCTCACATTTTCCCACATTATACTCCATCTGCCAAATTTTTGCCCACTCACTTAACCTATCTATATCCCTTTGCAGACTCTTTGGGCTGGATTTTGTCAGTGTGGGCGGGCTGGGGCGTGTCAGGTGGAAATCGTGTCAGGACCCCGACTCCTAAGTGAAGTGCTGAAAAAGTGGGATTTTCCCCTAATTGGGCAATTGATTTCCTGCGTGTGGGAACACCTGGCCCAATGAGTCTTTTCATACAGAAAGTCGCCTCCGATGACATCATCAATGCTGCTGGATTTAAGACCTGCAAGCAGCCTTGCTTCCTCTGGAGACTGCAAAGGCTCTGCAAATTGTATGAAGATGTTGATTTCCCGATAATGTCCACGATCAAGCAAAAGTGTGCACCTCGGTTTGATGAGCCCTCCCTCCAAGCTCTGGTGCACGGAGCCAGATGTAATAAGGAGGTGTTGTTCCCTTCCTCAGGGAGAAAAAAGCCACCCCAGCAGACAAAAGCTGTGTGGCTGCAAGTAGCCGAGGAGGTCAACTCCATTTCGCTGAGCCGCAGAACCTGGCTGCAATGCAGGAAGAGGTTTCATGATCTTCTCCGCACAGGAAAAGTGAGTATGACTTTCCCATCACCCTCAATCTGATCCCCATCTCCGCTCCTCACCAGCACTCTGCTTTGCCAACCTCTTCCTCTACATACCACTTGACACTTACATGCCTGCACCCTTACCCATTCCCTCTCTCTCGAAGGTCACATTCACTTAACTATTCAACCATGCAGCCCTCACACTCCCTATCACTGTGATGCCATGACAACAACAACTTTCAACACACAGGGATGGTCCTTTGTATCCTTCTAAGAATCTATGCTATGGATTATCTACACTCACTCCTTCATTCTCACGCAAACTCCACTTGTGTACCTCATTGCAGGAAAAGAGCCCACAGTAAGAGGGAAAGAGCCATGACAGGAGGAGGGCCACCCTCAGTAGCCCAGCTCACCGCCTGGGAGGAGGCGGCCCTGGAAATCGCCGGGATCGAGGAGGATTCCCAAGTGGGGGACAGACAGATGGGCGCATCGCAGCAAGCTGGTGACAGAATAGTTTGGCATCTCTCTCATTGACATTGCATGAGTCACTGATAATGAATCTGATGCTCTAACAGATTGAATAGTGCAGATAATCATAAGTCAATGTTCATGTAACCTTGACCATACATCTCTAACTCTTTCCTTTACTCCCCCACAGGACCATCGAAAGCCCCCGTCCCCACTGTCCAGGAGGAAGAGCCTGAGCTTCCAGACTCCTCAGAGGAAGCTGCAACCTCTGAGGGCGCAGCGTCAGCAGAATTCAGCGCACCCAGCACCAGCGCAGACACTCGCACCTCGGTGGGACCTTCGCGAGATACAGTAGTGTTGGCACCTGGTGTATCACAGCTCACAAGTGAGCATCAGCAGATGGTGGAGACAGGGACAGCAGTGGAGAGTCCTCGTCGGAGGGCGCAGGACTCTGCCAGCTCGGCTCAGTTGCATGTCGACCCTGTGCCTCCAGGTCCATCCAGAACGAGAGCGGTGCTGGAACTCCAGGAACAGGTGCAGGAGTCTCTGGCAGGTTTTGTCTCCAGGGTCGCTGCGAGTGTCGAGCGAATGGAGGAGTCCATCGCGAACATGAGCAGAGCCTTTGTGGAGGCATTGGCGCATGAACGCATCATCACGGAAAGGATGGCAACCTCCGTGGAAAGGATGGCTACAGTAGAGGAGAGGATGGCTACGGCCATGGAGGAGCTAAGTCGCCAGAGTGTAGAAAACATGGTCATTGTTCAGAATAGACTGGCATCTCTTGAGGAGCGATGGTCAGCTACTGAGCATAGAAACCAGACCTTCATGGAAGTCCTCTGGAGTAGGACTTCCAGTGCAGAAACGAGTCCTCATGGCTCCCCTGAAGTGCAGCAAGGTGCTGTCAAGCCACTTGCTAGCTCTGAAGTGGGGCTGACCCATGAGAGGGATGTTGGTGGCAGACAACAAGGAAGTGGGGGCTCCTCTCCAAGTGCTCAAACGACCATGCCACTGCAAAGCCCTCGGTCAGAGCCCCAACCAGAGTCCTCACCCAACTGAGATGGGCGTCTCATCCCCTGCACAGCCGCAGGAGCAGCAGACTGTTGCCGAGCCCTCACAGGTTCGCAACCCAGAGGACAGAGGACGCCCGCCAAAGGTGTCGAGACAGGAGCAGCAAGAAAGTGAGCAAGGGGCCTCCACATCTGCTGAAGCCACAGGGGAAGCACCACGTAGGAGCACGCGTAAGAGGAAGATAATGCACAAGTAGTCACAAGGGTAGTCACTTGGGTGTTATGTTGTGTTTATTTTTGAAATGCCACCAGTTGCTTGTTGCGATAAAAAATTCTGATGGCAAACTGTTGAAGCTGTGGCCTGTGTCATTTCGCAAATGGGACTTCCACATTGAGGGCTTAGAGCAACTTGCAATTGTCAGTATGGTGGTCAGAGTGATAGGAATCCGCAGGTTCTTGTCCATTGTCGATGCTCTGGTAAGAAGGTGCGAGGCAAAAGTGTTTGATTGTACAGGCTAAGCAAATGTGACCAACATGAGTGCGTCCCTTGCATCCCGGGCAGCAATATGGTCGCGCTCTGGCAACTTCTGGCCTGTGCATCTTCAGGTGGGTGACTAGCAGCTTGGCGCTCCTGTTGATGCTCCTGCCGTTGGTGCTGCCATTGCTCATGGTTCTGCTGCTGCCGCGGCTGGTCTTCATCCGAATCTGATGTCCAGGAGGAAAGGAATTAAATGGTCGTCATGCTTCTGGTATATGCCTCAATTGAGGAAGCGCTTAGTCAAGGTGGGGAGATGGGTTTCCCAGGAGGTCACATTGGAGATGGGTGTCAGGCTCCAAACTTCCACAACACTGAGTATGCCTGCTAAAAGTTCCCCCAGACCTGAAACAACAAAGTCCTGCCACCTGCAAATGATCATTGGTGAAAACTCCTTTGTAATGGTGGAGCTGCAGCTGTTCGTAAGCAATCCACTTGTGAGGCCGCCAGGATTACCTGCTGTGTTCAGAGGAGGCGTGAGGGATGGGGGGGAATGACTAAAAATCGGAAAGACCTCTCAAAATGGGATTATAGAGTCTATTAAGTGGCTGTTAAGGGCCTTAAGGGCCTATCCCGCCTCTTGGAGGCGGGATGGAAAGGGGGTCAGAAAACACGCTTTTGGGAAAATTGCTCGTAGGCGGGATCGGGCCCGCCGGCCATTTTTGGCGATTTTAACTCACACGCCGCCAATCCCACCTCCTCGGGCCTGGCAAAATCGAGCCCTTTGTGTTCTCCTCACAACTTGCTTTCCCACCTATCTTTCTATCGTCAGCAAATTTGGCAACAGTACACTCGGTCCATTCATCCAAGTCATTAATATAGATTGTAAATAGTTGAGGCCCCAGCACTGATCCCTGTGGCATAAGAACATAAGAAATAGGAGCAGGAGTAGGCCAATCGGCCCCTCGAGCCTGCTCCGCCATTCAATAAGATCATGGCTGATCTGATCCTCACCTCAAATCTAAAGAACACAAGAAGTAGGAGCAGGACCCGGCCACTCAGCCCCTGGGCCCGCTCCGCCACCCACAGGGCCTCGACCGATCCGAACTCAGCCTCATGTCCAATTTCCTGCCCGCTCCCCGTAACCCCTAATTCCCTTTATTTCTAGGAAACTGTCCATTTCTGTTTTAAATTTATTTAATGATGTAGCTTCCACAGCTTCCTGGGGCAGCAAATTCCACAGACCTACTACCCTCTGAGTGAAGAAGTTTCTCCTCATCTCAGTTTTGAAAGAGCAGCCCCTTATTCTAAGATTATGCCCCCTAGTTCTAGTTTCACCCATCCTTACCGCATCTCATTCTTCTGAACTCCAATGAGTAGAGTCCCAATCTACTCAACCTCTCCTCATATGTCCACCCCCTCATCCCCGGGATTAACCGAGTGAACCTTCTTTGTACTGCCTCGAGAGCAAGTATGTCTTTGCTTAAGTATGGACACCAAAACTGTATGCAGTATTCCAGCTGCGGTCTCACCAATACCTTATATAACTGCAGCAATACCTCCCTGTTTTTATAATCTATCCCCCTAGCAATAAAAGCCAACATTCCGTTGGCCTTCTTGATCACCTGCTGCACCTGCATACTAACTTTTTGATTTTCTTGCACTAGGACCCCCAGATCCCTTTGTACTGCAGTACTTTCCAGTTTCTCGCCATTAAGATAATAACTTGCTCTCTGATTTTTCCTGCCAAAGTGCATAACCTCACATTTTCCAATATTGTATTGCATCTGTCAAATCTCCGCCCACTCACCCAGCCTGTCTATATCCCCTTGTAGGTTTTTTAATGTCCTCCTCACTTTCTCTCCCATCTTTGTATCATCTGCAAACTTTGATATGTTACACTCGGTCCCCTCCTCCAAATCGTTAAAATAGATTGTAAAGAGTTGGGGACCCAGTACCGACCCCTGCGGAACACCACTGGCTACTGGTTGCCAGTCCGAGAATGAACCATTTATCCCAACTCTCTGCTTCCTGTTAGATAACCAATCCTCCACCCATGCCAGAATATTACCCCCAATCCAGTGATTTTTTTATCTTGAGCAATAATCTTTTATGTGGCACCTTGTCGAATGCCTTCTGGAAGTCAAAATACACTACGTCCACTGGTTCCCCTTTATCCACCCTGTACATTATGTCCTCAAAGAACTCAAGCAAATTTGTCAGACATGACTTCCCCTTCATAAAGCCATGCTGATTTTGTCCTATTAAATTATGTTTATCTAAATGTTCCGTTACTGTCTCCTTAATAATAGACGCCAAAATTTTACCCACAACAGATGTTAGGCTAACTGGTCTATAATTTCCAGCCTTATGCCTACTACCCTTTTTAAATAAGGGTATTACATTAGCAGTTTTCCAATCTGCCGGGACCTTTGCTGAGTTCAGGGAATTTTGGAAAATTATTACCAAAGCATCCACAATCCCTACTGCCACTTCCCTCAAGACCCTAGGATGTAAGCCATCAGGTCCAGGGGATTTATCCGCCTTGAGTCCCATTATTTTACTGAGTACCAATTCCTTAGTGATTTTAATTGTATTTAGCACCCCACTAGTTACAGTTTGCCAACCTGAAAATGACCCATTTATTCCGACTCTCTGTTTTCTGTTAGTTAGCCAATCCTCTATCCATGCTAATATATTACCCTGCATAGCTCTTTCAAAGAGCCAGCACAGGCACGATGAATCGGAGGGCCTCCTTCTGTGCTGTACCATTCTATAATCAAATAGCAATACAGAATCCTGAGCATCCATTTTTTCCCCTTATGCCTCTGTGAATCGGCTTGTGAGTTTTTTCTACTTTAAAAGGCACCATACAGAATCATAGCACAGCACAGAAGGAGACCATTCGGCCCAGAGTCTGTGTCGGCTCTTTTGAAGAGCAATCCAGTTAGTCCCACTCCCCCGCTCTTTCCCCATAGCCCTCAAATTTTTTCTCCTTCAAGTATTTATCCAATTCTCTTTTGAAAGCTACTTTTGAATCTGTTTCCATCACCATCAGGCAGCGCATTCCAAACCCTAACCACTCGTTGCGTAAAAAGGTTTTCCCTCATTTCGCCTCTGGTTCTTTTGCCAATCACCTTAATCTGTGCCCTCTGGTTATCAACCCTTCAGCCATTGGAAACCATTTCTCTTTATTTACTCGATCTAAACCCTTCATGATTTTGAACACTTCTTTCAAATCTCCTCTCAGCCTTCTCTGCTCGAAGGAGAACAACCCCAGCTTCTTCAGTCTATCCACATAACTGTAATCCCTCATCCCTGGAACATTCTAGTAAGTCTCTTCTGTACCCTCTCCAAAGCCTTCACATCCTTCCTAAAGTGTGGTGCCCAGAATTGGACACAATATTCCAGCTGGGGCCGAACTAATGTTTTATAAAGGTTTAGCATAACTTCCTGGCTTTTGTACTCTATGCCTCTATTTATAAAGCCCAGGATCCCATATGCTTTATTAACCTGTTCTGCTACCTTCAAAGATTTGTGCACAAGCACCCTCCGGTCTCTCTCTCTTGCACCCTCTTTCAAATTGTACCATTTAGCTTGTATTGTATTGTAGCTCCTCATTCTTCCTACCAAAATGCATCACCGCACACTTTTCTGCATTGAATATCATGTGTCCGCCCATTCCACAAGCCTGTCTATGACCTCTTGAAGTCTGTTACTATCTTCTTCAGTGTTTACCACCCTCCCTACCCCCAAGTCCAAGTCATTAATGTGCATCAAAAACAGTGTTCCTAGTACAGTACTGAATCTTGAGAAACAAGTCCGAAAAATAGCCATTCACAACTCAGCTTTCTATCCCTTAGCCAATTTTGTATCCATGCTGCTACTTCCCCTTTTATCCCATGGGCTTCAATTTTGCTAACAAGCCTATTACGTGGTACTTTATCAAACGTCTTTTGAAAGTCCAGAAACAGTATCAAGTGCACTGCCCTCATCTACCCTCTCTGTTACCTCATCAAAGAACTCAACCAGGTTAGTCAAACACGATTTGCCTTTAATAAATCCATGCTGGCGCTCCTTTTAGTCCATGCTTGTCCAAGTTGCTGTTGTTTTCTCCCAGATCATTGTTTCTAAAAGCTTCCCCATTACTGACGTTAAACTGACTGGCCTGGAATTGTCAGGTTTTTCCTTCTCCCCTTTTTTGAACAAAGGTGTAACATTTGCAATCCTCCAGTCCTCTGGCATCACCCCTGTATCTAAGGAGGATTGATGTGGAGATGCCGGTGTTGGACTGGGGTGGACAAATGTGAGAAGTCGCACAACACCAGGTTATAATCCAACAGCTTTATTTGAACTCACAAGCTTTCAGAGCGCTGCTCCTTCGTCAGGTGAAGTGAAGAGATACATATAGGCACAGCAAATATAGTCAGAGAACACTGCCAGATGATTACAGTTAATCCTGACTGACCTGTTTGGACACCATCCACACCTTTGATTGCCGTGATTATCTCTCTGCCGAGGTGTGATAAAGGGCAGTTGGAAAGATTAACTGTAATCATCTGGCAGTGTTCTCTGACTATATATGCTGTGCCTATATGTATCTCTTCACTTCACCTGACGAAGGAGCAGCGCTCCGAAAGCTTGTGAGTTCAAATAAAGCTGTTGGACTATAACCTGGTGTTGTGCGACTTCTCACGAAGGAGGATTGGAAGATTGTGGCCAGCACCTCTGCAATTTCTACCTTTACTTCCCTCAACAACCGAGGATGCATCCCATCCAGACCGGGTGATTTATCCACTTTAAGTACTGCCAGCCTGTCTAGTGTCTCCTCTTTATCTATTTTTATCTAATCCAGTAGCCCAACCTCCTTGTTTACCGTAGCTTTGGCAAAGTCCTCTACCTTGGTAAACACCGATGCCAAGTACTCATTTAGTATTTCAGCCATGCCTTCTGCCTCCAACAACAGATCTCCATTTTGATCCCACTGCTCCTCTGACAACCCTTTTACTGTTAATTATGCCTATAGAAGCCCTTTGGATTCCCTTTTATGTTAGCCGCCAATCTATTCTCGTACTGCCTCTTTGCAAGCTATAAATGCAAGTTGCTGTTGTTACTATTTATCATTTAACAAGATACAACTAGGGTGGGGCAGATTATTACATGGAATGCACAGCACAGAAACAGGCCATTCAGCCCAACTGGTCTGTGCCGGTGTTTATGCTCCACACGAGCCTCCTCCCACCCTCTTCATCTCACCCTATCAGCATATCTTTCTACTCCTTGCTTCCTCATGTAGTTATCTAGCTTCCCAACATTGTTACTCAGCTAGAAAAAGAATTTTGAAACAGATGGGACAGAATGACATGGGGACGATAAAAGTATTCTATGAATCATCTGTATGATAAATCAAACTGCACTGCCTGTGGCAACTCCTAGCTAAAGTAATAATTGTTGCTGGAGATAGGGAAGGAGCTGGTGCACAAAATATACAGGTTACCTGACTATTTTTCATTAAGCTCCATAAACTGGCTCCGCCCTTAAGCTTTAGTGCACTTTGCAACAGTGACAGTATCTTGGCTTGTGCCTTTAATTCCCTCGTAGGCAAAATTCCCGAGACCAGCTGTGCCATCGGGGCGATTGAGAGTGACTTCACCCTGGGAGGAGCAACATGTACCAGAGAGTCTGTCAGTGGCCTTGGAAGAGACTGTGGAGTAAATCAGTAGCCTTGCCACTCAAAGTATGATCGAACATTTTGTTTTAAATTGACCAACCAAGGTGAAGGCGCACAATGAACACCCCTACCAAAATAGAAGAGTACAGCTAGATAAAGTAAATAAGGAATTAGCTATTAACTGATAGCAAGCTTGGGGTTCTAAAACACTGAAGTTTTAAATTCCACAAAGTTAAAAGGATAAAGTGTCAAACAGTGATGATTCCCATGTTAAAATAATTGCATGGATGATGTGAGCAAGTCAGACATGTCTGATAAAAAAAAATCAAAATGTAGTTATGAAGATACTGAGGTAACATCAGTATTTACAGATGTACTAATCTGAAACATAAAGAGAACTTCTGGCATTCAGTGATATTTTTGTCCCGTTATAACTAAGTACACGGCATGATTTTCCCTTCTGTAAACTGATGCAACCATTTAAGGAACAAACATGCACGCTAACCTGAGGTGTAGCTATCTGAAACAAGGATATTTTGGATTGATGAGGCGCAACCTCCGATTTAACAGTGTAAATAAATACATGCAAGTTGTTAACAGTGTAAAACTCGAAAACTCAGGGCCTCCAATACATTTGCCTGCACATGAACAAAATAGTTATATACAAATAAACGTGTGAAACTTATGGTACACATCAATTCATTCACAGGCAAGGATGTAATAATTCTCACAAATATCTGGTTCTTCCAATTTTATCAGAAATGGGGGTCACGTTGCTTATAACACACCTCTGAAACATAATCAGAGGCCAGTGTCGGGAGCGGAGAGAGCAGCAGCACAGTGAGTATTTAACTCACTTTCGCGGGCTTTTTTTTTTTTGCAGAGGCTTACCAACCTCAGACCGGCGTTTCAGATCCACGTCACAATTCAAAAAGTGACGCGGACAAGAGGAAGCAGCTGATTGGGTGAGTACGGCCAGGTGAGTATACGCCTCTGTAGTTTGACAGTTAAGGTTCATAGTTTATAAAGTTTAGAAGGTCCTAATTTTTGTGGTTATAGTTTCTAAGGTCTCTGTTGTGTAGCAGGGAGTGCTACTATACAAGGGCCCTTGAGTATATCATTTAATTGTAGTGTAATTTCTGGTACTGATTTGAGTTAATTTAAATTAATTAATTAAAGGGTAAGTCATGGCAGCACAGCTCAGCCCCGTGGCATGCTCCTCCTGCACTCTGTGGGAAATCAGGGACACTTCCTGTGTCCCTGTTGACCATGTGTGTGGGAACTGTATCCAGCTGCAGCTACTGGCAGACCGCATTGCGGCGCTGGAGCTGCAAATGGATGCATACTGGAGCATTCGCGATGCTGAGGACATCGTGGATAGCACGTTTAGGGAGTTGGTCACACCGCAAATAAAGGCTGCACAGGCAGGAAGGGTATGGGTGACCACCAGGCAGAGTAGTAGGCACAGGCAGGTAGTGCAGGGGTCCGCTGTGGACATCCCCCTCGCAAACAGATATACCACTTTGGATATTGTTGAGGGAGATGGCTTATCGGGGGAAGGCAGCAGCAGCCAACTTCCTGGCACCATGGGTGGTTCTGCTGCACAGGACGGGAGGAAAAAGAGCAGGAGAGCTATAGTGATAGGGGATTCTATTGCAAGGGGAATAGATAGGCGTTTCTGCAGCCGCAAACGAGACTCCAGGTTGGTATGTTGCCTCTCTGGTGCAAGGGTCAAGGTTGTCTCGGAGCGGCTACACAGCATTTTGGAGGGGGAGGGTGAACAGCCAGTTGTCGTGGTGCATATAGGTACCAACGATATAGGTAAAAAAAGGGATGAGGTCCTAAAAGCTGAATATAGGGAGTTAGGAGGTAAATTAAAAAAATAGGACCTCAAAAGGTAGTAATCTCAGGATTGCTACCGGTGCCACGTGCTAGTCAGAGTAGAAATAGAAGGATATTTCAGATGAATACGTGGCTAGAGGAATGGTGCAAGGGGGAGGGATTCAAATTCCTGGGACATTGGAACCGTTTCTGGGGGAGGTGGGACCAGTACAAACTGGACGGTTTGCACCTGGGCAGGACCAGGACCGATGTCCTAGGGGGAGTGTTTGCTAGTGCTTTTGGGGAGGGTTTAAACTAAAATGGCAGGGGGTTGGGAACCTGTGCAGGGAAACAGAGGAAAGGGAAGCAAGGATAGAAGCAAAAGTCAGGAAGGAGAAAAGCATAAGTGGAAGGCAGAGAAATCAAGGGTGTAAATCAAACAGGGCTACAGTAAATAATAATTCTAAAAGGATTAAGAGTGTTAAAAAAACAAGCCTGAAGGCTTTGTGTCTTAATGCGAGGAGCATTCGTAATAAGGTGGATGAATTAGCTGCGCAAATAGATGTAAACGGATATGATATAATTGGGATTACGGAGACATGGCTCCAGGGTGACCAAGGCTGGGAATTCAACATCCAGGGGTATTCAATATTCAGGAAGGACAGACAAAAAGGAAAAGGAGGTGGGGTAGCATTGCTGGTTAAAGAGGAGATTAACACAATAGTAAGGAAGGATATTAGCTCTGATGATGTGGAATCTGTATGGGCAGAGCTGAAAAATACCAAGGGGCAGAAAACGTTAGTGGGAGTTGTATACAGACCCCCAAACAGTAATGCTGAGGTTGGGGATGGCATTAAACAGGAAATTAGAGACTCGTGCAATAAGGGCACTGCAGTTATCATGGGTGACTTTAATCTGCATATAGATTGGGCTAACCAAATTAGTAACAATACAGTGGAGGAGGAATTCCTAGAGTGTATACGGGATGGTTTCCAGGACCAATATGTCGAGGAACCAACTAGAGATCAGGCCATCTTAGACTGGGTATTATGTAATGAGAAAGGATTAATTAGCAATCTTGTTGTGCGAGGCCCCTTGGGGAGGAGCGATCATAATATGATAGAATTCTTCATTAAGATGGAGAGTGAAGTAGTTGACTCAGAGACTAGGGTCCTGAATTTAAATAAAGGAAACTACGATGGTATGAGGCGCGAGTTGGCTAGGATGGATTGGGGAGCGTTACTTAAAGGGTTGACGGCGGATAGGCAATGGCAAACATTTAAAGATCGCATGCATGAACTACAGAATTTGTTCATCCCTGTTTGGCATAAAAATAAAACAAAAAAGGTGACTCAACCGTGGCTAACAAGGGAAATTAGGGATAGCATAAGATCCAAAGAGAGGACATACAAATTGGCCAGAAAAAGCAGCAAACCTGAGGATTGGGAACAGTTTAGGATTCAGCAAAGGAGGACAAAGGGATTAATTAAGAGGGGGAAAATAGAATATGAGAGTAAGCTTGCAGGGAACATAAAAACTGACTGTAAAAGCTTCTATAGATATGTGAAGAGAAAACGATTGGTGAAGTCAAGCGTAGGTCCCTTGCAGTCAGAATCAAGGGAATTTATAATGGGGAACAAAGAAATGGCAGACCAATTAAATACATACTTTGGTTCTGTCTTCACAAAGGAGGACACAAATAAACTCCCAGAGATGTCAGGGAACATAGGGTCTAATGAGAGGGAGGAATTGAATGAAATCAGTATTTGTAGGGAAATTGACGGGATTGAAGGCCGATAAATCCCCAGGGCCTGATAATCTACATCCTAGGGTACTTAAGGAAGTGGCCCTAGAATAGTCGATGCATTGCTGGTCATCTTTCAAAATTCTATAGACTCTGGAACAGTTCCCATGGAATGGAGGGTAGCTAATGTAACCCCACTATTTAAAATAGGTGGTAGAGAAAAAGCGGGGTGTTATAGACCGGTAAGCCTGACATCGGTAGTGGGCAAAATGCTAGCGTCCATTATAAAAGATGTAATAGCAGAGCACTTGGAAAACAGTGACAGGATCGGACAAAGTCAACATGGATTTACGAAAGGTAAATCATGCTTGACTAATCTACTGGAATTTTTTGAGGATGTAACTGTTAGAATAGATAAGGGAGAACCAGTGGATGTGGTGTATTTGGACTTTCAGAAGGCTTTCGATAAGGTCCCACATAAGAGATTAGCGTGCAAAGTTAAAGCACATGGGATTGGGGGTAAGGTACTGATTTGGATAGAGAACTGGTTGGCAGACAGGAAGCAAAGAGTTGGAATAAACGGGTCTTTTTCCGAGTGGCAGGCAGTGACTAGTGGGGTACCGCAGGGATCGGTGCTAGGACCCCAGTTATTCACAATATATATTAATGATTTAGACAAGGGAATTAGATGTAATATCTCTAAGTTTGCAGACGACACAAAGCTGGGTGGGCGTGTGTGCTGTGAGGAGGATGCAGAGAAACTCCAGTATGATTTGGACAGGTTGGGTGATTGGGCAGATGCATGGCAGATGCAGTATAATGTGGATAAATGCGAGGTTATCCACTTTGGTGGCAAAAAAAGGAAGACAGATTATTATCTGAACGGCAATAGATTGGGAAAAGGGGAAGTGCAACGAGATCTGGGAGTCCTTGTGCACCAGTCGCTGAAGGTAAGCATGCAGGTGCAGCAGGCGGTTAAGAAGGCAAATGGTATGTTGGCCTTCATAGCGAGAGGATTTGAGTACAGGAGCAAGGATGTCTTGCTGCAGCTGTACAGGGCCTTGGTGAGACCACACCTTGAGTATTGTGTGCAGTTTTGGTCGTCTTATCTGAGGAAGGATGTTCTTGCCATGGAGGGAGTGCAGCAAAGATTTACCAGACTGATACCTGGGATGGCAGGAATGACGTATGAAGAGAGATTGGGTCGATTAGGCTTATATTCGCTAGAGTTTAGAAGAATGAGAGGGGATCTCATTGAAACTTATAAAATTCTAACAGGACTAGACAGACTAGATGCAGGAAGGATGTTCCCGATGGCGGGGGAGTCCAGAACCAGAGGTCACAGTCTAAGGATAAGGGGTAAGCCATTTAGGACTGAGATGAGGAGGAATTTCTTCACCCAGAGAGTGGTGAACCTGTGGAATTCTCTACCACAGAAGGCAGTTGAGTCCAATTCATTAAATATATTCAAGAAGGAGATAGATATATTTCTTAAGGCTAAAGGAGATCAATGGATATGGGGAGAAAGCAGGGACAGGGTACTGAATTTGGATGATCAGCCATGATCCCATTAAATGGCGGAGCAGGCTCGAGGGGCCGAATGGCCTACTCCTGCTCCTATCTTCTATGCTTCTATAATCCTGAAAATAAAAATAACTTTTACAAAACAAAATACACTCCCCCAATTGCTCAGAAATGGATCCAATGATTTAGCTGAACCACACTAACAAGGAAAGTCCCAGTTTTTATTCTGCCAGGGTGGTAGTTTGGACACGAGAATCAATCGCAGCACCCCTCAAAGCAAAAGGAGGGTGGGGAAAGAATCAGGCAGGGTGTAACTGGTGTTACTATCCAGCAATCCTTGCTGGAAGCCTGCACACATGGACATCAGGTAAGGACAGAATTGTGTGGTAACTGTGTCAAAGACTGCAAAGATGATGAAGATGACAAAGAAGGATAATGCATCACAGTCACAGAGGATGTCATTTCCATGCTGTGGCAGGGGCAAAAATCTGATTGGAGAGATTTAAACAAGGAGTTGCAGCAAAGAGGTGCATAGATTTGAGGGGAGATGACACCTTTGAATACTTTAGAAAGGGAGATTGGAGATGGGGTGGTAGTTTGCAATTCGTCGATGACGAATGTTTTGAACAGGTGGATGATGGCAGCAGTTTTGAAAGGCAAGTCGACAGTGTCATTGGAGAGGGAATCTTTTACAATGTCAGCATGGGGGCCAGGAAAAGGAGTTTTGTGTTCAGTGGTCAAGAGAGCAGGTGGTGGATCTCATGGACAAGATGAGCTTGGAGAGGCCATGAAGCGGTTTTGGAGAGAAAGAAACAAGGCTAGAGCACGGGGAAGTTTGGCTTGGTGGGCAATGGGAAGGAGGAGAAGCAACAGAGGACATTGAATGGATGGTCTTAATCTTAATGACAAAGAAGTCCATGAGCTCCTCACACTTATTTTGGGTGTGAGGGGGGAGGGGCAGGGTTTAAGGAGATGGTGGGTAGTGAAGAAGCCGGAGGAAGGGAGGAAGAAAGAAAGGAAAGATCTTGCATTTCTATAGCGCCTTTCACGACCAACAGAAGTCCCAAAGCGCTTTACAGCCAATGAAGTACTTTTTGAAGTGTACTCACTGTTGTAATGTAGGAAACGCAGCAGCCAATTTGCGCATAGCAAGTTCCCACAAACAGCAATGTGATAATGACCAGATAATCTGTTTTTAGTGAAGTTGATTGAGGGATAAATACTGCCCAGGACACCGGAGTGAACTCCCCTGCTCTTCTTCGAAATAGTGCCGCGGGATCTTCTACGTCCATCTGAGGGGGTGGACGGGGGAGGGGGCGCCTCGGATTAAGGTCTCCTCCAAAAGACAGCACCTCAGACAGTGCAGCACTCCCTCAGCACTGCACTGGGAGTGTCAGCCTAGGTTTGTGTGCTCTAGATTGTTGTGAAACCACAACCTTCTGACCCAGAGGCGAGGGTGCTACCAACTGAGCCACGGCTGACACACGCTCTCGAGGATGATCCTGCGAGCGTGGGCCGTTTTCACAGAGCAGACCGAGGCCCGATAATGTTTTGATGTGGTCCAGCCAGATCTGGGTGATGGATGGCTCGACCATCAGATTATGCTCAAGTCTGCACCCCTTGTACTTGAAGGAGCAGAGATGAGGAGGAATTTCTTCACTTGGATTGTTGTGAACCTTTGGAATTCTCTGCCCCAGAGGGCTGTGGATGCGGAGTCTTTTGAGTATATCCAAGGCTGAGAGAGATAGATTTTTGGACTCTAGGGGAATCAAGGGAGATTGGGCCGGAGAGTGGAGTTGAGGTCGATGATCATCCATGATCTTATTGGAGAGGCCGTATGGCCTACTCCTGCTCTTAATTCTTATGTTCTTAAAGATGCAGGACATACCAGGGGAATGACTGGGACGGGAGAGTGTAAGGATGTTGCTAGGGACGAAGGCACTAGCAGGGAGAGGGGCCTGGGCCCGCATCTGACCGGAGGGAGAGCACGGGGCAGCGGGTCCCCCTCTCCCATCCCATCCGCCCCCGAAAGGTCCAGAGCCAAGCCCGGGCCCGCGGGGATGGGGGGGTTAACCGCAGTGAGAAGGCCGCAGAGAAAAGGCTTACCCGACGGATGGCCGGCATCAGACATCTCTGACCCCCCCAACCCGCCCGCTCCTTCCAACGAGACGGAGGCGGCCTTTCGCAGCTGTCCGCTCAACCAGAGCTGACGATCCGAGCCAGAAGCGTCCTCCTCGGGTAAACACCGACACCCCGGGATCTGGACTGGGCCGGGCCGCCGGCTGTCAATCACCCGGCAGCGCCGCTCCCCATTGGCTGCGCCCGACAGGCCACCGCCGTTCTGCTCCAATCAGAGAACGGCAGGCAGCGTCATCGCCGCCCAGCGGCTGCTCTGTGACGTCAGCGATGGGGGGTTACTGGCGGTCAGGGGCGTGGGGACCTCTCGATTCAAAGTTGAATGGATCTGTGCAAGTGGGTGGCTGTTAGACACAAACACACATCCGCAGAAAACCTCGCCCTCTTTTACTTTCCAATCTTATTGGATGGGGGGCAAAATAAAAACACAAAGTGACAGCAGGTCTGTCAGCGTCTGAATAAAGATCCCTTGACATGTCAGCTTGGGACCCCTGGTCAGAACTTCAAGTCTCCACTCAAAACTTTAACTTTATTAAATGTTAAGTTGTCCCTCCCCTTCTCTCGTCATATTTTATACCTCGCCCAAGTGTTTTCACATGTTCGGCAAAGCAGTTGTGTTGGCTGGCTATTTGACTGTAGAGAAATGACAATGGAGTCCAATCCTCATCAAATGTCCACACACGTACCATCAGACATGAACCATGGTCCATTATCCAACTCCCTCGCTGGACTAATGAAGCAGCCCATGCCAGCCTATGGCAGGATCTGGATCACATCTAGACGTGGGCTGACAAGTGGTACTGGTAGGTAACATTCACACCATATAAGTGCCATGTAATGATCATCTGAAACAAGAGAAAGCCCAGCTATCTCCCCCTAACCTTCAATAATACCACTATTGCCAAGTCTCCCACCATCAGCATCTTGGAGGTCACCATTGACCAGAAACTTAACTAGACACACATGGCTGGCTATGTTAGCAGGGCAGAGGCTGAGTACACTGTGACAAGTGGTTTCTCCTCTCCACTATTTACAAGGTTCAAGTCAGGTATATAATGGAATACTCACAGCTCGCCTGGTTGGGTGAGCCACAACGTCACTCAAGAAACTTGATATCTTCTAGGATAGAATGGTTTGCTTGACTGACCCCCCGCCCCATGTCACTAGACTCAATATCCATCCCCTCCACCACTCATGCACTGTGGTTGCAGTATATTTACAGGATCCACTGTACCAACTCACCAAGGTTAGTCAACAGCCTCCCTGCCCTGCGACCTTATCACCAAGTAGGACAAGAGCACTGTCACAGAGTACTCAGCTTCTGCCCTGCTAACACAGCCAGCCATGTGTGTCTAGTTAAGTTTCTGGTCAATGGTGACCTCCAAGATGTTGATGGTGGGAGACTTGGCAATAGTGGTATCACCTCCAAGTTCTCCACAAATCAAACAACATCCTGACTTAGACATACTTCATTATTGCTTCATTATTGCTCAGTCAATGTCTTGGAATTCCCTATATAACACTATTGTTGGAGCACCATCTCCACAAGGACTGCATCAGTTCAAGGAAAGGGCCCACCACAAACTTCTTAGGACAACTAGAGTGGGCAATAATGTGGCCTTGCCCGCATCACCTCCTGAGAACATTTTTTTAATGTAGGAGAGGTGTAGATTACCCTCCGAAGAAGCAGCAGAGTGGGACAGGGCTCCCAGGTGTAGCGGACCCCTGTTACTGACAGTAGCTGATAGATACATAGTGCTAGACAAGTGTGAATTGACAGTGGTCCTGTGAAACATTGTGGCATCATGGAGCAAGGGACGTGGTTAGACTACAAGAACAGTAGAGTGGAGGTAGTGGGGGTTTCTAGAGTCAGGGGATAGACAGCCTTATTTACAGGCATGACTGGGAGTCCGAAATTGTGTGTTGCCTCCCTGATGCCAGAGTGAAGGACATCATGCAACTTTCTGGAAAAAACCTTCTTAAAAGAGCCCGAGCAGCCAAATGTTATAGTCCACATTGGAACCCATGGCCTTGATAGAAGTATGTTTGAGGTCTTGCAGGGGGAGTTTAAGCAGTTAGAAACTCCAGATTGAAAAACAAGAGTTCAAGGATGGTAATCTCCAGATTGCTTCCTGCACCACATGCTAGACAGGCTAAGGAGAGGAAAATTTCAAGGATGAACATGTGGCTGTAAGGCTAGTGCAGGAGGGAAAAGTTCACATTCTTGGGGCATTGAAGCAATTTCTGGAACAAGGGCTGTCTTTACCAAAAGGACAGCACCAATGAAATGGTAAATAGAGCAGTAGGGGAGGAATTAAACTAATATGGCAGGGGGTGGGGAAAGTGTATGTGTGAGACAAGAGAGGGAGAACAGGATTGATAAAGATACTGGAATAGAATAACGAAGGCATAGCTGAAATGAATGGTGATAAAATACTATCAGAGGATAAAGGGATAGGAACAGTCAACAACAACAACTTGTATTTATATAGCCCCTTTAACATAGTAAAACATCCCAAGGCGCTGCACAGGAGTATTTTAAGACAAAAAATTTGACAACGAGCCACATAAGGATAAATTAGGGCAGGTGACCAAAAGCTTGGTCAAAGAGGTAGGTTTTAAGGAGCGTCTTAAAGGAGGAAAGAGAGGTAGTGAGGCGGAGAGGTTTAGGCAGGGAATTCCAGAGCTTAGGGCCTAGGCAACAGAAGGCACGGCCACCAAAGGTTGAGTGATTATAATCAGGGATGCTCAAGAGGGCAGAATTAGAGGAGCGCAGATATCTCGGGAGGTTGTGGGGCTGAAGGAGATTACAGAGATAGGAAAGGGCAAGGCCATAGAGGGATTTGAAAACAAGAATAAGAACTTTGAAATCGAGACGCTGCTTAACTGGGAGCCAATGTAGGTCAGCGAGCACAGGGGAGATGGGCAAACAGGACTTGGTGCGAGTTAGGACACGGGCAGCCGAGTTTTGGATGACCTCAAGTTTACGTAGGGTAGAATGTGGGAGGCCAGCCAGGAGTGCATTGGAATAATCAAGTCTAGAGGTAACAAAGGCACAGATGAGGGTTTCAGCAGTGATAAGCTGAGGCAAGGGCAGAGACAAGCAACGTTACGGAGGTGGAAGTAGGCGGTCTTTGTTATGCTGCAGATATGTGGTCGGAAGCTCATTTCAGGGTCAAATATGACACCAAGGTTGCGAACAGTGTGGTTCAGCCTCAGGCAGATGTTAGGGAGAGGGATGGAGTCAGTGGCTAGGGAACGGAGTTTGTAGCGGGGACCGAAAACAATGGCTTCGGTTTTCCCAATATTTAATTGGAGAAAATATTAGTTTAAATCCTCCCCTACTGCTCTATTTACCAGAGGATAAAGGGATAGGAACAGCCTATGAGAGCTGCTGTAGAAAGGGCAAAAAATTAAACAAAAAAAAGCAGGACCTATCTGTGCTTTGTCATCATGTTACACTCTACCACATAATCACCATATTATACTATCGGCTAATTTGATTTGGGCACTAAGGGTGTTGTTATTCCATTGGTCTCTGATCTGCATTGATATAGAGCAACGCAGGGCTGGTACACCCAAACTACACTTCTGGTTTCCATGTAACTCTCTGACTAGGGAGAAGGAGGCTCCACACAGCTGTGTCTTCTGTATGCATGCTGAGGACTCTGCCCACTTATATCCAAATCTTGGTTAAATACAGCTGTTGGTTTTGGGCCAGTGATACGGTCTACTCATAATAATTTAAAGTCAATTAGTTCGAATTAACTGTTAATTCAATTTTTCTCATACAAAAAACCTCCTGTGCTGTTTTACTTAAATTGCTTAATTCAAATTATTGCATAATTTGAATCTTTTTCAGCATAAAACAACTTCAAATTAACAGGAGACTGTAGACTGCTCATTGTGCAACAAATAGGTTGGACACATGTTATTTACTGCATGCACAGAACCCGATGTTGCAGAATGGTAATTTTTAATGCTGGGACATAGTGTTGGGGTGGGGTGAGGTCAGATGAAGGGCCGGCCTTACGGGTGGGTGACATGGGTGGCTGCCCAGGGTGCCGTGGTCGGGGGGGCACCGTGGTCAAGAGGGTCTGACATTAACGGCGTCGACCTCTGCGAAGAACTTGCCGATCTCCAAATCTGCTTCCAACGGCCTGTAGGGCTCTTCAAGAAGAGCAAACTTCAAGTTTCAAGAGCAAGTTCCCAAACACATGGACAGTACTCAGGATCATGTTAACCATGGTCATATCAGTGGCAGTGGATAGCACTCAGGATCCTGTTAACCATGGTCGTATCAGTGGCAGTGGATAGCACTCAGGATCCTGTTAACCATGGTCGTATCGGTGGCAGTGATCGTTAACCATGGTCGTATCAGTGGCAGTGGATAGCACTCAGGATCCTGTTAACCATGGTCGTATCGGTGGCAGTGGATAGCACTCAGAATCCTGTTAACCATGGTTGTACCGATGGCAGTGGATAGCACTCAGAATCCTATTAATCATGGTCGTACCGATGGCAGTGGATAGCACTCAGAATCCTGTTAACCATGCCCACATCAGTGGTGAGCAGTGAATGGAGCTTCTCGAAATTGACGCTCATAAAAACACATCGACCATTGGAGACAACAGGCTATCTTCGTTGGCCATCCTGTCTATCGAGAATGATGTGGCTCAAAATAGCTTGGTGAACAAAGTTTTTTATTGTTATTTATTAGTTTAGCGCTTAAATAAATGTTTAGTTTATTTGTCACTTAGCTATAATGTTATTTTTTATGGCATAATGGCCCGGGAGTTTACGGTGGATAATGACGGCGAACTACCAGCGTTCGCCGTCATTACCCCTCTGAAACTAACCGCAACTTCAGGATTTAACGCGGAAATCCTGAAGTTGCGGTCAGTCATTCACTGCTCCAACACTGGCTGCACTGTGTACCTCCCCATAGCCGGCAATCAGTGTAATCTGTGAAATCAGTGAAACTGATTAAAACATGAGCTTTTCCATGGTAATATCGCTGTTAAATACCCCACTAAACGTTAAGCCTTGTTGGAATATGTGTAATTGGGGTTTTAACAGCGTATTGACTGGTAAACAAACGTTCTAGCCCTGAAAAACTAATTTTTATATTTGTGGAGTGTCAAATTTCTCCATTATGATAAATATTACAATTTCTTTTTTAAATTTTAACGTTTGTTCATGATATTTCAGCTTCTACCTTTTCCCCATGTGAGAGTCCCATTCTTTATTTCGCTCTCTAACATTTTTAAAACGTCCGGATAAAAGCAGCTTCTCATTTCCTGGTTACCTGTCTATGAGAATTCGACAATGTGATTGGCTGCTTAGAGAGCTTGTTGACGTCGCTGCAGCATCACACTAGGAATTCCCACTAGGATTTCGCTGAAATTAATTGAACGTGGAAAAAGGCAAACTTCTCGCCACAGAGATCTGTGTGGGCTGCTTTCTTCGGGCCAGCGCCTTTCCTTCGCCACTGACCACAAATTACGGGCCAATGTTTATTATTTAAATTATAAAAAACTTTTGAGATTACAGCTTTTTTCCTGAAACTTTCGCGAATACTACTACATGCTTAAACTCAAAGAAAGGGCCCCAAAATACAAGTTTGCCCAGGTTGTCATTTTCCCTAAGGCTGGCCCTGGTGAGATGGGGTGGGACTAGCGGAAGCAGAGGCTTTCTGACCTTTGGAGAAACATAGAAACATAGAAGATAGGAGCAGGAGTAGGCCATTCGGCCCCTCGAGCCTGCTCCGCCATTTAATGAGATCATGGCTGATCATCCAAATTCAGTACCCTGTCCCTGCTTTCTCATCATATCCCTTGATCCCTTTAGCCTTAAGAAATATGTCTAACTCCTTCTTGAATATATTTAGTGAATTGGCCTCAACTGCCTTCTGTGGTAGAGAATTCCACAGGTTCACTACTCTCTGGGTGAAGAAATTCCTCCTCATCTCAGTCCTAAATGGCTTACCCCTTATCCTTAGACTGTGACCCCTGGTTCTGGACTCCCCCGCCATTGGGAACATCCTTCCTGCATCTAGTCTGTCTAGTCTTGTTAGAGTTTTATAAGTTTCAATGAGATCCCCTCTCATTCTTCTAAACTCTAGCGAATACAAGCCTAATTGACCCAATCTCTCTTCATACGTCATTCCTGCCATCCCAGGTATCAGTCTGGTAAATCTTCGCTGCACTCCCTCCATGGCAAGAACATCCTTCATCAGATAAGGCAACCAAAACTGTACACAATACTTAAGGTGTGGTCTCACCAAGGCCCTGTACAACTGCAGCAAGACATCCTTGCTCCTGTACTCTAATCCTCTCGCTATGAAGGCCAACATACCATTTGCCTTCTTAACCGCCTGCTGCACCTGCATGCTTACCTTCAACGACTGGTGCACAAGGACACCCAGGTCTCGTTGCACTTCCCCTTTTCCCAATCTATTGCCGTTCAGATAATAATCTGTCTTCCTGTTTTTGTCACCAAAGTGGATAACCTCGCATTTATCCACATTATACTGCATCTGCCCAATCACCCAACCTGTCCAAATCATACTGGAGTTTCTCTGCATCATCCTCACAGCACACACGCCCACCCAGCTTTGTGTCGTCTGCAAACTTAGAGATATTACATCTAGTTCCCTCGTCCAGATCATTAATATATATTGTGAATAGGTGGGGTCCTAGCACCGATCCCTGCGGTACCCCACTAGTCACTGCCTGCCACTCGGAAAAATACTCATTTATTCCAACTCTTTGCTTCCTGTCTGCCAACCAGTTCTCTATCCAAGTCAGTACCTTACTCCCCAATCCCATGTGCTTTAACTTTGCATGCTAATCTCTTATGCGGGACCTTATCGAAAGCCTGCTGAAAGTCCAAATACACCACATCCACTGGTTCTCCCTTATCTATCCTACCAGTTACATCCTCAAAAAATTCCAGTAGATTAGGCAAGCATGATTTACCTTTTGTACATCCATGTTGACTTTGTCCGATCCTGTCACTGTTTTCCAAGTGCTCTGCTATTACATCTTTTATAATGGACTCTAGCATTTTGCCCACTACCGATGTCATGCTTATAATTCCCCGTTTTCTCTCTTCCACCTTTTTTAAATAGTGGGGTTACATTAGCTACCCTCCAATCCATGGGAACTATTCCAGAGTCTATAGAATTTTGGAAGATGACCAGCAATGCATCTACTATTTCTACACTTCCTTAATAGATTATCAGGCCCTGGGGATTTATCGGCCTTCAATCCCATCAATTTCCCTAACACCATTTCCCTACAAATACTGATTTCATTCTATTCCTCCCTCTCATTAGACCCTATGTTCCCCGACATCTCTGGGAGGTTATTTGTGTCCTCCTTTGTGAAGACAGAACCAAAGTATGTATTTAATTGGTCTGCCATTTCTTTGTTCCCCATTATAAATTCCCCTGATTCTGACTGCAAGGGACCTACGCTTGACTTCACCAATCTTTTTCTCTTCACATATCTATAGAAGCTTTTACAATCAGTTTTTATGTTCCCTGCAAGCTTATTCTCATATTCTATTTTCCCCCTCTTAATTAATCCCTTTGTCCTCCTTTGCTGAATCCTAAACTGTTCCCAATCCTCAGGTTTGCTGCTTTTTCTGGCCAATTTATATGTCCTCTCCTTGGATCTTATGCTATCCCTAATTTCCCTTGTTAGCCACGGTTGAGTCACCTTTTTTGTTTTATTTTTATGCCAAACAGGGATGAACAAATTCTGTAGTTCATCCATGCAATCTTTAAATGTTTGCCATTGCCTATCCACCGTCAACCCTTTAAGTAACGCTCCCTGGTCTTACAACTCTTACAACTCCAAGTCAATTGGCATCTGGCCATTTTTGCATCGATAGGCCCTCGTTATTGCTTCACAATGAAGGTGGTCGTGGAACTACAGCCTAAGTTCAAAAAGTTCTCAGGTAGCTCGATGGGTCATCTGGGAATTTGTTAAACTTCCCTTGCTTATAAAGTCCAGGAAAGTTGAAACGTCCTCCTCCAGATGATCTGAGCCCTCTTAATTCATGCACCCAAAACCATTACCTTTGGCATAGCCATGGTTTGGGACAACCTGTGCCTCCTTTCGCTGGGTTTCGGTAAGGGGCGTCTCCCTCTCGGAAATCTAATTATGGGGAATTTCTCCGTATCTTGGTTTGGAATTTCAAGAGCACGGTGACACCTGTCAGACACCCAGCTGATCAAAAAATCAGAGTACTTCACATGTATACAAAACTGCAGCGTCTAATCGATCTAGAAGACGGACTGTTTGGGCTGGATTTTGATACTGTGGCGGGTTGGGGTCGTGTTATCCACTTTTCATGTTATCCACCCAACTGCAATTGGATGTGGGAGATTGATGCAATTTTCACCTAATTGGGTAATTGAGTTCCAGCATGTGGGAACCCATGAACCAATTAGTGTTTTCAGTCTGAAAGTCGCCTCTGATGATGTCATCATTGCTGCTGCATTGAAGGTCTTCAGACACTGCCTGGCCTTTGCTGTGAGAGGACCTGGATGCAAAATGAGCAGTAGCAGTCCTAAGTCTGCTCCCAGATATTTTTACACCAGAGAGAGAGAGACCATCCTACTACTACCACTACTACTACCTTTGTAATAGTGGACCTGCATCTGATAGTCAGCTGTCCAAATGTGCTCCCGCCAGGTTTCACAATCGTGGTTCAGAACAGGCGTGCTTCACGTAGAACAAGGGTTAAAATCACAAAGGCCTTTCAAAATGGCATTATAGAGCCAATTTAGTGCTTGTTAAGGGCCTTAACAGCCTATCCCGTCTCTTAGAGGCGGGACGGAGTCGGGACCAGCAGACCCGATTTAATGAAAATTGCGTGGAGGCGGGATGGAGGCGGACTTGTGCCCGCCCGCCAGTTTTCACAATTTTAACCCCCCCACCCCACACACGCCTCCAAACCCGCCTCCACGGGTCAATGAAAATCCAGCCCTTTGCCTTTTTTTGCTTGCTGCAGACGAGATCAGAATAAGAAATCGACCGAGGAGGCAACGAGATCACATTTTTATTTGGTAACATTAAAAGTAACAATCCTCCCAAAAGTGCTCATTAAGTAACACCAACCTGCAAAGGAATCAAATCCGCTATGAATTCTGGCTGACGTACATCCACACGCACGCAATTTTACCGCCCTTTCCCTTTTAATCTGCATCTGCCTGGCTCGAGCATTGCAAGTTCTTTCTCGGCAGTCCTTGAACCATCTCTCATTTGCTCTCGAGTCTCGCTCACCCTGTCCAAGTATATTGTGCCCGCTGTGAGTCCGACACATCCCTGTCCTTTCCCTTCAGAATGCTCAAGAATAATAGAAAAAAAAGAAATCTTTATATAGACGAAACCAGAAGGCCATCGACCTATTACAGTCTTCTGTGTCAGCGTTTTATTTTGCTTTCCTATATTCACAGAAGCAAGCAGTGTTTTTCGCACTCATTGCGGTTAGTTACTTATTTCATTTATCTCGGTAGCTTTCACAGAAAATAATTGGAAATGTACAGCAAAATGTAAAGTGGAAGCAGAACTCTGTTTTCATATGGGGGTGAAGGTTAAAAATTACAATATATTTTTTTAAAGGCTCAAATATATTTAGCATTGCTTGTCTGAGATCACCGTGGCTGCGTTTAAAAATCTTTACCTCCACAAGAGAATCTGAAAGGATGGGCACCATATACTGGGCACCATGGGTACCTGTAGGAGAACAACGTGTGGTGAAATTAATCAACAATCGAATTAGAATAAAATTTACATTAATTAAAGCCAAACAAATTACTTTTGCTCTTCCTTCTTAATCCCCGATCTCCCCCCTCTCTCTCTCTCTCTGAGATGTGTGGGGTTCCTGGGATCTAAATTACCTGCTCCATCCCTGCGTTCCGATTGGTACATGTAGCGATGACAATGTAAGAATGCTAAGCGCTATCTGATAGCTAAGGCTATAAAAAAAAACATTTCGGTCGCAGACAGATACTCAAAAGAATAGACTGGGTGAGACACCGAGCCGACCAGACTTCACAGAGCTCGCAGTCTGCCTCTTGTTTGAGGAAACGAGAACGTCAGCCGGCAGAATAAGCTGCAGCATCGCAGATGGTGAGGGGACTTGTTCTGCAGTTTCAGGCTAACTGAGGAGGCAAGGGTTGCCACTCTGCAAAAATATATAGACCCTACACAGTAGGGCAACAAGTTGTCCCAAGAAGCTATGAAGAACCTGTCGGCACCATTGAGTGAGAGTGAGATTTTCAGTGAGCACAGCAAGTGGCACGTCCTACCGAATGGCACAGCTACTTCGGAAACCCTCGGCGTCCCTGAGAGGGACGAGCAGTTGGCCAAAGCCGAGATTGCGGTGCTGGGCATCATCTTCGTGGCGGCCACGGTGGGCAACAGCGTGCTGATCAGGGTCCTGTGGAGGAGGAGGAAGAGAATGTCCCGCATGTATGTCTTCGTGATGCACCTCAGCATTGCCGATCTGGTGGTCGCGGTCTTTCAGGTCCTCCCCCAGCTCATTTGGGACATGACAGAGATATTCATGGGGCCAGATGTGCTCTGCAGGGCGGTGGCCTATCTGCAGCTGGTGGGCATGTTCTCCTCGACCTACATGGTGGTGGTGATGACCGTGGACAGATTCCAAGCGGTCTGTTACCCCATGGTGACTTTTCAGAAGAAAAAGGCATATTGGAATGCGGCCACCTGTACCAGCTGGGTCTTGTCTCTGATCCTGAGCATTCCTCAGGTCTTCATCTTCTCCAAAAAAGTGGTCGCCCCGGGGGTGGTTCAATGCTGGGCAGAGTTCATCCAGCCCTGGGGTCTCAAGGCTTACGTGACCTGGATCTTCTTGGTCATTTTCTTCATCCCCACCGTCATTCTAACCATATGCCAGGTCAAAATCTACAGGGTAATTCGACTGAACATTTACACCAAGACTCACCAGCACCCCGAGCTGACCGAGACACAGACGGTGCATTCGAGAGCCAGTAACGTTAACTGCATCTCAAAGGCAATGCACAAGACGGTGAAAATGGCAGTGGTCATAGTGCTCGCCTATGTGTTGTGTTGGGCGCCTTACTTTGCAGTACAGCTGTGCACTGCCTGGTATCCCAGTGACATCAATCAGAGTGAGTCGTGCCATCATTTTCTCATATAGCTGCCTCCCTTAAAAAAAAAACTTTTCTTTCCGTCTGTCTCTTATTTTACTCCGTTCCTGCTTAACACACATCTTTCTGCATGGTACGATTGCTGTTCGTTTTATTTTCCAAGTGCTTCCCTTTAAATGATTCCCAAACTTTTTCTTCTCCAGTGAAAATAAACGAATACAACTCTAGAAATGACTTTGCCACATTTGCTTAGTACGCGTTAGTAGGAATGTTTTCTGTATGACTTTGAGAGAGGTCGAAGCATTTATCTGAACCCCGCAGTCAAAATAGCGGCAGAGCGAGATCACGGGAATATTTAAGCATTCGATGCGGCAAACAATGATTCTCAGGCTATAGTTGTCACAAACTGTGTTTTTCCGAATTTATTCAAGAATTGGTACAAACCCTTGTAGATTAAAAGGAAAAGAAAGAATTTGTATTTATATAGCGCCTTTCACGATCTCAAGTCGTCCATAAGCTCTTTATACAGCCAATGCATTACTTTGGAAGTGTTGTAATGTAGGAAACCTGCAGCTAATTTGCACATAGCAAGGCCCCAAAAACAGCAGTGTTATAGTGACCAGATAATCTGTTTTCATGAAGTTGGTTGAGGGATAAATATTGGCCAGGATATGGAGAGAACTCCCCTGATCTTTCAATAATGCCATGGGATCTTTTATATCCACCTGATATGACCATGGTTTAATGCTTCACCCAAAAGACGGCACCTCCGACAATGCAGCAAGCCTTCAGGACTACACTGGGGTGTCAGCCTAGATTATGTGCTCAAATCTCGACTTTTGTTTGGGGGGAAACACCGCAAATGATTGCAGTCCATAAATCACTTTATTTCATGCCTCTGCTGTACTTTCATAACTTGCCAGTCCCATTAGGCAATATTTTTTCTGTATTAAATTGAAATCCGTGTTGTAACTTGGATATTTCTTTACACAGAGTCAAAAATGGAAACCATGCAAAATGTGTTTGAGGGGTGATAGAGGAAATATATTCAGAAATTACGAAGTCAATCGGGCACATACATCATAATAATGCTTGGCGATATTCCAGAGCTGTGATATGCACTCACATAAATGCAAGACTTCCTTTCATCTCCAATCCCTAGGAAATTTGCACAGATCTGCTGCATGCTTTGGTCTGACGTGTCTATTTAAAATTAACGTCATAAGAATTCCCATGATGTAAACACATAGCGACCTCAGGAACTCTTCCCCATCAAGGCTAATTCAAGATGTATCTGTTCTTAATTGAGAATCTTGAGGTTAAGATGCAGCAATTATCTGAAAGCTAACAGAATCTGGGGTTACTTCACTCGAGGGCAACTGGATTGAAATGGGACCCAAGGAAAAGAAATGCTTCTTTCACTGGTGGATGGTTGCTGAATTGCCGCCAAAAAGAGAAATTTTTTCTTCTCGTGGTGGCCAGCGATGGCATCGAACTACCTTCGGGTGAACTTAGCATTTCTGCACTGCCAGTTTGGGGAGAAGACGCAGCCCAGAGAAACTTGCTGCGTTACCACTGTGGTTTGTATGAATTCACAGCGTAGGAGAGGAATCCCCATCATTGTATGACAGAAACATTTCAGTCGTAGCTAAAGGGCTTCAGTGAGATGGCAACTATTGGTCTGAAATCGGTATTTGTGGAAGCTGGAAGATCGGAGTTCGACTGCCAACTATCGATTGCTGCCACCCACACTGAGGTCAACAACCACAATGCTCAGTAGATGTGTGGGAAGCTCCAATCCTGGGGAGTTAGTTTGTGAGCGGACAGGAATGTCCACTTTTGTTCCCAAATATCAAAAACATTGAAAAGGTAAATTTCCCAAAAATGTGGCTTTGCACTTGACTGTACTTATACTGCATGAGACACAGACTCAAAGACAGTCTCTCGCAAAGTGTCGCACACTTCTCAACTTTGGCGTGCAAAGGATTCAGACATGGATTTGACTCATACTGGCATATTCCTATCCATGCACACCTAAAACCATTAGCTAATGACACCAGAGGGTGGCAATATAGCCTCACCCCGAGATGTTTTTTGTTACAGCTATGTTCATTTCATTTCTCTTGTTTGTCCACAGGTGCTGTTTTCACCATCCTCATGCTTTTGGGGAATTTAAACAGTTGTGCAAACCCCTGGATATACATGTATTTCTGCGGACAAATCCCGTGTTGCACTAAACACCAATCACGCTGCTCGGTTCGAAAAGAATCAGCTGTCACGACCAGCGTCAATCTGGCTGACAAGGACGCTGCAGATGCCTTTACATCGGTTTAATAAGGCAGAAACTCGGGCCACTGTCACTGAAGGAAGCAGAATTAAGAACCATAAAAAATCCAAAAGGTTAAGACAATCCTGTTTTATTCCCACCTAAATGTATTTTCTCTTTCAGACACAGAGGAACCTACTGTCTATTTCCAGCATTTTAATTTTTTATTTATAAAGTCCAAGTTTGTTCTTGTTTGACTTTGAACAGCAATAATTTGTATTTAATACTGGTCTATCCATTATGTTTTATGACAGGTTTGTTCTACACTCTTTTATCCAACATTGCTTATAGATAATATAATTCAACTGGATTTTATTCCAGTGAAAGTATGAATCACTCCCAGATGAGATTTGGTGGAAGATAGCTCCCATGCTACATTACACCAATATGGTCCCAACAAACACATCCTCATTTATACCTTCAGCAGAGAGGTACTTGGTGTGACAAATGTTTTCTTGTCTTGTTGATTTCCACACAATCTCGGATCATGGTCCAACATATGCTCTATTAACAATTGCATAATACTTGCAGGTACAAAGATTAAGGGTCATCCAGTGTTATAGCTCCAAACATTAGGTTGGGAATACTAAACGACAGTGCCAGGGAAAATGCATGAATCCTGGGTTTGTCGGAACCTGAAGTGCTAAATCATTCGCCAATATTTAGAGAGCTCACTTATTTAAATCTCAGCAGTATAAATAAGCGAGACTAGAGTGCAGTTTGTCACGGAGTGCAGATTTGGAATAGAGTGCTAAGCTGCGAGTTTGGTGAGTGAGGGAGTTCGGGGAGGGAGGTGTGCCTTCCTTTTTCCATCTTTGTCAGGTTCCTGGTGCGGCGGCGGACCTGTGTGAGGCGAGGCGGCGGCAAAGGGTTTAAAAGGCTCCAGAGACCAGGTAAGGCGGGACCAGTCTCCGAACTCGGAGGGAGGGAGAGAGGTAAAAATAATCGAGGTGTGACGTCACCAGAAAGCAGGTAAGTAATTGGTTGGTGAGTATTTCTCTCTTTTTAAACTTAAACTCTGTGGGTTATAGTTAATAAGGCCTTTCTGGTGCAGAGTGACTGTTGGTAAACCATTTAACTGGTGTAATTTAGAGGGATTGATTTAATTTAAATCCAATTAATTAGAGGGGATACTAGCATCTATAATCGGGCAGAGTGTCCATAACTAACAATAAAAAATGTTTAATTAATTACATAGAATGGAGCAGGTGATGTGTTACTGTTGCGAGATGTGGGAGCCGGTGGACCCCATTGAGGCTCACGGTGATTACATCTGTGACAAGTGTCTGCTGCTACAGGAACTCCAGCTCCGTATTGATGAGCTGGAGTCTGAGCTTCAGACACTGCGACACATCAGGGTGGGGGAGAAGTACCTGGACTTTGTGTTTCAGGAGGTGGTCACACCTATGAAGTTAATTAATTCAGATGTAGCCCATGGTCAGGGACAGGACGGTGTGACTACGAGTGAGGCAGGTACGGGGATCCAGGAGGTAGTGTTGGAGGAGCTGCAGCCCTTGCTCTTGTCCAACAGGTTCGAGGTTCTTACTCCCTGTGGGGACAGGAGCAGGGACTGCAGGGAGGATGAGCAACCTGGCCACAGCACCGTGGAACGGGGGGCTATTCAAGAGGGGGGAGTAAATAGAAATGTTGTAGTGGTAGGGGATAGTATTATTAGGGGGATAGATAGAGTTCTCTGCAGCCGAGAGCAAGAGTCCCGTAGGCTGTGTTGCCTGCCCGGTGCCAGGGTTAAGGACATCTCCTCTGGGCTGGAAAGAAACTTGCAGTGGGAGGGGGTGAATCCAGTTGTCGTGGTCCATGTTGGTACAAACGACGTAGATAGGACAAGGAAGCAGGTTCTGTTAAAGGAGTATGAGCAGCTAGGGGTCAAATTAAAAAACAGAACCTCAAGGGTATTAATCTCTGGATTATTACCTGAGCCACGAGCGAATTTGGCTAGGACAAATAAAATTAGAGAGTTAAATGAGTGGCTCAAAGACTGGTGTGGGAGAAATGGGTTTTGCTTCCTGGGACACTGGCACCAGTACTGGGGCAGGAGGGAGCTGTTCCGTTGGGACGGGCTTCACTTGGCCAGTGCTGGGACTAGAGTCCTGGCGGATCATATAACTAGGGCTGTAGAGAGGGCTTTAAACTAACTAGTGGGGGGGAGGTTCCTAGAGAGCAAATAATAAAAATGACAACAGAGAAGGTCATAGACTTAGGTAGCAGTGGGGAAATTAAAAACCAGAGTGTGTCAGGAAGGGGCAGAAGGTATGGAGTAAAAGGTAAAGTAATAAAAAGGGCAAAAGCAGGAACTAAGTGTCACAAAACATATTTGAAAGTTCTCTATCTGAATGCACGTAGCATTCGTAACAAAATAGATGAGTTAATGGCACAAATAACTACATATGGGTATGATCTTGTGGCCATTACAGAAACATGGCTGCAGGGTGACAATGCCTGGGAATTAAACATACCAGGTTATTTAACGATCAGGAAGGACAGGCAGGAAGGAAGGGGAGGTGGGGTGGCTATGTTAATAAAGGAAGGAATCACTGTAATACAGAGAAATGATATTGGGTCAAAAGATCAGGATAATGAAACAGTTTAGGTGGAGATAAGGAATAATAAGGGGAAAAAAACATTAGTGGGCGTAGTCTATAGGCCTCCGAACAGTTGCAACTCTGTTGGACGGAGTATCAATCGGGAAATAGTTGAGGCTTGTAATAAGGGAACATCTTTAATTATGGGGGATTTTAACTATCATATTAATTGGACAAATCAAATTGGGCAGGGCTGCCTTGAAGATGAGTTCATTGAGTGTATTAGGGATGGGTTTCTTGAGCAGTATGTAACTGAACCGACCAGGGGGCAAGCAACCTTAGATCTGGTCCTGTGTAACGAGACAGGATTAATAAAAAATGTCTTAGTAAAGGATCCCCTTGGAATGAGTGACCATAACATGGTTGAATTCTATATTCAATTAGAGGGTGAGAAGGTTGGATCTCAAACAAGCGTGCTAAGCTTGAATAAAGGAGACTATGAAGGTATGCAAGCAGAATTGAGTAGAGTGGATTGGGAAAATAGATTAAAGGGTAAGACGATACATGATCAGTGGTGTACATTTAAGGAGTTATTTTACAACTTCCAAAAAATATATATTCCACTGAGAAGAAAAGGGTGTAAAAGAAAAGACAGTCATCCATGGCTAAGTAAAGAAATTAAGGATAATATTCGACTAAAAACAAGGGCTTATAAGGTAGCAAAATCTAGTGGGAGGATAGAGGATTGGGAAAACTTTAAAAGACAGCAAAAAATAACAAAAAGATTGATTAAGAAAGGGAAGATAGATTATGAAAGTAAATTAGCAAAAAATATAAAAACAGATAGTAAGAGTTTTTATAGTTATATAAAAAGAAAAAGGGTGGCTAAAGTAAATGTTGGTCCCTTAGAGGATGAGACCGGGAAATTAATGGTGGGAAATATGGAGATGGCAAATACACTGAATGAATATTTTGTATCAGTCTTTACAGTAGAGGACACTAAGAATATCCCAACACTGGACAAACAGGGGGCTATAGGGGGGGAGGAACTAAACACGATCAAAATCACTAAGGAAGTGGTACTCGGTAAAATAATGGGACTCAAGGCGGATAAATCACCTGGACCTGATGGCTTACATCCTAGGGTCTTGAGGGAAGTGGCGGTAGGGATTGTGGATGCATTGGTAATAATTTTCCAAAACTCCCTGGACTCAGCAAAGATCCCGGCAGACTGGAAAACTGCTAATGTAACACCCTTATTTAAAAAGGGCAGTAGACAGAAGGCTGGAAACTATAGACCGGTTAGCCTAACATCTGTGGTAGGTAAAATTTTGGAGTCCATTATTAAGGAGACAGTAACGGGACATTTGGATAATCATAATTTAATAGGACAAAGTCAGCATGCTTTTATGAAGGGGAAGTCATGTTTGACAAATTTGCTGGAGTTCTTTGAGGAAGTAACACACAGGGTGGATAAAGGGGAACCAGTGGATGTGGTGTATTTAGACTTCCAAAAGGCATTTGACAAGGTGCCACACAAAAGATTATTGCTTAAGATAAAAAATCACGGGATTGGGGGTAATATTCTGGCATGGATAGAGGATTGGCTATCTAACAGAAGGCAGAGAGTTGGGATAAATGGTTCATTCTCAGACTGGCAATCAGTAACTAGTGGTGTTCCGCAGGGGTCAGTGCTGGGTCCCCAACTCTTTACAATCTATATTAACGATTTGGAGGAGGGGACCGAGTGTAACATATCAAAGTTTGCAGATGATACTAAGATGGGAGGGAAAGTAGTGAGTGAGGAGGACATAAAAAATCTGCAAGGGGACATAGACAGGCTAAGTAAGTGGGCAGAGATTTGGCAGATGGAATACAATACTGGAAAGTGTGAGGTTATGCACTTTGGCAGGAAAAATAGTAGAGCAAGTTATTATCTAAATGGCAAGAAACTGGAAAGTACTGAAGTACAAAGGGATCTGGGGGTCCTGGTGCACGAAACTCAAAAGGTTAGTATGCAGGTGCAGCAAGTGATTAAGAAGGCCAATGGAATGTTGGCTTTCATTGCTAAGGGGATAGAATATAAAAATAGGGAGGTATTGCTTCAGTTGTACAAGGTATTGGTGAGACCGCACCTGGAATACTGCATACAGTTTTGGTGTCCATACTTAAGAAAAGACATACTTGCTCTCGAGTCAGTACAAAGAAGGTTCACTCGGTTAATCCCGGGGATGAGGGGATGGACATATGAGGAGAGGTTGGGTAGATTGGGACTCTACTCATTGGAGTTCAGAAGAATGAGAGGCGATCTTATTGAAACATATAAGATTGTGAAGGGGTTGGATCGGGTGGATGCGGGGAGGATGTTCCCGATGATGGGTGAAACTAGAACTAGGGGGCATAGTCTTAGAATAAGGGGCTGCTCTTTCAAAACTGAGATGAGAAGGAACTATTTCACTCAGAGGGTGGTAGGTCCATGGAATATGCTGCCCCAAAAAGCTGTAGAAGCTACATCATTACATAAATTTAAAACAGAAATAGACAGTTTCCTAGAAGTAAAGGGAATTAAGGGTTACGGGGAGCGGGCAGGAATTTGGACATGAGTCTAGGTTCGGATCGGTCATGGCCCTGTGGGTAGCGTAGCGGGCCCAGGGGCCGTGTAGCCTGATCCTGCTCCTATTTCGTGTGTCCAATTCTGTTAGGTTCAGGAGATGGTTCTGTGATAGTAGATTGGCGGTTAGGATCAGATCAGCCATGATCTTATTGAATGGCGGAGCAGGCTCGAGGGGCCGATTGGCCTACTCCTGCTCCTATTTCTTATGTTCTTATGTTCTTATGAATGAGGATTTGAGAGACAGCATCCGAATGTGGCCATTCAGCACAATAAATTTGGATTTAAAGTGCTGACAGAGGAGTGGGACATAGTACAACTACTATACAAACCTCATGCATGAGCTAACACATAATTTGTCCAATACTGACAATAACCCAGAAATGCTCACTTAAAAAAAAACTTATTTTATGCTCCTCAAGGTGAGGGGTGATGGAGCTACAGAGTGGAGCACTTTCCTTCAAGCACTCACAGGTTAGATATACAACAGTGAGTAAGCTCTCTCTAAACTGTACCAGCATTGCGCTTCAGCTACAAGCTCACAGAAATCACCCCTAGTCGACTACTTTTAGTCTTGTGGCTACGCTGGGTATGACTGCGAATTAGTATCAGATTACGGGTAATTTTAAAATGAGGACATAACTCCATTAGGAACTGGATTGGAACTGTGAAACTGATTTCATGTACAAATGTTAAAGCCAACAAGCAGAGAAGACATTCACCCCATTGTTCTGAGTGGTAGGCCACTGCATAGGCGAGTCCCTGAAATTCTGATATTCACAGTTACCATACATATAGGGCCAGAACTTACTGTCAAAATAATGGTGAGGCGAACGGCGCTCATCATTATTTATGCGCAAATCGCACAGCAAATTCAGGCGAGTGCAAATGGGTGGTTAAATGTGAAAATCCAGAAGTTACTGTCCTAGATGTGCTGTTCCGCTGTTAGCTTTTGTCCTAGGATGTCATTGTGATCAAAATATAAGCAGCGCCCATAATTTGCTGTCAAAATAATGCTGAGGCTAATGGTGCTCACCGTTATTTATGTACAAATATTGCAGCAACTTCAGGCAAAGGGCAGATGTGCGATTAAATGGGGAAATCCAAAAGTTGCTGTCCAAGATGCACCGCTCCGCCATTAGCTTTGTGAAAACGGCATCTCGCTGACTGACTCAGCACTCAAATGCGTTGAAGATCGTGAAGTTCCTGTACTTGCATATTAGATACGAACTAAACTCACCACAGAAAATTAGGGCTTGACCATTTCAGTCTAACTGCCCTTTTTAACAGCATGATATGTCTTAATTACTGCCAAACAACCTCTCTGGCACTGAAAATTAACTATTACAAGTTTGGGGTCTCATTCCTTTAGCTTTTAATTGTTGTTTGAGATTTTTTAAAATAAATTAAATTAATTAATTTTTAAAAACTTTTTCTTTCTGTCTCTTTTTTCTCTCTCTTAATCCAAACTCTTTATTTTGCTTTCTGTACCTGATTTGATGAACTCACTATTTTAACTTATACTTCTTGGTTCAGATTCTGCACTGTTCATTTCACAATACTTCAATCTGATTGGTTCAGGAGATACACAGTTGCTTTCCCTGTTCACACAGGTCCCAGATGCCCTGTAGAGGGTGCTGCACCATTTTGATTGCCCACTAACAGCAACTTCCAGTGCAAAGTCTCATGGAAATTAAACGGCCAAGGCATCATTCACTTGCCGGCTACAGTAAATTCTGGCCCATTATCTGTGTTTGATGTATTGAAAATGGGATGTCAACACAGATAAATATCACACTGGAAACATCACACTTAGTTAATTACCTAAAACAACCTGAAAAGGCTGGGTGCTTTTGAGCTGCAACCTGAAACTGGCGAGCGCATTCCAATCTGCAATGTGCCCTGATAAATCAATTAAACTGTGTATCCTGAGTGGTGTTTACTTGCAGCTATTAGACCTTCTGCCCTCTCAAACACAGGCCAGCGAAAACATAGCTCCAACTTAGCAGCAGAATAATACATTGTGCATTATTTAGTATAATACCCCTGGCATTATAAAACTGTGTATCATCTGATTTACCATGAGCAGACTATGGGAGATTAACTTGCTTACCTTTATAAGTATACAATGGTCAGCAATATTGGAATGGTTGTTGCAATATATTACATTGGTTTATTTTAATACGTGATATTCTATTTGTTGTGTTTCTGTATGATCTCCAACATTTGTGAGATAGTTGCATCATCTGCTATTTTCATAGATTAAAAATATTTTATATGTATATATTTTGTATCATTGGAACTTCGCTTTGCATGACACTGGAGCAAAACATAGTCGCACAGCATATCCTTGTGATTTTTTGTGACAATATAGATTTTTGGGTGTGTTATAGTGTGTGGTTTTCAAACTGGGATCCACAAAACTTTGGCTGGGAAGGGGGTGGCCATGAGGGGTCCCCAGCTATCCATTATGTCATAATGTGAATTCTTGCATTTGCAGCTGGGCCACAGTTTCTATAAACAATGTTGTGCAGATTAGTGGTAGGCCAGAAGATTGGGAAATTTTTAGAAACCAGCAAAGGATGACTAAAAAAATAATAAAGAGGGAGAAAACAGATTATGAGAGTAAACTAGCAAGAAATATAAAAACAGACAGTAAGAGCTTCTACAAGTATATAAAAAGGAAGAGAGTAGCTAAAGTAAACGTTGGTCCCTTAGAGAATGAGACTGGGGAATTAATAACAGGAAACAAGGAAATGGCAGAGACTTTGAACAAATATTTTGTATCTGTCTTCATGGTAGAAGACACTAAAAGCATTCCAATAATCGTAGATGATCAAGGGGCAAAAGGGAGGGAGGAACTTAAAACAATCACTATCACTAGAGAAAAAGTACAAGGCAAACTAATGGAACTAAAGGCTGACAAGTCCCTTGAATGTGATGGCCTGCATCCTAGGGTCTTAAAAGAAGTGGCTGCAAAGATAGTGGATGCATTGGTTGTAATCTTCCAAAATTCCCGAGATTCTGGAGAGGTCCCAACAGATTGGAAAACCGCAAATGTAATGCCCCTGTTCAAGAAAGGAGGGAGACAGAAAGCAGGGAACTATAGGCCAGTTAGCCTAACATCTGTCATTGGGAAAATGCTGGAATCCATTATTAAGGGAGTAGTAGCAGGACATTTAGAAAATCATAATACAATCAAGCAGAGTCAACATGGTTTTATGAAAGGAAAATCATGTTTGACAAATTTATTAGAGTTCTTTGAGGATGTAATGAGCAGGGTGGATCAAGGGGAACCAGTAGATGTAGTGTATTTGGACTTCCAAAAGGCATTCAATAAGGTGTCACATAAATGATTATTACACAAGATAAGAGCTCACGGTGTTGGGGGTAATATATTAGCATGGATAGAGGATTGGCTAACTAACAGAAAACATAGAGTCGGGATAAATGGGTAATTTTCAGGTTGGCAAACTGTAACTAGTGGGGTGCACAGGGATCAGTGCTGGGGCCTCAACTATTTACAATCTATATCAATGACTTGGATGAAGGGACCGAGTGTAATGTAGCCAAATTTGCTGATGATACAAAGATAGGTGGGAAAGCAACTTGTGAGGAGGCCACAAAGAGTCTGCAAAGGGATATAGATAGGTTAAGCGAGTGGGCAAAAAATTGGCAGATGGAGTATAATGTGGGAAAATGTGAGGTTATCCACTTTGGTAGGAAGAACAGAAAAGCAAAATATTATTTAAATGGAGAGAGACTACAGAATGCTGCGGTACAGAGGGATCTGGGTATCCTTGTACTTGAAACACAAAAAGTTAGCATGCAGGTACAGCAAGTAATCAGGAAGGCAAATGGAGTATTGGCCTTTATTGCAAGGGGGATGGAGTATAAAAGTAGGGAAGTCTTGCTACAACTGTGCAGGGCGTTGGTGATACCACGCCTGCGTACAGTTTTGGTCTCCTTATTTAAGGAGGGATATACTTGCATTGGAGGCAGTTCAGAGAAGGTTCACTAGCTTGATTCCTGAGATGAAGGGGTTGTCTTATGAGGAAAGGTTGAGCAGGTTGGGCCTATACTCATTGGAGTTTAGAAGAATGAGAGGTGATCTTATTGAAAGATATAAGATTCTGAGGGGGCTTGACAGGGTAGATGCTGAGAGGATGTTTCCCCTCGTGGGGGAATCTAGAACTAGGGGGCATAGTTTCAGGGTAACGGGCCACCCATTTAAGACGGAGATGAGGAGGAATTTCTTCTCTCAGAGGGTCGTGAATCTTTGGAATTCTCTACCCCAGAGAGCTGTGGAGGCTGAGTCAGTAAATATATTCAAGACGGAGATAAACAGATATTTGAGCTATAGGGGAGTCAAGGGTTATGGGGAATAGGCAGGAAGGTGGAGTTGAGGCCAAGATCAGATCAGCCATAATCTTATTGAATGGCGGAGCAGGCTCAAGGGCCGAATGGCCTACTCCTGCTCCTATTTCATATGTTTTTATGATCTTAAACAGACTAAGTCTCTTGTGAGCTGAAACTTGTGCTGTTATTTTCTGCCAGATATTGGTTAACATATCTAACAATTAACCCTGAGTCACATAAATTGCTCTCTGGGGAATATGTAGGATGCCCACCACATTTTCCTGTCTCTTCAGAAGGTGTAAAAATAACACATTGCTAGACAATTGTGTGCAGGCTAAAATTACTGTCTGGTGTTTATTTACAGATAAAATAATACAAATGCAAAAAAAAATTACAACATTTTAAAAGTACAACAATTAAACTTAACTGGTTAAAACCAGACAGCAAGGGTAATTATTACAGTTGCTCTCTGCTAGTTCTTTGAAGTACAGTCTCTAATAGTAAACACACAATGGCCTGAAATTTGTGGTCCAGATGACAGCTAACTGGCAACGTTTGCTGTCATTCCGCCTTTGAACCTAACCGTAACTTCGGAATTTGGCATAGGTGCATGCAGAAATCCTGAAGTTGCGGCCTGTTATTCACTGCTCTGACACAGGCTGCGCTTTAACACCCCCCCCCCCCCCCCCCCACTCCCCCCACACAGAGCCGGCAATCAGTGAAATCACTCAAATCAGGGAACTGACAAAAACTTTGGCTCTTCCACGGTAATTACGCTGTTAAATTCCCCACTAAAAGTTAGACCCAAAGGGATTAATTGTAGCTGGGGTTTTAACAGTGTATTAACTGTTAAACAAAGGTTATGGGCCTGAAAAGCTAATTTTAATTTTGTGCAGTGTGAAATTTATCCATTTCAATAAAAATAAAAAATTTTAAGGAACTTAAAAAAAAATGTTAATTTAAAAAAAGTTTTTCCCTCTTTATTTCATGTTTGCCTTTTCCCTATGTAAAAAGTCCCAATCTTTGTTTTGCTCTCTCTAACATTTTTAAAAAGTTAGAACTGTAAGAGCTTACCCACTTCCTTGTTCGCTGTCTGTGCGAATTCTACGCTTTGATTGGCTGCTTAGACGGCTTGTTGACATCACAGCAGCTCTCAATATGGGATTCCCACGATACTCCGTTGATTTGAATTGAACGTCGGAAAGCCCGAACTTCTCAACACAGAGATCACGAGATCTCTGTGCGAAGCTTACTTCAGGGCCAGCGGCGAACGCCTTTACTTCGTCACTGACCGGAAATTCCGGGCCTATATTTATTTCTAATGAAGTTTTTACTGTCCCTTTACATATTGAGGCTGGGTGAATAGAAGAGCGAGTCCACAGGAGGTTCCTGTAATTATAAATAATTATTTTCCTTTGATGTAGAAGCAGCCTCTTTGAAGATAGTCTGTTAAGAAACAGTATCGAAGCAGCCTCACATCACAGTAAACAATGTCTATGGCCTAGGGATCAATTCAGATTTCAATTTTTGACATTTCACAACAGATGGAAATTTATATTTCATGCAGATTGCTATCACCAAAATGAATTTGCAAACTTGTCAGTGAGGGTGAACTCATTTAAACAGCCAACATTGTCATATATGGAAGCAGTAATCAAAATCAAAAGCCTCTCTCATTGAAATGTTTGACAGTGTAATTGCAATGCAGCCAACCATACATACTGGCCACCTACATAAAAACTGTACCAGAGAACAAAGGACATGTCACCCAGACATCTCATAGACTCAGCTAGCTGACGGCCTTGCATAAAATTGAATGAGCTAAAGACAGAAATTGCTATTTCTGTGACAAAGGGGTCTGGGAGAACAAGTCGATATTTGCAGGGCGACCACTACACAGCAAAGTTTGAAAAGCACTGTGTTACAAAGGGTAGGCAGAGATTCAAGTTCAGTATTTCCAACACCTGCATTTCATCGCAGTATGCAAACACTGTAATTATTGGTAGCGAAATCCGTTCCAGCATTTGTACCTGTCTTTGTAAATAATGCTAAAAAAATCAACCTGTAATTTTCAATTAAAAAATTGGACAACACATTGCAGTATTAGCTCAATATTTTAGCAAATTATTTGGACGTACAGAGTATGTAAACATTATTGCACCTGTGTTGTATTGTAAATACTGCAAAGTTTAAGTTGTGAAATGTGGACATTATACAGGTTTGTAAGCAGGGATCCATGAGCTTTCGGGGGTATGTAGGGGGCTATTGAGGCCTGTGAATTGATGGAATTTCTATCATCTAGTTACTACTATACTACATGCTGTGAGCACAAAGTCTTGAGAATTCTGTATTCTATATTGTTCCTATATTTGTTGACTTACTAGCATGTTATCTCCTTTGCTGTATACTAATAATAATAAAAATCATTTTCTGCAATGATTGCATAGTTTTCCTTTGGGTGATGCTGTGTTTCAGCAGTGAGGACACTGAGGACCCTTGGAGTGTGTCAATGTTTGCAGGCAAATATTTTTTTATCTAATCCCAGTTTTTATTTTTTTGTACAGCTCTCACCTAATCTCTCGCTCCCCCTCCCGTACACATACTGATTTTGCTTAGTTGCCCTTGTGCTACAAACTTCAGATAATAATTCTCACCAGCCAGACACCTGTCTATGCAATTGCAAAAATAAATACGTATTCATTCCGCCTGATTTATGATCTGTCGGGGAATTCCATTTGTTTCTTGAAACTTAATTTATTTCTCCAATCAAGGTATCGGAGAAGGAATGGCACTTCTAAAATCAGTGTTGCTTAGCACTCTGTGGTTAACAACATGAACCCGGACAATTATGGGTGCAGTGAAGCTTGCTTTGTCCAAAGGATAGGCTGAATAATGGGAATTGCCTTCAGAATAAATTAACAACTGCAGTAAACAGTGATTATTAATTTGTTTTCAATCCTGCTTCAATTGGTTTCTGAGATTGCGGCCCAGAAATAAATGTTGTCAGCTTTATTTTATATCTGCATAAAGCACATTGTGAACATAAATTTAATCAGCATTTCATTCTAGTAAAGCACTTTGAAACATTAGCTTAAAAGCCTGTTCCTACCAACGCGTAAAATAATTGTTATAAGCCTCACTTTAAAAGGCTGGAGGGTTGTCATTTGTGGCCAAAATGTTAATTGGGAGATTAACATTTCAACTTAAAAAGAGCTCGATGCTCATTCAAGTGAGGGCAAAAAATGTTACAAATTGATGGCTCATAATTTCCTGGATACTTGCGCCATTGTGTTTTACGGTGCAAAAATCCTCTTATGGCGTAGGTGACTTACGCCACTACTTACGCCACGTCATAATTTTCTGGAACTTTTATGCCTCTCTGCCGTTTCCCAGCTGCCACTTGGGCATTTAATGGATTTGATTTGATTGTTACAACTGTACAAGGTATTGGTGAGTCCACACCTTGAGTACTGCGTACAGTTTTGGTCTCCTTATTTAAGGAAGGATATACTTGCATTGGAGGCAGTTCAGAGACGATTCACTAGGTTAATTCCAGAGATGAGGGGTTTGACTTATGAGGAAAGGTTGAGCAGGCTGGGCCTATACTCATTGGAATTTAGAAGAATGAGAGGTGATCTTATCGAAACATATAAGATACTGAGGGGACTCGACAGGGTAGATGTTTCCCCTCCTGGGGAAATCTAGAACTCGGGGGCACAGTCTCAGAATAAAGGATCGCCCATTTAGAACTGAGATGAGGAGGAACTTCTTCTCTCAGAGGGTCGTAAATTTGTGGAATTCTCATCCCCAGAGAGCCGTGGAGGCGGAGTCATTAAATACATTAAAAGTGGAGATAGACAAATTTTTGCAAGATAAGGGAGTGAAGGGTTATGGGGAGCGGGCTGGGAAGTGGCTTTGAGCCCAAGATCAGCCATGATCTTATTGAATGGCAGAGCAGGCTCGAGGGGCCAAGTGGCCTATTCCTGCTCCTATTTCTTATGTTCTTATGTTAATGCAAAGCATGGTAGGTTCATTAAGTCACGTTGATGCCAAGTCACCAAGCACCCACTAGCGCTATACTGTAATGGCCTAAGTAGCAGCTACGATCAAAGAAACATTCATTCAGGAAATTCACTGTCACCATTGATTTTAATGTGGGAAAATTATTGGCACAAATCTTGCTGGAAAAAGAACGGTGAGTTCACGACACACACCGTTATTAATGCACAAATCGGCCAGCAAGTTCCGGCGAAGGAGAGCTACGCCGTGATTTGCTAATCGCCATAACTTGCTAGTTGATTTACGCTGTTCCGCCGTTTGCCCTGCACAAACGGCAGCTTGCCCTCAACCTCCCCGTTATTTTTCGGAACTTGCTGGTTTTGCATATTAAACTTGAATTAAACTCGCCGCAGAAATTTAGCGTTGGTACTTAACAGCGTAAGTACCCTTTTAACCACATGATAATTGTTAATACAATGCCAATCAATCTCTGTGGTCCAGAAAGGGAATGATTTAAACTGTCGAATCTCATTCCTGAATGTAGTAAATTCTTAAGATATTTAAAAAAAATTAAATAAAACAAAATCCCACTTTTGCTTTCTGTCTCTTTTTTCTCTCTTAATCCAATCTATCTTTTCCTCTCTATTTCTTTTTCTGTACTTGATTTGACCCTAATTCACCCTCCTTCTCCGTTGATTCCCTGTTTCTTTCTCAATCCTTAAATCTCATTGGTTAAGGAGATAGATTGTTGGTTCTGTCGTTCACTAAGGTCCCAGATGCCCTTTTGCTCTCGCCGCCATTATCAGCTCGCACTTCCAGCAACTTATAGGGCAAAAACTTTTCGTGCTGAAGGGTAAGGGAAAATATCTAACTAATGGCGCATGTCAAGAGATGCCCCGCTCCAGCAAGAGCTGGGTCGTTATAGTTAACTGTTCACTGTTTCGGCAAGGGAAAAGGCTGAGCAGCGCAAAAGCCCCAGGAAATTATGGCATGGTGTAAGTAACAGCGTAAGTCACCTGCGCCATAATTTCCTTTATGCTTTTGCACCTTAAAACAGGCCTTGCAATGCAGAGGCGCCATTGCAATGACATTAGTCTGCAAGAAATTCTCAGCCATCAATTTGTAGCATTATTTTTTGCCCTCAGTTCAATGAGAATCGCGTTCTTTTAAGTGGGAATGCTAATCTCCCAATTACCATTTTGGCCACAAATGAGGACGGTCCTCCAGCCTTTAAAAGTGAGGCTTAAAACAAACATTTCACACATTGGTGGCACAGACTTTGAAGATAGCGTTTCAAAGTGCTTTACTGGACTGAAATGCTGATGACATTTTTGTTCAATTTTATTTTGAAGTCCACTTTTAGCTGTTGAACTGTTCTATGCAACAGCAATAGTCCAGAGGAAAACGAGCTTGGGAAATCTTAACCCAGCTAAAATATGGATGCAAGTCGATAGCAATAAATGTAGCTCATACTGTGACTAAAGGACAATTGCACCTGATGGATCATAAAGAGCGAAAGTGTGGGACCTGACATTATGATGCAGTACAGAGTGCTAGTCCAAAAAATAACTTTCATTTTCCATTATCCCTCTCCCCAGCCTCACTTATTCCGATCTTTCCTCCTGTCTGCCCCTTCCTGTGTCTCTTGCCAATCTCACCCCAACTCTGAGCATTGTGCCTTTCTCCCATTGCCAACCTACACCTCTACAAAAACCACTACTGGCATTTTCTCAACTGTGACCTAGGGATCGCTTATAAACTCTTCTATGCAATTACTATACCTTTTTTAAGATAATACCTTAAAAATAACTATAGCCAGTTCCCACAGTCACAAATATGGCTACAGTTCTATTCATAAGCGATACCCTGAAACTTCCCTCCACTGTTACCACCCCCATAATACCTGTCCCAGTATTCCCACACCAAACCAATTGCCCCTCCCCAATGATCCCACACCAAACCAATTGCCCCTGCCCAATGATCCCACACCCAACCATCACCATCTCAGCACTCCCACATCCCAACACCACCCTGCCACCCCCATCACACTCTTCCACCACTCCCACACTCCAGTCGCAGACCTTAGAATTCCGACCACACCGCTCCCTGCCCAAAGACCAACACCCAAGGACCCCTTCCTGACTCAGGAGGGCGCTCTGGCCGCCCAGCGGTAGGCCCGGGGGGAAGATTGCCGCAGCGATGACAGGAACGGGTCTTTCCCCGTGATTTTCAGTTTGCTATCAGCCCGTTCTTGACGGGCAAGGTATGGTAAAAATCCAGCCCTTGGAGAGCGAGGGAATGATAAAACAGGAGGGAACTTCTTCTACACTGAATGTATTTCTGGACAGGGCTCCTCCCTCATAAAGGGGTGAACACCCTCATTAAAATAGAAAGGAAGCTCATAAAAACATATGAACTAAACACTGTTGCTAATACTGCACAGCGGATTATCATGTGCCTTTTTTTAGTTGTCTAATTTAAATATTGGTGACGTATTGGAACAGTAACACACACACGCAATAACCTTTTCCAGAAAATAAATACTGTATAGCACACTGCAACCTCAATGCTCTGGTTGCTGAAGCATTTACAAGGTGAAGTGTCAGAATTGAAAGTTTAAAATTGCTGGAAATCCAGGTCCATGAGCACCTGAAAAAGAAAAAGAAGACAGGTTAATCTCTCGAATAGAGCTGCTGTACCAGAATTTAAAAAAAGGGAGACGAACTGTATAAAACAGAAAGTAAGAAGGCAGAATTAACAAGTGGGTTAATTCTACTAAATATTAGTATAAGGAATCAGCTTGTGGGTTTAATAGTCGATGAATGGTTTTATTTTTAAAGCCTCAGACCGCCTAACACTTAAACTTGCCGATTCTAGTTGGCCTGGTTTGACTTGTTTCTTGGTCTCATTGCTCATTCAACAGCCAATGCTGGTGCAGTGTTTCCTTTTGATAGGGAGAGGGAAAAAAACTATAACTGGAGAGTTGTTTGGCTGATTCTCCTCGACTCACAAATACAGCTACCCGTGGAGCAACACTGGCTATTGGGCACAGTCCCAGTCCCCCAGGTGAAGGAAGCACCATTAGAGCAACAGGCAACTCTCGGGAAGAAAAACATAAATGGACAAGGTTAGAACAGAGGTGTATATTAAACTCAGCCCTATTGAGATCATCTCTTCCAGACTGTATTTTCCCGTTTAAATAGGTCAGTGATCCTTCTTTTTTTAACATCCATTTTTAACTTTGTTTCACCTGGCAACACTAAGGAGGAGAAATTTGGTTGGTTAGCGCCTCCCGTTAGCACCTGGGGGGGGCGCTAATGGGGCGCTAAGGGGTTAGCGACCGGGCGCGGTGAACGCAGTGACGCCCGTGAAATTAATTTTCGGTTTAGCGCTGGCACTACCTCTTACCACCTGGGCCTCGAGCGCCTCATCATTGTAGAAACATAGAAACATAGAATCTAGGAGCAGGAGTAGGCCATTCGGCCCGTCGAGCCTGCTCCACCATTCAATACGATCATGGCTGATCATCCAAATCCAGTACCCTGTCCCTGCTTTAATCCCCACAGTACACATATCCCACCCTACCCCCGTAACCCCACGTATTTAATTCCCCCTAACATATCCCATCCTATCCCCATAACCCCACATATTTAATCCCCCCCTAACACTAAGGGTCAATTTATCATAGCCAAATCAACCTAACCCGCACATTTTTGGACTGTGGGAGGAAACCGGAGCACCCGGAGGAAACCCACGCAGACACGGGGAGAATGTGCAAACTCCTTGTGATGTCATCAAGTGCACAGCGCCCCGTTACCGCCCCGGATGTGAGATTGCCTTCCGCCCCCTGCTGTATTGCCGGCTGTGAACAACAGCAGGAAGAGGAGTCGTTGTCAACTCGGCTGGCCGCTTGGGGAGCGCTATTTAAAGGGATGGTTTTTCAGGTAGGCCAATCTTTAATGTTTCCACCAGTCTGGTTCCTGCTGAAAGTTTTTGGTCGCTTCATTGCTACAAGATGTCCAAGCCTTCCAGTTTGTAGAGCGTTTGGGGCTGTAATGGCAGTCGCGCAGGTCGCCTTGCAACGCAAACCTGCCGACAAGTGGGTTGTGAAGCATCATTGGCCCTTCCCTTTAAGCGAGGGAAGCAGCCTCTGATGCCGTTAGCGATACACTTCAAATTGTTCAGCGCTCTGCCGCTACCGCCCCGCTCCCGGACTTTAGCGCCCTAGGATAAGTGGTTAGTGCTTGGTTTAGCACTCCACTTCCCTCTTGAAGCGCTAAAGCTGAATTTCCCATCAGGAGAGAATCATTAGCGCCTGGTGCTACTTTTCAAAAGTTAGCGCCCCAACCAGGGTGATACCCAATTTCTAGCCCTAAGTCACTTAATCAACTTTTCACAGACACAGACCGCAAAAATCCGTGGGCCGAGATTCCCGTGGTTATGCTGCGATTGTGCCCGCTGGTGTTTGCAGGGTCATAGAGTCATAGAGTCATACGGCACAGAAGGAGGCCATTCGGCCCATCGAGTCAGTTCCGGCTCTCTGTAGAGCAATCCAGTCAGTCCCATTACCCCGCTCTATCCCCGTAGCCCTGCAAGTTTATTTCCCTCAAGTGCCTATCCAGTCTCCCCTTGAAAACATTGAATGTCTCCGCTTCCACCACTTCCGTCGGCAGCGAATTCCAGGTCCTCACCACTCGCTGCGTGAAAAAGTTTTCCCTCACATCCCCCCTGTATCTCTTGCCCAAAACCTTAAATCTGTGTCCCCTAGTCCTTGTACCATCAACTAGTGGGAACAGCCTTTCCCCGTCTAGCCTATCCAAACCCGTCATAATCTCATACACCTCTATCAAATCACCCCTCAGCCTCCTTGGCTCTAATGAAAACAAATCCAGCTTCTCCAACCTGTGCTTGTAGCTAAGATCCCCCATTCCCAGAACCATTCTGGTAAATCTCCTCTGCACCCTCTCAAGGGCCTTCACATCCTTCCTAAAGTGTGGTGACCAGAATTGGACGCAATACTCCAGTTGTGGCCTAACCAGCGCTTTATAAAGGTTCAGCATAACTTCTCTATTTTTGTACTCAATACCTCTATTTATGAAGCCCAAGATCCCATATGCTTTGCTAACCACTCTCTCAATATGTCAGTTGTTAGAGGGCAGCTAATTTCCAGGGGGCCGATGGCAGTGTGGGTGCAACACAGGCTGCCCGACTGCCTCACGAAGCCAGAAAATCTGGCGCCAACCCACCTTTGAGGGTTGGAGTTCCCCAGGTCCCCCTCCCCGATCCCATTCAGTGGCCCTTTGGCCCCCCTGTGTACAGGGAGACAGTCAGGGGGCCAGTCCAGATTTTTTTTTTTTTTAATTGCAGTCATAAGGGGTTCAGGCTGTCTTCTGGATCTGAACCTCATCCTCCCCCACCTTCCGCCCCCCCACCCCCACCACCAATTGGGGCCCACTTGCTTCCGTCTGGAATCCGGGATGTATTGTCCCTCTTGGTGTATCAGCCTGGTCCCAACTGAGCCAGGGAATTGTGGAGTTCCCAGTGCAGGAGTCCCTGCAACCCATCTCTATCCCTGGGGCCATCCCCTGACCTCAGAGATTCTGCCCCTTACAAGGCTTCCTAGAAAATCCTGGAAAGGGTGGGTAGGTGACGCAACCGAGTCCCTGGTGATATCCACTGGTTCCCGCCGGAGTTAAGGTAGGAGTCTGACGGAACCCCCCTCACAAAGAAATTCAGAGACTCCTCATTCTCTTAGATGGTGTAACTGTCTCCTATGTTCTCACCATTTCTTCCCTCCTCTTCTGAAGACACTGATGATTGTTGGGCTACAGATTGACCAGCACTGTCCAAATAGCCAGTCATCAGGTGTGAGCCCAGGCTAGAAGGATCTGCAGCCTATTTGACCATTGGAGGGCATGGCAACCAATCTTCTCTTCACCTGGCATCCACATCTTCCAGCAGGAGTCACTGGATGAGAAGGAGGAGCAAGAACCGCGGCAGATTTTCCTCTCCTTGGCTCCGTGGCCCTGACCAGTTGTATCGCCCCCAACTGCTACCCGCGCTGTGACCAGCTCACTCAGCCCAGACCCAGAATCAAACCTGGATCTTCTGCTCTGTGTGGCTTAATGCAGCTTCAATTGGCGTCTTTAATTTTATTATGATACATAGGGGGAAAAATTCAGTATCGCCCCGTTTGGGGCGCAATTATCGGCCGGGCGCAAAGATTAGCGCCTGGCGCTAATTATCGCCTCCGACTGCAAACTTGACTTTTATCGCCCCTGGAGGTGATTGGAGCGCTAAATCAGGCGCGACACATCTGTCTTAAGGCGCAAAGGCCGAGGAGCGAGGCGCTAACTCAGAGCGCTGGCGAAGCTCATGTGATGTCAATCAGCAATGGAACACAGACACAATGGCCCCGGCCAGTTCTTAAGGGAGGGTTGATCTTGCTTTCCATCCACATCCTGCTCATTGCAGCCTTGAATCTCGGCCTGGAGAGACCTGTACATCAAATCTGCTGGAAATAACAATGGAGAGGCCCAGGGAAAGAGCTCAGAGTGCAGCCCCCACACTAAACTTCCCACTTCTAAATCGATACAAGGAAGGGCAAATCAAAATGAACCTGCAAAGTGCTGCTCAGTACCCAAAACTCCTTCACACAGCGTTGAATCTCTCCAGAAGTCTCTCTCTCTCTCTCTCTCAGAATGCGTGGTTCAAAAATGTCGCCATGTGGCGGATCGCCACCTAAAACGGGCATAATCCACTCTTCCGTCTGTGGACAAATTTCCAGCCCCTTCCCCTTTAAGGCACATTACCTTTAAGGCAGAAGGGGGCGGGGCCTCAGGTTTTACCCAGAGAATTCTGGGAGTTTTTAGCAGAGAATTCTGGGAGCAGCTTGCGCTCAGCCATTTTTGTGTAGCATGCAGTGAATAAAAGTTTCTTTTTTTCCACATATGGATTCAGCCTCCATTCGTGTTTCGCGGCAGCCTCAACATTGGTGACCCCGACGCTCAGAACGTATTCCGAGCACTGCAATGGCGGACACGAACGCAGTTTCTGTGAAACTGCCGGAGTTTTGGGAAAACCAGCCTGAAGCCTGGTTTCTCCAAGCTGAATCTCGCTTCAGGCTGCGAAATATCACCACAGATGGGACAAAGTACGACTATCTCGTCACATCACTCAGTAGCACCGCAGTTTCCAAGGTTTGGACAACGCTGCAGAACCCACCAGAGGAAGGCAAGTACGCACATCTCAGAACAGCGCTCCTTAAAAAATTTACGGCCTCGGCATATCAGCGAAACTGCCACCTCCTCGACCTTCCGGGCCTCGGTGATGCCTCACCGTCAGACCTCCTCTCCCACATGCTCTCCCTCACCGACGAGAGCCCACCCGGATCCCTCTTCCGCACGCTGTTCATCCGCCAGCTCCCTTTCAGCATCTGCCCAGCGATCGTGGCGTCCGGCCTCACGAACCTGGAAGCCCTGGCCGATGAGGCCGACAAGCTGCTGTCCGCTCACTCCAGCCGCGACGTTACTCCGGAGCTGGCAGCCAATGCCTGGGCGCGCCCCTCACCATCCAGCACACGGCCACAAGGGCCTGTCACCAGGCCCACGGGGCCTTCACGCCCCACTAACCCGGGCCACTGTTACTACCACGCACGGTTCGGCGCCAGGGCACAACGGTGCACACCTCCCTGCTCTTTCAAGACCGCCCCCGTTCCTGCCCCCGCGATGGCCGTGGGCCACGTGGGCTCCCTGCTGTTCGTCACGGATGACAAAACCGGCCGCCGGTTCCTGTGTGACACTGGGGCTCAGCACAGCATCATCCCGGCCTCCTCCCTCGACATCCAAAAGGGCGAACGAGGACCGGCACTGGCTGCTGCTAACGGCTCGGAAATCCAGACGTATGGCACCCGGACAGTCACCCTCGACCTCGCTGGTCACCGCTACCGATGGGAGTTCATCACTGCCAAGGTGCTCTCCCCCCTCATCGGCGCAGATTTCCTGTGTGCCCACGGCTTACTGGTAGACATCCCTCGTCACCGCCTCGTGGACATGAACACCATGTCCCCCATCCTGGGCGCCATGGCCCCCCGTCAACCCTCCGACATGGTGTCACAGTGCCACTCCCGGGCCACGGATGACTACTCGGCACTCCTGGCCGAATTGCCGGCCCTTACCAATCCGACCTTCTCCGCGGAGGCCGCCAAACACGGGGTGGAACACTTCATCCCCACCACAGGCCCCCCCAGTATATGCCCACGCCCGCAGGCTGGACCCGGCCAAACTGGAGATCGCGCGGACCTGAGTTTGCCACCATGGAACAGCTCGGCATCATCCGCCGCTCCAACAGTCCCTGGGCCTCCCCACTCCACATCGCCCCCAAACCAGGCGGAGGTTGGCGCCCCTGCGGGGATTACCGCCGCCTCAATGACGCCACCACCCCTGATCGGTACCCAGTGCCGCACATTCAGGACTTCTCGGCTAGACTGGCCGGCCGCTCAGTCTTTTCCAAGGTCGACCTGGTGTGCGGCTGCCACCAAGTCCCCGTCCACCCCGCGGACGTCCCCAAGACGGCCGTAATCACCCCCTTCAGCCTGTTCGAGTTCCTGCTGATGCCCTTCGGCCTCAAAAACGCGGCCCAGGCATTCCAACGGCTCATGGACTCGGTCCTTCGGGACCTGAAGTTCCTGTTCGTCTACCTGGACGACATCCTGGTAGCCAGTTCCTCCAAGCAGGAACACCTCGAACACCTTCGCATCCTGTTCGGGCGCCTCAGCGACCACGGGCTCATCCTCAGCCCAGCCAAATGCCAGTTCGGCCTGGACAAGATCGACTTCCTCGGCCACCACATCACCCATGCTGGGGCCATTCCCCTGCCCACCAAGGTGCAGGCCGTCCAACAATTTCCCCGCCCCACCACCATCAAAGGCCTCCAGGAGTTCCTCAGGATGGTGAATTTCTATAACCGCTTCATCCCCAAAGCGGCGTCCCTCATGAGGCCCCTGTATGAAGCCCTCCGGGGCAGGAGCGGCAAGATGGCGGTCGAATGGACGGCAGACGCGTCCGCCGCCTTTGATTCCACCAAGACCACGCTCGCCAACGCCACCCTGCTCGCGCACCCACGGCCCAATGCCAGGGTAGCGCTCACCACGGATGCCTCCGACCACGCAGTCAGTGCCGTGTATGAGCAGTGGGTCGACGGCGCCTGGCAACCACTTGCCTTCTTCAGCCGCCAACTACGCCCCCCGGACGTCAAGTACAGCACCTTCGACCGCGAGCTCCTCGCGCTGTTCCTGGCGGTCCGCCATTTCCGGTTTTTGCTTGAGGGCCACCCCTTCACTGCGTTTGTCGACCACAAGCCCCTGACATTCGCAATGGCAAAGACAACCGACCCCTGGCCCGCCAGGCAGTAGCGCCAGCTCGCGGCAGTGTCCGAGTTCACCACGGACATCCAACACGTCTCCGGCCGAGACAATGTGGTAGCCGACTGCCTCTCCCGCCCCGCCATCCACGCCGCACACCTAGCAGTCGACTACGCTCAACTCGCAGCAGACCAGAGCACCGACCCTGATCTGCTCTCCGCACCCACCAACCTACCAGGGCTACGCCTGGCCGACGTCGCCTGTAGCCCGACCGCAGTCACGGTCAAGTGCGACATATCCCTATGTCAACCTCGGCCCGTCGTCCCAGCGTCCTGGCGCCGCCGGGTATTCGACATTCTACACAACCTCTCCCACCCCGGCGCCCGCGCATCCATCAAATTGGTAGCCAACCGCTTTGTCTGGCGCGGCCTTCACAAGGATGTGCGTACTTGGGCCAACTCCTGCCTAGCCTGCCAACGGGCCAAGGTACAGCAACACACGAAAGCACCCCTCGAGGAGTTTACCGTCCCCTCGCGGAGATTCGACCACATCCACGTGGACATCGTCGGGCCCCTGCCGCAAGGCCACACGCACTTGCTGACCATCGTTGACCGTACCACATGCTGGCCTGAGGCAATTCCACTGACCTCTACCACCACCGCCGACATCGCCAGAGCCTTCGTCAGCACCTGGGTCGCACGGTTCGGCGTCCCCTCCGACATGACGTCGGACAGAGGTCCGCAATTTACCTCTGAACTCTGGACCACCGTCGCACGCAATCTCGGGGTGACCATTCACCGCACCACAGCGTACCACCCCCAAGCCAATGGACTGTGTGAGCAGTTCCACAGATCCTTGAAGGCATCTCTTCGACCCAGCCTCCAAGACGGCGCCTGGACCGAGCGACTTCCGTGGGTCCTCCTCGGCCTGCACACCGCGGTTAAAGAAGACCTCCACGCATCGGCAGCAGAGCTCGTGTACGGTCAGCCACTGCGCGTACCCGGCGAGTTCCTGCCCACCGCCACGACACCCTGGTCAGCCGACCAGCAACGCCACGACTTCGCCTCACCGGCGCTGCAGTTCGCCCCGGTGCCCATTGCCCGGCACGGCGAATCCACCTCACACGTCCCACTAAGCCTGCACCAGGCACGGTTTGTTTTCGTCCGGCACGACGCCAACCGCGGACCCCTTCAACCCCCGTACGACGGGCCCTACAAGGTGCTACAGGCTGGGGACAAATTTTTCACCCTGCAAGTGGGCGACAGGACCGAAAAAGTGTCGGTGGACCGACTCAAGCCAGCACACTTGGAGCCCGGTGAGCAGGTCCCTGTAGCTCGTCCACCTCCACGCGGCCGACCTGCCCTCAAGCTGGTTCACCCGGCTGCTCCACGCCCGGCCGTTCCACGTCCACCGGCGTCCTACAAGAGCCGCTCCGGCCGGCCCATCAGACCACCGCACCGTCTCGTCCACACTTCCTAAGCGGATTCTGGGGGGAGCTGTGTGGCGGATCGCCACCTAAAACGGGCATAATCCACTCTTCCGTCTGTGGACAAATTTCCAGCCCCTTCCCCTTTAAGGCACATTACCTTTAAGGCAGAAGGGGGCGGGGCCTCAGGTTTTACCCAGAGAATTCTGGGAGTTTTTAGCAGAGAATTCTGGGAGCAGCTTGCGCTCAGCCATTTTTGTGTAGCATGCAGTGAATAAAAGTTTCTTTTTTTCCACATATGGATTCAGCCTCCATTCGTGTTTCGCGGCAGCCTCAACAGCCAACAAAAAAAGGCAGGAAGTGGTCGCCTTTAAATAGCGCTCCCCCAGTCCCTTCCTGACTGCAAAACACTCCCCTCAACCTGTCGTTGCTAGAGGCAGGCGGTAAGGGAGGGGGCGCCACTCAATATCCGCTCCGGGGTGCTACCGGGGCGTTGCGCACTTGACTGACGTCACGATCTGCCGGTGCAGGAGATCATGGCGGTACTGTTTAGCGCCGCTGCAAAATGTCTAGTTAATTTCACGAGCGGCGCAAACATCGCCGCGCCCGGGCGCTAGTTGCATTGCGCCCCATTAGCGCCCTCTTAAGGCGCTAACGGCAGGCGCAACCATCTGAATTTTTCCCCCATAGAGTTAACAACCAGCTTCACTCAAAGAGATGATAAGCTCGATTTTAACTCCAGCAGGTGGAGGCTGGAGGGGGAGGGGTGCGGGAAACAGTTGAAATGGAGTGGAGGGAACTTACCCATTCCTTTTATGCCCCGATCTGGCCGACTGCAATTTTAAACCCCAAGCTGGCTGGGTCCTTTTAAATATAGAGATCGGGCTCCAATGACATCATTAGGGCCTGATCTGCCATTTTAGCCTGAGGCCTGAGCGTGGGAGCAGTAATGGTTTCCTCTCCAGGCAAAACCTGCCAGGAACAGCAGCCAGGGCCAGAAGCGGCCCCGCAAAGTAGATTTTTAAAACATGTTTTAAGTTGTAAGAGGAGCAGGAGTGCTCTTCTAGGCCTCTCGAGGAATCCTGAGGGCTCCCCTGACTCAGGCTCCCCTCCCCCAACTGGGATTCCCTCCCTGGGCACTTACTTAGTGCTCGGATCCGTTCTCACGGGTTTCCAGCGGCAGTGGCCTCCTGCCGCCCAGTTTTAACTCCTAGGCAACCACTTCTCATCGACTTACCGGCTATTTCGGTCGAGAAAGTCGACAATCTAATAAGGCCCGGTTATTAAAATCCGGCTTGCCTGCTGCCCCTCCAAGACAGACACGCTGCAGGTGTCTCAGTTTAACCCAGTACAATATTGCAACGATCTTTCATTTGGTTGCTAGTCAGTTTGTTTGAGGAAGAAGCCAAGTCATTCAATTCAAATACAAACAGCTGCATCATTTGTTCAGATGAGTGTCTGATTGACAGTTATTTTGCAGTCCAAAGTTATTTACTGAACAGATCGCTTGAATTCTTCTTGGCTCAAGATACCATTTTGAAGGATTTTAATCAGCCTGCTTCTTTTCAAATCTGAATCTATCCAGGGCTTTCAAAGAAGCAAGAAGTTTTCTATAATTTTCTAAGTGACTAAAATATCTAAAAAGTGTTGGCTAACTGGAGAGTTCTGTAGTTGGTGCTAATATAAAAAGAACAAGTACATATATATAGTTAAACAAAATTTAGTTTAGCATAAAAGTTGTGAGCCACATATTATTATTCGAAGAGCTGGTAAAGTTTAGTTACTGTAAATATAAGTGTTACAACGATGCTTTATTTTGCTATTTATTTGCTGTTCAATCAACTCCTTTGGCAGTTAAAGCTTAAAATAAAGCCTAGGTCAGACCGAGGAGCCTGTGGAGGCATCGGATAGAACAAGCATCTGCAGCTACTTAAAAAGAAGGGATCTCTATTCATTATCCCAGACACGCTAAGCAATATACCTAGAACACGTGAAGACGCTGGAGGATGTAGGGAGGCTTGGGCTCAGCTACAAGTGTGGCCTGAAAAATGGAAGTCAAAAAACATCTCGGGTAAAAAAAAAACACCAAAAAAATTCCAACACCACTTGTACATTCACCCACTTAGCTATTGAGGAGGCCAATGTGTGCACTCCCAACGTGTCTGCAGACAGAGTCACTGGCAACTTCAAAACATTAATAACGGACAGCTTAAAATTACAAAGCTGTTAGCACTATTTTCACAAAGAAACGTACTTGTCACTTCATTCAGTTTACCACCAGCACCACCTTGAAAGGAGAAAGCGACACCACACAGTTCAGGAAGTGATTTCGAGTGTTGTTCTGTAGCTTCACTTCTGTAAATGTCTTCAACATTCTCTAGCAACCCAAAGGGCTGAAATGCTTGATTGCACAGCGTCCAAACATCCAAACACTTACACCAAACATCATTACTGACGGCACAGAGACATTGATTACTTGGATAAGAAATGAGTCACAGCTGGCATATTTGAAATCATAAACCTCCCACCACAGGTGGCACTCAGGTTATTGCAGCGAGACTACCAAATTAATTCTTAATGTTATTTACTTATGTGAATCCTACAGGCAGTACTTTCCATTCCAGCTGAATGCTCAACAGTCTTTGCATTTTTAGGAAGATAAGAACAGGATGAGGCCATTCAGCTGAATGACCTCATCCTGTGCTTATCTTCCTAAAAATGCGAAGACTGTTGCTAACGCCTCCCGCGAGGATGTAGGGAGGCTTGGGCTCAGCTACAAGTGTGGCCTGAAAAATGGAAGTCACGTTAAAGACACTATATAAATGCAAGTTGTTAAGATTATGCCCCCTTCTTTTAGATTCCCTCACCAGAGGAAATAGTTTCTCTGGGCTGGATTTTGAATGCCCGTGGAGTCGGGTTTGGAGGCGTGTGGGGGGTTAAAGTAGCAGATTCGGGGGTCCCGACCCCATCCCGACTCCAACCCGCCTCCACGCAATTTTGACAAAATCGGTCGCGGGGTTCCCGACTCTGTCCCGCCTCCAAGAGGTGGGAGAGGCCATTAACGCCCTTAACAATCCCTAAAGTGGCTCAGTAATGCCATTTTGAATCATTTTAGGTAGTTTAACCCTTTTCCCACGTGAAGCACGCCTGATGGGAAACACTCCAGTGAAACCTGGCGGGACCACAAGTGGATTGCTGACTCTCAGCTGCAGCTCAACCTTTAAATAGGAGATTTGATCAGCCATCAATTGCAGGTGGCAGGACTTTGTTGTCACAGGTCTGGGGGAACTTTTAGAAGGCATAACCACAGCTCTGGAAGTTTGGAGCCTGACACCCATCTGCAGTGTGACCTCCTGGGAAACCCCTCTCGCCACCCTCATTGAGGGCTTCCTCAACTGAGACATATACCAAAGGCATGGGAGCCATTTATTTCCTTCCCTCCTGGGTATCCGATGAGGAGGAACAACAGCCGCAGCACCAGCAGAACCATGGACAACAGCACCACCAACAGCAGCAGCAACAGCAGGAGCGCCAAGCTGCTGCTCACCCACCTGAAGCTGCACAGGACAGAAGGAGCCAGCGCATGGAAGGCCGTCGGCGCAGGAGATACCCCCCAAACAGGGTCTACAGACAGAGGGTCAGCTACCTCAACATGTCTGAGCAGCAGTGCCAAAGGCGGCTCCGACTTTCGCGAGAGGTAGTGGGTGACATCTGCGCAATGCTGCAACAAGACCTGGAGCCCAGAGGACCAGGTGGACGCTCCTTACCAGTGGCCGTCAAAGTCACCACCGCACTCCACTTTTTTGCCTCAGGCTCATTCCAGGGATCAGCAGCAGACATCTGCGGCATCTCCCAGGCGGCCGCACACACCTGCATCACGCAGGTAACCGATGCCCTCTTTGCCATCGCGCACAATCACATCCATTTCACCAAGGATCGAGCAAGTGTCACAGCGCGTGCGGTTGGATTAGCTAATCTGGCAGGCTTTCCAAGGGTGCAGGGCGTCGTTGACTGCACATATGTGGCCCTTAAGGCACCCCATCACAATCCAGGTATTTTTGTCAACCGCAAGGGCTTTCACTCCCTCAACGTTCAGCTGGTGTGTGACCACAAGAAGGAAGTTCTGCATGTTTGTGCCAAGTACCCTGGCAGTTGCCATGACTCCTTCATACTGCGCCAGTCTAGTGTGCCTCCGCTATTCAGTCCGCCAGACCAACTTCACAGATGGCTACTTGGAGACAAGGGCTATCCCCTGAGGACGTGGCTAATGACGCCATTGAGGAGCCCATCCAACGCAGCTGAGGAGAGCTACAACTCCAGCCACATTTCCACCAGAGCCATAATCGAGCAAACCATCAGTATGCTGAAGATGCACTTCAGATGCCTGGATAGATCAGGTGGAGCCCTGCAATACTCAGCAGCCAGGGTCTCCAGAAACGTCGTGGTTTGCTGTGCACTTCACAACATGGCACAGCGTCGTGGCTTACAGATGCCGGAGGACCAAGTGGCTCCTCACATAGCCTCCTCAGATGAGGAGGAGGAGGAGGAGGAGAGAGAGAACGAACAACTTGCAGAGGCCCCTCAACCAGCGGCAGCATTACGTGAGACCATAGCTGCCCGGAATGCAAGGACTGCACTCATCTTGGCCAGATTTGCTTAGCCTAGACAAGAAAGCACTTTTGCCTCGCAGCTTCCTACCAGAGCTATGACAATGGCCCAGACCCAGCGGATCCCTAACAATGTGACCACCATACTGACAATTGCAAGTTATCCTAAGGCCTCATTGTGGAAGTCCCATTAGCGAAATGACAGACACCACAACTGCAGCTGTAACCATCAGAGTTTTTATTTAAACTTTAGACCTGATGGCTTTTTCACAATACACATCAACATTCACCCAAGTCACTACCCTTGTGACTATTTGTGCAGTTTCTTTCTCTTACGCGTGCTCCTACGTGGTGCTTCCCCTGTGGCTTCAGCAGAAGTGGAGGCCCCCTGCTCGCTTTGTTGCTGCTCCTGTCGCGACTCCTTTGGCAGGCGTCCTCTGGGGTTGCGAACCTGAGAGGGCTTGGCAACAGTCTGCTGCTCCTGCGGCTGGGCAGGGGTTGAGACGCCGGTCTCACTTGGGTGCGGACTCTGGTGGGGCTCTGACCGAGGACCTGTCAGTGGCATGGAAGTGTGAGCGCTTGGAGAGGAGCTCCCACCTCCTTGTTGTGTGCCACCAACATCCCTCTCATGGGTCAGGTCCACCTCAGCGCTTGCAAGTGGCTTGAGAGCACCTTGCTGCACATCAGGGGGGCCATGGGGATTCGTATCTGCACTGGAAGTCCTACTCAGAAGGTCTTCCATGAAGGTCTGGTTTCTCTGTTCAATAGATATCCATTGCTCCTCCAGAGATGTCATTCTATTCAGAACACTCACCATGTTTTCTGCACTCTGGCGACTTATCACCTTTATGGAGGTGGCCATCCTTTCCGTGGTGATGCGTTCATGCGCCAATGACTCCACAAAGGCTCTGCTCATGTTCGCTATGGACTCCTCCATTCGCTCCACACTCGCAGCGACCCTGGAGACAAAACCTGTCAGAGACTCCTGCATCTGTTCCTGGAGTCCCAGCACCGCTGATCTTATGGATGGACCCAGACGGTCGACATGCAGCTGAGCCGAGCTAGGAGAGTCCTGCGCCCTCCGACTAGGACTCTCCACTGCTGTCCCTGTCTCCACCATCTGCTGATGCTCACTTGTGAGCTGTGATACACCAGGTGACAACACTACTCTATGTCCCGAGGGTCCCACCGAGGTGTGAGTGTCTGCGCTGGTGCTGGGTGCGCTGAGTTCTGCTGACACTGCGCCCTCAGAGGTTGCAGCTTCCTCTGAGGAGTCTGTCTGCTCAGGCTGTTCCTCCTGGCTAGTGGGGACGGGTGCTTGCGATGGTCCTGTGGGGGAGTAAAGGAAAGAGTCAGAGATGTGATGCCAAGGTTACATGCACATTGCATATTGCAGATGATCATAAATCCATCTGTTAGAGCTTCAGATTCATTATCAGCGACTCATGCAATGTCAATGAGAGAGATGGAACACTATTCAGTCACCAGCTTGCTCTGATGCACCCGTCTGTCCGTCCCCCACTTGCGTTTCCTCCTCTACGCCCACGATCTCCAGGACCGCATCCTCCCAGGGGGTGAGCTGGGCTAATAAGGGTGGCCCTCCTCCTGTCCTGGCTCTTTCCCTTTTATTGTGAGCTCTCTTTTCCTGCAATGAGGGAGACAAGTGGAGTTTGAGTGAGATTGAAGGAGTGAGTGTAGAGAATCCATAGCATAGATGCTTAGAAGGAGACAAAGATGGTTTGAGCTGGCAAGACTAAGGGCCCTCCCTGTGTGTTGTAAGTTGTTTTCAAAGCATGACAGTGATAGGGAGTGTGAGGGCTGCATAGTCGAATAGTAAGGTGAATGTGACCATAGAGGGAGAGGGAATGGGTAAGGGTGCATGGATGTCAGTGTCAAGTGGGATATGGAGGAAGAGGTTGCTAAAGCTGAGTGCTGGTGAGGAGACGCAATGGGGATCAGATTGAGGGTGAAGGGAAAGTCATACTCACTTTAGCAGTACGTAGAAGGTCATGAAACCTCTTCCTGCACTGGATCCAGGTTCTGCATGTGAATGATAAAGAGGTGACCTCCTGGGCGATCTGGATCCACACAGCCTTTGTCTGCTGGGGAGGCTTCTTCCTCCCTGAGGAGGGGAAGAGCACCTCCCTGTTGGCTCTTGCTCCATGCAGCAAAGCCTGAAGGGCAACGTCATGGAACCTGGGAGCAGCCCTGGGCCGTTGGCTGGCCATTCCTGCTGCAGGTGCCTTTAGATTAGAGGTCCAAAAGCTTGGCAGCCTGCAGAGGAAGCAAGGCTTGTTGCAGACCTTAAATGCAGCAGCAATGATGACGTCATCGGAGGCGACTTTCAGACTGGAATCACTCATTGGCCATGGGTTCCCACATGTTGGAACTCAATTGGCCAATTAAGTTAAAATCGCATAATTCATCCACATTAATCTGGAGTCGGGGGGGCAACACGAAATGCGGGTAACACGACCCCAACCCGACCCCAAGACAAAATCCAGCCCTCTGTATCTACCCTATCAAATCCTATCACCATTCTAAATACCTTGATTGGATCACCCTTAATCTCCTATATCCATGATAAAAATGGTCTGTTATGATGCAACATTGACCTCCCGGGCGCAGCATGATTCCCCAAAATGGGAATGCCGATGCACTGTCACATCAGATGTTGGCAGCAGTCACCAGTATCAAATCCAAAAGGTGGAGGAACAACGTGACCAAAATGGACCATTTCGTCTCAGATTTAGCACGGTATTGGCGTCTTTAACTTTGGCACGGTACATCAGGGGTTAAAAACCAGCATCGCTCACCGCCAAGAAAACAGGCCAGCTTATTTTGCTTCAATAGTTGCAATCAGTTCCTCGTCGGAGCCAGTGCCCAAGGGAGGTGCCAAGAAATTTAATTCAAACCCAGGTCAACTTATGGCAGGGATGTTAGGAATGTAAATTTTGTAATATTATAGACGAAAGCTGTGCCTATATGCCAAGGACGAATTCAACACGCAGTCAAACTCTTCACGTTAAGTGAACCAGCACACACTCACTGCCAATATCGAGATTACATAAGATGTGGTCGCGGAAGACACACACATTACAGCTAGTAGAGCTCAACCCTTCAGAGGCCTCCCTGCTTCATCTCACTACCTACGGCTACAATTTAACCCAATTGATACTTTTTCTAGCTGAACTACTCCATAAGCATCTGCATTCCATAGCCCTTTACCCACTTTCGGTGCCAGTCCCTATCAAGATGTCGTTAGAGGGCAGCTAATTTCCAGGGGGCCGATGGCAGTGTGGGCGCAACACAGGCCCGTCTGCCTCACGAAGCCAGAAAACCTTTGAGGGTTGGAGTTTCCCAGGTCCCCCTCCCCGATCCCATTCAGTGTCCCTTTGGCCCTCTGTGTCGTTAGGCCTGCTAGATATTATGATCCCAAATTGGAACAGAAAGCATCGATGTTTGGGTTCGGAAGGCATAAAATTAGAACTGAGTCTCCAGTTGGGGTGATAAAGTGAATCTAAATGTAAACAATTGTGTGACCCGGCCCAGAAGCAGGCTACACATGACCTCTGGACAGGCACATTTTCAGTTACAAACATAATTTAAGTAGATAAATGGACTCCCCTAATATTTCTCAATCTTAATTGGTTAGAATGTGGAACTCGCTACCACATGGGGTAGAGGCGAATAACATAGATGCATTTAAGGGGAAGAATATAAGAACATAAGAAATAAGAGCAGGAGTAGGCCATACGGTCCCTCGAGCCTGCTCCGCCATTCAATGAGATCATGGCTGATCATCGACCTCAACTCCACTTTCCCGCCTGATCTCCATATCCCTTGATTCCCCAAAAGTCCAAAAATCTATCAATCTCAGCCTTGAATATTCTCAAAGACTCAGCATTCACAGCCCTCCGGGGCAGAGAATTCCAAAGATTCACAACCCTCTGAGTGAAGAAATTCCTCCTCATCTCAGTCTTAAATGGCCTACCCCTTAACCTGAGACTATGACTCCTAGTTCTAGACACACCAGCCAGGGGAAACAACCTCTCAGCATCTACCCTGTCAATCCCCCTCAGAATCTTGTAAGTTTCAATGAGATCACCTCTCATTCTTCTAAACTCCAGAGAGTATCGGCCCATTCTACACAATCTCTCATCATAGGACAGCCCTCTCATCCCAGGAATCAATCCAGTGAACCTTCGTTGCGCCGCCTCCAAGGCAAGTATATCCATTCTTAGATAAGGAGACCAGAACTGTGCACAGTACTCCAGGAAGCTAGATAAACACATGAGCGAGAAAGGAATAGAAGGATATGTTGCTAGGGTGAGATGAATAAAGTGGGAGGAGGCTCGCGTGGAGCAAAAACACCGGCATGGACCGATTGGACCAAATGGCCTGTTTCTGTGCTGTACATTATATGCAATTAATCTCTAACAGGGGACACCAACCAGAACCCCTGGCAGCCCAGCCTCAAAGCCCACGCAACCCTGTCCTATTTTCATTTATATTTCTTATTCGCTAGTTTGTCCCATTTGAATATTGTGGGCCTGGTGATTTGGAAAGTCCTGTTTTTAGTGCTGTGTCCTCAATTTTAATCAGAGCTGCAAAGTATCAGCAATTTAATTTGAACTTTATATGCAGGACTCCATGGTATACACTAATGCAGCCCACAAAGGCAAAATATTTGACACTCCTGTCTTATGGGATTAGCTTGATCATATATCTAATTGGTTGCTCTTTCAGAGTTGTAAATAAAGTTATTCAAATTGGCCTGGTTGATTTTTGAAAAAAGTATTTCTCAGCCTATCTGGTTCAAACTGGGGAGTCGGTCTGAAGCCTCAAGCTGGCTCACGAATGTCCTTCATGGAAAAGAACATAGAATCATAGAATGGTTACAACACAGAAGGAGGCCATTTGGCCCGTCAAGCCCGTGCCGGCTCTCTGCAAGAGCACTTCAGCTAGTCCCACTCCCCCGCCCTTTCCCTGTAACCCTGCAAATGTTTTTCTTTCAGGCACTTCTCCAATTCCCTTTTGAAAGCCACGATTGAGTCTGCCTCTACCACCCTTTCAGGCAGTGCATTCCAGATCCTATCCACTCGCTGCGTAAATTTTATTTTCCTTATGTTGCCTTTGGTTCTTTTGCCAATCACCTTAAATCTGTGTCCTCTGGTTCTTGACCCTTCCGCCAATGGGAACAGTTTCTCTCTATCTACTCTGTCTTGACCCCTCATGATTTTGAACACCTCTATCAAATCTCCTCTCAACCTTCTCTGCTCTAAGGAAAACAACCCCAGCTTCTCCAGTCTATCCACCTGTCACCCAACAAACAACTCAAGTCCCACAATATGTAGTTGACTCTTAATACTCTCTGAAGTGGCCTACAAGCCATTCAGTTGTAAAACAATCGCTATAAAACAGAAGAAGAACCTATTGGTAAGCACTCGGGCATTGGGTCAGGACAAGACTCAGGGAATTCACAGCCAGTTGACCCTGCAATGCCATCCTCGCCAACATCTGGGGATTGGTGCTCAAGTTCAGAGAGCTGTGCCACAGACCAGTCAAGGAACAAGCCGACATAGATATGATTCTATGAGTTTAACCATCAGCCAACATCCCAGACTCCTCCGTTACCAACAGATTGGAGCAAACTTCCTTGGTGATGGACAATCAGGGCGGAAGAGGCTCCTTGAACATCCCTATCCTCAACCACAGTGCAGCCTCACACACGAGTGCCAAGAGAAAAGGCTGAAGTGTTTGCAAGTGTCTTCAGCCAAAAGTGCTGACTAGATGATACTGCTTAAGCCTCCTGTCGAGGCCCTCATCATCATAGATGCCAGTGTCCAGCCAATTTGGTTCACTCCACATGACATTAAGCAGTAGCTAAATGCACTGAACAGAGCAATGGCTACGGGTCATGACAACACCCAAGTTATAGTGCTGAAGACCTGTGCAGCAGAACTAGCCCCCCCCACCTTGACCAAACTATTCCAATGCAACTACGATACTGGCATTTACCTGACAATGTGGGAATTTGCCCAGGTACATCCTGTCCTATCCAAAAAAACAAGACAAATCTAACCGGGCTAATTCCCAACATATCAGCCTCCTCCCGATCAGCAGCAAAGTGATGGAAGAAGTCATCGCTAGCACTGTAAAGCAACACCTACTCACCAATAACCTGCTTGCCAATGACCTAGTCACAGCCTTGATCCAAATGTGGGTACAAGAGCTGAATGCCAGAGGAGAAGTGAGAGTAGCTGCCCTCAACACCAAGGCAGCATTTGACTGAGTAGGTCACCAAGGAGCCCTAGCAAAAACTTAGGTCAATGTAAGTCAAAAGAAATACTCTCCAGTGATTGGAGTTATACTTGGTTGTGCTTGTTGGAGATCAGTCATCACAACCTCAGGACAGCATTGCCAGAATTCCACTTGGCAGCGTCCTTAGCCTAACCATCTTTAGCCGTTTCATCAATGACTTTTCATTGGTAACTAGGTCAGGTGGTGGGCTGTTTGCTGACAATTCTAGTGTTCAGCTCCACCACATTCCGGTAATGGAACAACACATGCCAGCCTACAGCAGGACCTGGACCACATCTAGGCTTAGGTTAACAAGTGTCAGATAACATTCACATCACCTAAGTGTCAGGCAAAACCCACTCCCGACAAGAAAAGACCCACCAATCTCTATCTAACCATGAATGGCAACATTGTCAAGCCCCTACCATCTACTGTACATCCTGAAGGCTCACCACTGACCAGAAGCTTACCTGGACCAACCAGACCAATACTGTGGCTGTAAGAGCAGGGCAGAGGCTGGGTACTCTGCTATGAGTGGTTGACCTCCTGGCCCCTCAATACCTCTCCACCATTTTCTACAAGGTTCAAGTTGGACTGCGATGGAATACTCACCACTCACCTACAAAAACACGCAAGAAGCTCAACAGCACCCAGGAAAAAGCAACCTGCACGATTGGCACGCCTGCCACTGGACTCAATATCCACCCTCTCCTCCACTGACTGCAATATGGACTGCCACCGCTCGCCAAACCTACTTCAACAGCACCTCCCACCCTCGCTACCTCTATGACTGAGAAGGACGAGCACTAATGTGACGGAAATATCATCACCTCTAAGTTCCCCTTCAAGTCACACATCATGTTGACTGGGACGTACATTGCTGTTCCTTCATCATCACTTGGCCAAAATCCTGGAATTCCCCACCTAACACCATTGCGGGAGAAACATCACCGTAAGGACTGCTCCAGTTCAAGGAGAAGGTCTATCATCAGCTTCTCAGGGCAACTCGGGGTGGGCAATAAATGCCGGCCTTGCCAGCGACGCCCACATCTGGAGAATAAATTTTAAAAAGGCCCATTTTAATTAACCAGCTGCAGAACATGTCCTCACAGCGCCACCTACAGGCACAATTGTAATTTCAATACAATGTTGTGACCACTTTTGCTATTCGTCCACTAAAATCAGAAGGCTTCGCAGTTTTGAGAGATTTTTGGAAGAGTTGGAAGGTCTTTGAAAGTTGAGAGCAAGTTTAAGAGTGAAAAGTTGTAAGGTGTAGAACATTTCAGTGGTTGTATCGAAAATAGTGCAAACTGCAATGCAACAGTTAATTTCATAGCGTAAATCCTAAGAGAGAAAGTACAGTGTAAAAGCCAGAAGAGCACTAAAGCATGTGCAAGGTTAGCTAAAGTTAGAAAGAGAAGACAATGGACAGCAGCCACCGACGACTACTCTCTGCAGGCATCGCCAGAGATGAAGCCCGAATATCCCAGAGGAAGACAGAACTGCTGTCACCATAGCAACCAGCCTGCTGGAAATGGAAATTGTATCATTTAATGGTCCCAGCACAAAAGGACGCCTTTAACATTGGAAACTTGTCACTGAGACTTTCAAGACAAACTGCAACCTTAACCTTGCTAAGCCAGTACTGAATTGAACTTAACTTTGTTATACTGTTATAAGGAAAAAACAATGGCAGATGAGAGATTGTGATACACTTAAAATGTCCCTGTGCTTATGATGGTTTACATAAGAAATAGAAACAGGAGTAGGCCATTTGGCCCTTCGAGCCTGCTCCACCATTCAGTAAGATCATGGCTGATCTTTTACCTCAACTCCACCTTACCCCACTATCCCCATATCCCTTGATTCTCTAAGTATCCAAAAATCTATCGATCTCTGTCTTGAATATACTCAACGACTGAGCAGCCACAGCCCTCTGGGGTAGAGAGTTACAAAGATTCACACCCTCTGAGTGAAGAAATTTCTCCTCATCTCAGTCCTAAATGGCCGACCCCTTATTCTGAGACTGTGACCCCTATTTCTAGACTCCCCAGCCAGGGGAAACATCCTCCCTGCATCTACCCTGTCAAGCCCTGTAAGAATTTTATATGTTTCAATGAGATCAACTCTCATTCTTCTAAACTCTGTTGATTGATATTAAAGAAAAGTGTCAAGTTACTTTTGCTGTTACCATCAACACTTTAACCTTTTGATGGTATCAAACAGGTTAGCATTGGTACTGCTAAATAAAGTAGTACTAATTAATACAGCTCTGTGTCCGGGGACTTAGACTTGATGCCTCTGTCAAGCAACACTTCATTCAGTGTTGTACAGTAGCCCTGCTGTGTACAGACATGGCTTGGTTAATCAATCTGTTTTGGACTGGGGTCTAGAACATAGAACAGTACAGCACAGTACAGGCCCTTCGGCCCTCGATGTTGTGCCGAGCATTGTCCGAGACCAAGATCAAGCTATCACACTCCCTATCACTCTGGTGTGCTCCATGTGCTTATCCAATAACCGCTTGAAAGTTCCTAAAGTGTCCGACTCCACTATCACAGCAGGCAGTCCATTCCACACCCCAACCACTCTCTGAGTAAAGAATCCACCTCGGACATCCCTTCTATATCTCCCCCCATGCACCTTATAGTTATGCCCCCTTGTAACAGCTGCCTCTACCCGAGGAAATAGTCTCTGAACATCCACTCTATCTATCCCCCTCATCATCTTATAAACCTCTATTAAGTCGCCTCTCATCCTCCTCCGCTCTAAAGAGAAAAGCCCCAACTCCCTCAATCTTTCCTCATAAGACCTCCGCCCCAAACTAGGCAGCATCCTGGTAAATCTCCTTTGCACTCTTTCCAATGCTTCTACGTCCTTCCTATAGTGAGGTGACCAGAACTGCACACAATATTCCAAATGTGGTCTCACCAAGGTCCTGTACAGTTGCAGCATAACCTCACGGTTCTTAAACTCAAACCCTCTGTTAATAAACGCTAACACACCATAGGCCTTCTTTACTGCTCTATCCACTTCAGTGGCAACCTTCAGAGATCTGTGGATATGAACCCCCAGATCCCTCTGCTCCTCCACGTTCCTCAGAACCCTGCCGTTGACCCTGTAATCCTTATTCAAATTTGCCCTACCAAAATGAATCACCTCGCACTTATCAGGGTTAAATTCCATCTGCCATTTTTCGGCCCAGCTCTGCATCCTATCAATGTCTCTTTGCAGCCTACAACTGCCCTCCACCTCATCCACTACTCCACCAATCTTGGTGTCATCAGCAAATTTACTGATCCACCCTTCAGTCCCCTCCTCCAAGTCATTGATAAAAATCACAAACAGCAGAGGACCCAGCACCGACCCCTGTGGCACACCGCTGGTAACTGGTCTCCAGTCCGAAAATGTTCCATCCACCACCACCCTCTGCCTTCTATGAGTTAGCCAGTTACTTATCCAATCGGCCAAATTTCCCTCTATCCCACAACTCCTTACTTTCTTCATGAGACGACCATGGGGAACCTTATCAAACGCCTTACTGAAATCCATGTATACGACATCAACTGCTCTACCTTCATCTACACACTTAGTTACCTCCTCAAAGAATTCAATCAAATTTGTTAGGCAAGACTTACCCTTCACGAATCCGTGTTGACTATCCCTGATTAAGTTGCCCCTTTCCAAATGGTCATAAATCCTATCCCTCAGGACCTTTTCCATTATCTTACCAACCACTGAAGTAAGACTAACCGGCCTATAATTACCAGGGTCATTCCTATTTCCTTTCTTGAAGAGAGGAACAACATTCGCCACTCTCCAGTCCTCTGGCACCATCCCCGTGGACAGTGAGGACCCAAAGATCAAAGCCAGAGGCTCTGCAATCTCCTCCCTTGCCTCCCAAAGAATCCTAGGATATATCCCATCTGGCCCAGGGGACTTATCGACCCTCAGGTTCTTCAAAATTGCTAAAACATCTTCCCTCAGAACATCTACCACCTCCAGCCTATCCACCTTTATCACACTCTCATCCTCAAGAACATGGCCCCTCTCCTCGGTGAACACTGACGAAAAGTATTCATTCATCACCTCTCCTATCTCTTCTGACTCCATGCACAAGTTCCCACTACTGTCCTTGACCGGCCCTACCCTCACCCTGGTCATTCTTTTATTTCTCACATAAGGGTCTGTGGGATAATCCTGAGCCAGTTAACCTGGGCATCCGATATAATGTCTTAAGCATAAATAGTAAATTGCCATCCAGTTTTCTGAAGTGTACATGTTAGAGTAATGAACATGATTCATCTGATACCCATCAACTAATATAATTTACATATCGGAATTTCCAATGCAATATTTCTTACATAGTGCCAGATCTTCCATTCCAATTCTTATGGTGAGTAGGAGGTTAGAAAGAAAGAACTTTCATTTATATAGCACCTTTCGCAACCTCAGGATGACCCAAAGCGCTAGACAGTAAATGAAAACAAAAGCTAAATACTGCGGATGCTGGAAATCTGAAATAAAAACAGAAAATGCTGGAAATACTCAGCAGGTCAGGCAGCATCTGTGGAGAGAGAAACAGAGTTAACCTTTCAGGTCGATGACCCTTCGTCAGAACTGGAAAAAGTTGGAGATGTAACAGGTTTTTAAGCAAGTGTAGGGGCAGAGAGAGGGGGGAGGAAAGAACAAAAGGGAAGGTCTGTGATAGGATGGAAGGCAGGAGAGATTAAGAGACAAAAGGGATGATGGTGCAAGGCAAAAGGAGATGGTAATGGGACAAGTTAAAAAACAAAAGATGACTCTAGATGAAGTGTAAATGGCAATGGCAGAATGATCGACAGCTGCCATGGGAGAGAGAGAGAAAAATGATAGGGGCAGAGGTTAATGTGTGAAATTGTTGAACTCGATGTTGAGTCCAGAAGGCTGTAAAGTGCTTAATCGAAAGATGAGGTGCTGTTCCTCGAGCTTACGTTGAGCTTCATTGGAATAGTGTAAGAGGCCGAGGATGGAGAGGTCTGAGTGGGAGTGGAGCGGAGAATCAAAGTGACAGGCGACCGGAAAATCGGGGTCACAGTACTTTTAATTGTAGTAACTGCTGTAATGTAGGAAGTGTGGCAGCCAATTTGCACACAGCAAGTTCCCAGAAACGGCAATGAGATAATGACCAGATAATCTGTTTTTAGTGATGTTGGTTGAGGGATAAATATTGACAGGCTAAACTCCCCTGCTCTTTCTTTGAAATGGCACCTTTCACGGCCACCTGAGAGTGCAGATGGGACCTAGGTTTAACGTCTCATCCGAAAGACAGCACCTTTGACAGTGCAGCACTCCCTCAGTACTGGACTTAGTGCCGGCCTAGGTTGTGCGCTGACATCTCTAGAGTGGTACTTCAACCCACAGCCTACTGACTCAGAGGGAAGAGTGCTACCACTGAGCCACGGCTGACACCTAAAGGTGTAGGTTTGCGGTGACTTTGACTGCCAACGGCAGGTCAGATTCAAGTGGACAGCATAAATCTGCCACTGCCTTCTTGCTGAAGCGGAGCCTGGGAAGACAGTTCTGATTGCTTGTTTCATCATCAGTGTGTCTGGGTCTGGAGACATGGCTGTGGGTTAAGGGTGGGTACAGGTAGTCCATCTCTGGTGCAATTGAACCTACCTTGCATCCTTCCTTTCTCTTGTTCCTCCTCCTCCTCCTCCAAACAACACAAAACAAAGAGAGGAAGCCCCATTGGAATTCCCATCTCCATAATTGCGATTGTAGCAATGAAAAGTTTTGCTGGCAAAAAAATGGGAAGGGGAAAACCTCCAAAAATAAACAAAAGTCCAAAAAAACAAACACTAAACAATTCAGCTGTCACAAACCCAATCTACATAAGCTGCTTTCCTTAAGAAAGAAAGACTTGCATTTATATAGTACCTTTCATGACCTCAGGACGTCCCAAAGCCCTTCACAGCCAATGAAGTACTTTTGAAGTGTAGTCACTGTTGTAATGTCGGAAATGCAGAGACTTGCTCAGCCCAGAAAGTACCTGACCCTGATTGCCATTTCCATACAGGTGATTTGAGCACACAGCGCATTTCCCATGAAAAAATTGGGCAGTGGCATCTGCAGTAATTTCAATATCATTACCATTCATTCTCATATTCAAATGAGGCTCGTGCCTGTTTTGGCATCGCTCTATGAGCAGAGTTCTGGTGAGATCAACCTGCACCTGCTCTCCTGGTCCTCCCTCACGCGTCCATGTCGGTACCACGGGCTGTGCAGAACAGAAAATCTACCCTCTGGTTTGCCAGCTTACCTGGGTGGACAGGTGCACTCCAGATAGACAGGCAGATGGGTCATATTGATCTTCTCAAGTCCTGTTAACTCTCATCTCCCTCAAGTGGTTCGAATGGGCTGAATTCAGATCACTGCAGGACGCCTATCTGGCTTGGCACTCATTTCTGCAGGTTGCTTATTTGTATTATTGAATTGTCTCTTCAATCCGTCTTGCGCTTGAAGGGGGGTCAATTCAAAACTTATCGGTGGAAAAATGGGGGCTAATTTCGATAGCCCCCGTTCAATGTAATGCAGGCAGCACGCCAACTTCATGTTTCCTGCTCATTTACGCTGCTGATTGGCTGCACGCATCAGCAGGGGCCCGAAAATCGTGAGCAGCTAGCACCAGTTAAAGCTAGCCTGCGCTGCTTAAAGCTACCTTGCACCTCTTAAAGGGGAGGTGCATTGTGGCTGGAGTAGGTGCTGGAAATTGTTCTACAACTGATTTTGACCTGGGAAACACTCAATAATGGCACAACATAGGGAGAGAGCGGGCTCCAAGGTTTTCTGACACTGCACTGGAGGTCTTGGTGGAGAAGGTAGATAGGAAGAGAGACGTCCTGTATCCAGAGGGAGTCAGGAAGCCCTCCAGACACGCTCAGAAGCATACTTCCGGTGGGCGTTCACTGTGCGCGCTAATGCCCTCATCAATATGCGTCCGGTGCGACTTACCCCACAAATGTCGCACGCACCGTGGACGCCATTTTGGAGCTCTAAGGGATCTCGTAGCGCCCAAAAAATGGGTGCTACTGATCCGAATTTTGTGCCCAATATTTCAGTGAGTGAGTGGTCAATCTATGCAATAGGATCCCGGGGAGATGGAGGAAGCAGTTAGTATTGATTCATTCAAATGTAAATTAGATAGATTTCTTTCAGAAAATAACATTTTGGGATGCAATATAGGTGTAATTTGAGATATGATACGTTGTAAGTGTAGAATGCTTGGGAGGAACAGGTGACTTTGGACTTATGGTTCCCAAAGCTCTCCACCACTGGGGTTTTCCCTGCATCATGTTTGGGTCTGTAGTAGACTGATTGATAGACATTGTTGATATGATTAGTCAACAACTCCATTATCATTGTATCATGTGACTACCAGGATCGTAGAAGGCGAACTAGATGGACGTTGGTCATTTATCATCTACCAATTCCTATATTCCTATCTTTCTTTGAAGTAACAGAAGCAAACTGTTCCTTGTTTGTACAGGTATTTGGTGCCTGTCATTTTTCTTTTCAGCACTCGTTGCATTGCTTCTAAATCTGGGCACATATGTAGGGGCTACAGAACAACAACTTGCATTTATACAGCACCTTTAATGCAGTAAAATGTCCCAAGGCGCTTCACAGGAGCGTTATCAAACAAAATTTGACCCCAAGCCGCATAAGGAGATATTAGGATAGATGACCAAAGTCAAAGAGGTATGGGGCACTTTTGAGCTGATCTGACACTTACTAGCCCGGTGACTACAAACTGGAGGAAAATGGAAAAAGTCACCAGCAATCACTATCTGAACTTTTTTACAGATCAGATAGCGAGTTATGAATTTGCGGCAGAAGTTCTAATCAAGGAAAGAAAGAGGAAATTGAAGTTTATTGGAAAATTGTATTTCAACAACTCCATTCAGCTTTGGAATAAAGACAGTCAATAAAACTGGTGTTGCACTATAATAGTTGCTACGATAACTGAAAATTGGACATTTTCTTGGAATAGTTTGGTTTAGAATCTATAGGAGGATTTGTAAAAAATCTTTGATGGGTAATGGTCTCAGGTTTATAGAACATGTCCAAGGCCCATTGGCTTTGAGACCGGAGCTGAGCTATCGACCCTGTATCCTCTCCATCACAAACACCGCCTACTTCCACCTCCGTAATATCACCCGTCTCTGCCCCGCCTCATCCCAGCTGCTCCAGACTCGACTATTCGACAATGCAAATTGTTGTTATTGTTATTGTGCTGAAGTAAACAAAAGCTGGCAGTGTTTCCACGAAATTCCTTTGTCTGCGATTTTAGTCCAATTAGTACAAACATCATTAAAACAATGGAAAAGGAAGTTTACGTGAAGTTTTAGGTTTTCATGCACTAATACTCATGGAGCATCATCTCAAGAACATGAGGTTCCTGGGCTCCAAAAACCTCCAGCTGTTCCGCTGGAACTGTCGGGAACTGGGCTGGGACCCCCATACCCCGGGTCCTGATCGTGCGGCAACCTTTCCAGGATGACCTTGTGGGGACTCTGCCCTGCCCCTTACAAGGCCTTTGTTGTAAGAGGGGTTGGGATGGGGCTGGAGATAGAGATAGAGAATCCCTAAATTGAGGGTTCCTATGGCCCAGGCATTCAGAGGGATCTGGTGTGTGGCCAGCGGAGCTGTGCCTTGTCCAACCAGGTAGTACCTGCCTGACGTGCCAGTGTGGGGAGTCAGCTGCGTCTTTCTTTCTTTCTTCCTCACTCCTTCCCCCTCCCCCTCCCGCCTCCCTTCTCTCTCTCCTGCCCTCCCTCCCTCCCTCCCCCCACCTCCCTTCCCTCCCTTCTCTCCCTCTCGCCCTCCTTTCCCTCCCTCCTCCCTTCCCCCTCTCCCTCCCGCCCTCTGCCTCCCCCTCCCTTCCTCCCTCTCCCACCCTCCCTCCCTTCTCTCCCTCCTGCCCTCCCATCCCCTCTCTCCTCCTCTCCTCCTCCCTTCCCTCCCTCCTTTCTCTCCCTCCCCTCCCCCTCCCTTCCTCCCTCCCCCTCCCTTCCGCCCTCTCCCACCCTCCCCCCTTCTCTCCATCCTGCCCTCTCTTCCCCTCCCTTCCCTCCCTCCTCCTCCCTTCCCTCCCTCCTTCTCCTCCCTCCCTTCCCCCCCCTCCCCCTCTCCTGCCTCCCTTCCCTCCCTCCCATAAGAACATAAGAACATAAGAAATAGGAGCAGGAGTAGGCCATTCGGCCCCTCAAGCCTGCTCCGCCATTCAATAAGATCATGGCTGATCTTCTACCTCAACTCCACTTTCCTGCACTATCCCCATATCCCTTGATTCCCTTAATATCCAAAAAATCTATTGATCTCTGTCTTAAATATACTCAACGACTCAGCCTCTACAACCCTCTGGGGTAGAGAATTCCAAAGATTCACTACCCTCTGAGTGAAGAAATGTCTCCTCATCTCAGTCCTAAATGGCCAATCCCTTATTCTGAGACTGTGACCCCCTGGTTCTAGACTCCCCAACCAGGGGAAACATCCTCCCTGCATCTACCCTGTCAAGCCCTGTAAGAATTTTGTATGTTTCAATGAGATCACCTCTCATTCTTCTAAACTCTAGAGAATATAGGCCTAGTCGACTCAATCTCTCCTCATAGGGCAATCCCCCCATCCCAGGAGTCAGTCTGGTGAACCTTTGTTGCACTCCCTCTAGGGCAAGTATATCCTTCCTTAGGTAAGGAGACCAAAACTGTACACAATACTCCTGGCATGGTCTCACCAGGGCCCTATATAATTGCAGTAAGACATCTTTACTCTTATACTCAAATCCTCTTGTAATAAAGGCCAACATATCATTTGCTTTCTTAATTGCTTGCTGGACCTGCATGTTAACTTTCAGTGATTCATGTACAAGGACACCCAGGTCCCTCTGAACACCAACATTTTCCAATCTCTCACCATTTAAAAAGTACTCTGCTTTTCTATTTTTCCTACCAAAGTGGATAACTTCACATTTCCCCACACTATATTCCATTTGCCATGTTCTTGCCCACTCACTTAGCCTGTCTATATCCCCTTGAAGCCTCTTTGCATCCTCCTCACAATTTACATTCCCACCTAGCTTTATATCATCAGCAAACTTGGATATATTACATTTGGTCCCCTCATCCAAATCATTGATATAGATTGTGAATAGCTGAGGCCCAAGCACTGATCCTTGCGGTACCCCACTAGTTACAGCCTGCCAACCCGAAAATGACCCGTTTATTGCCTACTCTCTGTTTTCTGTCCGTTAACTAATCCTCAATCCATGCTAATATATTACCCCCAATCCCATGAGCTCTAATTTTGTTTAATAACCTCTTGTGTGGCACCTTATCAAATGCCTTCTGAAAATCCAAATACACCACATCCACTGATTCTCCCTTATCTATTCTGCTAGTACAACCTCAAAAAACTCTAACAGATTTGTCAAACATGATTTTCCTCTCATAAATCCTTGTTGACTCTGTCCAATCCTATTATTATGTTCTAAGTGCCCTGTTACCACATCTTTAATAATAGATTCTAGCATTTTCCCTCCTACTGATGTCAGGCTAACTAGTCTGTAGCTCCCCGGTTTCTCTCTCCCTCCTTTCTTAAATAGTGGGGTTACATTTGCTACTTTCCAATCCACAGGAACCATTCTAGAATCTATAGAATTTTGGAAGATGACAACCAATGCATCCATTATCTCTATAGCCACGTCTTTTAAAACCCTAGGATGTAGGTCATTAGGTCCAGGGGATTTATCAGCTTTCAGTCCCATTAATTTCTCCAGTACTATTTTATTACTAATACTAATTTCTTTCAGTTCCTCATTCTTGCTAGACTCTTGGTTCGCCACTATTTCCGGGAAGTTTTTTGCGTCTTCTTCTGTGAAGACAGACACAAAGGGCTGGATTTTGATACTGGGTCGGGTTGGGGTCGTGTCATCCACTTTTCGTGTTATCCACCCGACTGCAATTGGATGTGGGAGATTGATGCGATTTTCACCTAATTGGGCAATTGAGTTCCAGCATGTGGGAACCCATGAACCAATTAGTGTTTTCAGTCTGAAAGTCGCCTCTGATGATGTCATCATTGCTGCTGTATTGAATGTCTTCAGAGACTGCCTGGCCTTTGCTGTGAGAGGACCTGGATGCAAAATGAGCAGCAGCTCTAAAGAGAGAGAGAGAGAGAGAGAGAGAGAGGGAGGGAGAGAGAGAGGGGGGGAGGGAGAGAGAGAGGGAGAGAGAGAGAGGGGGAGAGAGAGAGAGGGAGAGAGAGAGAGAGAGGGCTGGATTTTGTCTTGGGGTCGGGTTGGGGTCGTGTCATCCGCATTTCGTGGTTCCCCCCCGACTCCAGATTAATGTGGATGAATGATGCAATTTTCACTTAATTGGGCAATTGAGTTCCAGCATGTGGGAACCCATGAACTAATTAGTGTTTTCAGTCTGAAAGTCGCCTCTGATGATGTCATCATTGCTGACTGCCTAGTCTCAGAGACTGTTGGTGAGAGAGGACCTGCGTGGCTTGCTTTTGATGTGAGTAGACCTGGATGCAAAAATGGGGGGGAGGGGGAGGGAGAGAGAGAGAGAGAGAGAGAGAGAGAGAGAATGAATTTTTTTGCATTCAATTCCTCTCACAGCAAAGGCCAGGCAGTCTCTGAACACATTCAATGCAGCAGCATCAGAGGCGATTTTCAGACCTAATACTACTACTACTACCTTCATCACATCTCCGTTGTAATAGTGGACCTGCAGCTCATAGTCAGCTATCCACTTGTGCTCCCGTCAGGTTTCACTGGAGTGTTTCACACCAGGTGTACTTCACGTCAGAAAAGGGTTAAACTAGCTAAAACGTTTCAAAATGGCATTACAGAGCCAATTTAGGGCTTGTTAAGGGCTTTAATGGCCTCTCCCGCCTCTTGGAGGCAGGACGGAGTCGGGAACCCCGCGACTGATTTTGTCAAAATTGCGTGGAGGCGGGATGGGGTCGGGACCCCCAACCCCGCAAATTTAACCCCCCACACGCCTCCAAACCCAACTCCATGGGTCATTCAAAATCCAGCGCAGAGAGAGAGAGAGAGAATTTTTTTTTTGCACCACCACTCCCAGATGCCTGCCAGCCACTCACTCACTGATAGTCAGCTATCCAAATGTGCTCCCACCAGGTTTCACAATCGTGGTTCAGAACAGGCGTGCTTCACGTAGAACAAGGTTTAAAATCACAAAGGCCTTTCAAAATGGCATTATAGAGGCAATTTAGTGCTTGTTAAGGGCCTTAACAGCCTATCCCGCCTCTTAGAGGCGGGACGGAGTCGGGACCAGCAGACACGATTTCTTGAAAATTGCGTGGAGGTGGGATGGAGGCGGACTTCTGCCCGCCCGCCAGTTTTTGCAATTTTAACCCCCCACATGCCTCCAAACCCGCCTCCACGGGCCAATGAAAATCCAGCCCAAAGTATTTGTTTAATTTCTCTGCCATTTCCTTATTCCCCATTATAATTTCACCTGTCTCAGCCTGTAAGGGACCCACGTTTACTTTTGCTAATCTTTTCCTTTTTACATACCTATAGAAGCTTTTACAGTCTGTTTTTATGTCTCTCGCTAATTTACTCTCATATTATATTTTCCCTTTCTTTATTAATGTCTTGGTCCTCCTTTGTTGAATTCTAAAATCCTCCCAATCCTCAGGCTTACTACTCTTTTTGGCAACATTATAAGCCTCTTCCTTTGATCTAATACTATCTTTAACTTCTCTTGTTAGCCACGGTTGGACCACTTTTCCTGTGGGGTTTTTGTGCCTTAAAGGATTGTATATTTGTTGTAAATTATGCATTAATTCTTTAAATGCTAGCCATTGCTTCTCTACTGTCATACCTTTTAATGTAGTTTCCCAATCTACCTTAGCCAATTCGTCCCTCATACCTACGTAATTGCTTTGTTTAGATTTAAGACCCTAGTTTTGGATTTAACTGAATCACTTTCAAACTCAATATAAAATTCTATCATATTATGGTCACTCTTCCCTAAAGGCCCCTTTACTACAAGGTTATTAATTAACCCTTTCTCATTGCACAATACTAGATCTAAAATAACCTGTTCCCTAGTTGTTCCTCAACATACTGATCTAGAAAACTATCTTGTATACATTCCATGAATTCGTCCTCCACACTATTACTGCAAATTTAGTTTGCCCAGTCTATATGTAGATTAAAGTTCCCCATGATTACTGTATTACCCTTGTTACATGTGCCTCTAATTTCCTGATTTATACTCTGCCCGACATTACAACTACAGTTTGGGGGCCTATAAGCAACTCCCACCAATGTTTTCTGCCCCTTGCTGTTTCTTAGCTCTACCCAAACTGATTCTACTTATTGATTTTCGGAGCTAAGATCCTTTCTCTCTACTGTCTTTATCCCATCCTTTATTATCAGGGCTACCCCTCCTGCTTTTCCATTTTGCCTATCTCTTCTAAAAGTTAAGTATCTTGGAATATTTAGTGTCCAACCTTGACCACGTTACACCCACGTCTCCATAATGTCTATTAGATCAAACTTATTAATTTCTATCTGTGCTATTAATTAATCTATTTTGTTGTGAATGCTTCGCGCATTCAGATATAGTGCCTTTAGCTTTGACTTTTTTCTATTTTTCCCTGCTGTCACCTTAGTCACTGATGCCTTATTACCTTTGTTACTCTCTCTGTCCCTTCCTGACCCACTTTGCTTATTTTTACCCAAAACGCTACTCTGCTCTAGAGCCTTGACATTTCTCTCACTGCTTTTAAATTTACTCTTTCCTGAGTCCTCCCAGCCCCCCTTCATTAGTTTAAAGCCCTCTCTACTGCCCTAGTTATTCGATTCACCAGGACACTGGTCCCAGCCGGTTTACGTCCCATCGGAACAGCTCTCTCTTTCCCCAGTACTGGTGCCAGTGCCCCATGAACGGAAACCCCTTCCTCCCACACCACTTTTTGAGCCACGCATTTAAACCTCTAATCTGTTTGTCCCTATGCTAATTTTGCGCGTGGCACAGGTAACAATCCAGAGATTATTATCTTTGAGGTTCTGCTTTTTAATTTGGATCCTAGCTCCTCAAACTCCCTCAGCAGAACCTCATTCCTAGTTCTACCTATGTCGTTGGTTCCTAGGTGGACCATGACAACTGGACCCTACCCTCCCTCCCCCTTCCCTTCCCTCCCTCCCCTCCCTCCTGCCTTCCCTTCCCCTCCCCTCTCTTCCTCCCTCCCTTCCCCCCTTCATCTCCCTCCCCCCTTTCTCCTGCCTTCCCTCCCCCTCCCTTCCCTCCCTCCCTTCCTTCCCAAAAGCATTTTCATCTACTCCGTTATTTCCCTGGAAGGCAAGACACTCATCAGGACACTTGATTGAGGTTGCAAGACAAGGCATCTATCCCCCTAATTATAGACTACCAACAACTACCAATCACATATTTTGATAGTTAGTGTCTCCCTGTTGCCCATGGGTAACCCCTTAATACACAGTGCCATGGTGTTACTATTTGACCCTGAGCTGAGCATCCGACCCCATATCCTCTCCATCACCAAAACCGCCTACTTCCATCTTCGTAACATCGCCTGTCTCCACCCCTACCTCAGCCCATCTGCTGCTGAAACCCTTATCCATGCCTTTGTCACCTCTAGACTGGTCAATTCCAATGCTCTCCTATCCCGATTCTCACCTTGGAACCTTCGTAAACTTGAGCTCATCCAAAACACTGCTGCCCGTATCCTAACTCACACTAAGCCCTGTTCACGCATCACCCCTGTGCTCGCTGAACTACATTGACTCCCGGTCAGACAACGCATCGATTATAAAATTCTCATCCTTGTTTTAAAATTCCTCCATGGCCTCACCCCTCCCTAGCACTGTAACCTTCTCCAGCCCTTCAACCCTCCGAGATCTCGGCACTTCTCCAATTTTGGCCTCTTGCACATCCCCGATTTTCATCACACCACCATTGGCGACCGTGCCTTCAGCTGCCTCGGCCCTAAGCTCTGGAATTCCCTCCCTAAAGCTCTCTGCCTCTCTCTCCTCCTTTAAGACGCTCCTTAAAACCTACCTGTTTGACCAAGCTTTTTGCTCACCTGTCCTAATGTCTCTTTCTTTGGCTTGTTGCCAAATTTTGTTTGCTGACTTGGGACGTTTTACTATGTTAAAGGGGTCCTATATAAATGCAAGTTATTGTTGTTGTTACGTTAGATTTGCCTTTTTTGTGCCTCTGTCGTTGTCCTCATGATGGGTGTTGAGAACTATATGCCTACTGGACAAGTCCAGCCCCTCCTCCCCAGGGTTTCCCCAAACTTGTTCCTCCTCCTCCCCCCACAGATTGTAACTTGTTTTCCAGAAACCTTTTCTCCCCATGTGTGTTGTGGAGTCTAGTCACCAGATGTTCAAGCTCAGCATTCCTCCAACTCAACCAGCACAATTGTGATGCTTGATGCACATGTACCCCTCCTGGGTACACTGAAGATCCAGGATATTCCCTATCATACACCCTGCACACATCACCAGCCTAATACCTGTTCCTTCCATTCCTGCACTCCTAACTTCTACGCTACTCTAGACTGAATTAATTAGGACGAATTCTCACTTACCTGCCTGGTCCTGCAGATTCAGATTTGCACAGTCTCAGCGTTGAACCCCTGCTCAGGCCAAACTCACTTCCTTACCTTCTCTCAGCAGTAATTCACTACGTCAGCACCTAAGGAGAGCCTCGAACCAGGGGTCACAGTCTCAGGATAAGGGGTCGCCCATTTAGGACTGAGATGAGGAGAAATTTCTTCACCCAGAGGGTTGTGAATCTTTGGAATTCTCTACCCCAGAGAGCTGTGGATGCTCAGTTGTTGAGTTTTTTCAAGGCTGAGATCGATAGATTTTTGGATTCTAGGGGAATCAAGGGGTATGGGGATCGGGCGGGAAAGTGGAGTTGAGGTCGAAAATCAGCCATGATCTTATTGAATGGCGGAGCAGGCTCGAGGGGCCGAATGGCTCTATTTCTGCTCCTATTTCTTATGTTCTTATGTTCTAACTCAGTTTGCCTCTTGCAGCTCAGGAATTTTCTCATTGGTACAACCTAGACTCTGATAACTCACTCTTTGCTACTCTTTCAATTCAAATTGGACAACCCAGTTAACTCAATTAACTTTGCAGTTACGTTGCTTAATTTTAAAAACAGGCCGACCAGCACAATCCTCACATCGCCTCAATTACAACATCACACTTAAAACACAGTCATCACCAACTCCTGTTCAGGCCAAACTCGTTCCCTCACCTTCTCTCAGCAAAAGTTCGGCATCAACACTCAATCATTCTCTCGCAGCTTTTCAGTTGGGTTTATACCTGAAATGTTAACATGTCTTTAAGAGATGCTGACTCACTTGCTGTGTGTTTCCAGCATTTCCTAATTTAAGCACGCTTTTATTAAGTTAAATTCCTAACTTTACATAGAATGTACAGCACAGAAACAGGCCATTCGGCCTAACTGGTCTATGCCGGTGTTTATGCTCCACACGAGCCTCCTCCCATCTCACCCTATCAGCATATCTTTCTACTCCTTTCCCCCTCATGTACCTATCTAGCTTCCTCTTAAATGCATCTATAGTCAGGTAGGAGTTACTGATAAATTATTGGCCAACATTGTTACTCAGCTAGAATAAAAGAATTTTGAAACAGTTGGGACAGAATGATATGGGGACGTTTGAAGTATTTGCTGTGTTCTGTTTTTGACTGTATCCTTAATTAGTTTACTTTGCTGGCAGCTTCAGTGCTCGGCCTAATTTGTATGCAACACACACACTGCTTCATACAAGAGAAACGCATTCATTCAGCAGCAATATTCATTCACGCTTGTATTAAAAAAAAACACTGAATCACGTATAGAACACAAATCAAACATATTAATTCTGCGTAAGTGTGCTTTGTAGTTTTGATTTCCCAAATTAATCCTTTTCCAGACGGGTAAGCTTGTTTGATAATATAATTCAATGATTAACCTTAACCTCTCACCAGTCTCCCTCCCCCCTCCCCCCCGGTCACCAAAAAACCATTAAACCATTGTACTTTTACCTATAGATTGTAATGAGTGTTTCTGCGAGGCCCACTGAATCATACTCCCAATTTCCAAAAGCAACTGCTTGGTGCTTGCTTCCAGTGGCTCGGTGGGTAGCACCCTTACCTCAGAGTCAGAAGGTTGTGGGTTCAGGTCCCACTCCAGAGACTTAAGCACCAACTCCAGGCTGACACTCCAGTACAGCATTGAGGGAGTGCTGCACTGTCAGCGGTGCCATCTTTTTGATGAAACGTTAGACCGAGGCCCCATCTGCCCTCTCTGGTGGATGTAAAAGATCCCACAGCACTATTTCAAAGAACAGCAGGGGAGTTCTCCCTGGTGTCCTGGTCAATATTTATTCCTCAATCATCACTAAAACAGATTATCTGGTCATTATCACATTGCTGTTTGTGGGACCTTGCTGTGCGCAAATTGGCTGCCATGTTTCCTACATTGCGACAGTAACTGTACTTCAAAAGTAGTTTATAGGTTGTAAAGTGCTTTGGGATATCCTGAAGTCGTAAAAGGTGCTATATAAATGCAAGTCTTTCTTTCTTTCTTCCTTTCTCTCCTGAAGGTGCTGACTCTTTGTTGGCGTATGGTACCCTAGGCACTAATTGCTCTCCAGTCCCACACCAAAAGTGACCATTCCTCATGTGTGACTCTTGGCGATGAATATCGTGGGGCCATTCCACCACAGTGACTGAACCAAATGCTCTTCTGACCTGATGCATTTCCAGCTGGATAGGAATAAGGAGCAAGAACCCTGCCTAATTTTCTTTCTCTTCTCTAGCCCAGGGGTACCAAGGCCAATTGTAGTGTCCCAACGACTGCCCTACTTGAGATCACCTAACCCAGCACAGAGCAAGAGTCAACATGGAGCCTTCTGGTCTGCATGTTGTAGTGGTGCAGTAGGCAATGCCTTTACACACAAGGCCTTTGGGGTATCCAATAAATACCCCTTTGTAATCATCACCTTTAAAAGTGAAAATACAATCAATATATTTTCTCCAACCCTTTCCAAAACATCGACTTTCTTACAATATGCCAATGCTGCACTTAGTGCTACACTCCAGTGTGCTTTCATTTTTCACCCACATTTTAATTCTTCCCCCTCTTTCACCCTCCCAATGAAATGTCCCATCATCCAGCCAAGATAGAGGATGCACAACATACTCCAAATCTCTATGGAGACCTCTGTGTCCATGAAGAGGCCTGGCCCAGGTCGTTCTTCTAATTATCTTTCATTTTCCTCGGCTCGTCATTGCCTCCTGATGGGAGTTTTAATGGGATTCAGCTCTCTCTCGCTCTGCCATTACATCATGAGTCCTCCTGTTCCTCAGGGAGAACAGACTCAATTACTTCACACCAGGGGAGTAGGTGCATGGCGAGTTGCTGAAAGTGCGAGCTGATAACGTCGCAGCGAGGGAAACCAGGCATCTGGGACCTGAGTGAACAGGGCAAGCAACTGTGTATCTCCTTTACCAATCAGATTGAAGGATTGTGAACTAAACGGTGCAAGGACCGAGAAGGAAGTGTAAATTAGAGTGGGTGAATTCAACGTCAAATCAGGTACAGAAAGAGAAATAATGAGAGAGAAAGAAAGATTGGATTAAGAGAGTGGGAAATAAAGAGACAGAAAGGAAAAGTTAAAAAAAATTGCACATTTTTAAAATATCCAACAACAATTAAAACCTGAAGGAATGAGAATCCATACTTGTAATAGCTCACTTTTGGTGCCAGAGAGATTCATTGGCAGTAATTAATAATCAATCCAAGCTTAATTAAATATGCACGGACCTTAAATGGTGCCAAAACAGGCTCCTTGCATCACTTCAGATCAGTTCTAACTTTCTGTGGCAAGTTTAGTTCGTATCTAGCGTGCAGCAGCTTCACGCCGCTCAATGCATTTGAATGGTGAGGCAGACAGCGAGATGCCGTTTTCACAAAGCTAATGGCGGAGCGGTGCATCTTGGACAGCAACTTTTGGATTTCCCCGTTTAATCGCACATCTGCCCTTTGCCTGAAGTTGCTGCAATATTTGTGCATAAATAACGGTGAGCACCATTAGCCTCAGCATTATTTTGACAGCAAATTATGGGCCGCTGCTTATATTTTGATCACAATGGCATCCTAGGACAAAAGCTATAGTTCAGGACGAGCAAACATAGGGAGCAAATGATGCTGTAGGATGAAACCTTAGACGATGTAGCAGGATATTGACCAGGATATTAACCAGGACCAGAGGCCTCTATCATTGTTTGCTCGATGACCTAAGGTGATAAAACACTGAACAAAATAAAACCTCAGCAAGAATTTGACAATGAATACTTGTTTTGTTTTAATGATATAAAAAGAGCTACAAAGCAAAATTCAGTAGAAACTTTAACTACCTTCAAGACAAGGTACAGTGAACGGTTTTGGCTAAGCAATGGTCTTGATTGCTGGGAAGTTCTTTACACGCAAGTTTCTAGACGTAGGACTGCGTGTAATACTCTGTATGTAGTCTTAAGATGAATGCTTTGGAATAATAAAAAATTAAGTTAATTGTCAGACATATTACTGTCTCTAGCTTTCTGAATCGGTTATTAAAAGAGGATAACGTTTAATTATCTTAATACTGGCCAGGGAAAGAGTGGAGGTGGACAGTGTCACCAAATCCAAGAGGGAACTGGCTAGTTTACTGATGATGGTAGTGGTCGAGAGGAGAAAGAGATAAAGTACAGCATGGTATTGTTTAGAATTTTTGATCAGACAGACTGCAATGATCTTCTCTGTCCTTGCGAGATCGTGAGGGAGTGCTGCGCTAACAGAGCTGCCGACTCGGATGAGACGTCAAATCGAGGCCCCCGTCTGCCCGCTCAGGTGGACGTAAACAATCCCACGGCAACATTGGAAGAAGAGCAGGGGAGTTCTCCCTGGTGTCCTGGCCAATATTTATCGCCCAACAATACCGCCATAAACTGATTATCTGGTCATTTATCTCATTTCTGTTTATGCGAGCTTGCTGTGCACTATTTGGCTGCCGCGTTTCCTACATTACAACTGTGACTACACTTCGGAAGTACTTCTTTGGCTGTAAAGTGCTTTGGGACGCCCTGAGATCCTGAAAGGCGCTATATAAATGCAAGTCTTCCTTTCTTTCTTTGTTGGTTCAATGTGCTGTGGATTTTTGTTATCTGAAAGCCTGTCTTGATTTTTTTTTAAATGCAACAAATTGGATATTTTGTATTCCATTTCACAGCAGGTCTTGTGTCAGATTTTTTTGACACCCTTTGTGCCTGAACATATGACCCCCAGTTGTACTGAACTCAAAGCTGGATAAGCAGAAAAGCTGAAGCAAACAATGATTGTGCTGCATCGGTAAAAGCTCTGAATTGTGTCACTTGTTTAATGTCTTGATGTATAGGCCAAGTGAGTACAATGTTACCATGTACTATTCATCTGTATTGAGGCTAGCAATGAAAGTTTAAAGCTTCTCCTGTCACTCACCAAAAAAAAAGCAGAATTCAAGAATTTTTTTCTCTCTCATTTCTCTCCTTAAATCCAGAGCGTTACTGGGGTACAGTTCTGCAGTGTCCCTCCGCCCTCTGGTATCTCACCCAAGTGACCGTTCTTCATACGCAACCCTAGACAGTGAGCGTTGACAGGTCATTCGACTGTGAAAAGCATCACAGCCAAGCCTGATCCTGTCCTCTTTTGTCATTCACACACAGGCCATCTTAGACTGGGTATTATGTAACGAGAAAGGATTAATTAGCAATCTTGTTGTGCGGGGCCCCTTGGGGCGGAGCGATCATAATATGATAGAATTCTTCATTAAGATGGAGAATGAAATAGTTGACTCAGAGACTAGGGTCCTGAATTTAAATAAAGGAAACTACGATGGTATGAGGCGCGAGTTGGGTAGGATTGATTGGGGAATGTTACTCAAAGGGTTGACTACGAACAGGCAATGGCAAACATTCAAAGATCGCATGGATGAACTACAGAATTTGTTCATCCCTGTCTGGCATAAAAATAAAACAAAAAAGGTGACTCAACCATGGCTGACAAGGGAAATCAGGGATAGCATAAGATCCAAGGAGAGGACATATAAATTGGCCAGAAAAAGCAATAAACCTGAGGATTGGGAGCAGTTTAGGATTCAGCAAAGGAGGACAAAGGGATTAATTAAGAGGGGGAAAATAGAGTACGAGCGTAAGCGTGCAGGGAACATAAAAACTGACTGTAAAAGCTTTTATAAATATGTGAAGAGAAAAAGATTGGTGAAGTCAAGCGTAGGTCCCGTGCAGTCAGAATCAGGGGAATTTATAATGGGGAACAAAGAAATGGCAAACCAATTAAATACATACTTTGGCTCTGTCTTCACAAAGGAGAACACAAATAACCTCCCAGAGATGTCGGGGAACATAAGGTCTAATGAGAGGGAGGAACTGAATGAAATCAGTATTTGTAGGGAAATGGTGTTAGGGAAATTGACGGCATTAAAGGCCGATAAATCCCCAGGGCCTGATAATCTACATCCTAGGGTACTTAAGGAAGTGGCCCTAGAAATAGTAGATGCATTGCTGGTCATCTTCCAAAATTCTATAGATTCTGGAACAGTTCCCATGGATTGCAGGGTAGCTAATGTTACCCCACTGTTCAAAAAAGGTGGTAAAGAAAAAACGGGGAATTATAGACCGGTAAGCCTGACCTTGGTTGTAGGCAAAATGCTAGAGTCCATTATAAAAGATGTAATAGCAGAGCACTTGGAAAACAGTGACAGGATTGGGCAAAGTCAACATGGTTTTACAAAAGGTAAATCGTGCTTGACTAATCTACTGGAATTTTTTGAGGATGTAACTGATAGAATAGATAAGGGAGAACCAGTGGATGTGGTGTATTTGGACTTTCAGAAGGCTTTTGATAAGGTCCCGCATAAGAGATTAGCGTGTAAAGTTAAGGCACATGGGATTGGGGGCAAGCTACTGACTTGGATAGAGAACTGGTTGGCAGACAGGAAGCAAAGAGTTGGAATAAACGGGTCCTTTTCCAAGTGGCAGGCAGTGACTAGTGGGGTTCCGCAGGATCGGTCCTAGGACCCCAGCTATTCACTATATATATTAATGATCTAGACGAGGGAACTAGATGTAATATCTCCAAGTTTGCAGATGACAGAAAGCTGGGTGGGCGTGTGTGCTGCGAGGAGGATGCCGAGAAACTCCAGTATGATTTGGACAGGTTGGGTGATTGGGCAGAAGCATGGCAGATGCAGTATAATGTGGGTAAATGCGAGGTTATCCACTTTGGTGGCAAAAACAGAAAGGCAGATTATTATCTGAACGGCAATAGATTGGGAGAAGGGGAAGTGCAACGAGACCTGGGTGTCCTTGTGCACCAGTCGCTGAAGGTAAGCATGCAGGTGCAGCAGGCGGTTAAGAAGGCAAATGGTATGTTGGCCTTCATAGCGAGAGGATTCGAGTACAGGAGCAAGGATGCCTTGCTGCAGCTGTACAGGGCCTTGGTGAGACCACACCTTGAGTATTGTGTGCAGTTTTGGTCGCCTTATCTGAGGAAGGATGTTCTTGCCATGGAGGGTGTGCAGCGAAGATTTACCAGACTGATACCTGGGATGGCAGGAATGACGTATGAGGAGAGATTGGGTCGATTGGGCTTATACTCGCTGGAGTTTAGAAGAATGAGAGGAGATCTCATTGAAACTTATAAAATTCTAACAGGGCTAGACAGACTGGATGCAGGAAGGATGTTCCCGATGGCGGGTGAGTCCAGAACAAGAGGTCACAGTCTAAAGATAAGGGGTAAGCCATTTAGGACAGAGATGAGGAGGAATTTCTTCACCCAGAGAGTGGTGAACCTGTGGAATTCTCTACCACAGAAGGCAGTTGAGGCCAAGTCAGTAACTATATTCAAGAAGGAGTTAGATATATTTCTTAAGGCTAAAGGGATCAAGGGATATGGGGAGAAGGCAGGAACAGGGTACTGAGTTTGGATGATCAGCCATGATCTCATTAAATGGTGGAGCAGGCTCGACGGGCCGAATGGCCTACTCCTGCTCCTATCTTCTATGTTTCTATGTTTCTATGGACTGCTCCATCACTTGTCTGGAAACACGTACTTGCACCTGGGGACCTTTGCCCTTCATTTTTATCTGCCACCTCTTAATCCCATAGCCCCTAAGGTTGCTAAGTGGATGCGGATGCCTTTTAAGGCTTTCCCCTATTGAGACACACCCCTAAATTGTCCCCTTAGAGTTTGACTTGCACGTTTCCTCTCCCACCACTAATGTCCAAACTTTTTAAAAATTCATTCTCAGGATATGGCCATCGCTGGCAAGGCCGGCATTTATTGCCCATCCCTAGTTGCCCAATAGTGGGTTGATACAACTGAGTGGCTTTCTAGGCCACTTCAGAGGGCAGTTAAGAGTCAACCACATTGGTGTGGGACTTGAGTCAGTCTGGATATGGACGGTAGGTTAAAAGGACATTAGTGAACCAGTGGGGTTTTTACGACAATCCGACAGCTTCATGATCACTTTTACTGATCCCAGCCAGTTATTTCCAGATTTTAATTCAAATTCTCAAACTGCCATAGTAGGATTTGAATCTCTGGATTATTAGTCCATCTTTCTAGGATTACTAGTCCAGTAATATAACCCCTGCACAAACTAAACCCATAGGAGGCAGCTTCTGGAGTTGTAAGTAATTATGCAATAAACTTACACTAAGATTTGAGTTCTATTTGCCTTGACCTTTTCAGATGCATTTGCATCAGTTCTAAACCATTTACAAATGACTTAGACTCATAAACCTCCTGTCTCATTGCTCAAGGGTGGTGGGGGGGGGGGGGGCGGCAGGGGGGCGGCGGGTAGAGTCCCGGTGGAGAGAAATCTAGAATGCTAAAGAGAAAAGACAAGGAAGCAGTGCAGGAAAGTGATTGGGGTAAGGATAACCAGATTGTGTCAGGAAGGGACAGAGCATACAAACAAAGGAGTGCACTAACAAATAGGGTCCGGGTAAGAAAAAATGGTAATAAGACAAATAGGGCCATAGTACAAAAAAAGTTAAGATGTCTAAAAATGTGAAAAAGGCAAATCTAAAGGCACTGTATCTGAATGCACGAAGCATTCGTAATAAGGTAGACGAATTAACAGTGCAAATAGATGTAAACGGATATGATATAATTGCGATTACGGAGACATGGCTGCAGGGTGACCAAGGCTGGGAGCTGAATATCCAAGGATATTCGATATTTAGGAAGGACAGGCAAAAAGGAAAAGGAGGTGGGGTGGCGTTGTTCGTAAAGGATTAAATCAGAGCAATCGTGAGAAAGGATATTGGCTCAGAAAATCAAGATGTAGAATCAGTCTTGGTGGAGCTAAGAAGCACCAAGGGGCAGAAAACATCGGTGGGAGTTGTCTATAGGCCTCCAAACAGTAGTGGTAATGTAGGGGATGGCAACAAACAGGAAATTAGAGATGCATGTAACAAGGGTACTACAGTAATCATGGGTGACTTTAATTTACATGTAGACTGGCCAAACCAAATTAGAAATAATACTGTGGAGGATGAATTCCTGGAGTGTGTATGAGATGGTTTTTTAGACCAGTACATTGAGGAGCTAACTAGGGAACAGGTTATCCTAGATTGGGTATTGAGCAATGAGAAGGGGTTAATTAATAATCTTGTTGTGCGGGGTCCTTTAGGGAAGAGTGACCATAACATGATAGAATTCTCCATTAAGATGGAAAGTGAAGAAGTCCAATCTGAAACTAGGGTTCTAAATCTAAACAAAGGAAACTACGAAGGTATGAGGAGTGAGTTGGCTATGATAGATTGGGGAGCTTCATTAAAAGGCATGACGGTGGATAGGCAATGGCTAACATTTAAGGAACGAATGCATGAATTGCAACAGTTATACATTCCTTTCTGTCGCAAAAACACAAAAGGAAAAGTGGCCCAACCATGGCTAACAAAAGAAATTAAGGATAGTATTACATCCAAAGAGAAGTCATATAAAGATGCCAGAAAAAGTAGCAAGCCTGAGGATTGGGAGCAGTTTAGAGTTCAGCAAAAAAGGACCAAGAGATTGATTAAGAGGGGAAAAATAGAGTATGAGAGTAAACTTGCAAGGAACATAAAAGCGGACTGTAAAAGCTTTTACAAGTATGTAAAAAAAAAATTAGTGAAGACAAATGTAGATCCCTTACAGTCAGAAATGGGAGAATTTATAATGGGGAACAAGGAAATGGCTGAGCAATTAAACTCATACTTTGGTTCTGTTCTCACGGAAGAGGACACAAATAACTTCCCAGAAATGCTAGGGAACCAAGGGTCTAGTGAGAAGGAGGAAGTAAAGGAAATTAGTATTAGTAAAAAAATAGTGCTGGAGAAATTAATGGGACTGAAAGCCAATAAATCCCCAGGGCCTGATAATCTGCATCCCAGAGTACTAAAAGAGGTAGCCATGGAAATAGTGTATGTCATCTTCCAAAATTCTATAGATTATGGAACAGTTCCTACAGATTGGAGGGTGGCAAATGTAACCCCACTATTTAAAAAAGGAGGGAGAGAGAAAACAAGGAACTACAGACCGGTTAGCCTAACATCAGGAGTAGGGAAAATGCTAGAGTCTATTATAAAGGATGTGATAACAGGACACTTAGAAAATATCAACGGGATTAGGCAAAGTCAACATGGATTTATGAAAGGGAAATCATGTTTGACAAACCTGCTGGAGTTTTTTGAGGATGTAACTGGTAGAATAGATAAGGGAGAACCAGTGGATGTGGTGTATTTGGATTTTCAGAAGTCCTTTGATAAAGTCCCACATAAGAGGTTAGTGTGCAAAATTAAAGCACATGAGATTGGGGGTAATATACTGGCATGGATTGAAAATTGGTTAACAGACAGGAAACAGAGAGTAGGAATAAATGGGTCTTTTTCGGGGTGGCAGGCGGTGACTGGTGGGGTACCGCAGGGATCAGTGCTTGGGCCCCAGCTATTCACAATATATATCAATGATTTGAATGAGGGAACCAAATGTAATATTTCCAAGTTTGCTGACAACGCGAAACTAGCAGGGATTGTGAGTTGTGAGGAGGATGCAAAGAGGCTTCAAGGCAATTTAGACAAATTGAGTGAGTGGGCAAATACCTGGCAGATGCAGTATAATGCGGATAAATGTGAAGTTATCCACTTCGGTAGGAAAAACAGAAAGGCAGAGTATTATTTAAATGGTGATAGATTGGGAAATGTTGATGTACAGAGGGACCTGGGTGTCCTTGTATATAATCACTGAAAGCAAACATGCAGGTGCAGCAAGCAGTTAGGAAGGCAAATGGTATGTTGGCCTTCATTGCAAGAGGATTTGAGTACAGGAGCAAGGATGTCTTACTACAGTTATTCAGGGCCTTGGTGAGACCACACCTGGAGTACTATGTGCAGTTTTGGTCTCCTTACCTAAGAAAGCATATACTTGCCATAGAGGGAGTGCAGCGAAGGTTCACCAGACTGATGCCTGGGATGGCAGGACTGTCGTATGAGGAGAGCTTGGGTCGACTAGGCCTGTATTCGCTAGAGTTTAGAAGAATGAGAGGTGATCTCATTGAAACGTATAAAATTCTGACAGGGCGAGACAGACTGGATGCAGGGAGGATGTTTCCCCTGGCTGGGGGGTCGAGAACGAGTGGGTCACAGTCTCAGGATACGGGGTAGGACATTTAGGACTGAGATGAGGAGAAATTTCTTCACTCAGAGGGTGGTGAACTTGTGGAATGCTCTACCACAGAAGGCTGTGGAGGCCAAGTCACTGAATATATTTAAGAAGGAGATAGATAGATTTCTAGACACAAAAGGCATCAAGGGGTATGGGGAGAGAGCGGGAATATGGTATTGAGATAGAGGATCAGCCATGATCATATTGGCCTACTCCTGCTCCTATTTTTCTATATTTCTATTTTTCTATATGCTGCATTATAATCACAGGAAAGCTGCGTCACCTAACGCACATTACTCTGGTGCTCGGCTGGAGCTGTGTTTACTGCAGCCTTCCTTATTAAGTTTACAAAGCCTAATTGATGTAAATAGGGTCATTCTGAGGTCAATTAGAGACTATTTGCTGCTGCTAAGGCAAGTTTGTAGATTGGCAGCTGCTTGTAAATCACCGGCTCCCCTCCACGGGAGAGGACTGGGTTATCGAGGCTGCAGAAAAGCAGCAGGAAACGACCGGCTTTCTTTCTCTCATTTGAAAAGATGCTGCTCATTCATCTGTTCACTTGTGGCTTGTCGCTCCTTCACATAGATATTTGAGTCAAGTTGATATGTGTGTGGCACAAACTTTACAACCCTTTCCAGTACAGTAGAAGCACTTCACACAAGATTCACGGCAGTCCACAAATGATCATTTGAAGTTGTTTTTTGGCACTCAAAACAATCAAATTATCCAATCATTTCAATTAAGCAACATTAATGACACAAAGTAGGAATCTTGTGCTAAAAAACTGAACTTTCAGATATTTTGAATTAAAAGGAGTAGATTATATGTTTTTTTTTATTCGATCATGGGATGTGGGCATCGCCAGCATTTATTGCCCATCCCTAGTTTCCTTCCCTAAAGGACATTAGTGAACCAGATGGGTTTTTACAACAATCCGATAGTTTCATGGTCACCATTACTAATACTAGCTTTTTATTCCAGATTTTATTCAATTAACTGAATTTAAATTCCCCAGCTGTCAGTGGTGGGATTTGAACTCGCGTCACTGGATCATTAGTCCAGGCCTCTGGATTACTAGCCAGTGACATTACCACTACGCTACCGTACCCATATGTAGATACACCTCAGTGAGGTAACTCGTGGCCATCACCTTTCTTGACTGTACCGTTCAAGCTTCTCTAGTCTTCCTCCATTTATCATCTCCTTTTCACTTGCTGCCCTTCTCTGTAGCTACCAATGCAGAAATATGACGATTCATTTAGCAACATTAGCCTTGCCAACCATTGTTAATCTAGTGAATGGAAATATTCTGGTGGTGCACAGGGAATAATCCTCGAGGGGGAGATTGCACTGAGTTGTCGAGCCACTTACGAAGACTGATCTATGGCTGTGTACAGCATGGAGGGCATATAGAAGCAAAATACAATTACTTTACCCACACTGACATTTTATATTGAACAAGCCCTGTGTTACTGCTTCTGTCTTGACCCTATTTACGAGCTGATCCATAAATAAAGTATATTATTATCATTCTGGTGAATATTTGGATTTGCTTAAAAGCTTCAGCTGACCATTAGTGAAATTGCACAGCAGTAAATTAGATAAAACAGGTGGATGGACTAAAAGCTCCCCCAACCCACAAAAGAAAATTGCCCTACTTTCCGAGCACACATTTAAATTAAAACCCCAAGTTGGAAGAACTCGCAGTCTATTGTATGTCTGAGACCCAAACCAATTACACAAAGTGAAAATAACAAGCCCACTTACCTTGTGGCATGTTTCTGCTGTTTTTTTGGCTATTACTGCACAATCACAAGCCTTGTCTTCCCCCCCTGCATTAGAGCGAGCAGGTCCTGTTAATGGATTTACTCCATGACTAAGATACAGCTTTTGCTCTTTTCCAAGGTCTTAAAAGTGTCACATTTAATGAAGTGCACTTAAAACATACATGCACTGAAGGGTAATGGTCATTCAGAGATTACTACTGCTTCGTATTAGGCATTGATTTTTGCTTGCCTGTGTAAAATGTTTAACACACTCTTATGTATATAGCCCCCTGGGGCATAAATCATTAATTTGTTTCCTGCTATAACAGAAGTTCCCCCCCCCACCCCCAGATATTTGTTGTCATGAACGAACTTGGCACTGTTTGTATATACGAAAGCGAACTTGCAAAGTTTTGACTTGGGTCAAATTATACCTTGCTTCATCTCACGATATCAGAGACATTTAAAGACAGACGTTCATTTACATAGCGCCTTCACATGTCTCTCAGACAAGCCCAGTTTTTAAGCGTTGTGACTGTCATTATGTAGGCCCGGGGTTTCCAATCTTTTGGAGGGGGCGGGGACCAGTGGTTTGAATTCATATGGCATAGTACTTAAAGCGGGCAACAAATAATTAAAAATCTAAGTCTTCCCTATGCTAAAATCCTAGCTTCGCTATTTAAAAAATTCCCTATCTCCCACATTAAGGTCCTCCACTAAAGGGCCAAGCCCCCGTCATATGTCCAGATCTTCTGCCTACTTGGCCAAGGAGAGATTTGGGGTTAATTTATATTGAGATTGTTGCTTTTAAGTTAAATTCAGTGCACAAGAGGTTAACTCGCCACAAAATAAATGAGGGAAAAACTGTAGCAGGTGGAGTTTAACGTGGGGAGGTGTGAGGCCATCCACTTTGGATCTGAGAAAGACAATACAGAATATTTTCGAAATGGCGAAAAACTAGAAGCTGTGGAGGAGCAAAGAGATTTAGGTGCCCATGTACACAAATCATTAAAAACTAGTGCACAGGTACAAAAAGTAATGAGAAAGGCTAATGGAATGTTCGCCTTTATGTTAAGGGGATTAGAATATAAAGGGGAGGAAGTTATGCTTCAGTTATACAGAGCCTTGGTCAGACCCCATCTGGAGCACTGCATTCAGTTTTGGGCAGTGAACCTTAGGAAGGATACATTAGCCCTGAAAGGGGCATAGCGCAGATTCACCACAATGATATTAGAGCTCCCAAAGTCAATATTAAGCACCCGAAGGAAACCAGACAACTGCAAGCTAGGTTGAAAGGGCTGATGTGGGCGAGTGTCATAGAAAACATAGAAACATAGAAACATAGAAGATAGGAGCAGGAGTAGGCCATTCGGCCCCTCGAGCCTGCTCCACCATTCGATGAGATCATGGCTGATCATCCAAACTCAGTACCCTGTACCTGCCTTCTCCCCATATCCCTTGATACCTTTAGCTTTAAGAAATATATCTAACTCATTCTTGAATATATTTAATGACTTGGCCTCAACTACCTTCTGTGGTAGAGAATTCCACAGGTTCACCACTCTCTGGGTGAAGAAATTCTTCCTCATTTCTGTCCTAAATGGCTTACCCCTTATCCTTAGATTATGACCCCTGGTTCTGGACTCTCCGACCATCGGGAACATTCTTCCTGCATCTAGTTTGTCCAGACCTGTCAGAATTTTATATGTTTCGATGAGATCCCCTCTCATTCTTCTATACTCCAGCGAGTATAAGCCCAATCGACCCAATCTCTCCTCATATGTCATTCCTGCCATCCCAGGTATCAGCCTTGTGAATCTTCGCTGAACTCCTTCCATGGCAAGAACATCCTTCCTCAGATAAGGCGACCAAAACTGCACACAGTACTCAAGGTGTGGTCTCACCAAGGCCCTGTACAACTGCAGCAGGACATCCCTGTTCCTATACTCAAACCCTTTCGCTATTAAGGCCAACATACCATTTGCCTTCTTCACCGCCTGCTGCACCTGCATGCTTACCTTCAGCGACTGGTGCACAAGGACACCCAGGTCTCGTTGCACTTCCCCTTCTCCCAATCTATTGCCATTCAGATAATAGTCTGCCTTTCTGTTTTTGACACCAAAGTGGATAACCTCGCATTTATCCACGTTATATTGCATCTGCCACGCTTCTGCCCACTCACCCAACCTGTCCAAATCATCCTGGAGTTTCTCAGTATCCTCCTCGCAGCACACACGCCCACCCAGCTTTGTGTCATCTGCAAACTTGGAGATATTACATTTAGTTCCCTTATCTAGATCATTAATGTATATTGTGAATAGCTGGGGTCAACAAAATAATGAACTATTTCAGGAAGAGCAGGGAGTTCTCTCAGTGTTCTGGACAACGTTCTTCTCTCAACCAGTGCCAACAAAGACAGATTAGCTGTTCATTTCTCTTCTTGATATTGGTGGCATCTTTCTGTGCGCAAAATGGAGTGTCACAGCCATTTTGCGCACAGAAAGATGCCACCAATATCAAGAAGAGAAATGAACAGCTAATCTGTCTTTGTTGGCATTGGTTGAGAGAAGAACGTTGTCCAGAACACTGAGAGAACTCCCTGCTCTTCCTGAAATAGTTCATTATTTTGTTGACTAAGGCCTTTTAATTTCTTAACTGTTTCTCTCTCCACAGATGCTGCACAAATGAAGGGACCGAAGGTATGGTTGCTAAATTTGCTGATGACACCAAGATAGGTAGGAAAGTAAATTGTGAAGAGGACACAAGGAGGCTACAAAGGGATATAGATAGGTTAAGTGAGTGGGCAAAGATCTGGCAAATGGAGTATAATGTGGGAAAATGTGAAGTTGTCCATTTTGGCAGGAAGAATAAAAAAGAAGCATATTATCTAAATGGTGAGAGATTGCAGAGCTCTGAGATGCAGAGGGATCTGGGTGTCCTAGTGCATGAATCGCAAAAGGTTACTATGCAGGTACAGCAAGTAATTAGGAAAGCTAATAGAATGTTATTGTTTATTGCAAGGGGAATTGAATACAAAAGTAGGGAGGTTATGCTTCAGTTATACAGGGCATTGGTGAGACCACATCTGGAGTACTGTGTACAGTATTGGTCTCCTTATTTAAGGAAGGATGTAAATGCGTTGGAAGCAGTTCAGAGAAGGTTTACTGGACTAATACCTGGAATGGGTGGGTTGTCTTATGAGGAAAGGTTGGACAGGCTAGGCTTGTATCCGTTGGAGTTTAGAAGAGTAAGAGGTGACTTGATTGAAACATATAAGATCCTGAGGGGTCTGGACAGGGTGGATGTGGAGAGGATGTTTCTTCTTGTGGGAGAATCTAGAACTAGGGGTCACTGTTTAAAAATAAGGGGTCGCCCATTTAAGACAGAGATGAGGAGAAATTTTTTCTCACAGAGGGTCGTGAGTCTTTGGAACTCTCTTCCTCAGAGGGCGGTGGAAGCAGTGTCTTTGAATATTTTTAAGGCAGAGGTAGATAGATTCTTGATAAGAAAGGGGGTGAAAAGTTATCGGGGGTAGGCGGGAATGTGGAGTAATCAGATCAGCCATAATCTTATTGAATGGCGGAACAGGCTCGAAGGGCCGAATGGCCTACTCTTGCTCCTAATTCGTATGTTTGTACGCCTTACCTGCTGAGTATTTCCACCATTTTCTGTTTATATTTCAGATTTCCAGCATCCGCAGTATTTTGCCTTTTTTTTTCTAATGTTCTCCCTTTCTGCTCTCTTGAACAAAATAACTGTCCTCTGAAGTGGCCTTATAGGCCACTGGTGTGCGAACAGCTTTCCAGTATCTCTATCTGCAAGAATTGGCAGGCTATTCGAACGTGGAGAGCATCATAAGAACATAAGAACATAAGAAATAGGAGCAGGAGTAGGCCAATTGGCCCCTCGAGCCTGCTCCGCCATTCAATAAGATCATGGCTGATCTGATCCTAACCACCAATCTACTATCACAGAACCATCTCCTGAACCTAACAGAATTGGACACACGAAATAGGAGCAGGATCAGGCTACACGGCCCCTGGGCCCGCTACGCTACCCACAGGGCCATGACCGATCCGAACCTAGACTCATGTCCAAATTCCTGCCCGCTCCCCGTAACCCTTAATTCCCTTTACTTCTAGGAAACTGTCTATTTCTGTTTTAAATTTATGTAATGTAATCACAGTTGAGCCCAATCACTATCCCATCTTTGGCCGGTTCCCACGCATGCACTTCTCAGGGAGGGCCACTGGATAGTCATTAGGAGCAGCTTCTCCTCCTCCTGAGCCCAGATGTGCCGAGGCCAGTTGTAGCATCCAAACTCCTGATCCAGCCAAGATCAGCTCACTCATCAGGAATTGAACCCAGCACCTTATGCTCTGAATGGCATAATGCTACACTACACTGCGCAGTGCTTTGGCCCACTTGGCTTTCAGGAAGCTTGTTTGAGTTTACTTAGGTTTTTAATAACTTTTTCCATTATGAGCAAGGCCAACATCAGAGGTCCAGTCGCAATCTCTGGCTCGGTCCCCTAACCCTGCTCAGTCTGGTTTTGACAACCATGTTTTCTTACTCAATGTAACAACAAATCCCTTCCACCTTCCCCTTCCCACCACCCCCCACACCTTTAAAAACCTTCACAAAACTCAACTGTTTGATCAAGGTCTCAGTCTCCTCTTTTAACTCCCCCACCTTGGCTTGACATCTGTTCTTTTATCTATACCACCTATTTTTCTCCCCCTTTCCCAGTTGGAGTATTTCTTCAACAAAGTCTTTGTACAAAATATAAGTTGTTGTTGTTGCTCACCATCATTTATAATTTTTCTGGGCCGCCCGCAATGCCAGGCTCCAAAAGCTTCACCGTGACGAAGTCTTGCCATTGTATAAAGTGTGATACATGAAGCATTGGCCCCTTTCAGTAGTATACAGTTCAGTGAAGTTCTGTACTTCTTTTCAAGTAAGCTCCGATTCAGTAAAATGCCACAAGAACATGGAGTAGAAACCGCTTTACTTTTGAAGTATTGCAGAATGTTCAATTTTCTGTCAACTGAATTGAGGAAAAGTTCTTTTATCTGATTGGTCCCAGTGTCAGACTCGGAACTGAAAAGAGGTTTCCGATTTGACGTTCCTGTTCGAGACTGTGTAAGCCTTGGCTCAGTAGGAGCACACTTCCCTCTGAGCTAGAAGGTTAGCGGTTCCAGCCCACACCACAGACTTCAGCACATAATCCAGGCTGATGCTGCAGTACAGTGCTGAGGGAGTGCTGCACTGTCGGAGGTGCCGCCTGTTGGATGAGGCCCCCGTCTGCCTGCTTATGTGGACATAAAAGGTTTCACGGCACTATTATTTGAAGAGGAGCAGGATAGGTGTCCGAGCCAACCTTTCTCCTTTAACCAATACCTTCACAATCCATGGTGTTAGCCGTGGCTCAGTGGTAGCACTCTCACCTCTGAGTCAGAAGGTTGTGGGTTCAAGTCACACTGCAGGGACCTGAGCACACAATCTAGGTGGACTCTCCCAGTGAGGTGCTGAGGGAGTGCTGCACTGTCGGAGATGCTGTCTTTTGGATGAGACGTTAAACCGAGGCCCTGTCTGACCTCTCAAGTGGATGTAAAAGATCCCATGGCACTATTTTGATGAAGAGCAGGGGAATTCTCCCCAGTGTCCTGGCCAATATTTTTCCCTCAACCAACGTCATTTAAAAAAAACAGATTCAGGGTATTTTTAAATCCCCAAAAATAGGTGGGTTTGGGTGAAGTGGGAAGTAAAAATGTAAAAAAATCTCAAATCCGAACCCAACCCGCCTCAAACCCGCCCACTTCCGGTTTTAACGGAGGCGGGACTGGGGGGTGGGCGACCAACCCGCTCCCAGGAGACACGTCGCTCATTTAAATATTTTAAAGAGGCTGCGCGCCTCAGATTTTTTCTCTCTTCCAGCTTTGACACTGGCCGGCTGAGATTCCCAGGCCTTGGAAAACCCAGTAGCTAAAGGGAGGTGAGGACTGCTGTGTGGAAGAGGTAAGTGCATTTCCAGCGCTGCTTGTGGGCCAGGAGGAGCAGGAATGCTTTCCTCTGGTCCCCCAAGCAAAGCTGTTATCCTCCCCAGTGATCGGACCATCCTCTCGCCATGATCCGATGCCCTCACAATGTCCTCCACGGCCCGTGATCTCCTCCCATCACCCCATGTCCTCCATGGGCACCATGCGATCTTCTCTCCTCCTCCCCCGATCTCTCCGGCCCCCCGCGATCTTCTCCCCTCCTCCCCCGATCTCTCCGGCCCCCCGTGATCTTCTCCCCTCCTCCCCCGATCTCTCCGGCCCCCCGTGATATTCTCCCCTCCTCCCCCGATCTCCCCGGCCCCCTGCGATCTTCTCCCCTCCTCCCCCGATCTCTCTGGCCCCCTGCGATCTTCTCCCCTCCTCCCCCGATCTCTCCGGCCCCCCGTGATCTTCTCCCCTCCTCCCCCGATCTCTCCGGCCCCCCGTGATATTCTCCCCTCCTCCCCCGATCTCCCCGGCCCCCTGCGATCTTCTCCCCTCCTCCCCCGATCTCTCTGGCCCCCTGCGATCTTCTCCCCTCCTCCCCCGATCTCTCCGGCCCTCCGCAATCTTCTCCCCTCCTTCCCCGATCTCTCCGGCCCCCTGCGATCTTCTCCCCTCCTCCCCCGATCTCTCCGGCCCCCTGCGATCTTCTCCCCTCCTCCCCCGATCTCTCCAGCCCCCCGTGATCTTCTCCCCTCCTCCCCCGATCTCTCCGGCCCCCTGCGATCTTCTCTCCTCCTTCCCCGATCTCTCCGGCCCTCCGTGATCTTCTCCCCTCCTCCCCCGATCTCTCCGGCCCCCCGCGATCTTCTCCCCTCCTCCCCCCATCTCCCTGGCCCCTTCCACAATCTTTTCCCATCTTCCCCTGATTTCTCCTTCCCCCCACCGCACCCTTGATCGCTCCAGCCCTCCCATCGATATCCACCCCAACTCCCGATCTCTTGGCCCCGATCTCTTGGCCCCACCATCGATGTCCCCCCCCCCACCCCACCCCCACCCTGACCCCTGAACTCTCCCTCTCTCCTCTCCGCTTTCCAACTGTGGCCTGGTGCTGAAGGCCTACCCACCCACCCGACAGCCAGCCAGCCTGTCAATCTGGCTGGCTGCAGTCAGGAAACGGAGTCCAAAAATGGCAAAAAATTCAGCAGGACCTACGGGAACTTCCAGGGTATTCCAGGTATCCCAACCACAAAACTGTCCCCCAGCTCCCTCCCCGCCACCCCGTTAATATCGGGGCCATTATATAATCATTATCACATTGCTGTTTGTGGGATTTTGCTGTGTGTAAATTGGCTGCCGCCTTTCCTACATTACAACAATGACTACACTTCAAAAGTACTTCATTGGCTGTAAAGCGCTTTGGGATGTCGTGAAAGGGGCTATAGAAATGCATGTTCTTTCTATCTTTCACTGCCTCAGCCTACAGAGGTGGCCACTTAGTTGAGGTACCATAGGGCTTCATTAGGTGTAAAGCACTTTGGGACATCCTGAGGTCATGAAAGGTGCTGTATAAATGCAAGTCTTTCTTTTTCTCTCTTTCATTTCTGTTGTGGAGAAATTGCTGCTGTGTTTGCATCAGTGACTGTACGTCACAAGTACGGCGTTGGCTGTGAAGTGCTTTGGGACGTCCAGAGAATGTGAGAGGTGCTATCGAAATGCAAGTTCTTTCTTTGACGCAAATCAAAATACTCTACTTCTCTTAAATCAAGTGCGGTGCTTTGCAGTTGATCTGATGAGTCAGATAAGGTGTATCCCAGAGGTTAAGATTTGACACGCCCAGCTATTTAGAAGGAAAGCCAGTTGTGACATCTCAGGCAGATTTCACCCAGAGAGCTGAAATCGTCAGTCATGTGTGTTCCCCCTCTGCCTTTCTTCCTATCCACGTTTCCCTCTCCCCGAAAATGTTTACTGCTTATCGGGGCACAGGTGGTGCTTTGGTGCTTTATTGAAATTTCTACTCACCATATGTGAACCTAGGCATTTAGTCTATTCAGGTTATTCAACTGCAGGGCTTTGCACAGACAAACCTCATCCACACCTAACATTCCCCATGCATGCATTTTTCAGCAGGGGTGGATGGATAATGACCAGGAGAGGACACGGACGATTTTTTCTGGCACAGTGAGGCCAATTATGGGACTGAGTTTTTCAGTTCCAACTAGCTCCCCTCCCCACTATTTCCCTGTGTTCAAGCAGTTTTGTTAAGCAGGCTGAGTCTCCCCGCCCCACCCCGTAACCAAAACCCGTGTTCTATGAACCTCCACGTATGGGCTAGTATGCCCTAACTTAACAGCTGCTCACTGCAGAGTCCATGGGTTGCCCACCAGCACCATGTCACTACTGAAGGCAGAAAATGTCACGTCACCAGAACGACATTTACCCACTAAAACTATATGGTCCAATTTAGTTACAGGCAGAATAATACATTGGAGCAAAAAGACACAGCAATATACTAAAAATAACATTACTTGAATTACACAATATATAAATCGTTTCCAAATAAAAACCAAAGACAGTCTTGCTTGTAACAGGCTTTGGGAGTAACCGGCTTTGAGAGTAACTGGCTTTGGGAGTAACAGGCTTTGGGAGTAACAGGCTTTGGGAGTAACAGGCTTTGGGAGTAACCGGCTTTGGGAGTAACTGGCTTTGGGAGTAACCGGCTTTGGGAGTGATAGGCTTTGGGAGTAACCGGCTTTGGGAGTAACAGGCTTTGGGAGTAACAGGCTTTGGGAGTAACAGGCTTTGGGAGTAACAGGCTTTGGGAGTAACCGGCTTTGGGAGTGATAGGCTTTGGGAGTAACTGGCTTTGGGAGTAACCGGCTTTGGGAGTGATAGGCTTTGGGAGTAACTGGCTTTGGGAGTAACAGGCTTTGGGAGTAACAGGCTTTGGGAGTAACCGGCTTTGGGAGTAACAGGCTTTGGGAGTAACAGGCTTTGGGAGTAACAGGCTTTGGGAGTAACAGGCTTTGGGAGTAACCGGCTTTGGGAGTAACCTCAGGACAGACAGGGCCTTCGTTTAACATCTCATCCAAAAGGCAGCACTCCCTCAGTCCTGCACTGGAGTGTCAGCCTAGATTTCGTACTCAAGCCTCTGGAGTGGGACTATGAACCTACGACCTTCTGACTCAGAGGCGAGAGTGCTACCAACTGAGCCAGGGCTGACTCACCACAGACTAGGGATCAAGCCTGGGACCTTCATGGTCAGTGTTGCTCAGTTCCTCACCGTTTTAACCAGCTGAGTCATGAAGATGGTGGGGGAACGACCTCTGGGGGAGCTGGTATCTTTGAGCAACACAGTGGATCACCAATCTAACCTGTAAAAATTAGTAAAAGGAGTGACTTTTATAATTAGTTCTGCTTTCTAGTCACTAAGGTGGACATGGATGCTGAAGGGTATGCTGCCAAGGCAAATGGTCCATTATAAGGACTGTCCAAAGAAGGAGGTCCTGACTATCTGGAATATATTACCGAGCTGGCAAAGCTAACCTTGCAAGCAAGAAAAATGCACACCTAAAATAGATCAGTCATTTAGATACATAAACAAAGGCACTTGAAGAACATTTTAATGGGCAAGATCAAAGAACAGAAAGGCCCCAGTGCTGAAATCAATGACTTGAAGACTGAATTATGGGCCTGTAGGGGATAATTAAAACTTTCCACCAACTAATTAGAATCTCAACTGCTCCACTGTCAGGCAAATAATAATTGTGAATGGAATACTGTGAATGAAGGCCTCAGTGAGTGAAGTGTTAGCAGCGCCACGCATTATGACTGTAGAGGTAGCAGTGGAAAACACAACCAGACATGGAGTTTTGTAAAGAGTGAAGAAAAGGAAGAAATCACTCCTGTGGGCAGAATGTGACTGAGGTATCTCACTGTTCTATCAACAGGAAGAGAGAGGACTTATACTCCCTGCAGTTTCTCTGTCGTTCTAGTGTGGAAGCACTAAGCCAGCTCCTTAAAGACAGGGGACTCACATGATTTCAGTGTAAAACAAAAATGAGGCGACGGAGCGTGGAGTATGAATGAGCAAGCATTCCGTTTGACCCGATTGATGACTCGCTGCCTAATAAGCAGAAATATCTGGAGGTGCGAGGAATGAGGTTTATTTGCCTTTGGAATATGATGGTGGAGCCCCTGTCGAATCGACGGACGACATGCTGAACGGAGAAGAGCCGATACTAGGCGCACATATACGGCCGCATGTATCGCACTCAAATCCAGATGGGGCGGAGAGATGCTTTCACATTTCGCAGTCAGATCTCGCAACCTCAAACTCATTCAAACCGCGCAGCAAGTGTGCTGCCATCGTGGTCAGTCGGTGGCTGTGTCTTCCCAGGTATTGGGGTTAATACGGCAAGATTTTACGGTGGTCTTTAGTGTGTCTTTATAGCGTTCCATCTGCCTACCTCTGTTGCGACATCTGGGCTGCAGCTCACCTTCACTAAATATCATTCCAGAGCCTGGCTTGAAAGCAAAGGCCACGACTGACATTTTCATGCAACAGGTTTGATATCTGAGGAAGTTTACTTCACTTGAGGGATGTAGCATCAAATCCAGAGACATCTTGGTAGATCGAGTCCTCAAGCACAAGTCAACTAGACCTGGTGAATTCGACAGGCTCGTCAGATATTCTGATACAATAGGAAATATGAAAAAATTTACTGATTGGTTACATACCAACGTACAAAATTGACGGCCAGGAAAAGACCAGCTGATCCATCAAGCCTGCTATTCCATGGCTAGTCCATCATGGCTAAACACTTCTGCCCACCCACCCCCGCAGCCATGTAATCTCCCAGGAGAGGCAAAAAATACTCAGAGGCCAATAAGGGAAAAAAAATACTCAGGCAATCAAAACCAGTCCAGGAGATCACATGGACCAGGTGTTACCTATAAAGACACTTACCTTCTATGTGATGCGATCTCTGCCCCAGTCAGGATGGAGTCAGTGTGTGTTGGTGCAGGACACTCAGGCCCCCTCACCACCTGGAGTGGGTACTCCGACCCCAATTGTGTTGGAGATGGAGGTAACTCTCCCTCAGCGCCTCTCCGGAAAAAGAGAAGGTGCCGGAAGCAAAGGATGACCCTGTAAAGGGACGCTCTCCTGCTGAAGAGGAGTGGGCGCCTCAAAAGGATCCTGGGGTTCTCCTTGTGAGTCACCTGATGGGCGCACTGACCCCACTGGTGGGTGGAGTGACCCTTGACCCCACCAACCCCGCTAGAGTGTGAAGTGACCCTTGACTCCACCGACCCCACTGGAGAGTTAAGTGACCCTCAACCCCATTCGACCCACTGAACCCACTGGAAGGTGGAGTGACCCCCGACCCGTAACCAACCCTGCAGGGTGGAGTGATCCCCCGACCTCATTGGACGCCCCGAACCCACTGGAAGGTGGAGTGACCCCCGACCCTATTCGAGCTACCGTCTCCGCTGGAAGGTGGAGTGACCCCTGACCCGCAACCAACCCTGCAGGAGGATGGAGCGTGTGGCGTCATAAGGCCCGTTTCTGCTGTGTTTCCGGTGTGAGTGGTGTAGGTTCCGCCCGGCGGAGTTGGGGGGGGGGGCAGGGTGGTGGGGAACCCAGTGACTCCACAATTGAGGCGCCCTTGACTGGGTCAGGCACCCTGGATGCCGGGGCGGACTGGCAGGTGATCCCGGATTCCCACTCAGCACCTAGAGACTGATAACATTGAGTCCATCGCCAGTGAGGCAGTGGATTTCCTGGTGCCCCTCTCCGAGTCGCCCCTTATCCCGGCTGTGGAGCTCCAGGAGTTTTTTGCGGGACACCTGCATTGTTGCACTGAGGTCCAGCTGGCCCTTGACCGTTGGTCAGAGTTGGCGCTGGTCATAATCCAACTGCTGGCCACTATGCTATGGTACCGGTTGGTCACTTTGATCCCCCCCCTGAGTTTGTCACTAAGATTCAGAGGAAGCTCATCGACTTCTTCTGGTGCTAAAGGAAGCTGTGGGTCTGCGTCTCATGCTTAGGGAGGGCGGTCATGCTGTGCCTTTGCACCCAGATTGCGACTTTCCGCCTTCAGACTCTACAAATATACCTGTATGGAGAGGATCCTCCCAAATGCCGTGCTCTGGCACTGATGTTCTTCTGCCAGATGTGTAACCTGAGTGATGACCGGCAGCTCTTTTCATCAAGTTGCTTGGCATACACGAGGCCTTGCGGGTGTTGCCTCTTTTATCAAGATCTTATCGAGGTCTGGAACCTGGTTGCCTCCAGCAGGTGCTCTCCTCCATCAGAGATAGCGGCTATCTTGGTGGAGCAGTTACTCCGCAATCAACACCTCAGCATGGCTGGCTTGGGCGACACATGGCTGATGGAGCAGAGGGCCCGGGCTGATGGAGCAGAGAGCTCGGGCTGACGGAGCAGAGGGCCCGGGCTGACGGAGCAGAGGGCCCGGGCTGATGGAGCAGAGAGCTCGGGCTGACGGAGCAGAGGGCCCGGGCTGACGGAGCAGAGGGCCCGGGCTGATGGAGCAGAGGGCCCGGGCTGACGGAGCAGAGGGCCCGGGCTGACGGAGCAGAGAGCTCGGGCTGATGGAGCAGAGGGCCCGGGCTGTAAGGGTTACCAGAGTCAGGGACGTACTGAAGGACGGAGCAGAGAGCTCGGGTTCTAAGGGTAACCAGAGTCAGGGATGTACTGGATGGCGGCGGAGCAGGTTGGACGTTGCCGGAGGCGTTGGCGCGTGAGATATTCTGGTGCTGCGCCCAGCCCGCGGGCAAAGCCATCCAGGCGTTGAGGGTCGCGCTCGGCCCTGACTCCACTGGGTGTATTGAGGAGGCTCGATTGTGGAGGGATTCCGCTCAATCTTACCCCCGTTCGGGAGGAATTTCTGATCGGCACGAAACCCCCATCCCACCCTCTGGAACCTGCGCCTCGCATCCTGAGGAGTCTCATGGAAATTCCCTCCGCGCTATTCCACACTGAGCGGAGGGGTTTCCTGTACGGGCTGCACCTCCACACTCTCCACTTCCTCACTCTCAACTTCTGTCTGAACGTGTCCTGGTGTGCCATCTAGCCATCTGGCGGAGACAGGGGGCCCCAGTGGAGGGCTCTCTACACGTGAGTCCTTCCCGGCACCATTGGCGATCTGGGGTGGAGAGTGTTGCACGGAGCAGCAGTGTACAACAGGTTTTTTAGCACCTTCACGGAATCCCAGGCTGATAGGATAAAAATAGATAAAGAGGAGGTACTTAAAAAATTGGCAGTACTCAAAGTAGAAAAGTCTCCGAGTCAGATGGTTGTAGGCTCAAGTCCCACTCCAGAAGCTTGAGTACGAAATCTAGGCTGACACTTCAGTGCAGGACTGAGGGAGTGCTGCAGTGTCAGAGATGCCGCCTTTCAGATGAGATGTTAAACGAAGGCCCTGTCTGTCCTGGGTGGAGTGTGGAGTGACCTCCCGACCCCATTGGACCCACCGAACCCGCTGGAGGATGGAGTGACCCTCAACCCCTCCCCCCACCCCCGACCCTATTCGAGCTACCGTCCCCACTGGAAGGTGGAGTGACCCCTGACCCGTAACCATGGGATACATCCTAGATTGCTGAGGGAAGTAAGGGTGGAAATTGTGGAGGCTCTGGCCAGAAACTTCCAATCCTCCTTGGATATGGGAGTGGTGCCAGAGGACTGGAGGATTGCAAATGTTACAACCCTGTTCAAAAAAGGGGAGAGGGAAAAACCCGGCAATTGCAGGCCAGTCAGCCTAATGTCGATGGTGGGGAATCTTTTAGAGACAATAATCCAGGACAAAATTAATTGGCTTTTGAAAAAGTATAGGCTAATAAATGAAAGCACGGATTTGTTAAAGGAAAATCGTGTTTCACTAACTTGATTGAGTTTTTTGTTGTGTTTTTGGTCTTTCAAAAAGCGTTGACAAGGTACCGCACAGTAGACTTGTTAGCAAAATTAAAGCCCATAGGATTAAAGGGGTACTGGCAGCATGGATACGAAATTGGCTAAGCAACAGAAAGCAGAGAGTAGTGGTGAAAGGTGTTTTTCAGACTGGAGGGAAGTGTACAGTGGTGTTCCCCAGGTGTTGTTATTAGGACCACTGCTCTTTTTGATATATATTAATGACCTGGACTTCAGGGAGACCTGGGGGTGTATGTACAGAAATCGTTGAAGGTGGGAGGACAAGTTGAGAAGGCTGTTAAAAAAGCATATGGGATCCTTGACTTTATTAATAGAGGCATAAAGTACAAAAGCAAGGAATTATTCTAACTCTCTATAAAACACTGGTGAGGCCTCAGCTGGAGTATTCTGTTCAATTCTGGGCATCACACTTTAGGAAGGATGTCAAGGCCTGAGAGAAGGTGCAAAAGAGATTTACTAGAATGGTACCAGGGATGAGGGACTTCAGTCTGTGGAGAGCCTGGAGAAGCTGGGATTGTTCTCCTTAGAGTAGAGAAGGTTAAGAGGAGATTTGATAGAGGTATTCAAAATCATGAACGGTTCTGATAGAGTAAATAAAGAGAAACTGTTTCCAGTGGCAGAAGGGTTGGTAACCGGAGGACGCAGATTTCAGGTGATTGGCAAATGAACCAGAGGCAACATGAGGAAACTTTTTTTTAACCCAGCAAGCTGTTACGATCTGGAATGCACTGCCTGAAAGGGTAGTGGAAGCAGATTCAATAGTAACTTTCAAAAGGGAATTGGATGAATACTTGAAGGGAAATATTTACAGGGCTATAGGGAAGGAGGAGGGGACTGAGACTAATTGGATAGCTCTACCAAAGAGCCGGCACAGGCACGATGGGCCGAATGGCCTCCTTCTGTGCTGTGTCATTCTATGATTCTATGTTGTGATTTTTGCGGCCTAGTGGAGTCCATGGCCCATGTTTATATTCAGTGTGAGAGGTTGCAGCCCCTGTATAGTTACTTCAGGGGTTGTTCCTCAAACTTTGGTTACACTTTAGCCCCCGCTCCTCATCTTTGGCTGCCCGGTGTGGAGTGGGGTGGGTAATCTAGTGGGGTACCGCAAGGATCGGTGCTTGGGCCCCAGCTATTCACAATCTATATCAATGATTTGGATGAGGGGACTAAATGTAACATTTCCAAATTTGCTGATGGTACAAAGCTAGGTGGCAGTGTCAGTTGCGAAGAGGATGTGAAGAGGCTTCAAGGGGATCTCGACAGGCTCAGTGAGTGGGCGAGAACATGGCAGATGGAATATAATGTGGATAAATGTGAAGTTATCCACTTTGGTAGAAAAAACAGAAAGGCAGAGTATTTCCTAAATGGTGAAAGATTGGGGAATGCAGATGCTCAAAGGGACCTGGGTGTCCTTGTACATGAGTCACTGAAAGTGAATGTGCAGGTACAGCAAGCCATTAGGAAGGCAAATGGTATGCTGGCCTTCATTACAAGAGGATTTGAGTACAGGAGTAAGGAAGTCTTACTCCAATTATATAGGGCCTTGGTGAGACCACACCTGGAGTACTGTGTACAATTTTGGTCTGCTTACCTAAGGAAGGATATACTTGCCACAGAGGGAGTGCAACGAAGGTTCACGAGATTGATTCCTGGGATGGTGGGACTGTCGTATGAGAAGAGATTGAGTAAACTAGGCCTGTATTCTCTTGAATTCAGAAGAATGAGAGGGGATCTCATTGAAGCATACAAAATTATTACAGGGCTTGATAGGGTGGATGCTGGGAGAATGTTTCCCTTGGCTGGGGAGTCTAGAACCAGGGGCCACAGCCTAAGGATAAAGGGTAGGCCATTCAGGACTGAGATGAGAAGAAATTTCTTCACACAGAGGGTGGTGAATCTTTGGAATTCTCTACCCCAGAGGGCTGTGGAGGCTCAGTCATTGGTTATATTCAAAATAGAAGTTGATAGATTTCTGACTAGTAAGGGCATCAAGGGATATGGCGATAGGGCCGGTGAATGGAGTTGAGGCAGAAGATCAGCCATGATCTCATTGAATGGCGGAGCAGGCTCGAAGGGCCGAATGGCCTACTCCTGCTCCTATTTCTTGGGCTGGATTTTCATTGACCCGTGGAGGCGGGTTTGGAGGCGTGTGGGGGGTTAAAGTTGCAGATTCGGGGGTCCCGAACCCATCCCACCCCCAACCTGCCTCCATGCCAGTTTCGCTGGAGGCGGGTACGCGACCTGTGCTGGGACCCGCCTCCCCGAGGTGGGAAGGGGATTGGTGGCAATTAACTGCCTGTTAACAGGTAGTTAACAGGCAGTTTTTTGCCTAATCCCTATTTTGATGCGTGAAATGTGGGCTTCCCGACAGGTCCCAACCACGCCAAGTTAGCGAGGCGGACCGTGGGTCTGCAGGGGTTGGAGGGGTCGATATGTCAGGTGGGCAGGTGAGTGATGGGTGCATGTGTGCAGAGATAAGTGTGTAAGGTAAGTGTAAAGTGTGGGAAAAAGTTTTACCTACCTTAACTTCCTCCTGCAGGTGTCAGCCCTTCAGGTCTCGGGAGTGAGAAATCTCACCGGCACAGAAAGCACAATGGCCGTGGTGCTGTCAAAAACTGCAGCCTCTGTTTTCTGTGCTGGAATGATTTCTAACTCAGCCTGAGAGGAAGGACTCAAGTTAGAAGACAGATTGTCAGTGTTTGACAGCTTCACAGAGCTGTCAAACGCTGATAATTCATCTGTCAAAAGCTCGACAGATGAAATGTCAATCTGTGACATCACCTGTTGCCGGGTGGCCCTTGATTGGCCTGCTGAGCTCGCTGGGCGGGCTCAACAAGGTCAATCAAGTGAAAATACAATGGGTTGGCCACAAGTCGATGGAGGTGGGACTACAACCCAAAAAGTGGGAGTCCCGCCTCCATCACGTCCCCAGTATCAAAATCCAGCCCCTTATGTTCTTAAGTCGGAGGATCTTCTCGTGGACCTGCTCTTGGGCCTGACTAAAACAGCAATTTGTGGGTCCAGGATGGGCGAGGTCCATGGTGGTGGGTGGTCACTCTGGCTGGCTGCCTGCCTCTCTTCTGCAGTCTTCTCCGTGCTCAGGTGGCCCTCGAGAGGGAGCGCGCTGTGTCCACCGGTACACTTGATGCCTTCCTCGACCGGTGGGCACCACAGGGTACAGAGTGTCTCACAGATACTGATGATAACATTCTGATTTAGTTGGGAAGGTTCCCTTTGCTTTTATTGGTACTTCATTGCTTATATTGGCTTCTTTAAGTTTGATTGCACCGTATGTTTCTTTCCTATATTAGTATTGTCCAAGAGGGGCACTTGTTGTGCTGATGCTTGTTTAGTGACCCTTATTGTTATTGGTCCATCAAAAAATGGTCCAGGCTGGAAGCCTTAGCAATTTGTGAAGAAAGTTCCTCAGCAGCTAGGGATGCCTGTCCTGGAGGTCTGTAATAGGTGCCAATCATAAACTTGGGGCCATTAGCTTGGACTAAATGAATCCAAAGAGCTTCAGCTAATGCTGATGTGCCAATATCTCCGGCCACAGCAGGCAGATCGTCTTGACAAATAAGGCTACATCTCCTGACCTATTCTATCTCTCCTGAAACAGTTATACCCTGCAATATGGCATTCGGCAACATCATTTAAATCTAGCCATGCCTCAGTAACATCTCTAGCATCTGGGTTTTCTAATGCTGCATAAGATTGCAGTTCCAGCAGTTTATTTCTTAGACTTCTTGCATTAGCATAGAAGCATTCCAATGGTCTATCTGTTAGCTGACTCTGAGAATCATTCCTTTCTGTGCCTTACCTTTAGAACATCTATGCAGGCTATTAGTGTTACCTACTGATGTAAGAAAACTACTAGGCACTTGGTCTAAGCGTTAAACAAAGCTTTAATCAACTGTTTTTCAACATGGAGATCTAGTAGTGTCCTTCACTAGTTCCTGTTGAGGAATGTCCTAAGCAAGCTGGGCCCATGCCCGAGTATTTATACTCTCCCTGGACAGCGCCACCAGCAGGTCACCCAGTATTACTTCATACATGAATGACAAGATTCATGTCACCTACCCTAGTAAAACTGCTGGTTGGTTTATCGATTCCAACCCTTGGCTCAACTAATTTAAATGCTCACCAAAGGCTACCTCAAAATTCTCAGCCAACATCTGTGAACACAGAAAATGAAGGTGGAGGCCATCCCTCCTAAAATGCTTACCTTGCTGCTGAAAAATTCTCCACTTGTCTACGAAAGTAAGTCTCTCTCTCTCTTACGTAGGCCCTCGAGTCACAGGTTGAGTTTGATGATTCTGCTGTTCCTTTCTGCAGAATCCCGTAGCATTGGAAGAAGGTCGGAGATGACCACCTTTGCTCCCTTGTCCTTTAGTGCATGAACCAACTTCCTGTAGTTGTCCTGTAAGAGCAATGACTTTTTATCCATCACATCATTTGTTCCCACACGCAATGCCACGATGGTTCCATCTTGCTCACCTTTCATGAGGTCATCCATTCTGTCGTGAAGATCAATAACTTTGTGCTCCTGGACGTTATGCTGAGGTTTCTAGCCTGGGCCTTTATTTGATGGCCCAATAACAATAAGGGTCACCAAACAAAAATCAGCGTGGTGTCGGTGAGCCTGACAACAGAGGCCCCGATGACTAGAGCCCTCTGTCTTACCCATCTCTCCTTTGACTGTGCCTTTTCGTTCTCCTTTGCCTTGCTTCGTTTTCTTTTGACGGTAACGTGGGCTGTGCTGTTGGGCGTAGCTACAATGCTGCTGTCTTCTGTATTGGGATCTGTCTCTTACTGTGCGAGAGCTGCAAACTTATTCTCTGAGGCAAAAGTACAATCCAGAGTACAGAAAGAAGTACTGGTACAACCCAATCCGAGTCCACAAGAACAAACTGGTTACTGATTATTGTGGCAAGAAATAAAGACGAGGTCAATTATAAAGAAAGAAAGGATTTGCATTTATACAGTACCTTTCATCACCTCAGGGCACCCCAACGCGCTTTACAGCTAATGAAGTACTATTAAAGTGTAGTCACTGTTGTAATGTGGGGAAAGCTGTGCAGCAAGATCCCACAAACAGTAATGTGATAATGACCAGATAATCTGTTTTAGTGATCCTCATCAATCAACGACAAGCACCAAAAAAAAGAGTTTAAACAACCGAGCATCTTTCACAGCATTAGCTTATCCATGATTTTCTACATCGCTTATCCCTTGTCAGATGAAGGGCTGGGCACTGCATCAGTGACAAAGGAAGACGTTTAAGGTTATTGGTTATGCTTTCAAATCTGAAAAATAATTATTAACTCTGCTCATGAAAATTTGACTGTCGCTGTAAATGGATAAATTCGGACAAGTTTCATGATATGCCTCTTCATCTGCTGCCTCGGTTGATCAGAATTCACTCACCTTCTCACATCAACAAAAAAGAATGCTAGTGAGAAACAGAACCAGCAGATTTCAATTTTATTATCAGATATTGGCCAAAGAAATCCATACATTGAGTCAAAAAATGGTACTGCCGTGGAGTTGTCCATTATAGAAAGCTGATGAGCTGCATTTAAAGATAACTGTTGCTTCTGCCATTCATTTTCTGAAAGCACAGAATGGTGAATAAATATTGTGCGGAACAGCTATCCCTAATGGAAAAGAAATCAAGAAGGCAATTTTCAGATAAATTAGACAGGATGCATGTTATCAATAGAGTTATAATTGTAGGATATTCTAATTATCCAAAAATTGACTAGATGGGGAAAATATTTGTGGTGGGTATGGGGAGAGAGCGGGAATATGGTATTGAGATAGAGGATCAGCCATGATCATATTGAATGGCAGAGCAGGCTCGAAGGGCCGAATGGCCAACTCCTGCTCCTATTTTTCTATTTTTTTTCTATGTTTCTATGGATATTAAGGGAATCAAGGGATATGGGGATAGTGCAGGAAAGTGGAGTTGAGGTAGAAGATCAGCCATAATCTTATTGAATGGCGGACAGGTTCAAGGGGCCAAATGGCCTACACCTGCTCCTATTTTTCTATGTTTCTATGTTCTATGTTCTATGGTGAGAAAAAGGGAAGTTATTTGTACTGTTTTCTCAGTCAATATGTTGCTACTCCAACAAGGAAGGGAGCGCAACGTGAGGTCAAGGTACTCATCGGCACAAGAGAAAATTAAAGAAAGATTAATAAAAAGGGACCACACCAAATTAAAGAGAAGGAAAACTTGGCAAATAGAACCATGGATGAGCAATGGGAAATATTTAACCAGGTGATGAAAAGACACAAATCGAGACAGGAGAGAAAAGGACGATGAGGAACATTAGATCAAATTAAAGAAGAAAGAAAGAACTTGCATTTATATAGCACCCTTCACAATGCCCAAAGTGCTTTACAGCCAATGAAGTACTTTTGAAGTGTAGTTACTGTTGTAATGTAGGAAACGCAGCAGCTAATTTGTGCACAGCAAGCTCCCACAAACACTGGATAATCTGCTTTTTTTTAAAGTGATGTTGGTTAAGGAATAAATATTCCAGGACACTGGGGCCAAATCCCCTGCTCTTCTTCAAAATAGTGCCATGGGATCTTTTACATCCAGCGGAGAGAGCAGACAGGGCCTTGGTTTATCCGTCTCATCCAAAAGACGGCACCTCCAACAGTGTAGCACTCCCTCAGTACTGCACTGGAGTATCAGCCTAGATCTTGTGCTCAAGTCTCTGGAGTGGGAATTGAGTCCGTCACCTCTGACTCAGATGCGAGTGTGATACCCACTGAGCCACAGCTGACACCAAATTAGAAACTAAAACAAAATATTGTAAGGGGTGACCTGCGGCTCTGTGCTTAGCCTGGGTGCTAGTGCGGGGTTAGGCCTTGTTGCCTGTTCTGGTCTCCAGCCAGCCTTGTAACACTAGACACCTGTGAGTGGTTCGACCCACTCGCCCTTACGGTTCTGACACTGGACTTAGGTGCGAGAGCAATAATGCAGAGAAAACTCAGGTAGACCCGGTTGAATAGTGCGAAATGGAAAATCTTTATTGCATATTATTCAAGATTACGAGATACATGTCATAAGCACAGATTAATGACAGTACAATCTTACACACAGTTATGAAACTAATTTTAGGGAAACGAGGAGCGCACGACACATCGTAAAAGGGGACACACATTATAATTATCCTTAAAACTTAAACCCTCCCCTATCAATACCTGTCCTAATCTAGATTTGTAGGATCGAGACTCATGCTCACCACTCGTGATAACTCGGAGAATTCCGAAACTCTGCTCGGATGTTTTTACCGCAGCACCTGACTATCCACGTGTTGATCAGGGGTCTCTGTACCCCACTTGTTTACTCGTTTCTGCTCCGGCTAGCGGGCTGGACCGTCTGCTGTCATGAAGATCTGTGTTGCCCTCGGAGTTCTGATACTACTCAAAAAAAAGAGTCTTCCTGTGCCCTACACCGGTTCGATAGAACTCGAAGAAGGGTCTTCCTGGGCCAGTTGTGGAGTAGCCGATAGAATTCAAAGAAGTGTTTATTCGACTTACAGGCGCGGTCGGGGCTTACTGACCGTGGCGATGCGTATTGTCGTCTTCTTCTCTTCTCATCTCATCTCATCTCATCTCCTCTCGGGCCTTCGGTTCCAACACCGTTTACCGACTCCTCGGGATGGTGCGCCCGCTTCCAGGCCTCACAGCCCAGTTCTCCACAGATCTTCGCGGCAAGCCACGAGGTTGATCCTAGCGGATCAGAGTCCAGAGCCGTCAGGCAAGAGAATAGTTCAGCAGTCTCCCAGCGAGTCAAAGCAGCAAGAGAAAGATGGACGGTTGTACCTTACAGTTATAGTGCTGTAATTCCTCTTTTCCCGCCCAATCTTAATGTCTATCTTTTGTCAGGTTTTTGGCGCTCAAACTTCTTGTATGGGGTGATCTCAGTCTTTAATGGGTTTCGGTGACACTTGTAACTGTCTGAGTACCCGTTAATGTTTCTCCCATTGTGGAACCGGCTAGTACTCTCCCTGGAGGGGTTTTGGGGCTTCCAAATGCTTGCTGTAAGTACCCGCAAACGGCTCTCTCATCGTAGAGCCGTGGGGATTTTGCATATTAATGTCTTTGGATGGGTCCTTGATCGCTCAGTACAATAGCCCTCGTTTGCACCTGGGAGACCGATTTCAGTATTCATGTTTTAAAGTGTAAACCCATCGCGTCTTGTCATTATCTCATCATGTTGGATCTTTTCGATCTTGCACAAATGTTTATTGGAACGCCATCTTGTCTGCCCACTGAAAGTCTAGAACTTTCTGCCACGAGGCGTGGCGGCCATTTTACAGGCTGTTTGTGTCCGTTTTGAAACCTGACAGCATTCTGCTGAAATAAAGCTGTTTATACGAAACTTTATGTCTCCTTCTTATTTTTTATAAAATCGCGATAATTTTGCGAATTCTACAATATTTCGCACTACAGAGCAGATAAGAAAGAAAATCAATGACAATACAAAGAATATAGTAAACCTACAAAAGGGAAATTAGAATGGACAAGAGAAAGTATGAGAGAAAATTAGCAAAGACCAGAGGGCAATAAAAAGACTGGCTAAAGGCACATTAGTAATAAGATGACCGTCAAGGTCGGAGTAGGGCTTCTAACAGTTGAAGGAGGTAAGCTTGTAATGGAGAGTGAGGGAATAGGCAGAAATACTAAGTACTTTGCCTCAGTTTTTACAGAGGAGGTGGATATTTGGATCATTAAACCATTAGAGAAGGGTGCAGAAGAGTTAGTGTGGGATATTATTCAAAGACAGGCGGTACTAAAGAAGGGACTCAAACTTAAGGTTGGAAAATCACTGGGATCTGATGGTTACATTGGAAAATCCCTGAGGGAAGCTGTGGAAAAAATAGTAGAGGCTCTGACTATTAATTTTCCAAACTTCTATTGAATGGAAAATTAGGCCAGTGGACTGTTAACTTCCCAAAGAAAAGAGGCAGGGTAAGACAGAAAATTATAGGCCAGTTTGTCTTATCTCAGTTGCTGGTAAACTACTAGATTTCACAAGATGGGATAAAATTATTGAGCATTTGAAGAAACACAAATTAATCAGGGCTAGTCAACACAAATTTCCAAAAGGCAGGCCAAGCTTGACTAACCTGAATGAATTCTTTGAAGAAATAAGAGGATAGATGAAGGAAATACAGTGGATTTTCAAAAAGCATTTGATGATGTGAAGTAATACATTTTGCATGTCAGAGGGAAAGGAAATGTACCTTAAATGGTAAAATTCTAACTTGTGTAGAGGAGCAGAGGGACCTTAGTGTGCAGCTACACTATTGGTTAAAGGAGGTGTTACACCATTAAAAAAACAGAATCTTTCATTTTGTATCTAGAAGCACATAATATAAAAGCAAGCAGGTAATCTCGAATTTGTACAATACTAAGTTAGGCTACAGTTGGTGTATTGCGTATAATTTTAGGCACCCTATTATAAGAAGGATATAAAAGCAATGGAAAAGGTGCAGCAGAGATTTACAAGGGATGAGGGGGTCACAGTTATGAAGACAGAGTTGAAAAGTCAGGGGTATTTGTGCTGGACGAAGTGACCTCATAAAGGTCTTCAGGATTGTCAAAAGTTATCTTAAGGTAAACAGCAATAGGTTGCTTCCAATGGGCAGCGAGAGAGTTAACAAGCTAGCACAAGCCGAAGGTAACAAACTGAATTACAGGAGAGATTAGGAAAGAATTCTTTGCACAGCGAGGGTGGTTAGAATGTGGAGAGATTAGTCACAGACTGCTGTTGGACCAGAGTCCATAGATACTTTTAAAAGAGAATTAGATGGTGCTGGACGAGGAGTTGGGACGAGCCTAGCTGAAGTCAATGGAAAGGAATAACAGGTGTCTGATCCGCAACCACCACTTTACAACCGTGCCCGAAGTGAAAAATTAGCCTCCATGACAGAGTGAGTTCTTCACACGTATTCTATTAAATTGTTAATCCACATACTTCAAAGCAGTTAGAAAATCTGAAAGTTCGCTGCTATCAGTAAAAGTAAAATAAGGAATTGTGAACAGCCAAAGTGTTGAGTCCCGAGCAAAATACATTTTAAATCCTGGCTACCAATTGTGCAGACAGACCAGCATCGCCCAAAACCCACTCACACACCTAGTTTTGGAACAGATATCAATCAATCGCAATTCACTAAAGTTCCATGAACAGATGATGGGAATCTAAAGCTCTCTTGTGGGGCTGAATCACCAGCATTATGGCAATAACAAACTGTGAATGTCAAACAAAGGATATTTCAGATCAAAACTACTGTTATTACATCAGTCTAGGAGCATTTGGAATAATTTGCTTCAGTTCAATTCTCACAAGGATGTAGCCCAATTATATTTAGAATAAATATCTTCCTAAACAACCGGTTAAAAGCGTGTCCAGTTCCTCTGTTCTAAACAGAACAAAAGGAGTGAGAGTGATGTGGACTCACAGTCAGCGTATAAATCAAATAACACTGCTTTTAATGAAGATTGCTTTCAATAAATATACGATTTCAAACCTGGGCTTGAATCCCACAAGGAGCATGACAAACCATAACCTTATTGTCATGGTCTCCACTTTACTGAAAATAGATTGCAATACACAGTAATCCACATACATGCATTAAATGCACTCTGAAATATTCTACCCACCCACCATAAACCACCACACACTCAGACAGCTAGTTTGCAATTTTACAACATCCAAGAGAACATGCGAAGAACTGGAAGTATTTTTAACAACTTATTTTGATTTGCATCGCCAAGCAATGGGCAAGATGGTTAATGCCTTGAAATGGAGGGAGCAGTCAATCAGATTGGGATAATTTATATTGATCCTCAGGAGATGCACTTAACTCAGAGGTGAATCTACAGGGGCTTTAGACTGCTGGCTTATTTAGCCTTAGCGTGGAAAAGACTAAAAATACTAGGTTTAGACAAAACCACATCTCTGAAGGATGATGTGAGAATTAAATGTCGATTGTGTGAGTCATAGCAAGTATTTATAAAAGGCACCTTGAGGTCAGAGTACTGACGCATTTTGAGATAGTTTGCTATATTCTTTAAAAGGGCATTTTGGCTTAGAAATTCGTGGCTGCCACAAAAGCTGCCAGAGCCACCGCGGCTGTGGGTTAACGGCCGACGAAAATGGTGTTGCTGGCAGGACCGAAAAATTGGTGCTGGGATCTAATTATCATTAGCCCAGCGCTGAACTCACCGTGGAACGCTATCCTGGAGGCGTTGGTCCTGGCAGGAGGCTCCAATGTAGCGTGGCCAAAGCATCAGTACAGCTAGAACTGCCTTCTGAAAGTGAGACTGTGATTTCAGAAAGCACTGTCGCTTTCTTAAAGGGACACTGCAAGAGAGGTCCTCTACCTACAGGGGCCAGGAGGCCCTCCAGAAAGAAGGATGTGGGACCAGATCACCAAGGCCGTCACTGCCAGCAGTGTCACCCCCACCACCTGGCTCCAGTGCCCAAAGAAGCTTCATGACCTCAGACCAGTGGTTAAGATCAGTGAATGCATCTTCAAAAGCTGTCTCCTATCAACTGCACCACTAGCCTCACACACTTCTCAATGAGGGCCCCCCCACCCCAACCAATCACTCACCTACCAACAATCTGTATCAAACACAAGGCACATCTCCCATTCCTGGCTTCACCTCACCCCCTTGGAGGAGATGGTGCTGGCCATTCTGGCAGGGGCATGGCTGAGCTCTTGGCTAGCGGCAGGACTGAAAGGATACAAGATGCTGGTATCCTCATACATTATCCTTCTACTTGCATGTACCTATTGCTTTCCTGCCCTCCCCTCACCACAACAGCACCCTCGTGCCTGCCTCATTTCACACACCCATAAAATGCAGCCTGCCCAGCCAGTGGGTGACCAAAAAGAGGGAGAGGAGAGTGAAGAAGAAGAAACACCATCACATGATTTGATACTCCCAGCCACCAGCTCCTCAAGGTCCACCAGCAAGGCCATCTGCAGTGTCCCCCACTGAAAGTCAGCAGCCTTCCGCCAGCCATGCTGCAGCCATTGAGCTAGCACTGCGTGACATCAGTAGGATAGGCAAAGGCACACACAAGACAGTCACAAAGAGAATGCACAAGGGTGATGAGTTGATTTCTTGATGTCACATTGGATGGATAGATGTGTAAAGTTGGATTGGAAAAATTTGCTTTGTGGTGGCTTTTATTTCAGCATTGTGGCCAAGAGGACACTGTGATGGTCAGTAACAGAGGGAAGGTAAGGTGTGGGACAAATGTTGAAAGGGGAATTGGGGTTGTGGTCACTGGTACCGCAGGCAGATGATTCCATCCCATCCACAAAGAGGCTGTCTGGATTGCATCCTTCCTTCGGCTTCTTCCTCTTCTGTGTCTTCCTCTTTCCTCTGTGAGCGGATGCTGTAAATCTGAAATGACAGCATAAAATGCTGGAAATACTCAGCAGGTCAGGCAGCATCTCGTCCTGAGACATGAACTCTGTTTCTCTCTCCACGGATGTTGCCTGACCTGCTGAGTATTTCCAGCATTTTCTGTCTTCTCAGAGGCCTTCCTTCACCATCCGAGGCCTTGCAAGCATCCAGCAGCACTCCCTGCACATTTAAAAAACTTTTAACATGTATTGCACCAAGCCACTACTTCAATAAAATTTTAAAAATCCAGTCCAAAAGCTTAAATGCAAACTTACTTGAAAGATGTAACTTACTTAAGAGGTGCTGACAGCGTCTCCCTGTCAGTTTGCTGAACGATGGGTTTTTGTGTCGAGCTTAGGACCCAGCGATGAACTCAGTGCTATGGTCGAAGTTCGCTGAGGTGACGTTAAGTCGGCGTTGACGTCACCCTCTCTTAATTTACATTTCCAGGGCCAGCGCTGCTATCGGCAGCACTAAGGCCCTCACCAAAATGGCAGCTGCCGAGTCCCGCGCCAGAGAAGGCCGCTAGAGTGGCTGCCGCCATTTTTCGACTGGATCGCGGCGGTAACCCGTGGCAGTAAGTGGCCCAATTTCTAGGCCAGTGTCTTTGCTAATTTTATCTCCTCTTCGCAAGAGGGCACTGAGGCTTGCTGACATGCAATTCCATGGCCGAGGTTCATCTTCCGGTACCTCATCCAAAGTGCCCGTTCATTGTACACAAACGTAGGCAGCGATTGCCTGCTGCTGGACACTGGAATGTACCACACCCAAGCCCCAAGTCGACACACACGCACTTTCCAACACCACTGAACATAGTTGACTGGCTGGTTTCATTTCTCCATTTCTTTGTCAAGGACGCTGAGACCAATTGTAGCACCTGGGTTGCTGCCCAGTCAGTTTCACAGTTCTGTTCGGGAAAGAATGAATTGGAGTAGGAGATGGTTCAATGAGTCTTGATTTTTCACACAGGGAGGAGGAGGATCAGTGCACAGGATGGTGAATCTGGAGCTTAGAATGAAGTAATAAAGGAAAGCTCAGAGGTGCACTAGCCAAAGTTATAGGAACAACAAAGAGACAGATGAGTATCTTTTTTTAAATAGGTTCTTGGGATGTGGGTGACGCTGGCAAGATTGCATTTATTGCCCATTTCTAGTTGCTCTGAGAAGGTGGTGGTGGGCCTTCTCCTGACCTGGTGCAGTCCTTGTGCTGGTGGTGCTCCCACAATGGCGGTCGGCAGGGAATTCCAGGATTTTGACCCAGCAACGATGAAATTATGAGAGAGATTGAAGGTTAGAGGAGAAAGAAAAAGTCAACTTTTGTTTGCCTAGTCTTGTATCCTGTCCAGGAGTTTGAGAGAAGCCTTCGAAGATACTCTCCCACACTGTAGAAGTAGTGGATTTTTTTTTCTGTGCTAAATAAAGAAACAGAATGGCCTTGCATTTATATAGCACCTTTCACAATCTCAGGATGTCCCAAAGCGCTTTACAGCCAATTAAGTACTTTTTTGAAGTGCAGTCACTGTCGTAAAGTAGGGAAATGCAGCAGCCAATTTGCACACAGCAAGCTCCCACAAACAGCAATAAGGTAAATGACCAATTAAACAGTTTTAGTGATTTTGGTTGAGTTATAAATGTTGGACAGGACACCGGGAGAACTCCTCTGCATTTCTGCGAATAGTGCCATGGATCTTTTATGTCCAATTGGGAGGTCAAACATGACCTCAGTTTAACGTCTCATCCGAAAGATGGCACCTCCAACAGTGCAGTGCTCTCTCAGTACTGCCCCTCCAACAGTGCAGCGCTCCCTCAGTACTGCCCCTCTGACAGTGCAGCGCTCCCTCAGTACTGCCCCTCTGACAGTGCAACGCTCCATCAGTGCTGACCCTCCGACAGTGCAGCACTCTCTCAGTACTGCCCCTCTGACAGTGCAGAACTCCCTCAGTGCTGCCCCTCCGACAGTGCAGCACTCTCTCAGTACTGCCCCTCTGACAGTGCAGCGCTCCCTCAGTACTGCCCCTCTGAAAGTGCAACGCTCCATCAGTGCTGACCCTCTGACAGTGCAGCACTCTCTCAGTACTGCCCCTCTGACAGTGCAGAACTCCCTCAGTGCTGCCCCTCCGACAGTGCAGCACTCTCTCAGTACTGCCCCTCTGACAGTGCAGCACTCCCTCAGTACTGCTCCTCCGACAGTGCAGTGCTCCCTCAGTACTGCCCCTCCAACAATGCAGTGCTCCCTCAGTACTGCCCTCTGACAGTGCAGCACTCCTTCAGTACTGCCCCTCTGACAGTGCAGCACTCCCTCAGTGCTGCCCCTCGGACAGTGCAGCGCTCCCTCAGTACTGCCCTCTGACAGTGCAGCACTCCCTCAGTACTGCCCTCTGACAGTGCAGGACTCCTTTAGTACGGCCCCTCTGACAGTGCAGCACTTCCTCAGTGCTGCCCCTCCGACAGTGCAGCGCTCCCTCAGTACTGCACCTCCAACATAGAAACATAGAAGATAGGAGCAGGAGTAGGCCATTCGGCCCCTCGAGCCTGTTCCGCCATTCAATGCGATCATGGCTGATCATCCAAATTCAGTACCCTGTCCCTGCTTTCTCCCCATATCCGTTGATCCCTTTAGCCTTGAGAAATATATCTCACTCCTTCTTGAATATATTTAATGAATTGGCCTCAACTGCCTTCTGTGGTAGAGAATTCCACAGGTTCACCACTCTCTGGGTGAAGAAATTCCTCCTCATCTCAGTCCTAAAAGGCTTACCCCTTATCCTTAGACTGTGATCCCTGATTCTGGACTCCTCAGCCATCGGGAAGAGCCTTCCTGCATCTAGTCTGTCTAGTCCTGTTAGAATTTTATAAGTTTCAATGAGATCCCCTCTCATTCTTCTAAACTCTAGCGAATATAAGCCTAATCGACCCAATCTCTCTTCATACGTCATTCCTGCCATCCCAGGTATCAGTCTGGTGATTCTTCACTGCACTCCCTCCATGGCAAGAACATCCTTCCTCAGATAAGGCGACCAAAACTGCACACAATACTCAAGGTGTGGTCTCACCAAGGCCTTGTACAACTGCAGCAAGACATCCTTGCTCCTGTACTCGAATCCTCTCGCTATGAAGGCCAACATACCATTTGCCTTCTTAACCGCCTGCTGCACCTGCATGCTTACCTTCAGCGACTGGTGCACAAGGACACCCAGGTCTCGTTGCACTTCCCCTTTTCCCAATCTATTGCCGTTCAGATAATAATCTGCCTTCCTGTTTTTGCCACCAAAGTGGATAACCTCACATTTATCCACATTATACTGCATCTCCCATGCATCTGCCCAATCACCCAACCTATCCAAATCATACTGGAGTTTCTCTGAATCCTCCTCACAGCACACACGCCCACCCAGCTTTGTGTCGTCTGCAAACTTGGAGATATTACATCTAGTTCCCTCGTCTAGATCATTAATATATATTGTGAATAACTGGGGTCCTAGCACCGATCCCTGCGGTACCCCACTAGTCACTGCCTGCCACTCGGAAAAAGACCCGTTTATTCCAACTCTTTGCTTCCTGTCTGCCAACCAGTTTTCTATCCAAGTCAGTACCTTACCCCCAATCCCATGTGCTTTAACTTTGAACGCTAATCTCTTATGCGGGACCTTATTGAAAGCCTTCTGAAAGTCCAAATACACCACATCCACTGGTTCTCCCTTATCTATTCTACCAGTTACATCCTCAAAAAATTCCAGTAGATTATTCAAGTATGATTTACCTTTTGTAAATCCATGTTGACTTTGTCCGATCCTGTCACTGTTTTCCAAGTGCTCTGCTATTACATCTTTTATAATGGACTCTAGTATTTTCCCCACTACCGATGTCAGGCTTACCGGTCTATAATTCCCCGTTTTCTCTCTACCACCTTTTTTAAATAGTGGGGTTACATTAGCTACCCTCCAATCCATGGGAACTGTTCCAGAGTCTATAGAATTTTGGAAGATGACCAGGAATGCATCTACTATTTCTAGGGCAACTTCCTTAAGTACCCTAGGGTGTAGATTACCAGGCCCTGGGGATTTATCGGCCTTCAATCCCGTCAATTTCCCTAACACCATTTCCCTACAAGTACTGATTTCATTCAGTTCCTCCCTCTCATTAGACCCTATGTTCCCGACATCTCTGGGAGTTTATTTGTGTCCTCCTTTGTGAAGACAGAATCAAAGTATGTATTTAATTGGTCTGCCATTTCTTTGTTCCCCATTATAAATTCCCCTGATTCTGACTGCAAGGGACCTACGCTTGACTTCACCCATCTTTTTCTCTTCACATATCTATAGAAGCTTTTACAGTCAGTTTTTATGTTCCCTGCAAGCTTACTCTCAAACTTTATTTTCCCCCTCTTAATTAATCCCTTTGTCCTCCTTTGCTGAATCCTAAACTGCTCCCAATCCTCAGGTTTGCTGCTTTTTCTGGCCAATTTATATGTCCTCTCCTTGGATCTTATGCTATCCCTAATTTTCCTTGTTAGCCACGGTTGAGTCACCTTTTTTGTTTTATTTTTATACCAAACAGGGATGAACAAATTCTGTAGTTCATCCATGCGATCTTTAAATGTTTGCCATTGCCTATCCACCGTCAAACCTTTAAGTAACATTCCCCAATCCATCCTAGCCAACTCACACCTCATACCATCGTAGTTTACTTTATTTAAATTCAATACCCTAGTCTCTGAGTCAACTACTACTTCACTCTCCATCTTAATGAAGAATTCTATCATATTATGATCACTCCTCCCCAAGGGGCCTCACACAACAAGATTGCTAATTAATCCTTTCTCATTACATAATACCCAGTCTAAGATGGCCTGATCTCTAGTTGGTTCCTTGACATATTGGTCCAGGAAACCATCCCGTATACACTCTAGGAATTCCTCTTCCACAGTATTGTTACTAATTTGGTTAGCCCAATCTATATGTAGATTAAAGTAACCCATGATAACTGCTGTGCCCTTATTGCACGCATCTCTAATTTCCCATTTAATGCCATCCCCAACCTCAGCATTACTGTTTGGGGGTCTGTATACAACTCCCACTAACATTTTCTGCCCCTTGGTATTTCTCAGCTCTACCCATACAGATTCCACATCATCAGAGCTAATATCCTTCCTTACTACTGTGTTAATCTCCTCTTTAACCAGCAATGCTACCCCACCTCCTTTTCCTTTTTGCCTGTCCTTCCTGAATATTGAATACCCCTGGATGTTGAATTCCCAGCCTTGGTCACCCTGGAGCCATGTCTCCGTAATCCCAATTATATCATATCCATTTACATCTATTTGCGTAGCTAATTCATCCACCTTATTACGAATGCTCCTCGCATTAAGACACAAAGCCTTCAGGCTTGTTTTTTTAACACTCTTAGACCTTTTAGAATTATTGTTTACTGTGGCCATGTTTGATTTACACCCTTGATTTCTCTGGCTTCCACTTTTGCTATTCTCCTTCGTGTCTTTTGCTTCTATCCTTGCTTCCCTTTCCTCTGTCTCCCCGCACAGGTTCCCAACCCCCTGCCATTTTAGTTTAAACCCTCCCCAACACCACTAGCAAACACTCCCCCGAGGACATCGGTCCCGGTCCTGCCCAGGTGCAAACCGTCCAGTTTGTACTGGTCCCACCTCCCCCAGAACCGATTCCAATGTCCCAGGAATTTGAATCCCTCCCCCTTGCACCATTCTTCTAGCCACGTATTCATCTGAAATATCCTTCTATTTCTATTCTGACTAGTACGTGGCACTGGTAGCAATCCTGAGATTACTACCTTTGAGGTCCTATTTTTTAATTTACCTCCTCAGTACTGCCCCTCCGACAGTGCAGCGCTCCCTCAGTACTGCCCCTCCGACAGTGCAGCGCTCCCTCAGTACTGCCCCTCTGACAGTATAGCACTCCCTCAGTACTGCCCCTCCGACAGTGCAGCGCTCCCTCAGTACTGCTCCTCCGACAGTGCAGTGCTCCCTCAGTACTGCCCCTCTGACAGTGCAGCTCTCCCTCAGTACTGCCCTCTGACAGTGCAGCGCTCCCTCAGTACTGCCCCTCTGACAGTGCAGCACTCCCTCAGTACTGTCCCTCCGACAGTGCAGCACTCTCTCAGTACTGCCCCTCTGACAGTGCAGCACTCCCTCAGTACTGCCCCTCCGACAGTGCAGCACTCCCTCAGTACTGCCCCTCCAACAGTGCAGTGCTCCCTCAGTACTGCCCCTCCGACAGTGCAGTGCTCCCTCAGTACTGCCCCTCCGACAGTGCAGTGCTCCCTCAGTACTGCCCTCTGACAGTGCAGCTCTCCCTCAGTACTGCCCCTCTGACAGTGCAGCGCTCCCTCAGTACTGCCCCCTGACAGTATAGCACTCCCTCAGTACTGCCCCTCCGACAGTGCAGCGCTCCCTCAGTACTGCTCCTCCGACAGTGCAGTGCTCCCTCAGTACTGCCCCTCTGACAGTGCAGCTCTCCCTCAGTACTGCCCTCTGACAGTGCAGCGCTCCCTCAGTACTGCCCCTCTGACAGTGCAGCACTCCCTCAGTACTGTCCCTCCGACAGTGCAGCACTCTCTCAGTACTGCCCCTCTGACAGTGCAGCACTCCCTCAGTACTGCCCCTCCGACAGTGCAGCACTCCCTCAGTACTGCCCCTCCAACAGTGCAGTGCTCCCTCAGTACTGCCCCTCCGACAGTGCAGTGCTCCCTCAGTACTGCCCCTCCGACAGTGCAGTGCTCCCTCAGTACTGCCCTCTGACAGTGCAGCTCTCCCTCAGTACTGCCCCTCTGACAGTGCAGCGCTCCCTCAGTACTGCCCCTCTGACAGTGCAGCGCTCCCTCAGCACTGCACTGAAGGGACAGCCCAGATTATATGCTCAAGTCTCTGGAGTGAGACTTGAAAATTCGGACTCAGAGGTGAAAGTGCTACCGCTGAGCCAAGGCTGACACTTCAGGAACTTGTGTCGTTGTGCAGCACTCACGGCCTGTGTGAATACAACAGGGTAAACCTTACCCCCGAATCTGTGCTGGCAGTGAGGTGTCTGACCTATCAACACAGAAACAGGGGATTTTGGTGAATATGTCCAATTTAAATCAAATTACCGTCACACAAAGTGATCTGGAAGAATAAAATTGATACACAATGCATTTTAATCATAGTTTCCTCCTGGAGAAACAGCACAAGGCAACTTTGAAAGGTAAATCTGGAACATGACTTCCAGGTGAGTGGCGAGTATCCAATCTTGAATTGAACCTTGTAGATGTTGGAGAGATTGGAGGAGGAACCTGCAGGTCAGCTATTTGTCGCAGAGTACCCAGCCTCTGCCCTGTCCTTTCTGGAGGGCCTCCTGGCCCCTGTGGGTAGAGGACCTGTCTTGCAGTGTCGACCCCCTGCACAAAGCTGGAGTGCTGCGTGCGAGACCCTGGTTGCCCCTTCCCTGGCTTGCTGAGCCATTTGTGTTAGTGCTGAAGGACTTTTCCCATTTTTTGAGGTTCGGAAGGGAATTCAGCTTTAAGTGCTGAATATTCACATTTTGGACTTCTTTTTAGTGCTAATTTTTCTTTGCAAAGGCAGAAAGGGCTGAAAGCTGCATTGTTTCACTGCATGTTAATTTGTATTAGTTCTGAGTGCATGGCCCCTTTAATTCACAGGCCTTTTCATTGCCCACAATGCCTTGCGAGCTCCACAGCCTCGCTCCCAGAGGCTGTGCGAAGCTCAAACGCCGCAACTGGACAGGAACTTCGGGTCGGATGCCTCCACTAACGCCACCAGGACAGCATTGCATGGAAGATAATCGCTGCAACACCAATCTCTGGCATTGCCGGACCGGGAGCCAATGTAGGTCAGTAAGCACAGGGGCGATGGGTGAATGGGACTCGATGCAAGTTAGGATACATCAGTGAAACTCTCTTGGAGGCAACCCTGATCTTGACAGTACGGGTAGGTTTAATAATGTGCAGAGTTGATAGAGTCCCAGGCCGCGATACAGCGAGGCTGGGGACGAGGAGGTCCTGTTGACTTTAACGACAGGACCTCATTATAATTTTCTTCTTCTGTTTCCCGCCTGGCAGCCAGCCAGATTGACAGTCTGTCGGGTGGGAAAACTAGCGGCAGGAGGTCGTGGCCGGAGACCGTTGGGGAGGGTTGCCGGCAATGGCGAGGGAGAGATCGGGGCTTGGGGGGGGGGAGGGGAACAGGGAACGGGGGAAGTCACTGATCGCAACAGCGAGGAGAGACTGCGATCGGCAGAAGGGAGACCGACGGGGAGGGGGAGCACTCCTGCTCCTCCTGGCCCACAAGGAGTGCTCTATAAAGCACTAACCTGCTGGAGCTGACAGCTCCCGCCTCCATTTCTCTGCCAGGTTTCCCGAGCCCTGGGAAACCCAGCCGGCAGCCGTTAAGTTTAATTCAGGCTCCTAATTGCACTGTGGGAGCCTGATTTAAATATGATAATGATGTAAAAATGGCGGCAGGCATGTTTGCAGTGGGTTTGGGATACATCCACCGATTTTAGATTTTTAACCCCGCCTCCCTCCCATCGTGGGAAAGGATAATATCGAAGCCCCAATGTCTCCAAGTCCTGTAGAGCAGAAAGGTCTCTGGTTTGACCCCACGTTTATTCTTAGTTAACTAATTTCAGCCCGGTAGTTGGTGTATTCCAATTAGTTGCACCGCCCTGAGGTAAGAAAGGATTCCACTCCTTGTTACCACTTAGGAACCCTGAGAATGAACATGAATGTTGGTTGAGGACTGGATCTGAGCAGGCTGTGGTTTCCTCCAGTCATCTAGCCTCCCAGGCCACATGGTTAAGGTACGAGTGCGTCTGCTGCCTAATGGGCCGTAACCCAGTGAGGGGGGTCATTATCTTAATAGGAGGGGAATGAGAAAATTGGAGAGCAAAATAGCAACAAAAATAAACTCACCCATGCACAGTTAAAGATAAAACATGAAAGACTATTAATAACTATAGTCTGCAAATTACTGTTGGCCATATTAAAGGTGCCAATTAATGTTATGTATGGCATTCCCATTTGTTATTGTAGCAAATAATTGAACCTATTTAAAATAAACCAGTTAATACTTTAATTAAGATAACAAACAAAGGAAGGTGATAAAACACATTACACGTCTCATTTGCTTATATCAGCAACAGAATTCTTTTTACATTTGCTCTTGGGATGTGAGGCAGTATTTATTGTCAATTTCTAGGTGCCCTGAGGGTATTTAAGAGTCGAAAATGTAGGTCGGAATTTTACCGGTGCTCAGCGGACGGGATGGGTGGCGGGTCAGCTGTTAAATTTAAAATCATTGACAGCGGGTCGGCAACCCGCTGTCAAAACGCACACACTAGACTTTCCCAATGTTGGGTCTGCCAGCGCTGAGCAGACCCGACAGGCAGCGGCGGGGAAGGCAATTAAAATCATTAGTGGCTTGTTTATAGCCACTTATCAATGATTTTTCCCAGCTTTTTGGATTTGAAAGGTCGCCCACCGGTTTCCCGCTGTGACTAGACCTCGTCTGTGAAGCTGAGGCAGGAGGTCAGTGGCCATTGAATCAGCTGATGAGTTGACAGCTTCAAATGTCAAGTCAAAGCTCCCAGCTGATTGAGATATGTTCTCTTAACCACTAGTTTCTCTAAACTGCATTTCCACTACAGATTCAGAATGCTGCAAGTGTTTACACAAGTCTCCATCCAGTCTGACCTCATTACCTCACCCACCTTTGACAGATCGCTTCTGTCATCTCTACTTCACCTGCCATCTATTCCATCAGCATTGGTGCCCTTGAAACTCTCTCACCTTGGTCCTCAGAATCCCACCACGATCAGCCCCAACACCAGCAGCACCAGGCACACCAGCAGCACCAACAACAACACCAACCTTCTCCACAATCAGCTGATGCTGCACAAGACACAGGGCATCAGCACCCAACCACATTGTTGCCCAGGAGGGCAGGTTTAGCCTCACCATGGCCAGATTTACTTCACTTGACTCTGTACACCCTGGCTGCCTCATGATACACCAGGTTGGCACCACCCCACACCAACACCATAAAGCATTCCTACAATGCCCAAGCCATTCCTTTCACACTCATCACCATTGCGGGGGGTACCGTTATGTCTCACCATTCACTGCAACTCATTAAGCCACTTCCAAATGTGCACACAAATCTGTCCAAGAACGCAAAGTGTTGAAAATAAAGGTTTCAATGTTTGACACCACGTTAACAGAAACTTTACATGCGCATTGCATAAAACACCCAAGTGCCTACCCTTGTGTGTTGTTAGTTGGTATGATTGCACTAGGATGAGGATGAGTGTAAGGGTTGGCTAGTGAGATGGGGATGTGATAATGTAGATAGAGAGGGAGGGGTGGAGGTGCAAGGTAAGTTGGTATGAGTAAGGATGTGCAGGAGTAGGGTAGGGAACATAAGAACATAAGAAATAGGAGCAGGAGTAGGCCATTCGGCCCTTCGAGCCTGCTTCGCCATTCAATGAGATCATGGCTGATCTTCTGCCTCAACTCCATTCACCGGCCCTATCGCCATATCCCTTGATGCCCTTTCCAGTCAGAAATCTATCGACTTCTGTTTTGAATATACCCAATGACTGAGCCTCCACAGCCCTCTGGTGTAGAGAATTCCAAAGATTCACCACCCTCTGTGTGAAGAAATTTCTTCTCATCTCAGTCCTGAATGGCCTACCCTTTAATCCTGAGGCTGTGGCCCCTGGTTCTAGACTCCCCAGCCAAGGGAAACATTCTCCCAGCATCCACCCTATCAAGCCCTGTAATAATTTTGTATGCTTCAATGAGATCCCCTCTCATTCTTCTGAATTCAAGAGAATACGGGCCTAGTTTACTCAATCTCTTCTCATACAACAGTCCCACCATCCCAGGAATCAATCTCATGAACCTTCGTTGCACTCCCTCTATGGCAAGTATATCCTTCCTTAGGTAAGCAGACCAAAATTGTACACAGTACTCCAGGTGTGGTCTCACCAAGGCCCTATATAATTCGAGTAAGACTTCTTTACTCCTGTACTCAAATCCTCTTGTAATGAAGGCCAGCATGCCATTTGCCTTCCTAATGGTTTGCTGCACCTGCACATTCACTTTCAGTGACTCATGTACAAGGACACCCAGGTCCCTTTGAGCATCTGCATTCCCCAATCTTTCACCATTTAGGAAATACTCTGCCTTTCTGTTTTTTCTACCAAAGTGGATAACTTCACATTTATCCACATTATATTCCATCTGCCATGTTCTCGCCCACTCACTGAGCCTGTCGAGATCCCCTTGAAGCCTCTTTACATCCTCTTCAGGAAGGCAGAGTGATGGGGATGCGATGAGAGGCACAGCAGGATGAGGTTAAGTGTGGCTTTGCAGTAACGTTTCGTGATCTACTGAGATCATTGAAACGTTTGCAGCGCTGCACCCAGGTCCTCCTGATGACATCCCTGCTTGTGCCCTCCACTGCAAGGTGCAACAAGTCTGTGTTGATCTCCTGGGAAGGTCTCTTCCGCCCATGGGAAGGGAAGAGGACCTCCCTGCGTGCTGTGACTCCCTCCATAAGCATATGGAGGGAGTCATGGGGGAGCTTGGGTGCAGCCCTGCACCTCTGTGCAGTGTTTGCAGCACCTCAATGCTGTAGAACACTGACAGCACAAATGTCAAAAGAAAGTTGGCCATGGTCCCTTTAAGGAAACCAGCTGATGACGTCACCAGACCCGCTTCCTCTAATTGGCCGGGAAACGAGCTGGGCGGGCTTAACAAGACCCATCAATGTAAATTTATTTCAGAGGCCGGGATGGAGACAGCAGCGGGGTCGGGGCCCGCCATCGACGTCGCCCACCGCAGACCCACCAAGGTTCAGAAAATCGCGGCCGTCGTGTGGGACTAGAGTCACAAGTAGGCCTGACCAGGTAGGGGTAGCAGGTTCCCTTCCCTGAAGGACATTAGTGAACCAGTTGGGTTTATTGACAATCTGGCAGCTTTCTTAGTTATCTTCATGGTGGGATTTGAACTCTGGGTTAGTATTCCAGGACCACATCATAAGCAATATACACTTTCTCTACTTAGGCCTCCATATTGGTTCAGTTCCCTTACTTCAGTTGGGCTCTGTAACTGCTCGCACCCAATTCTTCCAATGACATAATTAGCACTCATTTTATTTATTTTTTAAATGAAAAAGGACAAAAAAGTGAAAGCTAATTCTTTCAATCTGATTTTTTTAAAGGATATTTTTGTTCTCGTTCATTCATCTCGCCGCTGTTTGTGGGATCTTGCTGTGCGCAAACTAGCTGAAAGTAATCCATTGGCTGTGATGCACTTTGGGATGTCCCGAGGATGGTGGAAGGTGCTATATAAATGAAAAGTCTTTCTTTCTTTAGATCTTTTTCTTTCTGTTGCTAATTTAATCTACTTTGACCGACTCACTTAACACTACTGATCCCTCAGACTTTTCAATTCCAAGGCATTCCCTGCTGCATTCAGAACCCCTGAATCAAATCATCTCGTTCTCTTGACCTATTTTCACTGTCCTCTGGTAAAGCTACCAAATGCATATTTCCTCGCAGTGATTCCTTTATTCATCTCATTTATTTTTTTCTAGTAGAATTAGGATGTTTTGCTTCTTTAACCCTCCTCGTTCACATCTGTCTTTGCAACACCTCAAGCCACAATCCTGATAATGTTATGGTTTGGGAAAGGATATCAAATGCGGTTTGCATGCATTAACCTTAACGCGAAATCATCTTTTCAGAGCTGAAGGTTGTGGTGTGCCTCAATTTCATTTTTTTCCCCTACCAATTCTGAAAAACCTTTGGCTTTATTTTGAGGCATGAGCAATTGCTTCTGCATTATAATCAAGAATTGTTTTCAGAGGTATCAGCTTTTCACTCCTTGTGAGAAGACCCTCTCTCATAATGCATGGAAGCTCACCTGCATGATACAGCCACAAAAAAATACAGCCACAAGCAGTCCATCTGCCCTCTGCGTGCTCTGCGCCCACACACTCTTAACTTTACTGCCGTGAAAGTGGTTTTAGGAGTAATTACCGATGCCCTGGCTCCCGTACCTTTCACTGCCGTGTTTACTTACAGTGACAAACTGAATCGTACATTCATTGCCTTCCTGCTTGCTATAAATAGTGAATATAAGCTGAAAATACCTGGTCAGTCCAGTCGCTGGAATTATCTTCGAATAAAAAGGTTGAGGAAATAAATACTTAAAATGACACAGGTTTAAAAAGTGCTTCGACTGAAATATTTCAGTCTTGTTCCATGGGCACTCTCAATTTCCAACAGGTGATTCCATAAATGAGATGACAAAATATGTTTGTCACACTCCAGTGGACATATGGAAAGTATCACATGGTATGGTAATATGTTTGAACAATCTTTTTGCCTTAAGAAAATACAGTACGTGATTTTGCAGTGCCTGCTGTTCAACTGTTAAACATTCACTCTCAAACATTACATTGCACTCCTGTATATGTGGAAGGCTTTCTAATATACAACCGTCTGAGTCTTCACATCTTCTCATACATGTTTTCAAAGCTCTAGCGTAGATTCTAACTTCAATTTAATCCACAATTGTCGACTTCAAATTTTTCTTCAAATAACTTGGAGGCAATCAAGGTGTAGAGATACCAGATTAAGGGGAGCGTGATTTTGTCCATTTATATATGATGTACGAACTCCCTGCCTGAATTGGGCATTGTGCAGATTGCAGAGGTAGGATTACCTGCACAGCAGCTCTCACAGCTGCTGTCTATAGGGATCCAGCTTCTGATTTTTGGAAGACCAACAGTGTTCTACAAGAACTCGGAGAGTTTGTTTGCTGAACCTAGTAAAGAAATTGAACTTCCACCTTTCCAGATGCTGCACTTGAGGTATTTTCACAGCAGGTGTGGGGATGGTTGGTTGTCCTTTTCTGGGTAGGGGGACAACCTTCTCACCAAATGGCTGTCCAGACTGCATTGGAGGAGGCAGCTGTCCCACCTGTGACAGAGATTGTAGGTCCCGCATTGGACTCATCAGTCACCTGAGAACCCATTTTTAATGTGGAAGCAAGTCATCCTCGGTTCCGAGGGACTGCCTAAGAGAGAGAGGAGGAGGCAGCCAAAAGAGTAAATACAGTCTCCCACATCTTCAGCAGCTGGAAGCAAATACAAATGGAAGTCTGGCAACCTGAGGTAGACTGCCACGATACCCAGCATTTCCCCATCTCAGGTATTGTGCGCACAGCATGAATGCTCCAAGGCAATTCCTCAACGTGATGCAGCTTGACTGAGGTCGCATAAAAAACATTCAAACAACTTTTCAGCTCTTTCACACATACATACGCCACCCATATTGCTGCAGGGCAATTCTGCAGTTGGCACGGATATATGCAACTACTGTCACACTTGAATCTTGGATGTTGCCCTCACATGGCACACTTCCATCAGGAGGTAGGTGCATGATGCACATTCATTGACTCACACACAGATGTAGGGTAGCACTTTGGAGTCAATGTATGTGCTCTTCACGCTTCCAACATCTCTTCACTTTTCATTTGTTTGCAGGATACGGCGGCACATAGCAAGAACAGAGAACGGAGGGCTGACTGTCACTGGTTTAAGCGACCCAACCTCTAATCCCTCATAGTTTCCTTCAAAACATAGAGCGACAGGAATATTCAGCAAAATGACATCGTACTTTTAGTGGCTGCAAGCATGATTGCGGCTCCCAGTGTAACTGCGATCCTCAGAAGCCATCAGCTCATTTTAAACATTTCTGCCTCAAGTTTTACACAACAATGGAAGAAAGTTACAGCCAGCTGTGATTCCAGCCTTGCCCTCCAAACAATCCGACGGTGATGTGCTTTAGTGGAATTATAGAATCTTACAGCACAGAAGGGGACCATTCAGCCCGTCACATCTGTGCCGGCTCTTTAAAAGAGCTGTCCAATTTAGTCCCACACCCCAGCCTTTTCCCCATAACCCTGCAAATTAGTTCTGTTCAAATACATGTCCAATTGCCTTTTGAAAGTTCCTATGGAATCTGATTCCACCACCCTTTCAGGTGGTGCATTCCAGATCATAACAACCCTCTGTGTGAAATAATTTTTCCTCATTTCGCCTCTAGTTCTTTTGCCAATTACTTTAAATCTATGACTTCTGGGAATTGACCCACTTGCCAGAGGAAACAGTTTCTCCCTAATATAAAAAGAGAAAATGCTGGAAATACTCAGCAGGTCAGGCAGCATCTGTGGAGAGAGAAACAGAATTAACGTGTCAGGCCGATGACCCTTTGTCAGAACTATAAAAAGTTGGAGATGGAACAGGTTTTTAAGCAAGTGCAGGGGCAGGGAAAGGGGGGAGGGGAGGAAAGAACAAAAGGGAAGGTCTGTGATAGGATGGAAGGCAGGAGAGATTAAGAGACAAAAGGGATGATGGTGCAAGGCAAAAGGAGATGGTAATGGGACAAGTTAAGAAACAAAAAAAGACTCTAGATGAAGTGTAAATGGCAATGGCAGAATGATCGACAGCTGCCATGTGAGAGAGAGCGAAAAAAAAGAAAAAAAAAAGGATTGGGGCAGAGGTTATGGTCTGAAATTGTTGAACTCGATGTTGAGTCCAGAAGGCTGTAAAGTGCCTAATCAAACGATGAGGTGCTGTTCCTCGAGCTTACGTTGAGCTTCATTGGAACAGTGTACGAGGCCGAGGACGGAGAGATCAGAGTGGGAGTGGAGCGGAGAATTAAAGTGACAGGCGACCGGAAGCTCGGGGTCACCCTTCCAGACGGAACAGAGGTGTTCCGCAAAGCGGTCACTCAATCTGCGTTTGGTCTCCCCAGTGTAGAGGAGACCGCATCGTGAGCAGCGAATACAGTATACTAAATTGCAAGAAGTACAAGTAAATCACTGTTTCACCTGGAAGGCGTGATTGGGGCCTTGGACAATGGGAAGGGAGGAGGTAAAAGGGGCAGGTGTTGCATCTCCTGCGCTTGCACGGGAAGAAGCTGTGGGAAAGGGAGGAGGTGTTGGGGTGATAGAGGAGTGGACCAGGGTGTCGCGGAGGGAGCGGTCACTTCGGAATGCTGAAAGGGGAGGGAAAGATGCGTTTGATGGTGGGATCACGCTGGAGGTGGCGGAAATGGCAGAGGATGATCCGTTGAAAGTGGAGGCTGGTGGGGTGAAAGGTGAGGACAAGGGGAACCCTATCGTGGTTCTGAGAGGGAGGGGAAGGGTTGAGAGCAGAAGTGTGGGAAATAGAACGGACATGGTTAAGGGCCGTGTCAACCACAGTAGAGGGGAATCCTCGGTTGAGGAAAAAGGAAGACATGTCGGAAGCACTGGTATTGAAGGTGGCATTGTCAGAGCAGATGCGGCGAAGATGGAGAAACTGGGAGAATGGAATAGAGTCCTTACAGGAAGCGGGGTGGGAGGAATTGTAGTCCAGGTAGCTGTGGGAGTCAGTGGGCTTATGGTGAATGAAGTTTCTCCCTACTTGCTCTATCAAAACCCCTCATAATTTTGAATCCCTCTATTAGGTCTCCCCTTCACTTTCTATGCTGTAAGGAAAACCATCACAACTTCTCCAATCTCTCCACATATCTGAAGTCCCTCATCCCTGGTATCATCCTGGTAAACCTCCTCTGTACCCTTTCATGGCCTTGACATCCTTTCTAAAGTGTGGTGCCCAGAATTGTACACAATACTCCAGCTGAGACCTAACCAGAGATTTGTAAAGGTTTAGCATGACTTCCTTGTTTTTGTATTCAAAGCCAAATATGTTATCATGCTCACCATTTACAATGTTGCCAAGTTTTGTATCGTCCGCAAACTTCAAAATTGTACTTCTATACCCATGGCCAGGTCACTTATAAACATAACAACAAAAGCAATGGTCCAAATACCGACTCCTGGTATCTGCCTCTCTGGTTCTCCCGATAGGCTCTGCTGCCGCTGGCTCTCCCTCTGTCTAAATAGTCGTTCCATTCAAATTATCTAACTGGTTAATACTGACAATTTCTAATGCCAGTGAATGGGTTTAAAGGCTGCCTGTCATTTTAAAATGCTGATGGTTGACTGATAGTTGAAAGTGACTTGAAAATCAGACGCCAGTTTCCACTTGCACTATTTGTACAATCTAACAGGTCTGCTGAACGCGTGGAGCTGTCCAGGATAAGGGTGCTGAAATCACACACTGAATATCAACAGCACTTCTAATTCCAGTTTATTTCAACTGCATATTCACTACTGACAAAACAACATCGTACTTTAAATATTTTTAACCTTGTTTTTTAACAAAAGTAACAAAAGTCATTATTTGAAGGTCCACTTTCACCCCCTCATAAGAAAGCAGATTCAAACCCAGCGAGGGATTGGGGGGAGGGGGAAACATTAATTTCTAGAAAAAATATAACATTCTGCATTTCATCACCTTATCAACTTGCCCTGCCACCTTTAAGGATTTGTGTATATGGACACCATGGTCTCTCTGCTCATCTACACTTTTCAAAATCGTGCCATTTATAGTATACTGTCTTTCCATATTAGTCCTCCCAAAGTGCATCACTTCACAATTCTCTGCATTGGACTCCATTTGCCCTGCTTCAGCCCATTTCACCATCCTGTCTATGTCATCCTGAAGCCTATAACTATCCTCATCATGATCTACTATTTTGCTAAGTTTCGTATCATCTGCAAACTTTATAATGCTGCTCCCTATACCCTAGTCTAGGTCGTTTATAAAAATTGCGAAGAGTAACTGACCCAAAACTGACCCTTGGGGAACATCACTGCAAACCACCTCCCAGTCTGAAAAACATCCATCTACCACCACCCTTTGCTTCCTGTCACTGAGCCAATTTTGTATCCATACCGCCACTTTCCCCTTAATTCCATGGGCTTCCATCTTCTTAATAAGCCTCCTGTGTGGCACTTTGTTGAATGCCTTCTGAAAGTCCATATATATAACATCTACTACACTACCTTGATCAACCTTCTCTGTTACCTCGTCAAAGAATTTAATCAAGTTCGTCAGACACGATTTACCTTTAACAAATCCATGGTGACGCTCCTTGATTAACCCATGCCTTTCCAAATGAAAGTTTATTTTGTCCCTGATAATGGTTTCCAATAACGTCCCCACCACCGATGTTAGGCTGATTGGCCTAACTAGTTCAGTAACATCTATTGCTAAATATTTACGAGTATATCAAGAAGTCCTATTGTTTTAATGGTAGGTAGAATAATCCTCACATAACTGTTTTGAGAGCAATTTTGTGATGAAAGGACAGCATTCATCCACTGTCCAGCTTCACTTCGATCGCCATCAATTTAAAAGATCACATACTTTCTAAAACAATAAGCTCCTCCACCATGTTATCCACGCCATCACTAAGACCGCCTATTTCCACCTCCGGAACATCGCCCGTCTCCGTCCTTGCCTCAGCTCATCTGCTGCTGAAACCCTCATCCATGCCTTTGTTACCTCTAGACTTGACTATTCCAACGCACTCCTGGCCGGCCTCCCACATTCTACCCTACGTAAACTTGAGGTCATCCAAAACTCTGCTGCCCATGTCCTAACTCGCACCAAGTCCCGTTCGCTCATCACCCCTGTGCTCGCTGACCTACATTGGTTCCCAGTTAAGCAACCTCTCGATTTTAAAATTTTCATCCTTGTTTTTAAATCCCTCCATGGCCTCGCCCCTCCCTATCTCTGTAATCTCCTCCAGTCCTACAACCCTCTGAAATATTTGCGCTGCTCCAATTCTGGTCTCTTGACCATCCCCGATTTCCATCGTTCCACCATTTATGCTGGTAATTTCTACTTATGTTGCAAGTTTAGCATTGCAGACCGCAATCTGCAGAATTCTTCCTAATGTCTGCGAATTAAGCTCTCAAATAATGTGCGCTGAGACGGAGATTGGGTTACCTTGAACCAATCAGCGTAAATCAATGCAGATTCAACTTCCACCTCAACTGAAAGCTGTTTTATTGGCGGCCGTGCCTTCAGTTGCCGAGGCCCTGAGCTCTGAAATTCCATCCCTAAACCTCTCCGCCTCTCTACCTCTCCTCCTTTAAGATGCTCCTTAAAACCTGCCTCTTTGACAATGCTTTTGGTTACCTGCTCTAATATCTCCTTATGTGGCTGGTGTCAAATTTTGTTTGATAACGCTTGGAGCATCTTGGGATGTTTCATTAAGTTATAGAGCTGTATAAATACAAGTTGTTGTTTAGTTTATTTGCTTAGTACACCTATAACCCCAGCTATTGCCGGATCATTTGATAGCTGGGATATTAGGATAGCTTTTCCGATGTGCAACAGATTAAAAAAGTCTCCCTGCCCCAAATCACGAGTTCAAGAAAACTTGCAGTAAACGGCAGAGGAAACCAGCAGGACGATTCCATCGCCTCTGTTGTGTTTTTTTTTAATCAACTGTAACTTAATAAAACTTTAAATAAAACTTAACAAATTAAATTTAAATTGCGTTGGCCAGGGTGATGATGCACTCCAGTCCCCGCGGCGCCCACCGGTCGCAGAAAGCCTCAAGCGTGCCGGCGGACACCGCGTGCTCTATCTCCAGGGCCACCCGGGCGCGAACATAGCCGCGGAAGAGAGGCATGCAATCTGGCTGAACGACCCCCTCGACCAACCTCTGCCTGGACCTGTTAATGGCTATTTTCACCAGGCCCAGGAGTAGTCCCACCAGGAGATTCGCCTCTGTTGTGCTTTTTTTTTTATTTTAAAATTTGAACATTTTATTTACAGTTAATGACATTACAGAGCTCAAGTTCAGCTCTTTGTACAAAGTCACAAGCCATCATTGCCTATAAGGCAGAGATCTCAGTCTCTACAAGTTGGTGATGTGATCTCCAAGCTCCTTGATCGTCTTCACTTGTTCATCCAGATAGTGGGTCTCCAGGAATTCATACAGATGAGGGTCGGCGCTCCCAGTGGAGAGTTTGTGCAGATCCAGCAGACTCTGGTTGACACTCTTCTCCATCCGCAGAGCTCTCTGCATCACCGAGCGGAGCCTCCCGCTCTCCCGGACAAACAAATGAACTGCAAAGGAACTTAAAATACTTAAATTAAATTTTTAAAACATATCAAATTAAAGTAAAATCACATTGGCCGAGGTGATGATGCACTCCAGTCCCCGCGGCGCCCACCGGTCGCGGAAAGCCTCAAGTGTGCCGGCGGACACCGCGTGCTCCATCTCCAGGGCCACCCGGGCGCGAACATAGCCGCGGAAGAGAGGCAGGCAATCTGGCTGAATGACCCCCTCGACCGACCTCTGCCTGGACCTGTTAATGGCTATTTTCGCCAGGTCCAGGAGCAGTCCCACGAGGAGATTCGCCTCTCTTGTGTTGTGCGGACACTGACACCATTGCTGTACACCAATGCGCACAAGGTCTAATTGTATGACACCGCAGCACTTTGACAGTCACTTTCATTTGTGAGCCAGAGGAGCGGAGAGTGAACAACAAATTCCATCATCAGAACCTCTCGGTTTTATTTTGCTTTAAAAGTATTGCAAACTTTTTGCGCGGTGCATCGTGCCTGCGAGTTTGTATTTATGCTGGTAATTTCTATTTATGTTGCAAGTTTAGCATTGCAGACAGCATTGTGCAGAATTCTTCCCAATGTCTGCGAGTTAATAATGTGCGCCGAGACGGAAATTGGCTTACCTTGAACCAATCAGCGTAAATCAATGCGGATTCAACTTGCACCTCAACTGAAAGCTTGCTGCGGGGAGCCTGCTGCCCATTGAGAATTATCCGCCGCACCATTCAGCCGCGGCGATGATGATGACACCGCTCCCAGGAGAGGCAGTGAGCAGGAGATTAGACCAGCCACTCGCCGCAGCGAGGAGCCCGGGCAAAGGTGCTGGTTAAAATTCGCCGTTAAGTTACGTGTTGGAGACAACCTTAAAAGTTAGACAGACTTTTTAAGAATCAAAAGGATTTACTAGCTGTGCATTGCTACCAACCACTCCCCCCCAAAAAATCGCTTGGGCAGATTCTAATCGAAATATGACACTTGAATTCAATCAAAGCAACACCCAACGGGGGACTGGTGAAGGCAACGGGACTCTTTCTACTTGGCACAAGGCGGTGCTGGCCAGAATAGCCGTGCTCAGTTGTGTCTTCGTCCTGGCAACTTTGGGCAACTGCATCTTCCTCTGCATTTTGTGGCGAAAGCGCAAGAGGAACAGCCGCACCCGCCTCTTCCTCTTCCACCTGTGCACGGCCGATCTGGTGGTCGCCTTCTTCCAGGTGCTGCCCCAGCTTTTGTGGGAGGTTACGGAAAGGTTCATGGCGCCCAACGCGGTCTGCAAAGCCGTCAAGTATCTGCAGATCGTCGGGATGTTTGCTTCTACCTACCTGCTGGTCGTGATGACCCTCGATCGGTATCAAGCCATCTGCAAGCCCATGATCTCCATCACCAGGGGCTCGTTGCAAAGGTATTTGGCCGTCGGCATTGCCTGGGGCTTCTCCTTGATCTTCAGCGTCCCTCAGCTCTTCGTCTTCTCGATGCAAGAGGTGCAGCCGCAGGTATTCGAGTGTTGGGCGACCTTTGTCAAACCGTGGGGCAGAAAATCATACGTAACTTGGACAACCTTGGTCATCTTTGTGATCCCAGCAGCCGTTCTGATCATCTGTCAGGTCAAAATATGCAGAACTATTTACCTAACTGGGCAAAGGAACAGGCAGGAAAAGATTTCATTGACAAAAATGAGCATGATGGGGGCGCGAGTAGGTACTGCCAGGGGGATACCCAGCACTTTGCTGAAGACGCTGAAGATGACTTTTTTGGTGGTGGCGGTGTATATTCTATGTTGGGCACCATTCTTCATTGTGCAGCTCTGGTCCGTATGGGACCCAACTGGAGCACCTACCAATGGTGAGTTATATCACCCCTGCCATGGCTCGGCGAGTTTATTTTTTGAGTAGCCGAGCCCTACAGACCAGGAAGGTTCCAAGTACTACTGTGGTCCATGCTCGGTTAGCTGATCTCTGTTGTGATAGGGGGAATGCCCAGCAGGGTTTCTCGCACCTAATAGTTACTCAGAGAGCACAGCTTGAAGTGTGAATATGCAGGGCAAGGGGTCACAATTGGATTTGCATTGATGCTCCTCCATGGCCAAATAACTAGTAAGCACATTTGGTCTGGCACTAGAAGCTGGCTTGGGTCTGTGGACTGCACTAAAAGCTATGAAGGTGGACATACAATGGCTAACATTCAAGGAAATAATGCATAATTTGCAACAAACATATATTCTTCTAGGGCATAAAAACCCAAAAGGAAAAGTGATCCAAGCATGGCTAACAAAAGAAATTAAAGCTAGTATTAAGTCAAAGGAGGAAGCTTATAAAGTTGCCAGAAAAAGCGGTCAGCCTGAGGATTGGGATCTTTTTAGAAATCAGCAAAGGGGGACCAAGAAATTGATAAAGAAAGGGAAAATGGAATATGAGCACAAACTAGCAAAAAATATAAAAATGGATTGTAAAAGCTTCTATAGGTATGTGAAAAGGAAAAGACTGGCAAAGGTAAATGTAGGTCCTTTACAGTCAGAGACGGGAGAATTTATAATGGGGAATGAGGAAATGGAAGAGAAATTAAATAAATACTTTGTCTTCCTCCGTGAAGACAGAAACAAAAAAAACCCTCCCAGAAATACGAGAAAACCAAGGGTGTGGCAAGAATGAGGAACTTAAAGAAATTATTATTAGTAAATAAAAAAGTACCAGCAAAATTAATGGGACTAAAAGTCGATAAATCCCAAGGACCGGATGACCTACATCCTACGGTTTTGAAAGAGGTGGCCATTGGGATAGTGGACGCATTGGTTGTCATCTTCCAAACTTCTATAGATTCTGGAACGGTTCCTGCAGATTGGGGGATAGCAAATGTAACCCCGCTATTTAAGAAAGGAGGGAGAGAGAAAATGGGGAAGTACAGACCTGTTAGCCTCACATCAGTAGTTGGGAAAATGCTGGAATCTATTATAAAGGATGCAATAACTGGGCACTTAGAAACTATTAGTAAGATTGGGCAGAGTCAACATGGATTTATGAAAGGGAAATCCTGTTTAACAAACCTATTGGAGTTCTTTGAGGATGTAACTAGTGACGTAGACAAAGGGGAACCGATAGATGTGGTGTATTTGGATTTTTAGAAGGCCTTCGATAAGGTCCCACACAAGAGGTTGGTGAACAAAATTAGGGCACATGGAATTGGGGGTAATATACTAGCATAGATTGAGAATTGGTTAACAGACAGAAAACAAAGAATAGGGATAAACGAGTCTTTTTCAGGATGGCAGGCTGTGACTAGTGGGGTACCGCAAGGATTGGTGCTTGGGCCCCAGCTATTCACAATCTATATCAATGATTTGGATGAGGGGACTAAATGTAACATTTCCAAATTTGCTGATGATACAAAGCTAGGTGGCAGTGTCAGTTGTGAAGAGGCTTCAAGGGGATCTCGACAGGCTCAGTGAGTGGGCAAGAACATGGCAAATGGAATATAATGTGGATAAATGTGAAGTTATCCACTTTGGTAGAAAAAACAGAAAGGCAGAGTATTTCCTAAATGGTGAAAGATTGGGGAATGCAGATGTTCAAAGGGACCTGGGTGTCCTTGTACATGAGTCACTGAAAGTGAATGTGCAGGTACAGCAAGCCATTAGGAAGGCAAATGGTATGCTGGCCTTTATTACAAGAGGATTTGAGTACAGGAGTAAGGAAGTCTTACTCCAATTATATAGGGCCTTGGTGAAACCACACCTGGAGTACTGTGTACAATTTTGGTCTCCTTACCTAAGGAAGGATATACTTGCCATAGAGGGAGTGCAATGAAGGTTCACGAGATTGATTCCTGGGATGGCGGGACTGTCGTATGAGAAGAGATTGAGTAAACTAGGCCTGTATTCTCTTGAATTCAGAAGAATGAGAGGGGATCTCATTTGAAGCATACAAAATTATTACAGGGCTTGATAGGGTGGATGCTGGGAGAATGTTTCCCTTGGCTGGGGAGTCTAGAACCAGGGGCCATAGCCTCAGGATAAAGGGTAGGCCATTCAGGACTGAGATGAGAAGAAATTTCTTCACATAGAGGGTGGTGAATCTTTGGAATTCTCTACCCCAGAGGGCTAGGAAGCTCAGTCATTGGGTATATTCAAAACAGAAGTCGATAGATTTCTGACTAGTAAGGGCATCATGGGATATGGCGATCGGGCTGGTGAATGAAGTTGAGGCAGAAGATCAGCCATGATCTCATTGAATGGTGGAGCAGGCTCGAAGGGCCGAATGGCCTACTCCTGCTCCTATTTCTTATGTTCTTAATTGTCCTGTAGCAAAGACTCAAAAGCCTTCAGTAGTAGAGATGAAGTGAATAAATCGATTAAAAATGCTCACCTGTAGCAAATTTGCATTTGTTTGCAAAGCAACACAACTTTGAGCACTGATCTGCTTAAAGCGAGATAAGATTTAAATCAATACGAGTAAGGGCCAATCCAATGACCCACAATCCCAGCAGGAAGCTGCGCTCACAGGAAGAGTGACCGGTAGGGTTAAAACATTGTAGCCCCAGTTCGATAAAGATGATACCAGAACTGAAAGGCTATAACTATCAGGAAAGATTGAACAGGCTGGGAATCTTTTCTCTAGAAAAGAGAAGGCTGAGAGGTGACCTGATAGAGGTCTTTAAAATTATGAAAGGGTTGGATAGGGTCAATGTAGAGAAGATGTTTCCACTTTGTGGAGGAATCCAAAACTAGGGGCCATAAATATGATAGTCACTAATAAATCCAATAAAGAATTCAAGAGAAACTTCTTTACCCAGAGAGTGGTTACAATGTTGAACTCGCTACCACAAGGAGTAGTTGAAGTGAATAGCACAGATGCTTTTAAGGGGAAGCTAGATAAGTACATGAGGGAGAAAGGATTAGAGGATATGTAGATAGGGTTAGATGAAGAAGGGTGGGAGGAGGCTCGTGTGGAGCATCAACACTGGCATAGACCAGTTGGGCCAAATGGCCTCTTTCTGTGCTGTAAATTCTATGGACTCGAGTGCCCTTCACACCTGTTTCCAAACTTGGACATCAGTTTGTCGATGCACCAAACTAACTCCACCCTACCTACGTCAGCTTTATCCCACTACAGGACCTCTGACTTTAACTTTGGACTCCCTTCTATTATCTCCTCTCCATTCCTCATTTATTACCAGGACATATCTATCCTAATCTTGCTTTGTAACCAGGCCTATGTAACTTGAGTTTCCCTGTGTCCATTCGCATGTGCCTTTTGGCTGCCACTCTGGATCTGAGCCCATCATTTCTATTTCCCCTTTTTTTCTTCTTTTCTCTCTACCCCTCCTAGGTCCCTCTCTCCTGTCACCATGCCTCCTTTCATTTCTCCCCTCTCGGGTACTCTGCCTTCCCAAATCCCTACCCCAACCCTTCAGACCTTCCTACTCTCCTGCCGCTGTCTCCTCTTAGATAAGCCTATAGCTTTCCCTCTGTGCTTCTCTTGGCATCCTCCGAAGGGCCCATTGAGGCACTCGTCGCTGCCTCTTTACGAGCAGCAACCCTAACTGCCCCATTCTACTCTCCTTCGGACCTTCCAGCCCAGCGCGCCCTCTGGTGGCTAACCTTGTCAACTATTCCTCCCAATGCTGACTCTGGACTCTGCCAGCGGATCGGCTATCACCGCCCCTCTCTGCATCTTCCCCCAGAATCTCCGTTTATTTGCGAACAAGGCCCTTGCCATCCATAAACTTATTGTGGATGATTGCATTGACATCATGGCCTTGACAGAAACCTAGCTGATGGGTGATGACACTTTCCCCCTTAATGAAGCTTCCCCTCCTGGCTATACCTTCTACCACTTGCCCCACAAGACCGTTGCAGTGGCGGTGTGGCTCTTTTTAGCAAATCACACCTTGGTCTGCCCCCTACTCCTCTGGCACCTTCTCCTCAGTTGAGCATCTCACCTTGTTCGACCCCTTTTGCCTCTCATTTAAAATCTTCGTTCTCTACTGCCCGCCCACTAAAGTATGATGCAAATTTTCTCACCGAGATATCTTCGCTGCTTTCCTCCCTCAGCCTCTGCACTGAGCAACTTCTTCTTATCCTCGATGATTTCAACCTCCATCTCATCATGCTGTCTCTCCTCCGAGTTCACTGCCCTCCTATCCTACCTAATCTCTCCCTCCATATAAACTCCCCTACCCATATTCAAGGCCACCCCCTTGACCTTGCCATCTCACGTGGCCTCTCTACTCCCATCGAGTCAATCACAAATAAGGACATCTCTGATCACTTCCTCCTCTCACTCTTCACCCACAAAGCCCTTCCCCCTCCCAACCCCAATTCCTTCTGTGTCCGCCCCTGGAAAATACTGTGCCTCACGTACAGCTGCACTTTCAAATTCCCAACTACCCAGCCTTTGGCCTTCCATTCACCATGACATTTCTGCAGCTACCTATCTGCTCAATCACACCCTCACCTCCACCTTTGATGCCCTTGTCCCCATTAAAACCATTACTCTTTCTCACCCTGGTCATTCCCCCTGGTATGGCCCTTATCTCCTCTCCCTTAAATCCAAGGGATGCAGACTTGAATGTTTATTGTGAAAACTGGTTTAGCCTTTCATGGCCAGATCTGGCTGGACCACATCAAGCTCTATTGGGTCCTGCTCTCGTCTGCCAAAACTGCTCACTATTCTAGGATCATTCTGGAATGCAAAAATAACCCTCGGCTTCGCTTCTCCATTACAAGCCCTCTTCTTAAACCCCTCTCCCCTGCCTCCTCCATGCATATCTCCAACAACAAGTGCGAGAAGCTCATGGACTTCTTTGTCACTAAGATTGTGTCCATCCATTCAACTGCCTCTGCCGATTCCCTTCCTTCCCCTAACCCACCAAGCTAAACCTCTCGCCATGCTCCCCCTGCCCTAGCCCTGAACTCACATCTATCTCCAGTTTCTCTCCCATCTCCCCTCATGCTCTCTCCGAGCTCATCTTGTCCATGAGATCCACCTGCTCCTTCGACCCTGTTCCACCAAGCTGCTGATCATCCAACTTCCCTTCCTGATCCCCATGTTAGCTGATGTTGTTAACGGTTCCCTCTCCTCAAGTATTGTTACCCTCCCCTTCAAATCTGCCACCTCCTCAAAAAACCCACCCTTGATACTTCTGTCCTTGCAAACTGCTGCCTCATCTCCAACCACCCATTCATCTCCAAAGTCCTTGAATGTGCTGTCACCTCCCAAATCCATGCCCATCTGTCCTGCAATTCCATGTTTGAAACCCTTCAATCAGGTTTCCGCCCCGCCACAGTACTAAAATAGCCCTCATCAGTCACAAATGATATCCTACGTGACTGTGACCGTGGTAAACTATCCCGCCTCATCCTTCTTGTCCTGTCTGCAGCCTTTGACATGGTTGACCACACCATCCTCCTCCAACGCCTCTCCTCTGTCGTCCAGCTGGGTGGGAATGCCCTCGCCTGGTTCCATTCTTATCTATCCAGTCGTAGCCAGAGAATCAACAGCAATAGCTTCGATTCCTGCTCCATTACTTGTGCAGGCCCCCAAGGGTCTATCCTTGCCCCCCCCCCCCCCCCCCTATTTTTCATCTACCTGCTGCCCCTTGGCGACATCATCCGAAAACATAAGGTCAGGTTCCACATGTACGCTGACAATACCACTACCTCACCACCACCACTCTCGACCACTCCACTGTCTCTGATTTGTCAGACTGCTTGTCCAACATCCAGTACTGGATTAGAAGAAGTTTCCTCCAACTAAATATTGGGAAGACTGAAGCCATTGTCTTCGGTTCCTGCCACAAACTCCGTTCCCTGACCACCGACTCCATCCCTCTCCCTGGCAACCGTCTGAGGCTGAACCAGACCGTTCGCAACCTTGGTGTATTTGTCCCGAGATGGTGCTTCCGACCACATTTCTGCTCCATCACCAAGACCGCCTACTTCCACCTCCGACCCTGCCTCAGTTCATCTGCTGCTGAAATCCTCATCCTCTAGACTTGACTATTCCAATGCTCTTCTGGCTGGCCTCCCATCTTCCAACCTACATAAACTTGAGCTCATCCAAAACTCTGCTGCCCGTATCCTAACATGCACCAAGTCCTGTCCACTTGTGCTTGAAGACCTACATTGGCTCCCGGTCCGGCAACACATCAATTTTAAAATTCTCATCCTTGTTTTCAAATCCCTCCATGGCTTCGCCCCTGCCTATCTCTGTAATCTCCTCCAGCCCTACAACCCTCCATGGTATCTGCATTCCTCCAATTCTGGCCTCTTGCGCATCCCCGATTTTAATCGCAGCACCATTGGCGGCCGTGCCTTCAGCTGCCGAGATCTGAAGCTTTGGAATTCCCTCCTTAAACCTCTTCGCCCCGCTACCTCTCTTTCCTCCTTTAAGATGCTCTTTAAAACCTACATCTTTGACCAAGCTTTTGGTCATCTGTCCTAATACAACTTATGCGGCTTGGGGTCAAATTTTGTTTGGTAACGCTCCTGTGAAGCGCCTTGAGACATTTTACTACATTCAAGGTGCTTATAAATGCAAGTTGTTGTTGTCATTCTCGGGCCCCCGATCTCTGCGAGAGTGGCTTCCCGCCGGGAGCGCTCGATCGCTGAATCATGCTGTTGCGTTTTCATGTTTTGTTTATGGTTGTACATAACAGTATTACGTTGACAAATATATTCAAGTTCAATTTAAATATTAGTTCCCCATAGTGTCTAAAAGTATGTTTTTTTTTTAAAGATAAAAGCCTATCAGTACACACACTACCTCTCTTCATAGTTGCATGTCATAGAGTCATAACAACACAGAAGGCGGCTATTCGGCCCATTGAGTCCGTGCCGGCTCACTGTAGAGCAATCCAGTCAGTACCTCTCCCCCGCTCTATCCCTGTAGCCCTGCAAGTTTATTTCCCTCAAGTGCCTATCCAGTCTCCCCTTGAAAATATTGATCGTCTCCGCTTCCACCACTTCTGTCGGTGGCGAATTCCAGGTCCTCACCACTCGCTGCGTAAAATTTTTTTCCTCACATCCCCCCTGTATCTCTTGCCCAAAACCTTAAATCTGTGTCCCCTAGTCCTTGTACCATCAACTAGTGGGAACAGCCTTTCCCCGTCTAGCCTAACCAAACCCATCATAATCTTGTACGCCTCTATCAAATCACCCCTCAACCTCCTTTGCTCTAATGAAAACAAATCCAGCTTCTCCAACCTGTCCTTGTAGCTAAGATCCCCCATCCCCAGAACCATTCTAGTAAATCTCCTCTGCACCCTCTCAAGTGCCTTCACATCCTTCCTAAAGTGTGGTGACTAGAACTGGACACAAAACTCCAGTTGTGGCCTAACCAGTGCTTTATAAAGGTTCAGCATAACTTCTCTACTTTTGTACTCAATACCTCTATTTATGAAGCCCAAGATCCCATATGCTTTGCTAACCACTCTTTCAATCTGTCCTGCCACCTCAGGGACCTAAGAACATTAACTCCCAGGTTCCTGTGTCCATGAACACGCTTTAAAACTGTGCCATTAAGTGTATATTGCCTCTCCCTGTTCCTTCTGCCAAAATGCATCACCTCACACTTCTCTGAATTAAATTCCATCTGCCACTTGTCTGCCCATTCTGCTAGCCTTTCTATGTCCTGTTGCAGTCGATTGGTATCATCCTCACTATTTGCCACACCCCCAAGTTTGGTGTCATCGGCAAATTTAGAAATTCTACTCTGTATTCCAATATCTAGGCCATATATCAAAAAAAAGCAGTGGCCCCAGCACTGATCCTTGGAGAACACCACTGTCTACCATCCTCCAGTCTGAACAACAGCCATTTACCACAACTCGCTGTTTTCTGTCCTTAAGCCAATTCTTTATCCAAGCTGCCAGTGACCCACCTATTCCATGAGCCTCAATTTTGTTAACCAGAATTTCTTTTGAATGTAACAATGCCAGAGTTTTCAAACCGAGGAATACTTCGAGGTCGAAGTCACAGTGAAGTGCCAATGGTGTGAGGTGTAGCCAGATTACTTGGGAATTCTAGGACTGCAGTACACCTCTGAAGTTTTGGGTTGTCACAAGCCCTTAGTTTACTGGTGTGTATCTTGTACCAAATTGAATAAACAAAGTGCACATAGATGCTTGTCTCAAATAGAAAGGTCATTCATCGCTTGTCTTGAATTCTGGTGAACTGGAAATAGCTGAAAAAGGTAACGGTCACTCTGACTCCTCACCACCCCTACACCCTGAGCAGTCTTTACTTTGTGATTCTGGTCAATGTGTGTCAGCTCGCTATTTGAGCGCAAGGGTTTCACAGGAAAGCTCCATTCTGTTTGAACATGCATGCCTCGAACCAGGGGCTAGTGGAAAGCTCTCAGGAACAGAAATAATGGCTGATATTCGGCACTCTAACCTAGTGGACTAAGGCCAACTGCAGGACCCCCTCCTGCTGTGTTGGTCAATACCAACATAAGTCAGCGAAGGCTTGGATCAGCTGTTCCCTGGGTAAACACAGAGCTCCTGCAGCATGCGTTCAACAGAAGCAGCAAAGATATCTTTTTTTAGCCAAAATCTAAAAGCACTTGTATCATGCAAGTACACATTGTGCACAGTAAGAGAAATGAATGATAGCACGGTATAGCAATCATATTTATGCTCTTCACACATTTCTAGCTGCTTTTACATTACAAGCACAGCCACCACATGAGCAAGCCTTTAACCTGAGTCGTGAAAAATACCATTGGGATAAAGGAGCTCGCTTCTGCCAATCTAAACACAGGGAGTTCATCCCATCTGTTTGCTGTCTGTGAGGCTCCATGTAAATGTAGCGTCTTCCTGAGGCGAGAAAGTGGCACACAAGTGCCTCCATGGTCATACTGCTTCTGGAAACTGGGTGCAGTATAACCATAAAGTAACAGTGTTTTATGGGTGATGCTTCGGGTAAAAGACTCATAGTCTGTGGCAAAAACCGCTGGGAAAAAAATCAGTGGTATTCACAAACATTGAATGGTCGCAGTGAAATCTGACGCAGAATATTACACTAATATAATGTATTTTTTAACACTTACTTGCAGATTTAATTTATCCCGATGTTCCAACAGATGGTCATGGGCAAGGTCATTAGTTTTTGGTTTTCAATGGATGAGTTTCACGATGCAGTGCCAAAATCACTGGCATCCATGTAATAAAAACAGAGGACTGAATTTTAATGGGGAAGGCGGGTTGGGAGCGGGGCCTGATTTGAATGGGAAGCCTCTGTTTCCCACCCGCAGCCAGCCAGATTCCCTCTTCTGTGTGGCTAGGCCTGCAGAACTAGGCTGCACAGAGGAGGGAGGGGGGGGGACCGCATGGGGGCTGCAGCAGCAGGAGCGGGGGTGGGGTGTCTGAGTTGGATCGGGCCCACGGAGCGTCTGCAGCAGGGTGGGGGGGGGGGTGTTCAAGTTTGATCAGGGGCCACGGAGCAGCAGCAGGGGCAGGGAGGGCCAAGGGGCAGCTGGAGGAGCCGGATTGGGGGGGTCTGAGGAGGATCGGGGGCTGAGGGGCGGCCGGAGGGGCAGAGGTGGCGTCGGAAGATGTTTTGGGGTCCGGGAGCAGCACGGAGAGGGGTGGTGGGGGGGGGGGATTGGAGGCCTGTGGGGGGGGGAGGGAATGGGAGTCCTGGGGCGAGGAGAGGCCTGGTTGCGGGGTGGGTTCGGAGGCCTCGTCGGGGGGGGGGTCTCCGATCGAGGGGGGTGGGTTAGTTAGGGACCCTTGATACAGGAGATAAGTGTACCTTCTGGATCCAGCAGTCCTCACTTTTCATTTGCTGGTGGGTTTTACGAGGTGTGAAAAACCCGACCAGATAAAGTTAAATACAAGATGGAGGCTAAAGAAGAGGCTTCCAGCCTCATTATAATATTTAAATAGATGACCCGCCTCCTGGCAGCGGATTGGCTGCCCGCCCCCCTTCCTTCCTCCGTTAAGACTGGAGGCGGGTTCAGGTTGGGATTCAGACTTTTAACACTTTAACTACCCCCACACTCCCATCCTACCTGTTTTTATTTTTAGGTTAAAATTCCACCCAGAATGTGCCTTGTTCAGTCGCTAGTGGGCCCAACCACTGGCACTCAAGGCAGTCGATTATCCATCGCTCTAACCGCATAAAGGTCTGCACCCTCAGCCTTTACCACAGCTAAATGTTATTTAATGTTTGATTGCTGGATGGAAGGTAAATAGTTCTTGGCTGGTGCGTGCAAATCCTGAAAGAGCCCTTGCACAATGTGCTCCAGCACAGGGTTATACTTAAGCACCAACAGACCTCTCAACAGCCTCGCATAAGGCTCGTGAACCTTTTCAGCCGCATATATTGTACAAGATATCCTTTGAAGAGCGCGCTAGGTGTAATTAAACAAAACAAGCCAAAATGGTGACCAGAGTGAATCTGGTTTCCCAGCAATTATCAGATGACATGTTGTTGGTCTACATTTCAAAATTGGCACCATCACAAGAAAGCTCATCTATTGATGCTGATTAAAGGGAGCCAATTTATGATCAAGAGAAATGCATCAGATGTTCAACTACTCACCAAATAAACAAACCAAGCAAAAAGAAAATACTGGGAAAAAAGCACGTAGACGGCCTGTTCTGTGAGTGATCTGTAAACCTAGGACATCAATGCAAGTACAGTTTAATCTAATTCTAAATATATAAATCAGATGTTATCAAATGCTTGCTAAAAGTAAGTCTTTGCCAAGGTCCAATATCATCCTTTCCTGTTGCAAATTGGTCTGGGTGTCAACTTTCGCATTAATAGAATTCCTTTGAATTTTAGGCAAAACTCTCTTGAGATGCTGTGATAATTTAGTTATCTCGGACAACGTCCGCAGTAACCTGGATTTATGTAGTCCCTTTAACATCAAAAACTCTAGGGGCACATGCGTAGAAATAGACAGGTAAACAGATTCTGAGACATAGATGGCGAGATGGGGGGAATCAGCGAAAGCCTAGTTGAAAAGATGGTTTTATCCGAAGGGAGAGGGAGGAAGCTGCTTTTATATAGCTCTTTCACATCCTCAAGACACTCCAAAGTGCTTGACACACAATGAATTACTTGAAAAGTGTAGTCACTGTTGTTTTGTAGACTTCAGTGGCAGCCAATTTGAGTACAGCAAGGTCCCACAAATCATAATGAAGGGAATGACCAGATAATCTGTCTTTGGTGGTGTCGGTTGAAGGATAAATATTGGCCAGGACACCAGGAGAACACCCCTGTTCTTCTTTGAATAGTGCCATGGGCTTTCTTTTACCAAACAGGCAGATGGAAGGAGAAGTAGAGAGGAAGAGGGCATAAAAATTCAGAAGGTATTCGATGATCACAAATTGCTCCTTGTTTTTTTTTCCTTCTGGGTTCTGGTCCACTACAATCATTGCAAGTGCGGTTTTGTCAAACCTTTGCACCCAATAAAAGGATTATATTTTGGCCTTTCAATAATTGGCTGGCTTCCAATACTCCCATCTCATCTTTCTCACAATACAGATATGAAAATAATAATTTGGGTGAGTGAAAGTATCCAAACAGAACATATACAGAATTTACAGCCTTTGCCAATCTCCTTGATCTCAGTCCACAGAAGCTATCTTGCCTAACTGTCTTTCATTGAAGCCTGCAGATAGACTCATTGATTGGAGTAAGACAGGTTGATCAATACATTCAAAAATAGTGACCAGGAACAAGCAGATTTAACTAACAGTCTGCTTGATTCAAAAGAAGTTGCCAAACACATCTGACCAAATTTCAGTTTAGTGGCCTGGCTTCTCTCTCCAATACCCTGAAACAATTGTATTAAATTAAACTAGGATAGGATTTCGGTGCGTGAAACTGCTTTTTAAAACCCTTATGCATCATCATAAAATTAAAAAGCCAATACTTGGCTAAATATCAGACAAAAATGCTCATCCCATTCATTCACATTATGTCCGTCAATTCCCTGGGTTGGGGGTTCGTTAGCTTAGAGAGAACCAAGCTTGATAGTTTGACATCTTTCTTCATCACTATCACCTGACAGTATCCATGATGTGGAGATGCCGGTGTTGGCCTGGAGTGGACAAATGTGAGAAGTCGCACAACACCAGGTTATAGTCCAAGGGGGAAAAATTCAGTTGGTTGCACCTCCCGTTAGCGCCTTAAGAGGGCGCTAATGGGGCGCAAAGCATCTAGCGCCCAGGCGCGGCGATGTTTGCGCCGCTCGCGAAATTAACTAGACATTTTGTGGCGGCGCTAAACACTACCGCCATGATCTCCTGCGCCGGCAGATCGTGACGTCAGTCGAGTGCGCAACGCCCCGGTATCGCCCCGGAGCAGATATTGAGTGGCGTCCCCTGCCTTACCGCCTGACGCTAGCAATGACAGGTTGAGGGGAGCGAATTGCAGTCATGAAGGGACTGGGGGAGCGCTATTTAAAGGCGACCACTTCCTGCCATTTATTGTTGGTGCCATTTTTGAACCACGCATTCTGAGAGAGAGACTTCTGGAGAGATTCAACGCTGTGTGAAGGAGTTTTGGGTACTGAGCAGCACTTTGCAGGCTCATTTTGATTTGCCATTCCTTGTATCGATTTAGAAGAGTCTATGGGGGCTGCACTCTAAGCTCTTTCCCTGGTACTCTCCATTGTTCTTTCCAGCAGATTTGATGTGCAGGTCTCTCCAGGCAGAGATTCAAGGCTGCAATGAGCAGGATGTGGATGGAAGCAAGATCAACCATCCCCTTTAAGAACTGGCCCGTGCCATTGTGTGTGTGTTCCATTGCTGACTGACATCACATGAGCTTCGCCAGCGCTCTGAGTTAGCGCCTCACTCCTTGGCCTTTGCGCCTTAAGACAGGTGTGAAGCACCTGATTTAGCGCTCCAATCACCTCCAGGGGCGATAAAAGTCAAGTTTGCAATCGGTGGCGATAATTAGTGCCAGGCGCTAATCTTTGCGCCCAGCCGATAATTGCGCTCCAAATGGGGCGATACTGAATTTCTCCCCCCAACAGTTTTATTTGAAATCACAAGCTTTCGGAGCGCTGCTCCTGACGAAGGAGCAGCGCTCCGAAAGCTTGTGATTTCAAATAAAACTGTTGGACTATAACCTGGTGTTGTGCGACTTGTCACACCTGACAGTATGTTTAAGACTCTAGTTGTGGCACTGCAGCAACTCGCCAAGGCTTCTTCGGCAGCACCTCCCAAACCCACAACCTCCAACACCTAGAAGGACAAGGGCAGCAGGCGCATGGAAACACCACCACCTCCAAGTTATCCTCAAAGTCACACACCATCCTGACTTGGAAGTATATCGCCGTTCCTTCATCGGCGCTGGGTCAAAATCCTGGAAATCCCTCCCTAACAGCACTGTGGGAGCACCATCACCACACGGACCGCAGCGGTTCAAGAAGAAGGCCCACCACCACCACCTCAGGGAAACTAGGGATGGGCAATAATTGCTGGCCTTGCCAGAGATGCCCACATCCCGAGAATTAATAATTTTAAAAAAAGTATATGTACAAGGCTGTGACACCATATAAAGTCTAACTTAAAATAACCAAGTGCACAACCAAAGACAACAGCAGGACCAGCAGTAGTTAGTACATTCCCTCTCCAGTTTCTAAACCCAACTGAACTCCTAAGACCAAGTAAACAATTTGCATGAACCCACCTTGCTCCTACAATGATGCCAAGAAAACCTTAGCATCAAGGTTCCTGCTCCAATAATTCCCACGTAATCACAATGTCATAGCTTCACAAGATAGGTGAATGTGAAATCTTGGAAATACAATTCAAAAATAACTAGTTCAGAGCAAGATTAAAACAAAACGTAATTTGATACGAGTGCCTCTGTATCTATTAACTTATACATTGGTGGTTGTTATGGTGCAGTGGATTTATACTGCGGTGTATCATTCTCTGTTTCAAGGATCGGCATTCACCATCATAATGCTCCTCGCAAGCCTCAACAGTTGCACAAATCCATGGATCTACATGGCCTTCTGTCGCTAGGTTTGCCAAGACTGTACCGCATCCCAATCTGAAAACCTGCATCCATGAGAAAGACCGGAGACATCGGCCCGGATTTTGCCATCAGCAGGCAGCCAGCGAACGAACGGCGCTCGCCATTCATTACACGCACACTTGCCCTCAGACTTTCCGCCGGCTTTTGCACTGGAATTTGCGGTAATTAGAGAGCCGAAACAGCGCGGCGCCCTCTCCAGGGGATCTGGGACCTGTGTGAACTGGGCAAGCAACAGCGTGTCTCCTCAACCAATCAGATTGAAGAATCCTCACTGAGACACGCAGAGTTGAAACCAGGAAGTGTAAATTAGAATGTTTAATTCAATGCCAAATCATGTACAGAAAACAAAATAAAGAGAGGGAAAGAAAGATGATAAAAGAGACAGAAAGAAAAAGTAAAAAAACACTTATTTAATTTTTTTAATTATGTTACATCTCCAACAATAATTAAAATCTGAAGGAATGAGACTCCACTCTTTTAAAGGAAATTTTCAGTACCAGTGAGGTTGTTTGGCAGTAATTAAGACTTATCACGCCATTAAAAATGCACTTACACTTGAATGGACAAGCCCTAACTTTTCCTGGCGTGCTTAGTGGGTATCTGGTGGGTAAGTACTGCAAATTCACGCTGGTTCATGTGTTTCAATGCCGAGTCTCTCGGGGAGATACTGGGAGAGCGAAGCTTGTGGAGGAGCAGGGCAACTCGGACCGCAACTTCTTGATTTCCGCGTTTAACTGCGCATGTGTTGCTGTCTGATTTGCTCCTTAATAACGGTGAGCATTGATAGCCTCACCACCATTTCTACCGCAAAATCCGGCCCATCATTAAAAAAGAACCCAAAAGTGCTTGTTCCAGCTATGAGCCAAGAACCTATACAACAAATAAATAGTCAGCACTGACCTATTGGGCCAGACTTGTTGCCCTTCAAATACATTGGCCTGGATATTAACAGGGGTGGGTTACGTAGGTGCAGGGGCGGGGGAAGTTTCGGACGGGCCGGAAGTTCGGGTTTCCCTGTATGAGTCATAGAATCATAGAAATTTACGGCACAGAAGGAGGTCATCCGGCCCATCATGTCCTCGCGGGCCGACAAAGAGCTATCCACCCTAATCCCACTTTCCAGCTCTTGGTCCGTAGCCCTGTCAGTTACGGCACTTCAAGTGCATATCCAAGTACTTTTTAAATGTGATGAGGGTCTCTGCCTCTACCATCCTTTCAGGCAGTGAGTTCCAGACCCCCACCACCCTCTGAGTGAAAACATTTCTCCTCAACTCCCCTCTAAACCTCTGGCCAATTACTTTAACTCTATGCCCCCTTCTGCTAAGGGAAATAGGTCCTTCCTATCCACTCTATCTAGGCCCCTCATAATTTTATACACCTCAATTAGGTCTCCCCTCAGCCTCCTCTGTTCAAAAGAAAACAACCCCAGTCTATCCAATCTTTCCTCGTAGCTAAAATTTCCCAGCCCAGGCAACATCCTCGTAAATCTCCTCTGTACCCTCTCTAGTGCAATCACATCCTTCCTGTAATGTGGTGGCCAGAACTGCACGCAGTACTCTAGCTGCGGCCTAACTAGTGTTTTATACAGTTGAAGCATAACCTCCCTGCTCTTATATTCTATGCCTCGGCTAATAAAGGCAAGTATCCCGTATGCTTTCTAAGAACATAAGAACATAAGAAATAGGAGCAGGAGTAGGCCAATCGGCCCCTCGAGCCTGCTCCGCCATTCAATAAGATCATGGCTGATCTGATCCTAACCTCAAATCTAAAGAACACAAGAAGTAGGATCAGGACCCGGCCACTCAGCCCTTGGGCCCGCTCCGCCACCCACAGGGCCCTGACCGATCCGAACTCAGCCTCATGTCCAATTTCCTGCCGCTCACCGTAACCCCTAATTCCCTTTACCTCTAGGAAACTATCTATTTCTGTTTTAAATTTATTTAATGATGTAGCTTCCACAGCTTCCTGGGGCAGCAAATTCCACAGACCTACTACCCTCTGAGTGAAGAAGTTTCTCCTCATCTCAGTTTTGAAAGAGCAGCCCCTTATTCTAAGATTATGCCCCCTAGTTCTAGTTTCACCCATCCTTGGGAACATCCTTACCGCATCCACCCGATCAAGCCCCTTCACAATCTTATATGTTTCAATAAGATCGCCTCTCATTCTTCTGAACTCCAATGAGTAGAGTCCCAATCTACTCAACCTCTCCTCATATGTCCATCTTATCTACCTGTCTTGCTACCTTCAGGGATCTGTGGACATGCACTCCAAGGTCCCTCTGATCTTCTGCACTTCTCAGTGTCCTACCATTTAATGTGTAATCCCTTGCCTAGTTAGCCCTCCCCAAATGCATTACCTCACACTTCTCCAGATTGAATTCCATTTGCCACTGTTCTGCCCACCTGACTAGTCCATTGATATCTTCCTGCAGTCTGCAGCCTTCTTCTTCATTATCAACCACACGGCCAATTTTTGTATCATCTGCAAACTTCTTAATCATGCTTCCTACATTCAAGTCCAAATCATTGATATATACCACAACGCAGTACTGAGCCCTGCAGAACCCCACTGGAAACAGCCTTCCAGTCACAAAAACACCCTTCAACCATTACCCTTTGTTTCCTGCCTCTGAGCCAATTTTGGATCCAACTTGCCACTTTGCCTTGGATCCCATGAGCTTTTATTTTTGTGACCAGTCTGCCATGCGGGACCTTATCAAAAGCCTTGCTAAAATCCATATAGACTACATCAAACGCACTACCCTCATCGACCCTCCTTGTTGCCTCCTCAAAAAATTCAATCAAGTTAGTCAGACATGACCTTCCCTTGACAAATCCATGCTGACTGTCCCTAATTAATCCGTGTCTTTCTAAATGAAGATTTATCCTGTCCCTCAGAATTTTTTCCAATAATTTTCCCACCACCGAGGTTAGGCTGACTGACCTGTAATTACTCGGTCTATCACTTTCTCTCTTTTTAAACAATGGTACCACGTTAGCAGTCCTCTGGCACCACACCTGTAGCTAGAGAGGATTGGAAAATGATGGTCTGAGCCTCTGCTATTTCCTCTCTTACTTCTCTTAACAGTCTGGGATACATTTCATCCGGGCCAGGGGATTTATCCATTTTCAAAGATGCTAAACCCCTTAATACTTCCTCTTTCACTTTGTTATTTCACCTAATATTTCACATTCCTCCTCCCTGATTGCAATTTCTGCGTCGCCCCTCTCTTTTGTGAAAACAGACGCAGTGTATTCATTAAGAACCATACCCATGTCTTCCGCCTCCACACACAGGTTACCTTTATGGTCCCTAATAGGCCCTATTCTTACTTTAGTTATCTGCTTGCTCTTAATGTATTTATAAAACATCTTGCCAATTTTACTTGCCAATATTTTTTCATGCCCTCTCTTTGCTTTCCGAATTTCCTTTTTAATTTCACCCCTGCACTTTCTATACTCCTCCAGGCTTTCTGCAGTATTGAGTCCTCTGTATCTGTCATAAGCTTCCCTTTTTTTCTTTATCCTACGCTGTATGCCCCTTGACATCCAGGGAGCTCTAGATTTGTTAGTCCCACCCTTTTTCTTTAAGGGAACATACTTGCTCTGAACCCTCACTATCTCCTCCTTGAATGCCTTCCACTGCTCTGACACTGATTTACCTTCAAGTTTCTGTCTCCAGTCCACTTTGGCTAAATCACCTCTCAGCTTAGTAAAGACTTTTAACTCCACAGCGTGAGTCTTTTGTCCTTGACATGTTCCCTGCCTGGAAGTCAGCCTGATTGACAGGCTTGGCTTCCAATCATGCGGGATGGACTCCGGAGCAGGCCGCAGGATCAGGTAGGTCCAATGCGCGACCCCGGGGTTGGGGGGCGGGTGTCCGATCCTGGGGGGGTAGGGTCTGATCCCAGACCCTGGTTGTGGGGGGTTCGATTCCCGACCCCAGGGGACTTTGTAATGGTGGGTCTGATGGGGGTGGGGGGGAGCTTGGGGGCTGAAGGGAAGCACTCCTGCTCCTCTTGGCCCACAAGCAGTGCTGTAAAGGCTCTTATCTTCTCCCCGAAGCTGTCCTCGCCTCCCTTCAGCCGTCGGGTTTCCCGAGGCCTGGGAAACCTAGTCAGCGACTGTTAAACCTGCAAAGCAGGTTAAATCAGTGGCTGCCAGGCTCATTAAAATATTTAAATTGCCAACCCACCTTCTGCCCCTTGTCCCGCCTCCGTTAAACCCGGAAGTAGGCGGGTTGGGGTTGGGTTTCAGATTTTTATAATTTTAACATCTGACCCAACCCCAACCCAACCCATCCGTTTTTGGGTGTTAAAGTTTAACCCATTATTTCCAAATTGCAGCAAGTTGGACTATCATAGGTCAAAAAGTAGGAGCTGCTTTTGTACCACTGTGTCTGTGAGAACAGGAAACCATCTGCCTGTTTAATGATGCATATTATTTATCCCAGTGCATCCGTAGTACTGTGGATCATAATCTGGGGGGAAAGAATGTTCTTTCAAAGTCCTTTTGTGCCTGCATTCCAAATATTGACTTGATGTTGACCCTGAGACTGCACCAATCTTGGAGGATTTCTCTTTAAGGTGAAGGGTGGGGCAGCTTTCATTTAGGGGAAAATTGTCCTCAACCATGAGCCAAGTTTCAATCAAAGCTAGGATCTCGTGCAATAAGGTCACTGTTGACAATGGGCCTTGTTTGTGAGTGAACGGACATTGCGGAGTGATAAGGTTAGATGAAGTATGGTGGGACGGGGCTGGTGTGGACCATAAACACCGGCATAAACCAGTTGAGCCGAATGGCCTGTTTCTGTGCTGTAAATTCTGTGTGATTCTATGGCATGCGGAGCTTGTTGATGCATTGTCAGAGTCCGAGGGGGCAGTGGTGGGTAGGGTCCTCGGGATGGGAAGAAGGTTGGCATGGCTCATCCCCAAGTTGCTGCTTGTAAGGAATGCAATTAGAGGTGCCTTGATGGGCCCTTTGGAGAGTGTAGCTGTAAAGCTGTGTAGTTTACAGTAAAGACATTTCTTAATATATCTACCTGAAATGTAGTTTTTACTTAATTAAAATTGATTTCCACTAGCCTATCTTAGTGCTGTGCTGGTCTGGAATTACCCTAACTGAATCGCTTAGTATTTTATAAAGCTCCTTACTTACTTCATTGAAGTCTCCCCCTTCAACTTTCTCTGCCATTACTCATCCCCTTCACTTGGGATCAGATTTTAAGCTCTTTTCTGCACTCTGTCCAATATCTTACTCGTGGTGCAGTGACCAGAATCGAACACAGTATTCCAAGTGTGGTCTCAGCAGCACATTGCAAAGCCCTACCATAACCTCTGTAACCCTGCATTCAACTGTGCAGACTATAAATCCCAGCAACTTTACTAGCTTTCCCTTCTTTGCCATTCCACGTTATCCCAGGTCTTTTTCCAAGTCCTCCTGTGCTCATTCCATTCCATTCATTTGATATTTACGTTGCACATTTTCCCCTTCAACATTCAGCAGCCTAACATTTGCTGGCATTTTTAGCCATTGCTGCAAATCCTTGGGTTGCCATCTACCATAATATTCAACAGAATTCAGTGTTTCATTTCCACTTAGTTGACGAAAAACAATGGCCCAGAAATTAATGACGGAGCCTTCGTGCGGGGGTAAGGTTTCCCCGCGATATCTCACTGCGCGCCTGCCTTTTCATTCCGAGCTCGCACGAACTTGATTTTCTAGACAGCAGCTGTGCAGTGCTTCCGTATCCCACAGGCGCAGTTAATTTGTGCGAGCTGTGGGATCACGTGATTCAGTTACAGCCAATGGCAGCACACCATCTTTCATTCATAGTTTTCAGAGCAAGGGCTGTGAAAGCTATGAATCTATACCCCCCCAAAAGAACAGCTAAACCTCAATTAAATTTAAAAAAAAACCATCACATTAATAAAATAAGTATAGTTAAATAAATTAACCACTTTAAACAAAAAATTAAATTTTTGAAAAAATTTAAAATCTTTTAAAAAGTTATAAAAATAAACTTACCTTTCTTTAAAGTCTCTAAAAAAGATATACCTGTTGAAAAAAATTCAAAATAATACTTAATTAACTACTTACCTTGTTAAAAGAGGGTCTTACGCCTCCTTTCTTTATGTGCAAAATCTTCCATGCTTACCTGCGCGTTCAAAGCACTAAGTGCACTGCGTGCGCGCAGCCTGTAGCGCGCACGCGGTTCACTTAGGAACCGCCCCCTTTTGAAATCACCAAGTGCCGGTTTTCAGCGCATGCGCAGTGCATGCAGAAAACCGGCAATTGGAGACAGAATACGCGAGAGTACACAGTGCATACTCTCGCGTAGCAAGACTAATTTTTGGGCCAATGTCTTTTGGCGATGGCCATCAATAAGGTTCTACATAGGAAATCGGTATAGCTAATCGCAGGCTAATCGGTGGTGTTTAACTTGTGTTGGTCCTGTGCTATAAACACCATCCGAAAGAGCCCTGTGGGTGTTCCTGTGCCTGTGCATGTTAATGTAGATTGGACATTGGAGCTGCTTTTAGTGATGATTCATTGGATATTCACACCTCTTGTAACCTAGCATCAGTCCAGGTATTGGCAATGATTTTTTGATTGGAGGAAGGACACACTGGGGAGGGGACTATGTTTGTACAAAGGACGCCCTCATTTTGTGTTAAAAAATGTATATTGAGACAAAATATTAAAATGTTTGATACAAAAGAAGCCTTTTTTTAAATTACCATTGGACTACCCAGTTTGTGACGTACATGGTTCCAATTAGGCAGCTCCAGATGGGGCTGGCCTTGTTCGATTGATTGGAGCTGCTCTGATACACGCAGAGGTAATGGGAGTAGCCAACAGGTATTGGTTGTAGTGATAAAAAAACAAATCGGAAATCTTTCTTTCCCAACAAAAATAGGGGGCAGCACTTTGAAGAGAGCCTACTACAGTGTAATGTACCAACTGAGTACAGTTAGCCTCATCTAGTTCTAGTGAAAGGTCCCGACCCAAAACATCTGCTTCCACCTTTTTTCTGCTGGATCCTGAATAACTTGGTGTGCATCTCCAGCAATTTCTGTGCTTTACGTTGTGCGAGCGAATACCCGTTCAATAAATCGACACAATGAAAACTGCTCTACGAAGTCATTGATTTTCTTATTGATACACTTGTATAAATTCCAAAAGCTGTAGTGAATGTGGAATATCACCAATACACTCGCTTGCAATTACTGACACTAAGGGCAGAATTTTCCGGGGGGTGAGCGGATGCGATTTGTAGTGGGTCGGGTGGGAAAATGTCTTTTTTTGACAGCGGGCCGGGAACTTTCGGGAACGAGCCTTTCCCAAATGTCGGGTCTGCCAGTGCTGAGGCAATTAAAATCATTAGTGGCTTGTTTACTGCCACTTAACAATGCTTTTTTTCCCAGTTTTTTTATTTTGACAGGTCGCCCACCGGCTGTGCCTAGACCTCCTCTGTGAAGCTGAGGCGGGAGGTCACTTGCCATTGTTTCAACTGATGAGTCGACAGCTTCAAATGTCAAGTCAAAGCTTCCAGCTGAATCAGATATCTTCCCTTAGCCACTGGCTTCTCTAAACTGCATTTTTATTACAGATTCAGAAAGCTGCAAGTCTTTGCACAAGTCTCCATCCAGTCTGACCTCATTACCTCTCCCACCATTGACAGATCGCATCTGCCATCTCTACTTCACCTGCCATCTATTCCATCAGCATCGGTGCCTGTTATACTCTCACCTTGGTCCTCAGAATCCCACCCTTGGTCCTCAGAATCCCACCATGATCAGCCCCAACACCAGCAGCACCAGCAGCATCAACAACACCAACCTTCTCTGCAATCACCTGATGCTGTGCAGGACACAGGGCATCAGCACCCGACCACATTGCTGCCCAGGAGGCCAGGGATGGCCTCACCATGGCCAGATTTACTTCACTTGACATTGTATACCCTGGCTGCCACATGATGCGCCAGGTTGGCACCACTCCACACCAACACCATAAAGCATCCTTACAATGCCCAAGCCATTCCTTTCACACTCATCACCATGGGGGGGGGGGGGGGGGGGTACCGTTATGTCTCACCATTCACTGCAACTCACTAAGCCACTTCCAAAGGTGCACACAAATCTGTCCAAGAATGCAAATTGTTCAAAATAAAGGTTTCAATGTTTGACACCACATTAATAGAAACTTTACATGAACATTACATACAACACCCAAGTGCCTACACTTGTGTGTTGTTAGTTGGTATGATTGCACTAGGATGAGGGTGAGTGTGAGGGGTGGCTAGTGAGATGGGGAAGTGATAATGTCGATAGAGTGGGATGGGTGGAGGTGCAAGGTAAGTTGGTGTGAGTAAGGATGTGCAGGAGTAGGGTAGGGAAGGCAGAGTGATGGAGATGTGATGAGTGGCACAGTAGGATGAGGTTCAATGTGGCTTTGCAGTAACGTTTCGTGATGTACTGAGATCATTGAAACGTTTGCAGCACTGCACCCAGATCCTCCTGACGACATCACTGCTTGTGCCCTCCTCTGCAATGTGCAACCAGGCCGCGTTGATGTCCTGTCAACTGTCAAAATCAATTTGTGCATAGTCCCTTTAAGGAAACCGGCTGATGACACGTCATCAAATGATGTCATTAGATCCGCTTCCTTCAATTGGCTGGCAAATGTGCTGGGCGGGCTTAACAAGCCCAATTGGAGAAACTAATTTTGGACAGTGGGCTGGAGCCGGCAGCAAGGCCGGGACCCGCCACCGACGTCGCCCACCATGGACCCACCGAGGTTGGTAAAATCCAGCCCATTTAATATTTAAAAAAATATTATTTATAAACACACATATACAATATATATATTATAGATACATTTACAAACACACAAAGGAAATACAAGGGATTGGATGTATACTTGAAAAGGATTAAAATTGCAGGGCTATGGGGAAAGAGCAGGGTGAGTGGGATTAATGGGATAGCTCTACCAAAGAGCCAGCACAGACACGATGGACCGAATGGCCTCCTTCTGTGCTGTAGGATTCTATAATTTATATATCTATCCATCCCTTGGTTACTGCAACAGAAAATGTAATTAAATAGCCCATATAACTAACTGTTTCAATGGCAACCTGCTGTATTGCGACACTTTTTGCCCTGTTTGAGTAAATAAAACCAACGCTGTACACCAGATACATCGACGACATCTTCTTCCTTTGGACCCACGGCGAAGGATCACTGAAAGGACTACACGATAACATCAACAGGTTCCATCCCACCATCAAACTCACCATGGACTACTCCTCAGAATCGGTTTCATTCTTGGACACACGAATCTCCATCAAAGACGGACACCTCAGCACTTCACTCTACCGCAAGCCCACGGACAACCTCACGATGCTCCACTTCTCCAGCTTCCACCCTAACCACGTTAAAGAAGCCATCCCCTATGGACAAGCCCTGCGAATACACAGGATCTGCTCAGACGAGGAGGAACGCGATGGACACCTACGGACGCTGAAAGACGCCCTCGTAAGAACGGGATATGACGCTCGACTCGTCGATCGACAGTTCCGACGGGCCACAGCGAAAAACCGCATAGACCTCCTCAGAAGGCGAACACGGGACACAACCAACAGAGTACCCTACATCGTCCAGTACTTCCCCGGAGCGGAGAAACTATGCCATGTTCTTCGCAGCCTTCAACATGTCATCGATGACGACGAACACCTTGCTAAGGCCATCCCCACGCCTCCACTACTCACCTTCAAGCAGCCGCCTAACCTCAAAAGTACCATAGTTCGCAGCAAATTACCCAGCTGTCAGGAGAACAGCGACCACGACACCACACAACCCTGCCACGGCAACCTCTGCAAGACATGCCAGATCATCAACACAGATACCATCATCACACGTGAGGACACTACCCACCAGGTACATGGTACATACTCATGTGACTCGGCCAACCTTGTCTACCTCATACGTTGCAGGAAAGGATGCCCCAGAGCATGGTACATCGGCGAAACCATGCAGACACTGAGACAACGTATGAACGGACACCGCGCAACAATCGCCAGGCAGGATTGTTACCTCCCAGTCGGGGAACACTTCAGCAGTCAAGGACATTCAGCCTCGGATCTGCGGGTTAGCGTTCTCCAAGGCGGCCTTCGAGACACGACAACGCAAAATCATCGAGCAGAAACTGATAGCCAAGTTCCGCACCCATGAGGACGGCCTCAATAGGGATCTCGGGTTCATGTCACGCTACAGAACGTGACTCGACATCGTTGTCTGTCTTTCCAGTTTTAAAAAAAAAAGTTAAAAGCTCAACTGTAGACGGCAACATTTGACACATTGGACCCCCTGTGACCCATCTCATTGTCTTAGCTGTACTCTGATGTGTCTTTGATGTAATTCCTTCCTAATAGATTGTATCTCTGCAGACAAATTGCTCTCTGTGTATATATACTGCCGATTTGTATTCCCTCACTGTACTTGTACCTGAAGAAGGAGCAGCAGCTCCGAAAGCTCGTAATTTTAAATAAAACTGTTGGACTATAACCTGGTGTTGTGCGACTTCTCATTTTTGAGTAAATAAAAGTAATGTCTCTCTTCATTTGTTCCGAGTATGTGGGCAACGGTGGTAAGGCCACGTTTATTTCCCATTTCTAGTTGCTCTGGAAAGGTGATCGTGGGGAACTGGAGTCACGTGTAGACCAGACCAGACAGGGGAGATGGGTTCCCTTCCCTGCAGGATATTAGTGTAGGGATATAAGTTGGGCTTTTTTATTTTATATAAAGAACAATCGTGCAGCTTTCATCGAGAACTTTTTCCTGGTGCCAGCCCACAAATGACCAGAATTATTGAATTCTAACTTGCCACGGTGGGTCCGCAGCACAGACATTGCTCGTCCAGTACCATAGCCATCACACTACCAGACCCCTTTAAATTACAAATAAATAAATAAGAATTCTTCAGCCAAGCCTATCCTGTGACTCAATGGAAAAAAATGGACTTGGGGTCTGAATCAAGTGAAATAAAAAGGCGCCAGTAAATTACTCAGGCTTTGTTCTTGTGAGTTATGTTATCTGAACTGCTGAACGAGCACATGCATTATTCTGGGCTTGTTCACCAAACCCCTCTGCCGTTTGCTTCTTCAGTGTGTTTTTTTTCTATAAGGAGTCATTGCTTGGAAATAAGGGATGATGACTCAGCTGAAAATTGCTGATCTTTAAGCGGTTTTGTAATTGTTGGTTGAGCCTCACTTTGCCTTGTTCTGTAAGCATCTTGCATATAATGAGATGATGCAATCACATGGCATTTTTGAATGTGTTTAGCTGATTTAACTCTTTTGCCTACCTGCACTTTGCAAGCAAGTTCCTAAATGTTCTTTTCACCCATTAGATTTTACATCAATTTTTCATTGTCTGATCTTATGGTGCATTTTCACAAGTTTATGAGGCGATTTCGGCTTTGTATCAATACTAAACTTGTGTTGTGTAAATTGGATGTTGAGGCCCTGCTTTGTGATTGGACCTTCGCACAGCAAGATTCCATCCTCCTGGATGCTACTTTATTAGGATGGGCCCCAACTCTCAATTCAGGCAGCCTTTACACTAATTGCAGCGTTGGTGCAAAGCAAAACTGCTTCACACCTAGAATACAACTGGGTGACAGCCCTGGCTCAGTGGTAGCACTCTGGCCTCGGAGTCAGAAGGCTGTCCCACTCCAAAAACCTGAGCACAAAATCTAGGCCAACGGCGTGCTGCACTGCCGGAGGTGCTGTCTTTCAGATGCGGCGTTAAACCGAGGCTTCGTCTGCCCTCTCAGGTGGACGTAAAAGATCGCATGGTACTGTTTTGAAGAAGAGCAGGGGAGTTCGTCCTGGTATCCTGGCCAATATTTACCCCGCAACTGACATCACTAAAATGCAAATTATTTGGCCATTTATCTCACTGCTATTTGTGGGATCTTGCTGTACGCAAATTGGCTGCCACGTTTTCTACATTACAACAGTAACTACATTTCAAAAAGTACTTAATTGGCTGAAAAGCGCCTTGGGACATCTTAAGAGCATGAAAGGCACTATATAAATGCAAGACCTTTCTTTTAACAGTTGCCTTTACACTGCAGCTAACTGGTCTGCCCTGAGACTAGGGAGATGAAAAATCAGCAAGGGTTCCAATTCCTCATTGCTATCGAATGATCGCTGCTGAAAAGTGGACGTATGTGGATTTAAGCTGAGGAGAGGATTGGGTCTGCGGTACCTCCACATACAGTAGAATAGCTTAAAGCTCACCATCTTGGCCCACACATCAAGAACAGTCTCTTGGGGGACGGTAATGGAGAGAAACAAGGGTGGAAAAGAAAGGGGAAAGTGGAGAACTGCACCATTTCGCAACAAAATCTAATCCCCAAATTGAAAATTCAGGTCAGCTAATGCTGGTGTCAGCTCCTTCCAAATGAATAGCTAAACGGGCTGCTCTTCCACATGGAGCTAGGCAATGATGAATGATGCTGGATGCTGTGCTCTCAGTTAAAGCCTAATAGGACAAACAAGACAAAGTACAAGTTTACATTTATCTATTCACTTGTTGTAATCTGAAGCAGTTAGAGCTGACGTACATATGATTCCGCCACAGGAACAATACACAACATCATTTGTCAGCAGCCAAAAATAGTAATTACAAGTATTTCTCAAAACAACAGTGTTTGCTTTGTTTGTTTGAGTTTCCTCCCCATCTCTCCTGATGGCACGGAGTCATGAAGTCCTACAGGCACCGATAGTCCTCTGGTACTTCACCCATGCTTTGTGCGAGAACCCGGACAGTGAGTGTTGCCAATTATTTGACTGTGATGGGCATCACATTTGTCATCATTTTCGAACATACACACTCACCTTTTCAAACAAGGGCCACTAGATGGTGATTAGTGCAGGAATGCTGGCTGATATTTTTCTCCCCGCTCTACCCCAGAAGCAGCGAGGTCAATTATCATGTCACAAAGGGAGAAAAAACACTTCCATGATTACTACAGAACTGGCTGTTTCCATGCATACACTTAAATCCTGCATGGTATTTTATCACTTTGTTTCTATTACAATGGCACATCTCTCTCTCTCTCTCTCTCTATGTTAGGCATAGGGGTTAGCTGGGCGTGTTTAAACACAACTTTTATTCACCACAGAAGCGGTTTCACCAAGACAGTTCAACATTAAGTTAGACAGTTTCAAAAATATACATTTTCTCAACAAACATACAATCGGATGTTGTATGAAAATTTTCATTTATCTCATCTTTATTACACAAACTTTAGCACACGAGCCAGGTCACAACAACAACTTGCATTTATATAGCGTCTTTAACATAGGAAAACGTCCCAAGGTGCTTAACAAGAGCGATATTAATAAAAACATTTTTGACACCAAGCCTCAGAAGGAGATATCAGGACAACTGACCAAAAGCTGGGTCAAAGAGGTAGGTTTTAAGGAGCATCTTAAAAGAGGAGAGAGGTAGAGAAGCAGAGAGGTTTAGGGAGGGAATTCCAGAGCTTAGGGCCTTGGCAGATGAAAGCATGGCCACCAATGGTGGAGCGATTAAAACCAGGGATGTGCAAGAGGCCAGAACTGGAGGAGCATAGAGATCTCGAAGGCTTGTAGGGCTGCAGGAGGTTACAGAGATAGGGAGGGGGCGAGGCCATGGAGGGATTTGAAAACAAGGATGAGGATTTGAAAATTGAGGCATTGCCGGACTGGGAGTCAATGTAGGTCAGCGAGCACAGGGGTGATGGGTAAACGAGACGTGGATGAGTTAAGATAGGGGCAGCAGAGTTTTACGTGAGCACAAGTTTATGTAGGGTGGAAGATGGGAGGCCGGCCAGGAGTGCATTGGAATAGTCAAGTCGAGAGGTAACAAAAGTATGGATGAGGGTTTCAGCAGCAGATGAGCTGAGGCAAGGGCGGAGCTGGGCGCTGGTACGGAGGTGGAAGTAGGCGGTCTTGGTGATGGCGCGGATGTGTGGTCGGAAGCTCATCTCGGAGTCAAACACAACACCAAAGTTGTGAACGGTCTGGCTCAGCTTCAGACAGTTGCCAGGAATGGCAATGGTGTCCAGGGAATGGAGTTTGTGGCGGGGACCAAAGACAATGGCCGGAGTTTTCTGAGGTAAGAGTGGGTAGGTTGGAGGCGTGGGGGGGAAGTGAAAGTTGGAAAAATGTGAACCCCGACCCCAACCCGCCTCCAACCCACCCACTTTCACCTTTCACTCAGGTGGGACGGGGCGACGGGCTGCCAACCTGCTGTCAGTAGGCGGGTTGGCAATTTAAATAAAATGAGGCCTGAAGCCTCTACTTTAACCCGTCCACACCATCCTGGGCCCAGCACTTACCTGTTGTTGCGGCCTCCTTCTCCGAGTTCCCCACACGACTGGAGGCCAGCCTGTCAATCAGGCTGACTTCCAGGCGGGGAACCCACCCCTGATGTCGCACGCATGCTGTGGAGTTAACTCCACAGCGTGTTGGGAAACCCGGCCTTCCAGGTTTCCCAGGTCTCCCCGCACCATACCCAATGGCTTCAGTCTTCCCAATATTTAATTGGAGTAAATTTCTACTCATCCAATATTGGATGTCAGACATGCAGTGTGACAAATCAGAGATAGTAGAGGGGTCCAGAGAGGTGGTGGTGAGATATAGCTGAGTGTCATCAGCGTACATGTGGAACCTGATGTGTTTTTGGATGATGTCGCAGAGGGGGTAGCGTGTAAATGATCCTTGGAGGACACCAGAAGTAACGGTGCGGGAGTGGGAAGAGAAGCCATTGCAGGTGATTCTCTGGCTACAATTGAATAGATAAGAATGGAACCAAGCAATGGCAGTTCCACCCAGTTGGATGATGGAGAAAAGGCGTTGGAGGACGATGGTGTGGTCAACTGTGTCGAAGGCTGCAGAAAGGTTGAGAAGGATGAGGAGGGATAGCTTACTATGGTCACAGTCACAAAGAATGTAATTTGTGACTTTGATAAGGGCCGTTTCAGTACAGTGGCGGGGCCAGAAACCTGATTGGAGGGATTCAAGCATGGAATTGTGGGAAAGGTGGGCACGGATTTGGGAGGTGATCCTCCTTGCTTTATGTAAGTTTTTCTATCAATTTGAGATACAGCTTTAAATAATAATATTGTACCACCTTACAATTCCTTACAATGACACCATGAGAAGCAGTGGTCACCATGACCTTTATTAAATGTTACAGACAATGTACTGATAATGGGAGTTGTAGCACCCCAGGGAACAGTGACCATGGAATGCCACAAACCATCAAAGTCTACAGCACAGAAGGAGGCCTTTTGTCCATTGTGTCGGTGTTGGCTCTATTTTTGTTAGGTAAGTGCAACAAGGCAACACGGTGGCATAGTGGTTAGCACTGTTGCCTCACAGCGCCAGGGACCCGGGTTCGAATCCGGCCTCGGGTTCGAATCCGGCCTCGTGTGACTGTCTGTGTGGAGTTTGCACATTCTCCCCGTGTCTGCGTGGGTTCCTCCGGGTGCTCCGGTTTCCTCCCACAGTCCAAAGATGTGTGGGTTAGGTTGATTTGGCTATGATAAATTGACCCTTAGTGTTAGGGGGGATTAAATACGTGGGGTTACGGGGATAGGGTGGGATATGTGTCAGTGCAGGCTCGATGGGCTGAAATGGCCTCTATCTGCATTGTGGGGATTCTGTGATTCTGTGAAGGAATATGGAGCTAAGGCAGATAAATAGAGTTGAGGTACAGATCAGGGCTCGAGGGGCTGAATGGCCTATTCCTGTTCCGATACTAAAGCAATCCAAAACTAATCTCACAGTCCTGCTCTTTCTCCATAGCCCTGTGTCTTCCACTGCTTCAAAACATGTGAGGCTTGCTGCTTCAACCACCCGTGCAGCAAAGTGTTCCATGCTCCAAGAACCCTCTGTGTAAATAAATTCTTTCCTAACCTCTCTCCTCGGTGACTTATCCCTCAACACTGACTTCTCAAAGAGAGAAAATAGTCTTTCCCCCTTTTAAATTTAGCATGATCTGAGATTCAGATATACCAAAGGACAGGACCCAATATATAATCTTTAAACGTACACGTAATGGAAGTAAATTCAAAGAAATGAGGGAACAACTAAAGCAAATGGATTGGAGGAGGATGTTCTAGACGACAGATGGAATACCTTTAAAGGAGTAATGCTGAGCACACAGAACAAACAGATATTAAAAATCAGCAAACACAAACTAAACAGGTGTTTCCCTCAATGGATTAATAAACAAATTTAAAAAATGACAGAGAAAGAATAACATACAGAAGCACATTAAAATGGTGGTGACAGGGATCACAGGAAAAAAATTATTTCAGTACCACAATACCAAGCGGACAGTCAAAGAGGAGGTAAAAATGAAAGATGGAAATGATTTGAAACTGAAGATGGAAACAAAATAGTAAATATTCTGAATGAATACTTCCTCCAAATATTTATAAGGGAAGACATGAGCAACAGGATTCCCAAACAAAACTAATGACTAAATATACGTGATATGGAAGTGTTAGACAGGCTTAATGGACTCGAAATAAGATCCCTATGGTTTGATGGTATTTATCAGAGAGCTGAGAGACACGAGGGAGATTTGTGAGGTATGGACAATTATGAAGGAGTTACTGGACACTGGGGAAGTACCAGTAGATTGATGGTGAAGATATTCAAAAATGGTGACAAATCAGAGACAGCCAACTACAGACCCTATTTCCATTCAGGTTAAAGAATGGAAATTGTTTATCAGGGGTAAGCGTGAGGATTATCTGTACAATAATTACCTAGTAAACAGCAGTCAGCGTGGATTCTGAGGGAAAATCCTGACTGACAAACTTCCTACACCAAGTTGAGTAATGACAACCCAAGTGGATTATGGGGAATCTTACAACATAGCATACCTCAACTTCGAAAAGGCATGTGACAAAGTTCCACATGAAAGGCCTCGAGTTAAGCTCCATGCGGCAGGGATTCAGGGAAAATCTTGGGAATGGATAAGAAACTGGATGAAAGGTAGAAAACCATGGTTACTTGTGAGAGGAGTTCATAGAATCATAGAATATTACAGCACAGAAGGAGGTCATTCAGTCCATCGAGTCTGCGCTGGCTCTTTCGAAGAGCAAACCAGTTAGTCCCAATCCTTCTCCATATCCCTGCAACTGGAAACAGTCTCTCTATATTTACTTTATCTAAACCCTTCATGATTTTAAACACCTCTATCAAATCTCCTCTTAGCTTTCTCTATTCTAAGGAGAACAACCCCAGCTTCTCTAGTCTATCCACGTAACTGTAATCCCTCACCCTGGAACTATTTTGGTAAATCTGTTATGTACCCGCTCCAAAGCCTTCACGTCCTTCCTAAAGTGTGGTGCCCAAAATTGGACACAATACTCCAGCTGGGGCCGAACTAGTGTTTTATAAAGGTTTAGCATAACTTCCTGGCTTTTGTACTCTATGCCTCTATTTATAAAGGCCAGGATCCCACATGCTTTATTAACTGCTTTGTTAACCTGTCCTGCCACCTTCAAAGAGTTATGTCGAGCGTGGCTTGGGGGGCGGGGGTGGGGGGGGGAATAATTCAGAGGGTGCCCCAGTTGGGACCAATAAAGTTTCTAAATTTAGAGCAATGATTTGTATTCAGAAACTGAATGCAAATTGGTCACCGGGGAGAACTCTCTTGCTCATCTTCGAATAGTGCCATGGGATCTTTTACTGCAGAGAAGTACAAAGTACTGCACAGCAAAAAGAAAGATGAGCAACACACGTACTGCATGAATCGTGCTGAAATAGCCAAGTTCAAAGAGACCCAGGAGTCTTAGTAGACTTGATGCTAAACTCAACCAATGCAGAGCAAACAACAAGCCAACAGAATGATGAACTACAGAGCTACTGCAGTAGAATATAAGTCAGAGGAAGTTGTGATCAAATGCACAGTGCTCTGGTCAGACCTCACCTTAAGTAGTGTTGAGTACTTGTTACTGAAATACAGGAAATGCAGAAGAAAGCCAAGAGGTGGATCCCTAATATTAGAGCTATACTGGCAGTTTTTAAGCTTAGAAAGAAGGCTTCAGAGAGGTGACCTCGGAGGTATGCAAGGTAGGTCAGGGAATGGAAAAGGTAAATCTGCAATTTTACTTTAAATTGGGAGATCAGTACAAGGGTACTAAGAGGAGGGGTGGAGCCGATTAGGGTCCAAAAAGGAGACCTACGCATGGAGGCAGAGGGCATGGCTGAGGTACTAAATGAGTACTTTGCATCTGCCTTTACCAAGGAAGAAGATGCTGCCAAAGTCATAGTGGAAGCAGAGGTAGTGGAGATACTGGATGAGCTAAAAATTGATAAAGAGGAGGTGCTAGAAAGGCTGTCTGTACTTAAAGTTGATAAGTCACCAGGACCGGATGGGATGCATCCTAGGATGCTGAGGGAAGTTAAGGAGGAAATCGCGGAGGTACTGGCCATAATATCCAATCCTCCATAGATAAGGGGGTGGTGCCAGAGGACTGGAGAATTGCAAATGTTAGACCTTTGTTCTAAAAAGAGTGTAAGGATAAACCCAGCAACTACAGGCCAGTCAGTTTAACCTCGGTAGTGGGGAAGCTTTTAGAAATGATAATCAGGGACAAAGTTAACAGTCACTTGGACAAGTGTGGATTAATTAAGGAAAGCCAGCACGGATTTGTTAAAGGCAAATCGTGTTTAACTAACTTGATCGAGTTTTTTGATGAGGTAACAGAAAGGGTTGATGAGGGCAATGCGGTTGATGTAGTGTACATGGATTTCTAGAAGGCGTTTGATAATGTGCCACATATTAGGCTTGCCAGCAAAGTTGAAGCCCATGGAATAAAAGGGACAGTGGCAGCATGGATACGAAATTGGCTAAGTGACAGGAAACAGAGAGTAGTGGTGAATGGTTGTTTTTCGAACTGGTGGAAGGTGTGCAGTGGTGTTCCCCAGGGGTCGGTACTAGGACCACTGCTTATCTTGATATATATTAATGACTTGGACTTAGGTGTACAGGGCACAATTTCAAAATTTGCAGATGACAGAAAACTTGGAAGTATAGTGAACAGTGAGGAGGAGAGTGATTGACTTCAAGTAGAAATAGACAGGCTGGTGAAATGGGCGGACATGTGGCAGATGAAATTTAACGCAGAAAAGTGCGAAGTGATACATTTTGGTAGGAAGAACGTGGAGAGGCAATATAAACTAAAGGGTACAATCCTAAAGTGGGTGCATGAACAGAGCGACCTGGGTGTATATGTGCACAAATTGTTGAAGGTAGCAGGGCAGGTTGAGAAAGCGGTTAAAAAAGCATACGGGATCCTGGTATTCATAAATAGAGGCATAGGGCTCGAATTTCCAAGCCCCGTGGAGGCGGGTTTGGAGGTGGGAGTGGTGGGAAAATTGCAGATTCGGGGGGCACGTACCCATCCCGCCCCCAACCCGCCTCCATGCCAATGTCCCAGGAGGTGGGTACCCGACCTGTGCTGGGAGCCGCCTCCCCGAGGCGGGAAGTAGATTAGTGCCAATTAACTGCCTGTTAACAGGTAGTTAACAGGCAGTTTTTTGGCTAATCCCTATTTTTAGCCCTGAAGTGTGGGCTGCCCGACGGCTCCAAACCACGCCAAGTTAGCGAGGCGGACCGTCGGTCTGCAGGGCATGGAGGGGTCGAGATGTCTAGTGTACAGGTGAGTGATGGGTGCATGAGTGCAGAGGTAAGTGTGTTTGGTGTGTGTAAAGTGTTTTAATAAGTTTTACTTACCTTTACTTTCTCCTCCAGGCTTCCTCCCTTCGGTTCTCGGGAGTCCCTCAGCTCACCGGCACAGAAAGCAGAATGGCCGCTGAGCTGTCAAAAGCTGCAGCCTCTGCTTTCTGGTCTGGAGAGCTCTCTAACTGAGTCTGAGTAGAAGGACTCAAGTTAGAAGACAGATTGTCAGTGTTTGACAGCTTCACAGAGCTGTCAAATGCTGATATTTCATCTGTCAAAAGCTCTTGACAGATGAAATGTCAATCGCTGACGTCACGAGTATCCAGGTGTCCCTTAATTGGCCTGCTGAGCCTGCTGGGCGGGCTTAACAAGGTCAATCAAGGGAAAGTAGCGTGGGTTGGCCACAAATCGATGGAGGCGGGACTACAACCCAAAAAGTGGGAGTCCCGCCTCCATCACGTCCCCATTGACAAAATCGAGCCCATAGAGTACAAAAGCAAGGAAGTTATGATGAACCTTTATAAAACATTGGTTCAGCCTCAACTGGAGTATTGTGTCCAGTTCTGGGCACCGCACTTTAGGAAGGATGTGAAGGCCTTAGAAAGGGTGCGGAAAAGATTTACAAGAATGGTTCCAGGAATGAGGGACTTCAGTTACGTGGATAGACTGGAGAAGCTGGTGTTGTTCTCCTTAGAGCAGAGAAGGTTGAGAGGAGATTTGATAGAGGTGTTCAAAATCATGAGGGGTCTAGACAGAGTAGATAGAGAGAAACTGTTTCCATTGGTGGAAGGGTCGAGAACCAGAGGACACAGATTTAAGGTTATTGGCAAAATAACCAAAGGCGACATGAGGGAAAACTTTTTTACGCAGCGAGTGGTTAGGATCTTGAATGCACTGCCTGAAAGGATAGTGGAGGCAGTCACAATCGTGGCTTTCAAAAGGGAATTGGATAAGTAACTGAAGGAAAGAAATTTGCAGGGCTACGGGGAAAAGGCGGGGGAGTGGGACTAGCAGAAGTGTTCTTGCAGAGAGCCGGCACGGGCTCGATGGGCCGAATGGCCTCCTTCTGTGCTGTAACCATTCTATGATTCTAGGATTCTATGATTCTAAGGGGACACAGGCCGAAACTGGCAAAGGGTAAATTTAAGACCAAAATCAGGACGTTCTTCATCAAGAGTGAGAAACATATGGAATAAGCATGCAGATAGATTAGAGGAGGCAAAACCTCAGGAATCGTTCAATAAACGATTGGATGCTGAAATGGGCGGGGGGTGGGGGGGAGGGTGGAGGGAGGGGATTGGAGGGGATGACCCAAGGTGAGCGAAACACCTCATCTCTGATTATCTTGTGAATTTTCATCGGCAATGTTTCAAAACTCCCATGTTCTGCCTCTGTCAGCCCACCCAACACTGGCAACACAATCAGCAAGTCCTCAGTTCAATGCCACGGTTCAAAATTAGAGTTGGGATTAAATTTCTGGTCAGTGGAGCGTGCGGTGACTGCATGAGTAGTTGTTACGGTGACCAGCTGGAAACTTCCTTCACTGTTTGGCAGGTTGAGAGAAGCAGGAATCCAAAACTTCGAAACATGCTGATTAAAATTGGCATAGAATCAGGGGAGAAATTCGTGTGGCGTTAGCGCTACAAGATGGCGGTAAAATGCCGTTGACAGCTGTTATGACAACTGATGCCGGTTCCAGTGTCACATGCCATCTTGGTGTTGCCGGTAGAGCTGCCGGTAACTTCAATAGCCAGGGACTTCGCCATCATGCAGATTGTGACGTCAGTGAGTGTGTAACGCTCACTGGATGCCCGATCTCCCAACTTCATTTTAGCCAATGTACTTACCAGCTGGAGAAAACAACAACAGCTTCAGGTGGCGTGCAGCAGCAGGAAGCTGACTCCAGCGACACTATTTAAAGGGATCATCACGAATCACTCGCATCTGAGAGGGTTTTGCAGTTTGAGTGGCTGTGTGCTACTTCCTGCTAATGCAAGGGTTTTCCTTAGTCATTTCAAGGTTCTTTGGTATCAGGGAGTGTTCTGGCAAGTACAAAACTCCCTCATTATTTTTGAAAGGCTTCAAAGTACAACACTTGCTAAAAATCATGGGGGCTGTGCTGGGAGTCGACCTCGCATTCCAGGCTCTACGGCGGAGGGAACAAAGGCAGCAAGAAAGACAGGAACATGTGCGCAGAGGGAGGAGGAGGGCCATCAGGGCTCTCAACAGGAGGCCTTACCCACCTAGAGTCTTCCGACATCACTTCTCCTACCTTCAATTAAACAAAGAGCAGTGTATTAGGAGGCTTCACTTCACCAAGGAGGTTGGCCGCGATTTCCCCTACCTCGGCGGCCGGGGTCGGTGGCGGGTTGCAACCCTGCTGCTGGCTCCAGCCCGCTGTCAAAAGTGATTTTACGTTGATTAGGCTTGTTAAGCCCGCCCAGCTCGTTTGCCGGCCAATTGAAGGAAGCGGGTCTGATGATGTCACTTGATGACGCGTCATCAGCCGGTTTTCTTAAAGGGACTACACACAAATTGATTTTGACAGTTATGCTGTCAGTGTTCTATAACATTGAGGTGCTGCAAACACTGACAAGCACTGCACAGAGGTGCACGGCTGCACCCAAGCTCTCCCATGACTCCCTCCATATGCTTATGGAGGGTGTCACAGCACCCAGGGAGGTCCTCTTCCCTTCACATGGACGGAAGAGACCTCCCCAGGAGACCAACGCAGCCTGGTTGCACATTGCACAGAAGGACACAAGCAGGGATGTCATTAGGAGGACGTACTGCAGTGGCGCAAACCTTTCAATAATCTCAGCAGATCACGAAATGTTACTGCAAAGCCACACTCAACCTTATCCTGCTGTGCCACTCATCATATCCCCATCACTCTGCCTTCCCTACCCTACTCCTGCACATCCTTACTCACACCAACTTACCTTGCACCTCCACCCATCCCTCTCTATCTAAATTATCACTTCCCCATCTCACTAGCCACCCCTCACATTCTCCCTCATCCTAGTCCAATCTTACCAATTAACAATGCAATGTTCACGTGAAGTTTCTGTTAATGTGCTGTCAAACATTTAAACCTTTATTTTCAACACTTTACTTTCTTGGACAGATTTGTGTGCACCTTTGGAAGTGGCTTAGTGAGTTGCAGTGAATGGTGAGACATAACGGTACCCCCCCGCAATGGCGATGAGTGTGAAAGGAATGGCTTGTCCATTGTAGGGATGCTTTATGGTGTGGGTGTGGGGTGGTGCCAACCTGGCACATCATGTGGTAGCCAGGGTGTACAGCATCAAGTGAAGTAAATCTGGCTATGGTGAGGCCATCTCTGGCCTCCTGGGCAGCAATGTGGTCGGGTGCTGATGCCCTGTGTCCTGTGCAGCATCAGGTGATTGCGGAGAAGGTTGGTGTTGTTGTTGGGTGCTGCTGGTGTGCCTGGTGCTGCTGGTGTTGGAGCTGATCGTGGTGGGATTCTGAGGACCAAGGTGAGATATCTTCAAGGGCACCGATGCTTCCCTACCCGCTGTCAAAAAAAAATGTTCCCACCCAACCCGCCGCCAAACTCGCCCGCTGACCCCCCAAAAAATTACCCCCATGGTCACAGAACTCTGCCACCTCCTGTAACCAGACCTCAAGCCTCAAACCAAGGTGACCACGGCTCTCTCAGTGGCAGTCAAGGTCACTGTGGCCCTCAATTTCTTCACCAGCGGATCCTTCCAGTCTGCAACAGGAGGCATAGCTTACATCTCACAGTTTGCCAACCATCGCTGCATCCAGGAGATCACTGAGGCTCTCCACAGCAGGAGAAGGGACTACATTGGCTTTCTGATCACCAGAGAGAAGCAGGACGAGCTTGCATGTAGCTTTACCAGGATAGCGGGCTTCCCCATGGTGCAGGGCGCCATCGACTGCACCCACATGGCTTTGCGGGCACTGCATAACAATCCTTTGATCTTCTGTAACCGCAAAGGCTACCACTTACTTAATGTGCAGTTGGTGTGCGACCATAGACAGCGAATCCTCAATGTGAATGCCCGCTATCCTGGCAGCAGCCACAATGCCTTCATCCTACTCCAGACCGGTGGGCCAGCACTCTTCCAGCCACCACATCAAGCTCGTGGCTGGCTGGTCGGAGACAAGGAGTATCCACTCTTCACCTGGCTCATGACTCCCCTTCGCAACCCGAACACTCCTGCCCAGCACTCATATAATAAGAGCCATGCTGCCACCAGGAACATCATCGAGCAAACCATCGGCCTGCTGAAGCAACAGTTCCGCTGCCTTGACCGCTCGGGAGGAGCCCTCCAGTACTCGGCTGAGTGGGTGTCCCATTTCGTGGTGGTCTGCTGCTTGCTCCACAACTTGGCCATCATGAGGGCGCAGCCCTTGCTAGCAGGGATTGCGGGACCACCTCAGGAGGAGGACAAGGCAGAGGAGGATGAGGATGAGGAGGACGAGGAGGAGGAGGAACAGGAGGGAGGGAGGAGGCAGTGAGACAATTGGCCTTCCGGATGGGCTGTCCGTGACCGGCTCATCAGACTCCGATTCAAATGAATGAAACCCCAGATCCCTGTTGCTCACCACATCCCCATCATACAGTCCCTGTCTCATGCTATATCACAGCGTCCTCCTGGGCGCAAAGGTGAAATGAGAGAGACCACAAAATATTCCAAACACCATTAATAATTTTATCTATAAACATATCACATGCATTCTAATAACTAATGACCCTTGTGCCTTCCATAGTTGAATAGCTGTCATTGTGTGCGAGGTGTGAGATGTGAGTGTTGCTAGGTACAGATTGTTGATGGGTGAGTGCTGGGGGTGTGGTGCATTGAGCAGTGTGTGACGCTTATGGTACAGATGGTGGTATGTAACATTTGTTGAAGCCTTCACTCACCCTGACCACCCGTGTGAGGTCGTTAAACTTCCTCCTGCACTGGGTGTGGGACCTGGGTACCACAGTGCTGCCCATGACTTGGTGTGCCACCTCCCTCCACATAGTCTCCGGCAGACTTGTGGCGAGGACCTCCTGCCAGTTGGTACAGGACCGCCCACCTTCTCTCCACTGCTAAAACCAATGCCTCCAAGCTTCCTCGGAAAACCTCCGGGCTCTCTCCCTGGGGCAACGATCTGCCATTAGCATTTATAAATAAGTGCTCCTTCTCTTTGTCCTTCTTATGGTTGTTGAGGTAGCTGCACACCCAACAATGCTGAGAATGAAGTGCTGCAGCATCAATGCACCTCCCCTTTAAGTAGTGAAAAAAGCCGGTGGCAATCATTACTTGCGTTTCGACTACACCCGATATTGGTCCATCTTTTCAGTGTAACACCAATGAGCTTGGGTTTTCAGATGAGAATCATGACTGCAATCATTTTAATGAGGAGTGAGGATGAATTTTGGGTGCAGTCTAGATGATTTTCAACTGGCGCTACTTAACTATTTTTAATCTAAACACTGCCCATTCCTTGGCTATAGTGAATTTCTAGCCCATAGTATGATGCAGCACATTCAGCCCATCGTGTCTGTGCTGGCTCTTTGGTAGAGCTATCCAATTAATCCCACTCCCCTGCTCTTTCCCCATAGACCTGCAAAATTTTTTCCCTTCAAGTATTTATCCAATTCTCTTTTGAACGTTACTATTGAATCTACTTCCACCGCCCTTTCAGGCAGTGCATTCCAGATCACAACAACTTGCTGTGTAAAAAAAAAGTTTCTGCATGTCGCCTCTGGTTCTTTTGCCAATCTCCTTAAATCTGTGCCCTCTGGTTATCGACCCTTCAGCCATTGAAAACAGTTCTCTTTATTTACTCTATCTAAACCCTTCATGATTTTAAACCCGTTATAACTATCAGGTCGAATCCACAATGAAAAGTTTGCATTTTTTTTATACCTTTCCTTGGAGCAGTGTGGAAATGAGAACTTCCTCTTCACACAGGTTGTGCAGTCACAGTCGATTCTATGGACACTTCAAAGCCGCATACACACATTGTCATTTTCGCAGTTTGCAGTTTATGTCTGAAAACGACATTCTTCTCCTTTCCCGCGTGTGTGTTCAACCATCATTCTTAGTGATGTCACTTTAATTTCTTCCAAGCGGAGATAAGCCTCAACGTGTCCCTGCTATGTCACTTTCTTTCTTTGACCTTGTATCAGCTTGTGATCAATTTGATCAAAGTTCCAAATCATTTGGTTCTTCTTCACTCTGTATGTATTCCTTTAACCCCTTTGTTACTGCAGCTTACAGTGTCTGTTTCCTACATATATTTGCAACAAGCAGAAAGTGCTATATTCTGGTGCTTAGACTTTTATGTTGAAGTGGTAAATTCTGACAGAATAGAGCTTTGGACATATGCTAACCGAAAAAAAATAATTGGAGTACTGTGCACAGTTCTGGTCTCCTTATTACAAAAGGGATGTAGAGACACTGTAGAAGGTACAGGCTGGGGCTCTTTTCTCTAGAAAAGAGAAGGCTGAGGGCTGACCTAATAGAAGTCTTTAAAATTATGAAGGAGTTTGATAGGGTAGACATAGAGAAGGTGTTTTCACTTGTGGGGGTGTCCAAAACTAGGGGTCATAACTATAATATAAACCTAATAAGGAATTCAGAAGAAACTTCTTTATCCAGAGAATGGTTACAATGTGGAACTCGCTACCACAGGGAGTGGTTGAGGTGAATAGCATAGGTGCATTTAAGGGGAAGCTAGATAAATACAGAAGGGAGAAAGGAATAGAAGGTTATGCTGATGGGGTGAGATGTAGTAAGGTGGGAGGAGGCTCGTGTGGAGCATAAACACCGGCACAGACCTGTTGGGCCGAATGGCCTGTTTCTGTGCTGTAAATTCTGTGTAATTCTACATTGAGGTAAGGCGTGTTCATGCCAGGGAACCTTTAATTTCAGGCACCGTGTAGCAAGATGAAATCTTCCCATGTTAAGTACTACATGGGTTAGACACGGGAGAAAATTATTATTCTGTCCCAACCTCCAATGGATCATCCTGTTACATATTTGCATATCCCTCACCAGCTATACTTGTAGCTTCTGAGTGAGATTGCAAATTTGGTGCCAAATTTGGGAAAGTTTTATACTGGAGGTTTATGCTCAGTAGGAACTGGGTTGAGACTGCCCAAACCCATTTCACACAGGATGCTTGCAGCAATAGGCAGAGGAGATGCTCATCCTGTCAATCTGAGCTGGATTTGAATCTAGATTCCAGTGATGGAAGATCTGCATCAAATCATTTGCACTGCCTTGCTTCCCTCCTCCTCTACCCCCCCACCCCCCAATAATGGTATGAGGAGTATTCCGATAGGTCATCAGAAAATTTGCCAGTTTGTGGTCCAACGACAACTGACGTTTCTTTGGATTTGGATCCAACATTTGCTTGATGAGGGCACGTTTGACAATTTATACTGTGCGCTCTGCTGCACCATTTGAAGCAGGGTGGTACGGTGGAATCTTGGTATGTTACACATTGTTTCTGCTCATGAACTGTGTGAGAGCTCTTCTGAACAAAATTGCGGCCCATTATCAGACACAATTTCTTCTGGGAGGCCGTATGAAGAAAACAATCTTCGCAAATTGTCTAGTGTTTTGCTTGTTGTTATTATCCGCATTGGAAACACCTCTACCCACTTCGAGAGACTATCTATCACTATGAACAATTGCTGTCCTTCTAGCTCAGCAAAATCTACATGTAACCTTTGCCACACTCTGGGAGGCCATTTCCATGGCTGTAATGGTGCTGATGGTGGTTTCTTGCTCACCGATTGACATGTTGTGTACACTGACTGACTATGTACTCTATCTCTTTATCTAAACCTGGCCACCATAAGTAACTGCATTCAAAGCTCTTGGTCAAGCACATTCGCAGGTGCTGGTCATGAAGATCTCCGAACAATTTAGACCTGAACCTATTTGGGATAACCACTCTTGCTCCCCACATGATACAATCTTTATCCACTGACAATTCATTCCTACGAATGAAGTATGGATGGATTTTTATTTATTTCATGTGTTCGTGTATTTTTTAAGTGATCCCCATTCATACTTATGCGGATTCCGTACGTACAGAACTCCCATAAGTATGAATGGGGATTCCCTTCTTTAACTGGTTAGGCCAGCCCACGTGAGCCCAGGGGCACTTGCAAACCGCATGCGTACCCGGAGAGGCCCAGGAGCGCAAGTCTCAGTACCTCCCGGGCCAACAGGTAAATTCGTAGATATTTTGCTGGTCAGAGGCCCCTGATCGCAAATTTTGGGCCAATGTTCTCAGTTTCTAGTCTTTTGAGTTCTTGCTCAATTTTCTCCTTGCGTGTGTATGGTACGGTACGTGGCTTGCAGTAAACTGGTCTTGCATCCTTCTGCACTCTGACACTCGGTTTGAAGTCTTGGATCGGACTGCCCATTTCGCTGAACACCTTTGGATACTGCTTGGTGACATCATCTTTCGATGCAAATTTCGCTTCAACACGAAAAATCTCATTCCAATCCAGCTTCAGTGATCCCAACCAATTTCTACCTATCAAGGCAGGCATGTCTCCTGCCACTACTGAGAGGCAAGCTCTGACACTGATCCTTGTATTTCACTGGTATGGTGACACTTCCTACTACAGGGATTTGCTCTCCTGAGTAGCCTCGCAGCTCTACCTTCGATTTCTCTAGTCGATAATCACGCAACTTGTCATGATATAGTGATTCCGGTACAACGCTCACGGATGCACCAGTGTCGATTTCCATGGGTATCCTGGTTCCTGCGACATCTACTTGGATGACGATAACTCGCGAATCGCTGTTAGATACCTTCATGCTCCTAATGACGTGAATCTCCAGAAACTCCTCGTCCTGCTGCTTCTCTTCAACGGTATTTAGTGTCTGGCGATTTCTACTTCTAGCATTGTCAGTCAGTTTACTCTTCTGTCAGCACGCCTTCGCAAGATGCCCAGTTTTCTTGCAGTAGAAACACTCTGCCTTCACATATGGACAGCTTTGAGCGATGTGTTGTCCCAGGCACTGATAGCATGACTTCAATGCACTGTTACCTTGGCCAGTTGCTGAGGCCTTGGGGCCCAACTGCCTTTTACTTTTAGCCTGCAGCCGATTCACCTCGGTTGTCTGATGACTGGAAATGGCACGGAACTCTCGGGAGTATCGGTCAGCCGTATCCATCGACGTAGCTGTCTGACAAGCTAAGTCAAAAGTCAAGTTAGGGGTTGTCAACAATTTACTTCTGATAAGTGCATTTTTCAACCCACAAACAAAGCGGTCACGCAAAGCTCGGTCCTGAAAGTTTCCGAAATGACAATGAATGGGTAGCTCAATGTACTCACTGATACCCTCGTCATTTAATTGATCGCGTGTTCCAAAACGATAACTTACAGCAATTTCCAGGGTCTCAGGACTGTAGTGCTGTTCTAACTTGGTTAGAATCTCCTTCAGTGGCGTGTCCTTCGGCTTGGTGGGAACAAGCACATTTTTCAGGGTTTCATACACCTCGGGGCCTGCTTCAGTCAAAAAAATAGCCCGTTTCATTTCTAAACCGCCCGGTTACGGTTTACATCATCGAGGACATCGACCAATACTATTCGAGGTGAAAAAAAAATTTCTAGCCGCTCCACATACGCTCCAAATGTCTCTTGGTCACGATGGAACTCACCCAAGCGCCCTGTTATTCCCATAGGTGCAGCCATCTGGACTCTGGCAACATCAACAGTTCAGCCACGTGTGCTTGAAATTTATTTTGGATTTTTAAGTTTTTCTGCAAAACGAAGAACCTCTATCAGTCCCTCAGCCGGTTGGCAGGATTATCCTCCAACAAAAATTTCAGCTCGGGAATCCGCAATCGCATCCTCATCGCCAATTCTGTGGTATCTTGGGAAATAGCATATATATGCAACAGCTCAACTTGGCTGTAAGAACTGTACTGTACATGGCTTTATTATTATATACATCAGTAGTCCACCAGGTGGCTCTATTACAAACCCCACACATTTGGTTCTTTCATTTGGACTCTAGGGGAATCAAGGGATATGGGGATTGGACAGGAAAGTGGAGTCGAGGTCGAAGATCAGCCATGATCTTATTGAATGGCGGAGCAGGCTCGAGGGGCCGTATGGCCTACTCCTGCTCCAATTTCTTATGTTCTTATGTTCACTATCGCCAAGTCTTGTTCAACTGCCAGCAGAGGAAGAAAGAACTTGCACTTACATAGCGTCTTTCACGACTTCAGGATTTCCCAAAGTGCTTTATGGCCAGTGAAGTACTGTTGAAGTTTGGTCACTATTTTTATATAGGGAAAAACGGCAGCCAATTTGCGCACAGCAAGGTCCTACAAACAACAGAGATAATGACCAGATAATCTGTTTTTAGTGGTGTTGGTTGAGGGAATATTGGCCAGGACACCGGGGGAGAAGTCCCCTGCTATTCTTCGAATAGTGCCATGTGATCTTTTTCGCCCACCCACTTGGTTTCACGCCTCATCCGAAAGTCGGCACCACCGACAGGGCAGCACTCCCTCAGCGATCCACTTTTTTGTGGCTTTGAAGAGTTGCCATTGGTTTCTCTGGGTAGAACGGCGAGGAAGGGGGAGAGATGAAGAGTAGCGGCAAGAGACACTTATAGGTCTTGGTCCGAAATTGGCACAACAACATTAAAGCACCTTCAGATAGCCCACTCCCTTCATTGGAACACTCGTCCTTCCTCAAAATAAGGAGACGGGAATGTGACTTGCATCTGATTAACTGGGATTTCGAAGAATCAATTGAGGGGAAAACATTTTGATGCTGCGACAAAATGCTTTCAGCTAGTTCGCCCTGTGTTACATCTGCATGTTGAGTGGCAGTCAGATCTTGGGCCCTGCATCTTTGCTTTTATTTCATTTACTTTTTAATGTACTGCAACCTAGATCTCCAATATAAAATGTCAACTTGCTTTACAAGTCGACAAATAGCTCTGAGTGTTATTGAAAGATCAGTTTGGAAATTAAAGCTGTTCCTCCACCACCATTAGCAAAGCACTCGCAAAACAATTTAAAGTTAACTTTCTCACTTAATTTGCATGGGCTGTCCATTAGACATTTGGATGCTCATTTTTTCCCTAAATGTCCAAGTCCATTTATTCTTGGAAATATATTAACGGTGGTAAATTTGGAAGACTACTTCTTAAAACCCAGATGCACTGTAAGCTAGCAGCTTATTTTTTTTAATCACTGAAAAGTGATTTACAAAGCTACAAACTACATGTGTTTCTAAACCGCAAGTGACTGACAGTCTGAGTTTTCAAATGGCTTTGACTGCAGAGTATATGCAGGAATTATTTCTGCTCCATGCTGCTTTCTATTATAGAATCGTACAGCACAGAAGGAGGCCATTCGGCCCATACTGCCTGTGCTGGCTCTTTGAAAGAGCTTTCCAATTAGTCCCACTCCTCTGCTCTTTCCCCGCAGCCCTGCAATTTTTTTTCCTTTTCATATATTTATCCAATTCCCCTTTGAAAGTTACTATTGAATCTGCTTCCACCGCCCTTTCAGGCAGTGCATTGCAGATCGTAACAAAACAGCGACAACATTTCAAAAGTTCTTCATTGGCTGTAAAGCGCTTTGGGACGTCCTGAGGTCATGAAATGCGCTACATAAATGCAAATCTTTATTTTCTTTCTTTAAATCTTCTCATCTCCCCCTCTGGTTCTTTTGTCAATTATCTTAAATCTGTGTTCTCTGGTTACCGACCCTCCTGCCAGTAGAAACAATTTCTCCTTATTTTCTCTATCAAAACCTTTCATAATTTTGAATACCTCTATTAAGTCTCCCTTTAACCTTCTTTGCTCCAAGGAGAACAATCCCAGATGTTTAAGACTTGTGCATGTTGTATCGCGACTGCAGCTGTATTATTTAAGGAACAGGAATGTAGGCCCTGATATGGCGGGGGCCATCTCTGCTAGGATATTGATCTCACAGCAGCAGCGTTGTTTGACTTTAGAAAGAATTACATTCATCATGTGTCAAAACATCTCATGAATTCATTACTTTGAAATGCAGCGCTGGCAAATGTAGCAGCCACTGGTGCACCAGGTTACTTCAAACAGTAATGAGATGAATGGCTAGTTAATCTGCCTTTGGCGGTGTTGGTTGAGAGATGAATGTTGGTCGAGACAGGGAGAATACAGTTATGGATTATCGGAACAGACAGTTAGGAGTAAAGACAGCAACTGCAAGAACCCTGCACTGAAGATCATCCTAGATTATGCCTTTGTGAGACCGAGAGGTGTAATGGGTTGCAACACTATCCTTTTAGCACCAGGAGACAAGTCTGAACCCAGCCAAATGTGCGGAGGAGAATCTTGTCCTCAGTTATATTACTTCAGCCTCAATCCAGTTTCTGGCAGGCTGGACTACACGGCGCAAAACTGTCCTCGAGGTGGCACGCATCAGTGGTGTTGTTCTGAGAATTGACCAGAGGTCAGCACATGAACGGAACAGATTGGCACAGCAAGAGGTTTTTCATAGGTTCAGGTTAAGACATGTTGTTGGAGTATTGCAAATATAACTTAGCCATCCCATGAAATTCACGCAATACCTGACCTAGAAATACCCAAAAGAAGTCGATCCTGCAAAACTGGCACCTTTCAGTTGGCTAGTGTACTTTCTCTCCTCCCCCAAAGTTCTTAACCTCGATTGTTCTATTGTCAAGCCACAATGTTCCTGTAGATAGTGTGAATGAAATGCACTTGAGAGTTCACTATTTAAATAAAATAATTCTGAGTGATCACTCATATTTGTACAACAGAAGCACAGCAGAACTGAGAGATGCATTTCGATAACGTTTGTTTAAAAAAAAGTTTGTTCTGCACACATTTTGTCCATCACACTTTGCTATATGCGAAAATTTGTATCACACTTCCATGTGACTGACTCAGATTTCAAATTAACAAATCACAACAGAAGAGGTCAGCAATGTGCCAAAAAATGTGGGAGTGAAGCCATCAATAGGGCTCAGGTCAAGAGTGTTCCAGAAGCTCTGAAGCCTGAAGAGTGAGGACCGCTAACCTAGACACAGTTGACATTAGTGCCCTCTATAAGGAAGAAGGGAAGACCCAGACACTTCTGTTCTTGCCAGCAGTCATGTTGTGGTACGTGAACTGGGCTGAAGCTACCTACTAGACTTAAGAGGTCAAAGGGAAAGGACAGAGAGGTCACAGCAGGACTGAGCCGTTAAACTGAAGAGGTAGGCTCCAGAATACAGAGGCCTTAACTGTGGTTACCAACCCTCCAGGATTGTCCTGGAATCTCCAGGAATTAATGATTAATCTCCAGGACACTGCCGGGAGCGACCTGGGAGAAAAATCATAGGGGCATTTAAAAAATATTCTGCTTTATTATTAGTTATAATTAAAATATTGAAAAAGGGTGGAAAAAAAGGCTGTTTGACTGATAGCCAAGAATCATCCAATCGGGTGATGAAGAGTCTGTCCACTTGACCAATTGGCGTGGGAAGGCGTTGCGCCACGAGGATAGACGTGTCGGCGACCAATGGCGGGAGGGTGGGGGTTCTGCGCTTGGAGGCAGGAGGTCATGTGATGAAACCTCCAATCAGAGTTGGCATACTTGGCCTCAACACGAACAAGGAGAACAATTAGGGAAGAACGTGCCTGTATGGAACTGTGCTTTCTATAAATTAAGCCTTTAATTCCTTTTAATGGGCATGTGACGCCTGCTGTCAGCTCTCACACCATGGTTTCTGGGTGAAGCTGATCCAATTGTACCAGAAATTCAGGATAATTCTCTCTATAAGAGTGCAGCCAGTCAGCTATACCTGTTTGAACCAACATGCCTCTTGCACTATTTACATAAGACCAACTGCATCTACACAGTCCATTTAGATAGGTCCCTACAACTCTTTGATGGAGCCTATTTTTATCCACCTGCACACTCGAAACACACCATTTGTCTTATTAAATATTGAAATGATGCTTCAAAAACACAACAGTAAGTATTTATACAGCTGTGCTCTGCATTTCCTTTCTGCCCCAGGGCCATATTAATTGACTTGAAGTACTTTATTCATGTTTTGCATGTAATGTAAACTTGGATTCCTGACCTCTGATCCCCAATGAGCATCTTTTACATATACACATACCTATTTCAAGCCAAAGTGAATGTGGCCAGCCCAATGTAAGGCACACTGACATTGCACTCATTGATCCCCAACAAGAGTCTCCTAGATATCTGTAGCTTCTGTCGATAATGGATAGTGGCAGTGCTCCATTACTGTTAAGTACCATTCTTCTAAAACCTACTAAATATTGCTTGCGGGCTTTTCAATTACTTACAGCAAATAGGGAGCTGGCACAACTGTCCTTGTGCTTTCCATCATTTGTTGGTCGACCGCAGGAATGGTTAAGCAGCGCCTCGATTTCAAAATTCTCATCCTTGTTTTCAAATTCCTCCATGGCTTGCTCCTTCCTATCTCTGTAATCTCCTTCAGCCCCACAACCCCCCCCCCCCCCCCCCCACCCCGAGATATCTGCACTCCTCTAATTCTACCCTCTTGATCATCCCTGATTATAATCGCTCAACCTTTGGTGGCCGTGCCTTCTGTTGCCTAGGTCCTAAGCTCTGGAATTCCCTGCCTAAACCTGTCTGCCTCGTTACCTCTCTTTCCTCCTTTAAGACGCTCCTTAAAACCTACCTCATTGACCAAGCTTATGGTCACCTGCCCTAATTTATCCTTACGTGGATCGGTGTCAAATTTTTTGTCTTAAATTACTCCTGTGCAGCGCCTTGGGACGTTTTACTACGTTAAAGGCGCTATATAAATACACGTTGTTGTTGTTGAATCTTACTTGCCCACTCAGTATCGATTAAATAAAGAGTTCGGCCACTGGACTCGATAGAGATAGTTTTATTAAACTACTTAAACATAGAATGTTACGACCAATTACAAGCAATAACTAAAGCATACATAAGTTTAAACAGTGCAGCGTCAATATTCATCTGATGCAAAGGTGATCAGTCGTCCTCTCATCTATAGCATCGATGAGCCAGATCTCCCCACGAGCTCTGCCTGACTGGGGTCCCTGGCTGTCCTTATGTTGGGTTTGAATGTATGTTTTGCACAATTACCCACCCCCTTTCGGCCCTCTTCAGTATTATTCTTTAGTGTGGAGATGTTCGTTCTATTTCTTATCTTAGGCATTCCATTCACTAGGTCTGGAGGTATGATCTCACTGCCAGCACAATGGATCCTTACACCACCAGGCTGACTGTCACAAGATGCAGCTTAATTAAGTTACAGAAAGCAGGCCTTGAACTGATAAGACACCAGACATTCCTTTCCTCTTGAGAAAGATGCTGTTTTGGCAGTTTTCAAGTTGCTGAACTTAACAGTTTTAGTCATAAACAACCTCATGAGCCTTTGCTCCCCTGATATAAGAATATAAGAATAGGAGCAGGAGTAGGTCATATGTCCCCTCGAGCTATCTCCGCCATTCAATAAGATCATGGCTGATCTTCAACCTTCAACTCCACTTCCCTGCCCAATCCCCATATCCCTTGATTCCCCTAGAGTCCAAAAATCTATCGATCTCAGCCTTGAATATATTCAACGACAGAGCATCCACAGCCCTTTGGGGCAGAGAATTCCAATGATTCACAACCCTCTGAGTGAAGAAATTCCTCCTCATCTCAATCTTAAAAGGCTGACCCCTTATCCTGAGACTGTGCCCCCTAATTCTAGACTCTCCAGCCAGGGGAAACAATCTCTCAGCATCTATCCTGTCAACCCCCCTCAGAATCTTATATGTTTCAATGAGATCACCTCTCATTCTTCTAAACTCCAGAGAGTATAGGCCCAATCTACTGAATCTCTCATCATAGGACAACCTCTCATTCAGGAATCAATCTAGTGAACCTTCGTTGCACCGCCTCTAAAGCAAGTATATCCTTCCTTAAATAAAGAAACCAAAACTGTGCACAGTACTCCAGGTGTGGTCTCACCAAAGCCCTGTACAATTGTAGTAAGACTTCCTTACTCTTGTACTTCAACCCCTTGCAATAAAGGCCAACATGCCATTTGCCTTCCTAATTGCTTGCTGTACCTGCATGTTAACGCTCTGTGTTTCTTGTTCTAGGACACCTAAATCTCTCTCAACACCAACATTTAATAGTTTTTCACAATTTAAAAAATATTCTGTTTTCCTGTTCTTCCTACCAAAGTGAATAACCTCACATTTCCCCACATTATACTTCATCTGCCACCTTATTGCCCACTCACTTAACCTGTCTATATCCCTTTGCAGACTCTTTGGGCTGGATTTTCTCAGCCCCAAGGAGGCGGGTATGGAGGCGGGACTGCCGGTAAAGTTGCAGAATTTGGGGGCGGGTTTGCCACCCGCCCCCAACCCGCCTCCATGCCCTCTTGCCAGGAGGCGGGAAGCCGCCCGGCCCCGGATCCCGTCTCCTTGGAGGCGTGAAGGGATTAAAGCCTATTAACTGCCTGTTAACAGGCAGAAAATAGGATTATCCCCATTTTTCGTGCTGAAGTGCGGGCTTCCTGACCTGGGGGAACCCCGCCAGGGTGTAGGAGGCGAAGAGGAGGTCTGCGGGGGTCGGAGGGGTCTGAAAGTGCGATGTAGAGGTGAGTGATGAGTGCAAGTGTGGAGTGGTAAGTATGTGAGGTGAGTGTAAAGTGTTAGAAAATGTTAACTTACCTTTGTTTCCACCTACAGCCTTCAGGTGCTGTGGAGCCGGAGTCCTGACATCTTCATTGTAGAGATCACAGACTGACTGTTGGATCCTCCGACCCAACAGCCAGCTGATTTCTGCAAAGTAGAAAGTTTTGATGAGTCCTGAACATAAGGCCTCATCAAACTACACAGAATGTCAGTGTTTGACAGCTTCACAGAGCTGTCAAATGATGACATTTCTTCTTTCAAAAGTTCTAGACAGATGACACGTCAGACATTGACGTGCTCTGTCACTGACTTCCCCCTAATTGGCCTGCTGAGCCCGCTGGGTGGGCTTAACAGGGTCAATCAGGGGAAAATCCCGCTGGTTAGCCAGAAGCTGATGGAGGCAGGATTGAAAGCCGGCAAGCAGCAGTCCCGCCTCCAAAAGCTTCCCATTGAGAAAATCCAGCCCTATGTGTCCTTCTCACAGCTTACTTTCCCATCTAGCTTCGTATTGTCAGCAAACTTGGATACATTACACTCGGTTCCTTCATCTAAGTCATTAATATAGATTGTAAATAGCTTAGGCCCAAGCACTGATCCTTGTGGCACCCCACTAGTTACAGCCTGCCAACCTGAAAATGACCCCTAGAATCATTAAGTGGTCATTCTTCATCTGGTGCCTAAACAGTGAGGTGTGGCAAGTTGTTCAACTATGGAAACCGCCACACCTTAAGCACCACTCTCCCCGTTCCCCCCTCCCTCCCCAGGATGTCCACTCTCCAGGAGTCACTGGATAATCATAAAGAACAAGAACCATGGCTGGTGTTCCCATTCCCTAGCCCAAGGTTAGTGAGGTAATTTGTTGTAACCCAGTTGCTCTCCCAGCCAACTCAGCACAGACCAGAAATGCAACGTCTATGGTCCAGTAACTGGTCAAGTGACTTTTAATGACCCATTTATTCTCACTCACCCAGTGTTTCAGAGATAAAAACCCCAGAAATCTGAAGGGTAAGAATGTTTTCCGTTGGCCTTCGAGACATTATAAGTGTGCAATGCTGTCGCCTTCTCAGAGTGCCATCTGAAGACTGTGAGCAGGGCAGTATGTAGAGAACCGCAGCGGGTTACTGAGATAAGTGAAGGTGCGGGATAGAAGCACAATCATTTATGGTTCGTCACGCACTTTTGACTGACTAGTCTTTTCCTTTCAACCCCCTATTGTATAAGGAGGCTGATTTTGACCTACTTTTCTCAATCGGGTTATGTTCTTAATCTATTTTGATTGTTCCGACACTCCTTGGCGCAGACTTCATCTCCCGACAGGGATTTAGACTGTACACTCACTTGAACTTCAATGAGCCAGATGGTTAAAGACCATCACAGCCACACAAAGGAGACTCAACTCACAGCAAGAAGAGGAATTAAAGTCTGACATTCTTGGTTTTAAACCATTGACGCTGTTGCTCAAAGCTGTGGATTACTCAAATCGTGCAGCCTGGGTAGGTCCAAAATTCATGTCCCAATCTAAGCCGCGTTAGCAGATCCCAGTTGGGGTGTCAGATGGGCATCCTGTTTACCCTCAGCACCCCTTTACTGGTGATGGGGGAGAAAATATGAGGCAGGGAGCCCGCTTCTGATCAATATGCAGTGTTGAAGTGCATGTGTAGGGACAGAATAAGGGCTCAGCTGTGACGATCCACCATGGTAGAATAGCCCACTTTTTTTTTATTCGTTCATGAGATATGGGCGTCGCTGGCAAGGCCAGCATTTATTGCCCATCCCTAATCTCCCTTGAGAAGGTGGTGAGCCGCCTTCTTGAACCACTGCAGTCCATGTGGTGAAGCTATTAGGGAGGGAGTTCCAGGACTTTGACCCAGCAACGATGAAGGATCGGCGATATATTTCCAAGTCAGGATGGTGTATGACTTGGAGGGGATCTTGGAGGTGATGTTGTTCCCATATGCCTGCTGCCCTTGTCCTTCTAGGCGGTAGAGGTTGCGGGTTTGGGAGATGCTGCTGAAAAAGCCTTGGCAACTTGCTGCAATGCATCTTGTAGATGGTACACACTGCAGCCACGGTGCGCCGGTGGTGAAGGGAGTGAATGTTTAAGGTGGTGGCTGGTGTGCCAACCAAGCATGTTTGTAGTCCTGTATTGTAGCTTCACCAGGTTGGCACCTCATTTTTAGGTACGCCTGGTGCTGCTCCTAAAAGCCTAGATTTTCCACTTCCAGCTATCAGTTGCAACCATACAAACATCAGGCAGCCCGTAACGGAAAAGGGGTAGAATTTCAGTCCCTCTGGAACTCCGCCCCCTTAGAGCTACATCAAAGTTCTCAGTGGATGGGGACCAGCAATGTAGGAGATGCCTATATCAAACAGGTGGATGGTCGCTTGCCTATTAACTAGGGCCGGGGGGTGCGGGGGGGGTGGGGGGGAGGCGGTGCAGGTACATCTGGTCCTGACATTTGGGTACGTATGCCGCTGTTTCTAAATGATGTCTACAGGAAATGGTGGTAGCTGATTTAATGGGTTAAAGGATGCTCATGGGATACAGTGGTAGTTGATTTAACGGCTACAGGTAAGTACACTTAAATTTAAAAAAAAAAAATTTTTTTACTTTTTGCCAATTTTGTTCCCCCTCCAGCTTTTCATGGGTTTTTATGCCAACTGATTGATTTTCTTTGTCTGCAGTACCATTATTGGCCATGATGGGTTTCCTAATGAGAATGTCCCTGTCTGAAGTGTTTGGAAGAGAAGGGCCTAGAGAGGCATGTCAAGCAGGTCAAGGTGCACAGGTGGTGTTGGGTGCCCATCTGCCTAGACACTCGCACCCACGCCTGCCAATAGCGGTGCCAAACCGCACATTGGCGAAGAATTAATGTAGGGGGAAGCTCCTTAACCTTCAAACTATGTGACTGATACTCATCCAGAAACAGCATTTTAAAAAAATGTTCTCCCTTGCCAAAGGAAGCTAACAGGACAGACCTGAGACATCACTTAGATATGTAAAAACCTGATTAATTCAAACATTGGATGCTTCCTCAGGAGCACCTCAATCACAGTAGGTTATGCTTCCCATGGCACTGCATCAAAGAAGACATGCCAAGTTGATCAACAGCAACTGGTTTTACTCAGCTAGATGCCACCACCCATAGCTGCCGGCCATGACACATCTACCTGGCAATGGCCAATGGGAGCTCTCTTCCCAGGATAGGTGGGCAGAACACTGGAGCCAAATGCAGAGCTGTGCCATCTGCTGCATGGTCACGTATCCAGTGATCGTAATGGTCAACTGTGGCCTGAAACTTGGCTCCACCTCCTTGTAGGTGTACTGTAATGCCGGCCTATAGGATTGTGCTGTGAAGTGGCACAGAGGGCCACGCTTCTCATTACCCCCTCATGCAGAACCTCTACTTCAACAGCCATCACTTTACTGCACCTTGTGTTTCCTGTCCTGTCCCTTCATTGTAGTCAGTCACTTCTCAGTCTCCCTCACCTTCAGCCTTGGCAAAGTCCACCAATAGGTTGAGATGTTTGCTGAGACTTTCCACAATAATTTTTTGTTTCCTACATTACAACAGTGACTACACTTCAAAAAGTACTTCTTTGTCTGTAATGCGCTTTGAGACGTCCTGAGGGCGTGAAAGGCAAGTTCTTTCTTTCATCATTTGTTTGCCCCCTACATCTGAAGTGTTTCAAACGAGCCAAGTTCAGAAAATTGGGGCCAACAGCACATTTCCATAGGATTCTGTTTAAAATGTGCTACTAACTATTCGGGTCGGCACAGAAGGAGGCCATTCAGCCCATCATGTCTGAGCTGGAGTAAGTGAGGTACTGAAGCGGTCCTGATGCCAATGAAACTCTGCTACTGCAGGAATCAATGTTTGCAGGTGGGAAGGGAGAGTGCTCTCTTTTTAAATGTTGTTTGTGTATTAGTAACAGTCACATAGTTTAAAAATGAAAGAGCTACCATCCCCGTTATCTGTGGGATCTGGAATATTTTTGTGAACAGACAATTTTGTGACGGAAAATTCCTCAGCAAATGAGTTACAATTGAGGCCCAGGAGTTAAAATAGCCCCTCCCCACTCCCAGCTAAAAATCCCCCGCCCTGTTTACACACGTAAATGGCGATTCCACCACACTTCCAGTTACGTTACACGGGCTGAGCATGAGCAGCTCAGTGGAGTTTCCCAGCTGATATTACCCCATCAGGAATTGTTGCAGAAGGTTGTACCTCTCTGGGCACAAGATGAGCACATCATACGCTGCAAGAATAATTAGTAATCTGATTACTGGGGGAGTCCAATTCCAAACTGAGGGAGTTCAACCATTAGCAACTGTTGAATTGGAGGTGGAGTCAACTGCTTAAACAGAAAACACTTTTCTAAATGCCTGTAGCCTAGACCTTGTAACCTTTTCTATTAAAAGGCACAGAATTACTGCATTTGAGAGTCAAGCATTTAATGCTCAACCATCAGCAGGTTACTGAGATTTAAGCTCTAAGGTAAATGGAATACCGTTGCTGGCCACACAAGGGTGTCTCACAGGTGCCTAAGGAGGCTTGAGCAGCTGCCAGCGCTCGTTTTGGCCATGGATGACCACTCATACAGACCCATGAAGCAGGTTCCCCAATTGCAGGCCCAATGGACCTTTCCCACCCATTAGGGAAGGCCCAGCAGCCAGAAATAAAACCACAAGTCATTACTTTCCAACGACTGCACATGTGTTAAGTTTGCAGATGCAGTTTTATTTGGTCTGGTGCTGCCAAGTGCTGTGCTATATACACTGCAATGTTCACTGGACCGAATCCACAGCACCAAGTGCCCTACAGTATCTTCCACTTGAAGCAATGAAGTTATGGAAATGCAATAGGAAGCGCGGAGCTTCAGCCTGACGAACTGAACATGCTCTTTGCATTTATAGCAAGCCAAGAGATTCCTCGGGGTAAGCCTGACCTTCACAAGAAAGCACTTGACCTAAAGAGCTTGTTTCCAAACCTTTACGATGCCCCAGGAAACAGGATGATTTAATTTGTCGTTTACAAGAGCAGCGACCTTTTGATGATGTCTCAGAGACTGATGAAAGTAGTCTTACTGTTAAGATGCGACAATCCTTTTCTTCTCAAGTGAGAGCTAGTCTGATCTACTTTTGACTAGAATGAATGCTAAGCCTGGTACTAGACAGGAGTTGTGTTATCAGGTCGGTGTGTGTGTCGACTGGCATTATAGGACCGAGGTCTGATTGCTGGCCGACACAGTGCACTTTTACACAACTGCCCAGCTCAGTTATTAAAATCCTGCAATAATCCACCAGCGTGAATGAAGAAGGTACAAATCAGGACCGGCAACACTGGACAAATGCTCGGTGTGACCTTCAGTTGTGAGCCGTAATACCATGAAGGTGTAGTGTTGCTCTCAAGTAATATGGATTGAAAGTGGCTAGCTGGGATGGAGTGGTTCAGTCATGTGGCACCAACTATTTCTTCCTCTCTTCGCTTCACAGACAACATTGGGATTCCCAAGACTGTTCTTTCTCTCGCTTTCCCTCTCCAGTAAACTTAAGTTTGTGGTCATTTTAAAATGGTGAACTTGTGTTGGCTGTGAATGTTCCTGCACTTCAACATTCCCTATATTACAACACAGTGACTGCACTTCAAAAGTACTTCATTGGGACGTCCTGAGGTCATGAAAGCCGCGATATAAAATGCAAGTCTTTCTTTTTCTACTATTCAGTAAGTGCTATTCAACTCATCACTGATCTGCAAAGTGATACTTCAATGGCATTGGGAGCATAAGATCTTCAGTCTCCTGTCACTGACTCAAAAACTACAAAAGTACCACATTGATTACATTTCTCATACTCATAGGGCTGGATTTTGTGAATGGAGGTGAGTTGGAGACGGGACAGCTGCTTGTTGTGTCAATGTCCCGCCTCTATCCTCGCCTGACCAATCAGAGGGATTTTCTCCTGATTGAGCTTGTTAAGCCTGCCCTCCGGGCTCAGCAGGCCAATTAGGGAGGAAGTCACTGACAGATCACGTCAACGTCAGACGTGCTATCTGTCAAGACTTCTTGAAAGAAGAAATCACAGCGTTTGATAGTTCTGTGAAGCTGTCAAACACTGACATTCTCTTTAGTTTGATGAGCCTTTGTGGTGAGGACTCATCAAACCTTTCAACTTTGTAAATTTCACATGTCTGTAGGATCGGAGGATCCAACAGCCATTATGTGAAATTGACAAGGAGAATGTCGGCTCTCCCCATCCAGTGCAGCTAAAGGCTGTAGAAAGAAAACAAGGTAAGTGCACACTTTTTTAAACTTATCACTCACCTTACATACTTACCACTCCACACTTGCACCCATCACTCACCTCTACACCTTACTTCCGGGTGCCTCCGACCACCGCAGACCTCCTCCACGTCTCCTCCAACCCGGCGGGGTTCTCCGAGGTCGGGAAGCCTTCACCTGAGAAGGTAAAATGGCTCTAATCCTTTTTTCTGCCTGTTAACTACCTGTTAACAGGCAGTTAAAAGGATTAAATGCCTTTCCCACCTCCAGGAGACAGGACCTGAAGCTGCACATCCTCCCGCCTCCTGGCAAAAGGGCACGGAGGCGGGTTTGCCATCCGCCCCCACTTTCTCCGATTCTACCGGCTGTCCCGCCTCCTCGGGGCTTGGAAAATCTAGCCCATAGTATTTCTGGCACTGTTAACTTGCTCTCCTGTGATCTCAATATGTTCTGGTGCCTGTAACGCAGCTTTCAAATTTGATACCTGTCAGATGGACTATCCAATTTATCTCAGTAATTGCGAATTGCAGCTACGCACCGATGGTGATTTAAGAAAGGATTAGAGACTTTAGTTATATCTAGAGACTAGAGAAGCTGGTATTGTTCTCCTTAGAGCAGAGAAAGAAAGACTTGCATTTATATAGCACCTTTCACAACCACCGGACGTCTCAAAGCGCTTTACAGCCAATGAAGTAGAGTCACTGTTGTAATGTAGGAAACACGGCAGCCAATTTGCACACAGCAAGCTCCCACAAACAGCAATGTGGTAATGACCAGATAATCTGTTTTTTTTGTTATGTTGGTTGAGGGATAAATATTGGCCAGGACACCGGGGATAACTCCCCTGCTCTTCTTCAAAATAGTGCCATGGGATCTTTTACATCCACCTGAGAGCAGACAGGGCCTCGGTTTGGCATCTCATCCGAAAGACGGTACCTTCCAACACTGCAGCACTCCCTCAGTACTGCACTGGAGTGTCAGCCTAGCTTTATGTGCTCAAGTCCCTGGAGTGGGACTATGAACCCACAACCTTCTGACTCAGAGGCTAGTGTGCTACCAACTGAGCCACAGCTGACACAGGAGGGTTAAGGAAGGTTTAATAGAGGTGTTCAATATTCTGAAGGATTTTGCTAGAATAAATAAGGAGAAACTGTTTCCACTGGCAGGAGGGGCGGTGACCAGAGGACACAAATTTAAAATAATTGGCAAAAGAAAATGAGGAGAATGTTCTTTACACAGCGAGTGGTTATGAGCTGGAATGCACTGCCTGAAAGGGTGATGGAAGCAGATTCAATAGTAACTTTCAAAGGGGAATTGGATACATATTTGTAAAGGAAACATTTGCAGGGCTACGGGGAAATAGTAGGTGTGAGTAATTTATATTAGATTCGACTTCTGGTACTCAGAGAGTAGAGGGAGCTTTGGTCCAAAGTATATATGTTTTATGACAGTAAAATAAGCTACAATACAAGAAATAAAGATGTTAAAATACAACGGCTACACTTCCTAACATTCTGAATAAGGCGTTGAGTTACAACCTGCTTTACATCAACAAGCTCCCGAGGTGATCAAATGCGATTTGCCTTGAAATCACTTGAGCGTGACCAGTTCTGCTCTGAGAACGTTCTAACATTCTGAACTTTAAGTTCACCTTAATCACTCATTATAATATGGGACCATGAGCCTGCTGTCATGCCAATCAATCTCAACGTTTCCCAAGCCCAGCAGCCACCTAACAACTCCCCACACATTCTACAACAGGCAGAACTGGTTCCCATGCTATGATCCCATAAACATAAAGGAGACCGACTGTGTGTCGTCACAAAATAACAACAGAAAACGCTGGAAAAACTCAGCAGGCGAGGCAGCATCCGTGGAGAGAGAAACAGAGTTAACGTTTCAGGTCGAAGATCTTTCGTCAGAACTCTTCGACCTGAAACGTTAATTCTGTTTCTCTCTCCACGGATGCTGCCTCGCCTGCTGAGTTTTTCCAGCGTTTTCTGTTGTTATTTCGGATTTCCAGCATCTGCAGTATTTTGCTATCATGTGTATCGTCACATGTCGGCTTATCAAGAACAGTTCTGAATCTAACGGCGTATTCTGTAGAACAGCCGGCAAAAAGTGCTTTTCTCACAGCAGGGGAGCGGGACTAATTGGATCGCTCTTGCAAAGAGCCGGCACAGGCACAATGCGCCAAATGGCCTCCTTCTGTGCTGTATCATTTTATGATTTGGTCTCGAGAAGGGCAGTGATGAGCACCCGTGCTCAGTCCTATTTAGGTAAAATTCCAAGTCAATTTTGCAGTGAAACTTCTCCAACTCTGCACTCTTGAACGATAAAAAGGCACTGTCAAGCTCTCTTTATGCACCGTACTGAGCTGCACAGAAGCACATAACATACCCAGGCTGGTTACAAGAGATACCAAACGAAAACTGTGCATCACAGACAAATGACAAAAACCTTTCGGGATCCACCATTGTGAAGAACACCAACAATCAGCTTTCGGGCTTGTTTCACCACAAAGAGCTCTCTAGGAAGAGGTGACCTTCAATGAAATGCCAACAATCCCTGCCTTTGTGAGGTTACACTTCATACTTTCTGCAAAATGAGCCTCCAAATCACTGGGGAATTCCACTCAGATGAACCAACTCTTAATTGAAAGGAGAAATAGAACGCAGGTCAGGCAACATCTGCGGAGAGAGCACAGATCAGTCATGTTTCAGGTATTAATCCCTCAGAAGCGAAACATGTTACAGATGAATAGCATTGGAACAAAACAAGGGAAAGAAACACTTGCATTTATATAGCGCCTCTCATGATGTCGCAAAGCGCTTTACAGTCAATGTTGTAATGTAGGAAACGCGGCAGTCAATTTGCACACAGCAAGATCCCACAAATAACAATGAGATAATAACCAGATAATCTGTTTTTTAGTGATGTTTGGTTAAGGGATAAATGTTAGTCAGGACACCAGGGAGAACTCCCCTGCTCTTCTACAAATAGTGCCATGGGATCTTTTATGTCTACCTGAGAAGGCAGACAGGGGTTTCAGTTTAACATCTCATCTGAAAGACGGCACCTCCAACAGTGCAGCACTCCCTCAGTACGGCACTGGAGTGTCAGCCTGGAGTACGTGCTCAAGTCCCTGGAGTGGGACTTGAACCCACAACCTTCTGACTCAGAAACGAAAGAGCTACCCACTGACTACACACACACACACACACAGAGGAAAAGACATAGAATGACTTGTAAAGTGCTAAGATGGGAAACAGGAAATGGTGAAAGGGCAAAACTGACCGTCGCAGGAGACAAATGGAGGTATAATGAGCAAAAATCAGAGATGAAACATAATGAAAGTCAGAGATAAAAGACAAATTAGAGACACTGAGAATACGAGAAGAGCTAATGGTGAATAAGTAATGGGAAGCATGAAAATCTCACAAGGTGGAGCAGACTCCAGCGTCTCAGGAGTCTGGTGGAATAAAACAGGTAGGTCGCCACCAAGGGTTCTGGTAGGCTGTTTGACCCTGGGAGCATCACAGCTGAACACAGTTCTGTCGACACGTGGACACATTCCAGCAGAGGCCACTGGGCAAGGATCAGAAACAGGAAACCAGGCTGATCTCACCCCACCACTCCTCCAGCTGAGGGACATTAAGGCCAATTGTTGTGTCCTCACCGGCAACTTGTCTGGTATTAGGGCATTGCCATTCTGTGACACACAGTCACACCTGCAGCTGCACACTTCCACCACTAGATGGTGCTCCCTAAGCTCCAGACCCTTATTTACACCTACAGCAGGACAAACGCAATCTGACAGAAATTTGCTTTGTTCAGACTTTACGGGGGAAAACCAGAGGAGATTTACTCATGAGAAGGAATTAGATAAACTGTCAGCTTATTTCAGTTTTATTGTGAGCGCTGGTGTGTAACTTAACTTAGTTGTTGGCTGTGATTTCAATTGGTAACATTCTCACCTCTGAGTCAGAACGTCACGGGTTCAAGTCCCACTCCAGAAACTTGAGCACCAAATCCAGGCTGACACTCCAGTGCGGTGCTGAGGGAGTGCTGTACTGTTGGAGGTACCGTCTTTCAGATGAGACGTTAAACCGAGGCCTCGTCTTCCCTCTCAGGTGGATGTAAAAGATCCCGTGGCACTATTTGAAGAAGAGCTGGGCAGTTCTCCCCGGTGTCCTGGCCAATATTTATTCCTCAAACTACATCACAAACAGATTATCTGGTCATTATCTCATTACTGTTTGTGGGATCTTGCTGTGCACAAATTGGCTGCCATGTTTCCAACATTAGAACAGTGACGACACTTCAAATGTACTTCATTGGTTGTAAAGCGCTTTGGGATGTCCTGAGGTCATGCAAGGCACGATAGAAATGCAAGTCTCTCTTTTTACTTTTCTTTTTAAAAATATGGCATTGTACCGGCTCAAAAGAAAAGTAACCAGGGTGAAAATGTGGAGATTAACGTTTAGCACATAAAGCTGCACACCGCAGCACTCCATCTTAACAGAATACACCGAAAGCGACAATGACCACAGGGTTGGCGTCTGACTGCACTGTGTGACAGAGGGCTAAATGGAAGCATGAGTGACATCTCCTGGCAGCCGATTAAGTAGGAACAGAGGCATGGGGCCTGCAAAGTTTAACTGACTTGACAGTAATTTTGTTTGATGTTGTACAATGGGCTCGTCATTGTACTGCGCTACAGTATTGTGAAGGCTGATTGCTTGTACTTCATGTAACGGGAGTCTTAAGCACAGTCATGCGCTGCCACTTGGCTGATCCATGGAAATTGAAAATCAAAAAAACATTTTATTGTGCATTCTGTTCCAGCACCTGCAGTAAGCTTCGATATTGTAGTTTACATTTAATCGTCAAGGTGATTACTTTGCATTTTAAATGCAAAACCTGTGGTAGTTTTTTTTAAACTGCACTGTACAGCCTGCATTTCTCTTTACTCAGATGTGCCTCACATATTGGCACATACTTAATAATGACAGCCATTCTTAACCAGCTGATAACTCAATTATATTTTAACATGGCTGTGAAGGGTCCCAACGTTCTATTGCATTGAAGACTCCTCGGTAGTCTCTGGGAAAATCCATTTCAAAAGTGTCCATGTGTAGCTGCAGTACCAGTTACGCCTGGTGAAAGGAATCAGTACTGATTCATTCAAATGTAAATTAGATAGATTTCTTTCAGAAAATAATATTTTGGAATACAGTCAATGAGTAATTAGAGACATGGCATATGGCGAGTGTAGCGGGCATGGGAGGAACAGGTGGCTTTGGACCTCTGGTTCCCAAAACTCTCCACCACTGGGGTTGTCCTTGCATTTTCCTTGTCTGGGTCTGTTGTAGACTCATTGATAGAGATTGGCCGCCATGATTAGTCAATAACTCCATTATCATTGTATCATGTGACTACCAGGATGGTAGAAGGCAAACTAGGTGGACCTTGGTCTTTCTTCGTCTGGCAATTCCTATGTCACATAACATTAATTCCAAGAACCAGTGTGGATTTAATGTTTTTATTGATGTAGCTTGATGTGCACCACAGTCCTTCCTAAAATGTGAATGGGAATAATGCTCAGTGCTATTTGGGAGACATCCAAGATTAACAGTAGTTTGGGATATACAAGTAAACAGTATGAGAACTTTAAAAAAAAACTCACCAACACTCTTGTGCCAAGATATTTTACTGGCTCACTGTTCATTCCATGCAGCCTCTTGTTTCTTCCTGATCTGGGTTCTCTCTGGAGCCAGCACAACTAAACTGACAGCCGATATAAAAAAGAAAGATTGACTGTGGCCTGCCCTGGCACCTACCCCACTCCTGCAGAGTTTATATTTAATGTTACCACGCCTCCCTCCGCCACTTGAACAGCTTTCCAGAAACCCCCTCACCCTCTCCTCCACCCAGAGACTTTGCCTGTTGCGGAGAACTCCAGCGAACGCCTTTCTCCTCCTGATGTGTGCTGTCGACTATTGGCCGCTCCCCATCCTTCACGCATCCCACTGGCGTTTGCATTAACCCAACTGACAGTGTACTGATTTTGGCCCACGCAGCCGAGAGAGTTTCCTGCCCCATGCCTGGGCTGCGCTTCCCTCGGAGATTGTTTGCAGACCCCAACCCAGCCCAACCCTCCCCATCCATCCGGCCCCTAACGTCCTCCTCTATCCCCTCCTCTAGTTTTTACCCTCAACCCCTCCCCTTACTCCTCGCTCCCCCTTTTCCTTTTGTCTCTCCACTCTCCTCTCTTCCACCCTCTCCCTCCATCCCTTCCCCTCCCCCCTTCTTCACTCTTTCCCATCCTCCCCTCTCCATTGCACCTCTTCCCTCTTCCCCTCCTCCCTACCCTTTTTCCTTTTGTCTCTCCACTCTCCTGTCCTTCATCCTTCTCTAGCCCTCCTCTCCCCACCCCCGGACCTCCCTCTCCCTCCATCCCTTACAGTGAGCATCAGTCTGACCAGCATGACATCAATGGGACATTGATTTACTGCACAGCTCTTTCTAACAAATTTTAGAAAACACCCACAGCTCGCTCTCCACGAGTGATATAAAATGGCTGCCCGGATTTCTGACAAGTGATCCGGCTTTGGGCGGGCGACCTCGCCGCCTGCTCAGTCGAGCATGATCAATTTTGGAACGGCGAGTTCCTGGTGGCCAAGTAACCATGCTGATTTGAACTGCCCACCCACCTGCTTTCTGACAGGGTTAACATCGACTCCCCTTATTTTGAAAGCTCAAACGAAAAGCTTCCTCTGAAGATTGCCTTGACTTGAAGGAAATTTTAAATTATCCTGTGGTTACTTTATGAAGCCTTTCACGCGGTAATTGTGGCTTGGAGACAAGACAGTAAAGCCTTTTCAGACACTGTGGGTTGCAATTACTAGAGTACTTGCATACAAGAATGGGCAGACACTGAATACCATCAGGATCAACTAATCGTCAATGTCAAGTGCAGAGAACAGTGGGAAATAGCAGAACTGTCAACATCAGGGAGATGTTCTAAGTGACATTTCATGTTCATTCAGCAGGAGTAAAGCTGACCGCGAGCACATTAAAATGTATTCAGCAACATCTAACAAAATAAGATACATTTCTAAATCAATCACAAATCAATCCAAATGAGCGACAACAGGGAGCTTTGTGTTGGCCAACCCTGGTTATGGTATTAGTCTGAATCAACCAGCATCATTGTGCTCATTATGATTTTGTTTCACAAGCTTCCTTTTGGTTCTGTTGAAATCAGACTTTCTTTCAATTCTTTTATTTCAAAAACCAAGGTACAACATGCAAATTTATTTCACTGTAGATGACACTGGGGGTGAATGTAAACACAAAGCTGCAAGACCAATAAATTTACATTTATAGCTGTATTCCGCACCCCTCCCTCCCCCCCCCCAAAAAATGCTGAAGAACTTTCCAAACCTTTAACAACCAATCTGAGACACACTCCCCTGGCTGGCAATCAGCCCAGGCAGCAACAGCGAGGCGAAGCCTGGCTTCCAGTGACCACGCGCTGCAGTGAATGAAGGATTGAGAATCCGCGCGCCCAATTTAAATGGCACCAGCCACCCAACGGCTGAGCAGCAAAGTTCAGCCAATCGACGCCTTCCGCCCAAATTCAAATTCCACCGGCGGACAAGGACAGCCAACGGGTTCAGAAGCGGGCTGGATGAGAGTGTTCCGCGGGCCGTAGGTTTGACACCCTTGCTTGAGGCCAACTTGATATTTATAGGCACACTTCATTCATGGTAAAATGTGGCACCAGTCTGGCTCAGAATCTGATTTTCACCCGTGGTAACACATTCTGACCTCCCAACATCGACTCTAATTCACAACCAATTTTTCCCTTCTCTCTTTTCCTCTTCGACATTTTATCTAATTTCAGTTTTCCACGGTGGTTGGAACCTTCCCAATAACGTAACATTGAAGGGGCAGTGCCACTTGTCTCTAAACACAATTTATGCTGCTTGCTGTACAAGGAGCGAGACCTAAACAGCATAGTGCTTAATAAACTGTTTCATTGACTCGCAAATTAAACCACACAACCTAATGCACATAATTGTACCCTGACCTATTGTGCATCGTATACTCGCTGGCACTGTGAGAATGGGATTCTCCCGCTTCTCAGACACCCAGTTGCGTGTAACTCATGTTTGGATAATGAGTGTCATTAAAACCACTCATTAAACCATCACAGTATTGTTTATACAGCCAACATTAGGATTTAATGTTCCCCATTGAGATTAGCCATTGCTCTTTCAACTCTAATCCGTTCTGAATATTGCAAACATTGAGGTTGTACTTTATGCAGAATCAGCTCTCCACTTCTATTGTCCTCGTTTTCCCCCTGGTCTTCCCTGTCTGATGAGGACTTCTTCTTCTGTTGCTGCTGCTCTTCCTCCTCCAAATGTAGGCTACTCTATATGGCAAGGTTGTACAATGTGCAGCACACCACTGTGATGTGATAGACTGTTTCTTGGACATATGGCAGGGGCCCCCAGACCTGTCCAGACACCAGAACCTCTGCTTCAACAGCCCTATGATGTGCTCAATAATGATCTTGGGGGGGTCCCCTGGCTTCGCTTGTACCCGTGTTGCTTGGGCGTGGTGGGTTTACATACGGGTGCCATGAGCCACTTCAGTAATGTGTACCCCTTTTCCCCCAGCAGCCGCCCTGCACTGTTTCTGGGTGGGCCGAATATTGAGTGGGAAGGTGGACGGTCTCAGGATAAATGCTGCCTGGGTATCTTGTGGACACTTGCACGATCCTGTTTATATGATCGGCCACTAATTGCGCATTGACGGAGTGGTGGCCTTTTCTGTTGATGAATGTCGCTGGCTGGTGTTGTGGTGCCCTGATGGCGACATGGGTGCAGTCGACAACACCATGGACACGGGCGAAGGTGACCACTGCTGCAAATCCCCAGGCGCGCTCTCCTGTTGACTGTTGAGGCCAGCGGGGAAGGTGATGTGTTGGTCAGCCCTGGCGAGCAAGGCATCGGTCACCTGCTTAACGCAGTTGTGCACTGCAGACTGGGAGATGCAGCTGATGTCCCCCTGAAAGGAGCCAGTGGCAAAGATGTTAAGGGCTGTGCTGACTTTAACAGCCACTGGCAAAGCACGGCCCCCCACCCTGGTCCAGCAGGCATCAGGTCCGGTTGCAGGAGGTTGCAGAGGCCTGGAGAAGAGCTCAGAAAGAGACGCAGTTGCAGTCAATGGAAATAAAAATCGAGAGAGATGCAAATGGGTTGCCGATTCACAATCGCCTGTGTTACACTATCGCATAAAGTCTACCCCAAAGTTTCAAATCCAGAGGTAGATTTTGCCGTTTGGGCGGCCAACCAACAGAGACTGGCAGCCGGCCGGCCATCCTGGTGGCAAAGAAGCCGCCACAATTTTGAGGCCCAGGGCCTCATTTGAATCCGAACGGCGAGCTGCAGAAGCCAAACGGGCACCCCGAGGCAGCTTGCCGGTTCTGGGCCACGGGAAGGCTGGTTAGGTTCTGGGGGAAGGGGGGACGGGTGCAGGCAAAAGGGGGAGAACCCGGGCTGGCAGAGGCCCACCGTATTATTCTGGGGCCTGGCTCCTCCTGGCCCCACAAAAATAATTTAAAATTTACCTTTCCAGGGCCTCTTCAGCTCTACCGCCAGTGGAACTGCGCCATGCACGCTCCGACCAGTTCTATCCTAAAATGGCAATTGGGGTCCTGATTTGCATATTTAAAGGGCCTACCATCTGAAAGAAGCTGATCCATAATAGACCCCTATGAAAGTCACAGCGAGCCAATGGTCAGGGTTAGTGTCGATTGACTAAAACTACAGACCCCATTTTGATGATTTTGGCAGGTTGAGAATCGACCCCCCCCCCCACCCCAAGTCTTTTATCTTGACCTGGTGCCCCTAAATTGTTCAATACGTTATCTTTTTGTACCCTAAGTTAAGGCCAGAGCATGTGAAGCCAGTTGTTGCAAATAAGAAAGTCCTAATTTGCAGCAGGTCTATCCAGGGACCTCAAACGTGTTTGTTCTGGTAATAATGCTCAAGTCAGCAGCATGGGGACATCTTTCATTGATTTTCCATACATCCCAGTGCTTGGTCTCTGCTCAGTATATCCCAACAGCAGCCCGAGTGAGGCTGGGAACACGGTGAAGTGGGAGAAACTTGTGTCCCACCATTCCAGGGCACCATGTACTTTCTGCTGTGCTGTAACTGGCGCCAAATATATCAATCAATCCAATTAAACCTACAAAAGGACAGAAAAAGAGCCTGTGGTTGCAGCATAGCCACTTCAAATGACCCAGATTTTCCAGGATACTTGCGCCAATGTAATGGTGCATCTACAGCGTAGAGATCCTTGAACGGGGCAAAGGGGCAATTACGGAGTAAGTGACTTGCGGCGTTAATGCTGCCACTCCATTATTTTCCTGGGACTTTTGCGTTTACGTTGGTCGAAAGCAGTTAGAAGGTAATTATCACAGCTCCGCTCTCATTGCGGTCGGCAGCGGGGAAGGAGGAGCGGACCTGGTTGGAGCGGCAGAGGCCTGAGGTGAGTCATTAAACTCACCTACGTGGCCTTTTTCCCCAGCGGGGAAAGAGCTTCGCGGGCTTTTTCAAAGGCAGGGGGCGGGGCCAAATCATTGGTACCCGTATATAGGTGGAGCGGTTGCTAAACCCGAGGCACTACACTAGTAGTGACTCCCACCCTCCCACCTCCTCTAACCTTTAGGGGTAGAGGGAATTTAAAAGGTAGGTTCGATTTTATATTTTGTTTTCAGGGACTTAACTCCTGGACCTAAGTTAAATAAGTTTAAATTTTAGTAATAAAGTAACATAAGGGTTAAGTCATGACAGGAAGTCTCGGACCCGTTTCATGCTCCTCCTGTGCCATGTGGGAAACCAGGGACACTTCCAGTGTCCCTGACAACTACGTGTGCGGGAAGTGTGTCCAGCTGCAGCTCCTGACAGCCCGCATGGACTCACTCTGGAGCATGCACGATGCCGAGAACTCGGTGAATCGCTCATTTAGTGAGTTGTCCACACCGCAGGTAAAGGCTAGGACAGACAGTGAATGGGTGACCAAGAAGCAGGGCAATAACAGGAAGGTAGTGCAGGAGTCCCCTGTGGTCATCTCCCTCCAAAACAGGTATGCCGCTTTGGATACTGTTGGGGGAGATGGCCTACCAGGGGAAGGCACTCGCAGCCAGGTTCATGGCACCATGGCTGGCTCTGCTGCACAGCAGGGCGGGAAAAAGAGTGGCAGGGCTATAGTGATAGGGGACTCAATTGTAAGGGGAATAGACAGGAGTTTCTGTGGCCGCAACCGAGATTCCAGGATGGTATGTTGCCTCCCTGGTGCAAGGGTCAAGGATGTCTCGGAGCGGCTGCAGAACATTCTGAAGAGGGAGGGTGAACAGCCAGCTGTCGTGGTGCATGTAGGTACCAACGATATAGGTAAAAAGCGGGAAGAGGTCCTACAAGCAGAATTTAGGGAGCTAGGAGCTAAATTAAAAAGTAGGACCTCTAAGGTAGTAATCTCTGGATTGCTACCAGGGCCACGTGCTAATCAGAATAGAGAGAACAGGATAGTGAGATTGAATACGTGGCTTGAGCAGTGGTGCAGGAGGGAGGGATTCAAATTCCTGAGGCATTGGAACCAGTTCTGGGGGAAGTGGGACCTGTACAAAAGGGACGGTCTGCACTTGGGCAGGACTGGAACCGATGTCCTCGGGGTAATATTTGCTAAAGCAGTTCGGGAGGATTTAAACTAATATGGCAGGGGAATGGGAACCTATGTAGCGAAACAGGGGGAAGTAATATGCAGTCAGAAACAAATGTTAGAAGGGTGAGAAACAATAGGGGAAGGCCGAGTAAACAAAGGCAAGAAACACAAAGGGCCATACTAAATCATAAGTCTAAAAGGACAAAGGATGTTAATAAAACAAGCCTAAAGGCTCTGTGTCTTAATGCAAGGAGTATCCGTAATAAGGTGGATGAATTGACTGTGCAAATAGATGTTAATGGATACGATGTGATTGGGATTACAGAGACGTGGCTCCAGAACAATCAAGGCTGGGAACTGAACATCCAGGGGTATTCAACATTCAGAAACGATAGAATAAAAGGAAAAGGGGGTGGGGTAGCATTGCTGGTTAAAGAGGAGATTAATGCAATAGCTAGGAAGGACATCAGCTTGGAGGATGTGGAATCAATATGGGTTGAGCTGCAGAACACCAAAGGGCAGAAAACGTTAGTGGGAGTTGTGTACAGGCCTCCAAACAGCAGTAGTGAGGTGGGGGAGGGTATGAAACAGGAAATCAGAAGTGCGTGCAAAAAAGGCACGGCAGTTATCATGGGTGACTTTAATATGCATATAGATTGGGCTACTCAAACTGGAAGCAATACGGTGGAGGAGGATTTCCTGGAGTGTTTAAGGGATGGTTTCCTAAACCAATATGTTGAGGAACCAACTCGAGGGGAGGCCATCCTGGACTGGGTGTTGTGTAATGAGGAAGGACTAATCAGCAATCTTGTGGTACGAGGCCCCCTGGGGAAGAGTGACCATAGTATGGTGGAGTTCTACATTAGGATGGAGAAGGAAACAGTTAAGTCAGAGACCATGGTCCAGAACTTAAATAAGGGCAACTTTGAGGGTATGAGGCGTGAATTGGCGAGGTTAAATTGGCAAGCGATATTTAAGGGGCTATCAGTGGAAGGGCAATGGCAGACATTTAGAGATCGCATGGATGAACTACAACAATTGTACATCCCGGTCTGGCGTAAAAATAAAAAAGGGAAGGTGGCTCAACCATGGCTAACAAGGGAAATCAGGGATAGTATTAAAACCAAGGAAGTTGCATACAAATTGGCCAGAAGTAGCAGCAAACCCGGGGACTGGGAGAACTTCAAAACTCAGCAGAGGAGGACGAAGTGTTTGATTAGGGCAGGGAAAACAAAATATGAAAGGAAGCTTGCAGAGAACATTAAAATGGACAGCAAAAGCTTCTATAAATATGTAAAAAGAAAGAGGTTAGTAAAAACAAACGTAGGTCCCCTGCAGTCGGAAACAGGGGAAGTCGTAATGGGGAACAAGGAAATGGCAGATCAATTGAACAAGTACTTTGGTTCGGTGTTTACTGTGGAGGACACACACAACCTGCCGGAAATAAAAGGGGTCAGAGGATCTGGTAAGAGGGAGGAGCTGAGGGAAATCCTTATTAGTCGGGAAAAGGTATTGGGAAAATTGATGGGACTGAAGGCTGAAAAATCCCCGGGGCCTGATGGTCTGCATCCCAGAGTACTTAAGGAGGTGGCCTTGGAAATAGTGGATGCATTGACGATCATTTTCCAACATTCCTTGGACTCTGGATCAGTTCCGATGGAGTGGAGGGTGGCCAATGTAACCCCTCTTTTTAAAAAAGGAGGGAGGGAGAAAGCAGGGAATTATAGACCGGTCAGCCTGACATCGGTTGTGGGTAAAATGATGGAAGCAATTATTAAAGATGTCATAACAGACCATTTGGAAAGTGGCGACATGATAGGTCCAAGTCAGCATGGATTTGTGAAAGGGAAATCATGCTTGACAAATCTTCTGGAATTTTTTGAGGATGTTTCCAATAGGGTGGACAGGGGGGAACCAGTAGATGTGGTGTATTTGGACTTTCAGAAGGCCTTCGACAAGGTTCCACACAAGAGATTGGTGAGCAAAGTTAAAGCACATGGGATTGGGGGTAATGTGTTGACGTGGATTGAGAACTGGTTGGCACACAGGAAACAAAGAGTAGGAGTAAATGGGTACTTTTCAGAATGGCAGGCAGTGACCAGCGGGGTACCGCAGGGTTCGGTGCTGGGACCCCAGCTGTTTACATTATATATTAATGATTTGGACGAAGGGATTAAATGTAATATCTCCAAATTTGCGGATGACACTAAATTGGGAGGCAGTGTGAACAATGAGGAGGATGCTAGGAGGCTACAGAGTGACTTGGACAGGTTGGGTGAATGGGCAAATGTATGGCAGATGAAGTACAATGTGGATAAATGTGAGGTTATCCACTTTGGTGGTAAAAATAGAGAGGCGGACTATTACCTGAATGGTGGCAGATTAGGGAAAGGGGAGGTGCAACGAGACCTGGGCATCATGGTACATCAGTCATTGAAGGTGGGAATGCAAGTGCAGCAGGCAGTCAAGAAAGCAAACGGAATGATGGCCTTCATAGTAAGGGGATTTGAGTACAGGAGTAGGGAGGTGATGCTGCAGTTGTACAGGGCCTTGGTGAGGCCACACCTGGAGTATTGTGCGCAGTTTTGGTCTCCTAACTTAAGGAAGGACATTCTTGCTATTGAGGGAGTGCAGCAAAGGTTCACTACATTGATTCCTGGGATGGCCGGACTGACATATCAAGAAAGATTGGGTCAACTGAACTTGTATCCTCTGGAGTTCAGAAGAATGAGGGGGGATCTTATAGAGACATTTAAAATCCTGACTGGTTTAGACAAATTAGATGCGGGCAGAATGTTCCCAATGGTAGGGAAAACTAGAACCAGGGGTCACAGTCTAAGGATTAAGGGGAAGCCATTTAGGACTGAGCTGAGGAGGAACTTCTTCACCCAGAGAGTGGTGAATCTATGGAATTCTCTTCCACAGAAGGTTGTTGAGGCCAGTTCGCTAAATATATTCAAAAGGGAGTTAGATATAACACTCACAACTAGGGGGATCAAGGGGTATGGCGAGAAAGCAGGAATGGGGTACTGAGGTAGCATGTTCAGCCATGAACGCATTGAATGGCGGTGCAGGCTCGAAGGACCGAATGGTCTACTCCTGTACCTATTTTCTATGTTTCTATGTTTCTATTAACATCACTGCCAATCCTAGCTGTCCTGCTCTGAAGCCAGTTTTCCCACTGCTGCCACCTAGCCTGGCAGCGGTGCAATTTGTTGCTCCAAAATTGGGTTTAAACTTCCAGTTGTTGAAAATGTATTACTGTTGCAAAGATTAAACGATTAGGATCGTTTGAGTAACCACTTCCCGCACCAGGGATTTTAATTTTAACATTGCCACACCATACACCCATTCGATTTATGAAACCCTTTTCAGAATCTAAATGATCCCTTTCCTGTTTACTCACGGTGCTCAGCCTCGCTGAAGCTACTAACACAAAAGAAATCGTTCATAACTCTATTTATCACTATTGTTTCAGTTGTCAAGTTGATGTACAAACATCTCAACAGCATTCCAAGCCCATCTACTCAGAGAAAGAGCCGCATGTTAATACATTAATCTTTACTGCCCATAAAAAACATAACAGCACAGAAAGAAGCCATTTGGTCCATCACGTCTGCGTCAGTGATTTTTACCACATGAGTCGCCTAGTCCAATTACACTCACCCCCCATACTCTTAATATTCCTCTTTTCAGACAGCTAATTCCCTTTTAAAAGGATTTATGAACTCTGTTTCAACAACAGTTTGTGGCAGAGAATAGCATGTTCTAAACATTCTCCGTACAATTAAAAAAATTCATATCCCCCCCATTAATTCTTAAATTTATGCCCACTAGTTACAGTCTTACTGACCAGTGGAAACAACCTTATTGCAACCCTTCATAATCTGAAAGACCTCTATTTGATAACCCCTAACTTCTCAACCCTCTCTTCGTAACTGTAACTGTAGCCTTTCCACCATCTACAAGGCACAAGTCAGGAGTGTGATGGAATACTCTCCACTTGCCTGGATGAGTGCAGCTCCAACAACACTCAAGAAGCTCGACACCATCCAGGACAAAGCAGCCCGCTTGATTGGCACCCCGTCCACCACCTTAAACATTCACTCCCTCCACCACTGGCTGCAGTGTGTACCATCTACAAGTTGCACTGCAGCAACTCGCCAAGGCTTCTTCGGCAGCACCTCCCAAACCCGCGACCTCTTCCACCTAGAAGGACAAGGGCAGCAGGCGCATGGGAATACCACAACCTCCAAGTTCCCCTCTAAGTCACACACCATCCTGACTTGGAAGTATATCACCATTCCTTCATTGTCCCTGGGTCAGAATCCTGGAACTCCCTACCTAACAGCACTGTGGGAGTACCTTCACCACACGGACTGCAGCGGTTCAAGAAGGCAGTTCACCACCACCTTCTCAAGGGCAATTAGGGATGGGCAATAAAGGCTGGCCTTGCCAGCGCCGCCCACATCCCAGGAACGAATAAAAATTAACCCCTTATCCTTAACAAAAGCCTTTGGCACTGTAAACAGACAGGGACTGTTCTAGAAGCTTCTAGCCAAGTTTGGCTGTCCTGACAAACTTATCAATGTGATTCAACAGCTACAAGATGTGATGTCCAAAGAGTGCTGATGGGATGGTGTCTGATGCTTTCTTCATCACCAGAATCAAACAACGGCTTGTTCTGTCATCCTGAAAGAAGGCAGGTCAGACTCCAGGACAGATAGAAAGCCATTCAACTAACATTGACTGCCTGCTCAGATTTTGGCTTTCTCTGGGAGAGTGTTTAAAAAGTCATCCCGTCATCTCTTGCCTACAGCTGTGAGCCTTGGATTGTTTACAGACGTCACATTAAAAACTTGGAATCGTTCCACCTACAACATTTGAAACATCTTGAACAACAGATGGCAAGGCAAGAATCCAAACACTGCAGTCCTGAGTAACGCTGGCTTGTCAGGACTCGAGGCAGTACTAAATCAAGGTTCAACTGAGACACACTTTGAGGGTATCTGATGACAGGCTCCCCCAGACTGCCTTCGGTTTTTTATTTATCCGTGGAATGTGGGTGTCGCTGGCAAGGCTGGCATTTATTGCCCGTCCCGGACTGAGTGGTTTGCTAATCCACTTCAGAAGGCAGTTGAGAGCCACCCACATTGGTGTGGGACTGAAGTCACCTATAGGCCACTTAAAGAGAGAAGGTTTCCTTCCTGAAGGGCATTAGTGAACCAGTTGGGGTTTTACGACAGTCCGACAGCTTCACGGTCACTTTGCTTGATACCAATCCTAATTCCCCAATTTTAAAATTGAATTCAAATTCTCAAACTGCCACGGGTGGCATTTGAACTCAAGTTCTCTCTGGATTATTAGTCCAGGCCTCCGGATTACTCGGCCAGTAACATGACCACTGCACCACAGTACTCAATAATTGTTATTCCCAGCTGAAAGGCGGCAAATTGGAGCCCAAGGGGGAAAAATTCAGTATCGCCCCGTTTGGGACGCCATTATTGGCTGTGTGCAAAGTTTAGCGCCTGGCGCTAATTATCGCCTCCGACTGCAAACTTGACTTTTATCGCCCCTGGAGGTGATTGGAGCGCTAAATCAGACGCTACACACCTGTCTTAAGGCGCAAAGGCCGAGGAGCGAGGCGCTACCTCAGAGTGCTGGCGAAGCTCATGTGATGTCAGTCAGCAATGGAACACAGACACACTGGCCCCGGCCAGTTCTTAAAGGGGAGGGTTGATCTTGCTCTCCATCCACATCCTGCTCATTGCAGCCTTGAATCTCGGCCTGGAGAGACCTGTACATCAAATCTGCTGGAAAGAACAATGGAGAGGCCCAGGGAAAGAGCTTAGACTGCAGCCCCCATATTCTCTTCTAAATCGATGCAAGGAAGATCAAACCAGAAAGAACCTGCAAAGTGCTGCTCAGTACCCAAAACTCCTCAACACAGCTTTGAATATCTCCTGCAGTCTCTCTCTCTCACTCAGAATGCGTGGTGCAAAAATTTCGCCAAAAAAAAAAGGCAGGAAGCGGTCGCCTTTAAATAGCGCTCCCCCAGTCCCTTCCTGACTGCAAAACGCTCCCCTCAACCTGTCATTGCTAGCGGCAGGCGGTAAGACAGGGGGCACCACTCAATATCCGGTCTGGGGCGCTACCGGGACGTTGCGCACTCGACTGTCGTCACGATCAGCCGGCTCAGGAGATCGTGGCAGTAGTGTTTAGCGCCGCCACAAAATGTCTAGTTAATTTCGTGAGCAGCGCAAACATCGCCGCGCATGGGCGCTAGTTGCTTTGTGCCCCATTAGCGCCCTCTTAAGGCGCTAACGGGAGGAACAATCCAACTGAATTTTTCCCCCCAAATGTTTTAAGGATATGCTTAAAAGAAACGTTAGGAACTGAGATCAATGTGAAATGCAGGGAACAGCTTGTTTCCAACAGGTTGTGGAATTTACATAGGAGGCAGGTGGCGAGAGCAGAGTTTGTATTGCATTCAATGTTTAGCAATCCACCAGAGCTGGTTTGT